>CM060812.1:5188531-6406031 GCA_030704555.1 Heliconius charithonia
ACCTACAATTTTAATTTAATTTTACGTAGAAGTCGATAAGAAAATGTCTTATTAAAACATTTATTTAATTAAACTTATACTTCGCTACAGGGAATCAGCTAATTCGAATTCTGTGTTCAGAGACCACAAGAGACGCGTTACTAGACACGTGCGTCCAAGTTACATACGCGGTGCAGATGCCTAGTAATAAAAATAGACGATTGCTTTAGTTTCTATATTAAGTAGGAATATATAATTTAAAATGTTATATATCAAGTTTATTGTATTACTTTAATATATACAAAAGAAATTAGTAAAAAAAAGATCATATAGGGTTTTACTATTTTAATTTTCCAGCTTCGCGCTGTATCTCCCGTGAAAAAGAGTAGGCAGAGAGAGTTTAGTGTTAAGACACTATACTTTCCAATTTGCGCCGAGTTCCGGAGGCGGAACTTAACGCCGCAATTTGCCTCGATACCAGAGCGAATAAAATGAATATATTAAATATTTCTTATCTTCGAGTAGGTACAGAACTCACAGTCTTTCACATTTACAGTCATACGCTCGCATCATTAATCTCAAAATAAAAAAAAAACTATAGTATTTTTTCATATAAGTATATGATAATGTTAATATATAGGTACTTATATTAAAATTATTTACAGGGTTATATGCATTTAAAAAACCCTTAAGCCAGATGAATCACGTACCGCAGTAGCATATGGCTACGGGTAAACTGAGGTGGTGTTGTCCTGGATCCTTGCTGAATGAGTTGAGTGTATCTTGCCCTCTGCGGTGGGTTGGAGACTAACGTTTTTAAGGGGTTGTAGAATTTAGATATTTTGTTTTCAAATAGCTTATATGAGCAATTTTGACCAACAGCAAAAATGTTTTAGAGATTCAGGGGTAACAGTGCTGAGAAGATTAAATGTAACACATGAATTTTATATTAATGTAATTGTTAAAAAAAAATTCAGCTTCACGCTGTATCCCGCACACAGCAGGGTAGGCAGAGGAGGCAGAGATGTAATTGTTAAGGGTAAGAAAAGGAAGAAACCACAAGGGTACCGCCCGCTCCTACACCGGGAACTTTAACCAGATCGCGGCTGTGATTGAACATTGAAGGTTGTATTAGATTATTGATTTCAATATAAGTAGGTTCGAGCGCACTACATACTCGTATGCCACAATCAAGCAATGTTTTCTAGTGTTTAATTTTGCTGGAATGGGAATCGAATCCACAATGACTTCTGCTCAAATATTTGACTCAAGAAATATCAAGAAAACATATCATTTATTTGTATTGTAGCTTATTTTCAAATCAATAACACAATTCAAAAATCCGCGTTACGTTTGTGCAAACAGTTCTCATTAGTTCTCTGACTTTGACTTTTGACTTTTTACGCTAGCTTCAGTAAATTGCACGTCGTAGTCGCCAATTGCAAGTAAACAACACACCAAGGTTTTTCCATTGAAATTTCAGTCTTTTACCAAAGCGATCGTGAATAGAATGTCAGTCATAAAATTTAATTAAGTGCGAGTATTGTGGTTATTTTTGTATTTTTATTTTTATTTTTTTACATTTCTGTATTATGTTGAATGTGAAATAGCCAGAGATATACTAGATATATAGAGATATACTAACTTTCTATTTTCTTGTATGTGTCTTTGTAGAAACACTGTAAGTTGGTTATTAGCACTCAACGGTACTTTGTATTGGCATGCAAGGAACCAAGAATACTACCGTCACACTGTATCCACAGCAAGGTAGGCAGAGGGAACCAAGTGTTAGGTCACTATGTTCCCCATTATCTGCCGGATTCTAGCGGAGCTCAACGCCGCAATTTTCTTCGTTATGGTGATGTTGAAAACCTCAAAGCGAAGAAAATGGAAACAATAAATATTCCATTACCCCGAGTGGGAATCGAACCCACAACCAGTCGCGTTTAGAATTACATTTTGTGCCCCTGTGCCACGACTGACCTCAACTGGAAACAAAAATATTTCAAATATAATCTTACGATTGCGATCGAACCAGCAAATATCTCAACTCAAAAATTCTCAACTGCGCATAAGGAATCGAAAAAATATTTAAAAAAATGACCTCCACGCTGTATCCCGCATACAGCAGGGTTGGTTAAGACACTCCGCTCCCCACTTTCTGCCGAACTCTGGAGCCATTGTGTGTTGAGTGGCAGAACTCAACGCCGCGTTTTGCCTCGACACCAGTGCGAAGAAATGGAAATATAAATTTGAGTAAATATTTCATTTCCTCGAGTGGGAATCGAACTCACAGCCGGTATTTGGTATTTTACAGTCACACTTCGTACTGCTACGCTACGACTGGCCTCGCAATTTATCTTAAAATCATAATATTATCGTTTTTCTTTAAAAGTTATGTGTATGTATGTAACATTCCAACTTATCTCAGTGAGGGTCATACATCATGTCGATGCTATATGTGCAGCTGTCAGCTCGCCAATGATGAATGCTGCAGTAAAAATGTATACTTCTAGTACAAGCTAGTTTTTATAACGTTTTAAATTTCTTCACTTATGAAACTTATAAATAAAATTTATTTTGAAAGAGATATTTTTAATAGATTAAAATTAATTAACCGAATCGTCATTTATGAAGATATTATTTTAATGACTTAGCTATGGTGACTCCGGGACCGCGAATGGATATAAACGGTCGTGGGTTCGGTTTATACCCGGGATAAAGAATTATTTTCATTTCTTAGTCTTGTACAACATGGGACATTGAGTTCGATCACTAAACACCTATTATATAGAATTCTGGCGTAATATAGAAAACGGAGTCTCTTGACACTACGTTCTTCCTGCCTACCCTATTATTTAAAAAAAACAATGAACTAGAAAAGTCATATTCTTTTAGTTTTCAATATTTATATAAAATACAAGATGTTACTGAAATTACTAATTATATATTTTTTTCGTTTATCAGAATAGCCACAAAAGTTAATGAATTCATTTCCTTTATGAAGCTAAATTCCTTAAATGTAACCTCCCAGTAAATAAGGCCGTTTGACAACGTAGGTACGTCAAAGACGAAATTCTCAAGAGAAACGTATTGAATGTGATTGCATCACATGCGATTTTCCTCTACGGTAGATGATGACTAGTACTTACATGGATAGAAAGAATCAGAGTTTTTGGAAATTGATAACAATATGGTGTTTCAAATTTATTATTCATCGAGTGAAATTTTATTATGGTTTTTTTAAATACTGTTTTGAAAACGTTTAAATATGATGTATTTTTTGAATTCAAAAAACATACTTATCATAAAATATACTAAAAAGGAATAATATAGAATTATTGATATGTTCCATACTGTTCTGTTATAGTTTCTTTTTTTTATTATTCAGTTCTATCTACAATCAGTATTTTATTTTTAGCAGGTGTAATGGAAGGTGAGGAGAGTGTTTTAATCGCTTTTTGTATTTGTCCTCCAGTGATGGACATCTCTTTTATTAGGAACTTAAGATCATTTTAAATCCAGCCTCCCCCTATATGTATCTGAAACCGACAGGATTTCTTCCTTTATGATGTTCATGGTTTTTTTTTTCATATAAATAAAAAAAAAGATGTTAGAATTGCTATAAATGCCGCACAATTATATGCCGTGAGTCCATACAGGCTTAAGGATTTTTTTACATATTAGCAGTTTTTTATCAATGGATAATATACCGTTCCGTTGAGTTCGTCTCTTTTACTCTTTACATGATTTTTTCATGTCAAGGTATTTAGCTCTATGTGTGTGGCAGAATGGTTTGATTTCGTTGTATGGGAGGTCAAGTGGCTTGTACAGATTTTGTGATGTCGGCTTTTATTTGCCATTTTTTCAGCTATAAGAATATATGAGGCCAGTCATAGCGCAGCGGCACGAAGTGTGACTGTAAAACCGACTGGTTGTGGGTTTGATCCCCACTCGTTCGGCAGAAAGTGCGTTAAGATAAATAAATAGACATTTATTAAATAACAAAGGTTATAGGGGCAGATACTCTTAATTTTATAACTGAATAAAACATAATATCTTAAAAGGTTACCTGTGTAAAGCTTTGTGGGAATCTGTTTAAAAATAAAGCTACATTTTACCTTAAAAAAATCCGATAAAATCCGGTCTACCCGTGACCACCGACTACTATAGTGTTCTAAGCATCGTGTTTCAAAAAAAAAAATATATATATATATATATATATATATATATATATATATATATATATATATATATATATATATATATACATAAATACTAAATATACGCGATTAATCGAGTTAATATTTTACATATAAATAAAAGAAATTCATTTAATATGTAAACCCGCAATGCCTCAAAAAAATGAGGAACAGAATGTCTTAACACTAGGTTCCCTTTACGGGGTACGGGAAACTAAAAACTAAAAATTATATTATATAATAGATAAACCACGCGCCGAGTAACCGGAGATTATTCAAACAGTCCAATAAACGTACGTAGTCCTCATTTCATATACTTAATTAATTCCATATACATTTGTGAAATACAAAACTAAATTAACAGCACAGCAGGTGCGGTCTTACTTAATATTTCAAATGCACGTTACAAATTTACAAATTTAATTACTATACAAGTTTATACTAAAACTAACTAACTAGTCGCTAATTCGTGCATTATTAACTTTTTGTTGTAATATTAGTTTCATGTTGTGTGCCTTATTTGTGTTCTATATAAAAGTTTTCAATATTGAAGCAGTGATAAATATTAATAAATAAAATAAATAAATCAGCTTCACGCTGTATCCCGCACACAGCAGGGTAGGTAGAGGGAACCTAGTGTAAAGACACTCCGTTCCCCACTTTCTGCCGAATTCTGGAGGCATGGCGTGTTGAGTGGCAGAACTCAACGCCGCGCTTAGCCTCGACACCAGAGCGAAGAAATGGAAATATAAATTTAAGTAAATGAAAATATTAATAAATTAGTAAATATTAAGTCATATTTATGGTTACCTCAAAAGCTTAAAATCGAACTCTTATAGGATCACTTTTTTGCCTGTCTTACCGTATGACAAGAGCTAACTTACAGTCCTAAAATTGGTATGACAACTTTTTTTATTTATCCGACTTTGTTAAAGCTCTAGGAGCAACTTTAAATATACAACTATAGTGCCATCATTCAGCTTGTCCATTTGTACTGTATTTAATTAAAGTTTGCAACCAATTCAATGTGAATAATAAAACAAAATTAACTGAGTTTACATATGAATGATTTAAGATAAAATAAAAAGTCACGGCCTGATCAACGTTGTACTTAGCGGTAAGGGCGTTAGGGATATTATTTATGTTTATATTTTTTTCTTTTTGTCCTTGTTCGGGCCGCTTAAACATGCGCTTAGATTTACCACATAAAATATTCATTATTTATTTTGAAATAGTAGGACAGATTTATAGATAAAAAATCAATCAAGTGCGAGTCAAATTTACATACGTAGGGTTCCGTACCATTACCTATAAAAGCAAACAAAAAAAACATTATTACTCTCCCTAAATATATTTTATTTTATAAATTTTTAAGTATGTTTCGTTGTAACGCCAACAAAATATATCATTTGTGAAAATTCTACTTTGTCAAATTTCTGATCATCACTGGTCACGATACACAGCCTGCAGACAGACGAACAAACAGACTCGTTTTAACTTGTTGGTACGGAACTCTAATAAGAAATAAAGCTAATTCATGTTCAACACATTTCTCTCCAGACAAGTACCGCCTGTATTTTTTAAATGACGAAATAAAAAAAAAAACAATTTGGAAAGAGTAGAATTATAATTTGATCGAATTCAAAGTCAAGGCATACATATTATCTGTGTGTATTTACTGTACAATGCTGCTATCCAGATTGTCTAACAACATCATCCTAACTCACAGCCGTCTAATTGCTTCTGTTGACCGTAGTACGGCCAGCTGGCGATAAGCCAGTGATTTCTGGAGACGTTCTGAAGCTAAACTGATACTGATCTGTGAGAGAGTTACACTTATACTCGATGAAGTTTATTATCAGTGGATTCAACGTAATTAAAAAATATAAATAAAATAAAAATAAATATAGTTAGTAAGTTTGTTAAAAAATTATGAGAGTGAACTTTACCGATGCGAGCACACATCGTTACGAAAACCCGACACCATGAAATTAGCTAATCAAGATTATTTTTTAAATTATGTACAGGTTTTTTTTTGTTATTGAAATAAAATTTATTTAATTTATTAATGCGTCATAATAAAACTTTGTTTCAATGTAATAAATAACTTTTTCTCTACTCCTACAAACATAGGATAACGAGCAGTATAACATTT
Source organism: Heliconius charithonia (assembly GCA_030704555.1). NCBI lineage: Eukaryota > Metazoa > Arthropoda > Insecta > Lepidoptera > Nymphalidae > Heliconius > Heliconius charithonia. The sequence continues at coordinate 5,194,868 of CM060812.1, forward strand.
TGAGAAAGATTTTAATTTTGTTACGTCAAAGGAATACTTGTGTACATCAACAACATATAATACACAAATCAAAAATCTCCTTCACGCTGTATCCCGCACACTGCAGTGTAGGCAGAGGAAACCTAGTTTTAAGACACTTCGTTTCCGCTGAACTATGGAGTCATTGCGTTTTGAGTAGCGGAACTCAACGCCGCGCGTTGCCTCGGCAGCATTTTAAAAATAAAATAAAATGCCCGCATGTATTTGGCTTGAAAGATGGCAATATGAAATAATTCTGAAACAACTTACACTTTAACTTAATGAAAATATGAACTTATAATAACGTATTGTACAAATGCCGTTACATACAATATTTATCAGACAAAATAAATTAGTTTGAACTCAATTATCAAATTGATAACTCCACAGCATGACACATTATTATGTGGCTGTTTCAAATAATTAGTGGTAAATATTATTATATCTTTTGTTGTGTTTATGTCATTGATAAACATTCATATAGGCCTGGCAACTCTGTGGCTTACATATAAAATGATTTGTTAAAAAAAAATACAGTTTTACGCGGTATCCTGCACACGGCAGGGTAGGCAGAAGGAACCTAGTGTTAAGACACTCCGTTACCCACTTTTCGCCGAATTCTGGAGGCATTGCGTGCTAAGTATCGGAACTCAACGCCGCGCTTTGCGTCGGCAAAAATATTTAGACATAAACAGACCATATGTATTTTTTTTTGTCGATGACATTTTAATTGCATTTGAATCTAGAAACCTTCACCTAGTCTAAAATGCGTGCAAGAATAGTTTAAACAAAGCCATTGTACGGACTCTACTTTCTCCGCGGACACACCCACCGCTACCGATAATAACGGACGCATTGCAAACGTATAGAGCTTAAACTAAAACAATTTGTTTCTAAAAAAATCACCGATACGACTAAGACAATTGGACTACGTATTACAATTTACATCTAAAATTCAACACCTCTCCAGAGCGAAAAACGCAGTAGCTGACACATTATCTAGTGTATCGCAGATTGATTGTGCAAATCGAATAGAATGGAAAAAAAAAACTTAAGATAAGTTGAAATGGAAGAAAATCGCCTTACCATGCAACAAAAAACTATACTGCGAAGTGTCAATAAGTGTTAAAATTTAATTTTCAGTATACTACATAACGCAACGCATCCAGGCGTTAGAAAAACGAGGAAAATATTAACATGTCATTATTTCTAGGCATGAACAAAGACGCAAGTACGTAAGTAAAACAATGTATATCTTGCCGAAAAGAGAAAATCACAACAATTCGTCACTCATACAATTCCCGAATCTGAACGTTTTGAACATGTTTATATCGATATCGTGAACCTTTAACTGTGCCTAATCGATAAATTTTTACATTTATTGATCGATTTATTTGGTGGCCAGAAACAGTTCCGGTAGTTTATTTTTTATTTTATTTATTTATTTATATCTATCTAGATGTCCTTTCAGAATAACGACAGATCAAGGACGTCAATTTGAGTCAAAAAGCTTTTATCATCTTTATTAAAATTACTAAGAACTAAGACGACAATTACAAACGCAGCAGCCGACGACAGCAAACTACCGCATCAAGTTACTAGGTCTGGTCAAACAAGTAAACCTATGGATCGATTTGGTTTTTAGGCTTTATATTTTATTTCTTATTTTTTATAATTTCTGTACATTTTTTTTAAAGAGCGAAAATAAATGCTGTGTGGCTGTATCCATAGGTCGCTGGTTCAAATCCGGCTCGAAGGACCAGTGTTGGGGTTACTGGTGGTTTAATAAGTGGACTGTATAAATTAACATAGGCGTTTAATCAAGAAAATTTAACAGAAATAAAATTCGGTAGGCTTGCGACGCCCGATTCAAAATGCAAGTTGTGGCTGCTCGTTAATCACAATTATGTCTGCGCATGCGCACAGCCAAAACAGCGCCATCCCGCGGCGTCAGTTCCAAACAAATGCAATACAGTATATAATACTCTCCATATTATAGGAGTATTGCACAACAATAAAAAGATATTATTTAAAACATTTGAAAACATGCAATCAGTTGTGCAATCAGTTTTCGCTATTACTTTGAGGATATACCAAATTAAAAAAAAATAATAATAAATTAAATTAGCTTCACGCTATATCCCGCACACAGCAGGGTAGGCAGAGGGAACCTAGTGCAAGACACTCCGTTCCCCACTTTCTGCCGAATTTTGGAGGCATTGCGTGTTGAGTGGCAGAACTCAACGCCGCGCTTTGCCTCGATACCAGAGCAAAAAATGGAAATATAAATTTAAGTAAATATTTCATCTCCTCGAGTGGGGATCGAACCCACAACCAGTCGGTTTTACAGTCACACTTTGTGCCGCTGCGCCACGACTGGCCTCAAATTTAATATATAGTAAATGAGTTGAATATACATAGTCAACGGAGACTTTGGATGCGATTGGGTTATTTCTAGTTTTGATTGTATTAATTATATATGATTTAAAAGTATTTTTTAAATCACTTTCTTCTTGTATAAATTTACGTACATTTACTTAAAGGCTTAAATAATAATCTTAGACTGTACAAGAGTATCTGCGAAGATCAAATATGTCTTTGTGACCTTTGTTATCGAAGAGTCCTTTTGAGATAGATCCAGATTACTCTATTGTATTGTAACAAAAGTTGGGGCCCGTAAGGTTTACAGTGATAAAGAAGAAAGGGGGCGCGAACATCAAACATATTGATACGATTGCGGGATAAGTTATAACCTAATAATGTGCTAATTTACTGTTATTACCTTATACTGAGAATATGAAGCTGTATTACCAGACATATTTATGTTTTGATTGAAGAAAATTATTTTTATGTATAGCATTCCATGATCACAATAAACATTTAAGTACTTTTGTGAAATAAACTTTTATGTAGAGACATACCGGACTGGTATTCGATTTGATCTGCTAAACTGAAGCAGCATATCCTACGAAGAGTTAGCATTTCCACAGTATTCATTTTTCGTTCATTCTTCTTCTGTAGCACCCACCGCAGCAATGCCCTATAACGGTATCTGTACCAACACTGCATTATCTACGACCAAACGTGACACAAGGATAACACTGTTAACTCTGTTATCAGCAGTAATGCATCTTTCTACATCCATTTTATATCTTCCATCTCCAATGAAATATACTCGTAATATAAAAAAAACAAACCCAGCCAGTCGTGATACAGAGGCACTAATGTAAACGTGACAAATTGTGGGTTCGATCCCGAGTCGAGCAAATGCAATATTTAATATTTTTTATTTCTACGATTTGGCGTCGAGGCAAAGAGCGGCGTTAAGTACCGTTTCTAAACACGCAATGACTACAGAATTCGGCGGTAAGTGGGAAGTAGTTTCTTAATACCAGGCTTCCTCTGCCTATCCATTTACATGTGGGAAACTTAGGTTAACTAAAAAAACTGAGTAATGTGCACTTGCTAAACAATGTACATTTCATTTTATGTTAATTATAATAAAAAAAATTGAAAAAAAATAAGGTCCTAAATAATCTCGCCGTATCCATATTATTTTGTATTATAAAATATTTTTTCAGAAAATTTAATTACACTACCTGTTCAGGCCAAACGCCTGTTATAATTTTATAGCAATTATTTTTAAATTACACATATGCTCATAGGTGATATAAATAATTTATTTTTGTCTTCCAATTACCCTACCATAGCATTGTAATTTTTTCTTACTTCGGTTCAACTCGAGAATTACACGTGTCCACACCTAAAATTTGCTGTTTTAATTATTACTCTAAGAAGTCCACCTGATAGAGGGAGAATTCCACTACATGGTCCAGCGAGCCGCATTGCCCAAAAATAAGGGAAGTGATCAGTGTTTAATTATAGGAATATTATTAATATTAACCCATTACTCTTTGCTATTCAGGTTCCTAGTATTTGCCTATTACATTAATTTGTGATTTTAAAATAAAACTATGTATATTTGGTGAATTGTTTATTGCCAATTATATTTAATTGTTATTATTTTAACAATATTTCATAGTTTTAACAGGTATGTACTAGATTATTCTTATAAAACAGTAAAAGTTAATTTCTCACATGATCATCGTTTATTTTTAAATAGTATAACTCTAAATATTTAGTACTTCATTATTTAAACATTATTAAATAAAAATGATTTGCCTATTGTGTAATAAGTAATTTGATAAGTGTTAGTTAGTTTTGTTACAGAACAATAATTATATTATGTTTTACAACTTAATAAAAGCCTATGAATAGTTTACATCTTTATTAAATATATTAACTGAATTTTGTAAAAATATTAATTGTTTAATTTTGTTTTAATTGGTAATTGAAAATAAATAAAAACAAAAATAAAATTTACATAACATTAAGACAAATTTTAAATAGTTAAATAGATATTTTAATTAAAATAAAAAGATATATATTTGTGTATTAAAATTAAACAAATTTATTTACATGCTTGTAAGTACATAGAATATATATATAAAAAAATACTTAAGTCAGTTATACATTGTATACTGTTTCAATTTCAGGCTTGTTCACTCTCGAGATTCCAAAAATGTCGGAGAGAGAGAGGAAAAAGAACTTATAAAAAAACGAGCTAGTTATAAAGGCCGGTTGACTAATTTTACTAAGTACATAAATGATTTATCTGGTTCATTGAGTCAACAACAGGTAAATGAATTGCAGTTACGAATAGGTAAGATCGAATGTTTATATGATCATTATGATGAAGTACAATTAAAAATTGAGTGTTTAATCGATGACATTGATGCCCAGTCAAGTGAAAGAAATGATTTTGAATCTTTATATTATCAATCACTTTCAAAAGCTCAAGAATTAATATCTTCTAATAATAAAATATTACGATGTGATAATGTGGATAACTCTCGTTTAAGTAATCATAATTTAGTTAAGTTGCCTACTATTGATTTGCCAAAATTTCACGGTTCTTATGACAATTGGCTTGAGTTTCATGATATGTTCACCAGTCTCATACATTCGAACGATGCAATGGATGAAATAAATAAATTTCATTATCTTAGGTCGTCTCTGGAAGGGTCTGCGGCTTTGATCATTCAATCCATTGAATTTTCGGCTAGCAACTATACTATTGCATGGGAATTATTATGTAATAGATTTAACAATAAACGTTTGCTAGTACAAAACCATGTTAATAATTTATTTAATGTTGATTTAATTAAAACTGAATCTTCAATTAATATAAAACGATTGATTGATCAATTTAATAAAAACTTACGTGCTTTGGAAATGTTAGGTGAGCCGACTCAACATTGGGATACACTCCTCATTCACATCATGACTAGGAAACTCGATCAGAAAACTTTTCGTGAGTGGGAAGAGTGTAAAGGTAGAATAAATAAAAATGACCCTATTTCGATTTCTGTGTTTCTGGAATTTCTTCGTAACCGTGCTGACCTATTGGAAACTATGGAGCTATCTCGTAATAATGGCATGATAAATCCTAATAGAAACGCGCATAAGCTTAGGGCAATTTCTTTAGGTAATAATGTTTCTAGACCACTATGCGAAGATCATAATTGCAACTCATCTATAAAGCCATGTCCTAAATGTAAAGGCGATCATAGTTTAATTAATTGTCCTCTGTTTCTTAATTTAACCAATGAGCAACGATTTGAATTAGTTTCTCAGTATAAAATATGTTATAATTGCCTTCGCCCCGGTCATTATTCAAATAATTGTAAGAAACCTGGCTGCAAGGTTTGTAAGCGCAAACATAATACGTTGATTCACGTATCTAATATTAAAAAGCCCAATCCAAACATTTCAGTAAGAGCCAATGATCATGATTTTAAATCACCATCCCAATTTTCATCCAACAATCAAGCGGAACAAATACTCACGACGCTGACAACATATTCCGATGATGTACATTTAAAAGAGGAACAAGATGTTCTGTTGTCCACAGCTTTAGTTAAAGTATTTGATGTTAATGGATGTGAACGCGTTATACGTGTTTTATTAGATTGTGCAAGTTCATCGTGTATTATTACCGAATGCTTATGTTCGTCACTGAAATTAAAATATACAAATGTAGATAAGCCTATATATGGAATAAATAAGACAAAGGTAAGCACAACTAAAATGTGCCGCGTTAAAATTTATTCCGTAACTGAGAATTACTCTAAAGACTTACATTGTTACGTTTTGTCAACTATCACAGATAGCATACCATCGCGTTCAATTAATATTTCACATTTAAATATACCGCATAATATTGCTTTGGCAGATCCATATTTCTATAAGGCTGGTGATATTGATATGATTATTGGCGCAAACATATTTTGGGAATTGCTTGGTTCGGAGAAAATTAGTTTAGGCACAAAACAACCCATTCTTTGGGAAACCAGACTTGGATGGCTGGTCTCAGGTCCTATTAATATAAGATGCACGTCGTCCCCCATAATATGTAATTACAGTAAGATGGTAGATAATAATTTTAATAATGAACCCGTTTTATCTGCCTCTGAGAATGACGACATTTATAAAATGATATCACGTTTTTGGCAACTCGAAGAGGTTAGTCACAAGTCATCGTATTCTTTAGAAGAACGAATGTGCGAAGAACATTTTATTAAACATACTTTTCGTTCAGAAGATGGTCGTTTTTGCGTTAGAATTCCGTTGAAAGAATCGCCTGAGGTACTAGGAGACTCATTACAACGAGCAAAACGATGTCTTTTATCTCTGGAACGGAGACTTATCAATCAGCCTACTTTTAAGCGTATGTACGTTGACTTTTTATCGGAGTATGAAGCTCTTGGGCATATGTCTAAGTGCGAAGCTAATTATAATTTAACTCCGTACTTTATTCCTCATCACGGTATATTGCGTGAAGATAGCAGTACTACTAAATTGAGGGTCGTTTTCAACGCTAGTAGTAAAACTACATCAGGGCTGTCCCTAAACGAAATTCAAATGGTAGGTCCTAAGGTACAAGACGATTTGCTTTCAATATTGCTTAGATTTAGGTTTTATAAATTTGTACTGGCTGCTGACGTAGAAAAGATGTATCGGCAAATAATGATTAATCCATCTGACCGACATCTTCAGCAGATAATTTGGCGTAGCCCTCCATCAGATCCTTTTAATGTATATCAACTTAACACGGTCACATACGGTTGTGCGAGCTCTAGTTTTCTTGCAACTAGATGCCTCAAGCAAATTGGCCTTGAATGCAGGGATAAGTTGATATCCAGCATAATAAAACATGATTTTTATGTCGACGATCTGCTGACTGGTGCTGATTCCATTCAAGAATCCTTTAATATAAAAAATAAAGTCACTGCTGAGCTTGCTTCAGCTGGTATGCCTTTACGCAAATGGAAATCCAATCATGCTTCACTTGTAACTTCCTCTACAGTTAGTTCGTCTTTGAATTTAAATATAGGAGCTATTGAAAACGCAAAAACTTTAGGACTAGGATGGCAAACAGAATCTGATGAAATTTGTTTTTATATTAATCCTTCAACTCTAAAAGAGCTTACAAAACGAATTGTATTATCAATAATTGCACAAATTTTTGATCCCATGGGGTTAGTTAGCCCATGTGTTATTACAATGAAAATTTTATTGCAAAAATTATGGCTTATTAAATTATCATGGGATGAACCATTGCCCACGGAGACTTTAAGAAATTGGTACGATGTCTTTAAAAATCTTCCTTTATTAAGTAAATTACGCGTACCTCGTCTGGTGGTCTGTGATTCATACTCTTTGTTGGAATTTCATATTTTTTCTGACGCATCAGAAAATGCCTATGGTGCCTGCATTTATGTTAAAAGTGAAAATAATCGCGGTGAAACTTCGGTACAGTTATTATTGGCCAAAAGTAAGGTTGCACCTTTAAAGCCAACCACAATACCCAGATTAGAACTCTGCGGTGCGTTGCTAGGTGTACGGTTATATGAAAAAGCTATTTCGTCACTTCGTGTCAAGATTAGGCATACAACATTTTGGACAGACTCAACTATCGTGCTAGGTTGGCTTCAAATGTTACCAGCTAAACTTCAGCCGTTTATTCGCAATCGTACTGTTGAAATATTAGAAAAAACCGTAAGTTGTTCGTGGAGACATGTCCCCTCTGAACAAAATCCTGCCGATTACGTATCACGTGGAGTTGACGTTAATGACTTGCCAACTCTTGAACAGTGGTGGTACGGCCCTAACTATCTTCAGCAAGATAGCTCGTGTTGGCCAGATAATTTTGCAAATATTGAACAACTCCCAGAAACGCGACCTGAAGTTTCGCTTCACACCATGTCTAAGCAGGACATATTAATAAATTTCAATCGCTTTTCTAATCTTCTTAGAATGCAACGTGCTATTGCTTATGTTTTTAGATTTATAGCTTTATGTAAGGGTAATTCTTTAAAGACTACTTATTTAAATACTTCTGAATTACAATGCTCATTAAACTTAATAATAAAACTTTCTCAATTAGAATGTTTCCCTGAGTATAAGATATTGCTTCAAAAAAAACCTATACCGTTAAATAGTAAATTAAGCAAGTTAAATGTTTTTATGGATGGAAATAATATAATGCGTGTCGGGGGTCGGTTAGAAAACGCCTCCATATTTTCGTATGATAAAAAACATCCTATTATTTTACAGTCCACTCATATCTTTACAAAACTTGTATTTAAATCGGAACATATTAAATTATTGCATGCAGGCCCTCAATTATTATTAGCTTCAATAAGAGAAAGATATTGGCCTCTTGGTGGTCGTAATTTAGCTAGATGGACTTATTATCAGTGTGTTAGATGTACTCGTATGAGAAGTAAAATAATTACTCCGCTAATGGGAAATTTGCCCACCCAGCGTATAACTCCAGAGGGGCATCCCTTTGACTGCGTAGGGATAGATTATGCTGGTCCTATCTCATCAGCAAGTCGCCAAGGCCGAGGTTGCAGAATTGTTAAAGTGTATATAGCTATTTTCGTTTGTTTCAAAACTAAGGCAATTCATATAGAACTAGTAGGTGACTTAACTAGTAACAGCTTTATGTCTGCTTTACGTAGGTTTATATCGCGGAGAGGAAAGCCAACAGATATTTATTCTGACAATGGCACATCGTTTGTGGGCGCTTACAATGATATCTGTAAATTTTTAAAGGCTAACTGCAATTCATTATCTGAGAATTTAGCCAATGAAGGTATAAATTTTCACTTTTGTCCACCTTACTCTCCTCATTTTGGGGGTCTCTGGGAGGCTGGTGTTAAAGCTGTAAAATTTCACTTAAACAGAGTATTGGGAAATTGTCATTTAATTTACGAGGAACTGATCACTGTCCTAACACAAATAGAAGCTATCCTGAACTCTCGACCGCTCACTCCTCTTTCTAGTGACTCAAATGACCTCATGCCGCTTTCACCAGGCCATTTTCTTATTGGGAAGCCTTTGACAGCCCTGCCAACACCTGATTATCAAGACAGCCCTACCAGCTATTTGAGCAGATTCCAAAGGTTGGAGCAGCTCCGTCAACATTTTTGGACCAGGTGGTCTAAAGAATATATCAGTGAACTGCAGCAACGAGTAAAATGGCGCTCAAAGAATTCAACGTTGGAACTTAATACTTTAGTTATCATTAAGGATGACAATCTTCCGCCGTTAAAATGGAAGATGGGCCGAATTGTAGCTGTTCATCCTGGAGCTGATGGCATTAACCGTGTGGCTGACGTCAAAACTTCAAACGGTATCATCCGAAGGTCATTTAGCAAGATATGTCCCTTGTTTGACCAAATTGGTTGAAAGGCGAGCTTTCAACGTCCGGGGGCATGTTCAGGCCAAACGCCTGTTATAATTTTATAGCAATTATTTTTAAATTACACATATGCTCATAGGTGATATAAATAATTTATTTTTGTCTTCCAATTACCCTACCATAGCATTGTAATTTTTTCTTACTTCGGTTCAACTCGAGAATTACACGTGTCCACACCTAAAATTTGCTGTTTTAATTATTACTCTAAGAAGTCAACCTGATAGAGGGAGAATTCCACTACACTACCTAAACATTCTATATTTAAAATTCTCAACTAAAACAATTAATTTGTATGGTCTAGAATGTACAAAAGTGTATAAAGCTATTAAAAAGGTATAATATTTAAAGTTAATGTATATGCCACCGTAATATTACAAGCACGCAATGCGTCTAGAATTCGGCGGAAATGGGGGTACGGAGTGTTTTAACACAAAATTTTCTCTGTCTACTCTGTTAAACATAAGGAAACTATTAATATGAACGCAGGTTGAATACGTTATGCAATCTTTATATGTAGACCGAGATCAGATATTTGAGCAAAGTTGAAATTCTGAGGCCTATTGTTTATTTGAGGCCAGTCGTGGCGCAGTGGCACGAAGTGTGACTGTAAAACCGACTGGTTGTGGGTTGGATTCTCACTCGAGGAGATGAAATATTTACATAAATTTATATTTCCATTTCTTCGCTCTGGTGTCAATGCTAAGCGCTGCGTTGAGTTCTGCCACTCAACACACAATACCTCCAGAATTCGGCAGAAAGTGGGGAACAGAGTGTCTTAACACTAGTTTCCCTCTGACTATCCTGCTGTGTGCGGGATACAGCGTGAAGCTGGTTATGTAGTTAATACTGTATGCGTCCTTACTAACTTGAAAGTGAGACCCTTTCAGAGGTAACGCAAACTTAACATCACGCTCACCTACGTTAAAGTAAAAACGCACGAATTTAAATATATTTTTAGGAATAATATAAATAATGTACATGACCTATAACAAGATTCTTTACGTTGGTCTTCACTCCTGCAGTACGTCTCCAAGGTTGTTGAAAATTTAAAAACCTTTTACTAGAAAGCTGTAATTTAATATATATTGTTTACGGGATATTTCAAGACCCCTTATAAGCACCTAGACCAATCCGCATACCGTCTTAACTACATAGCAGACTAATAGTCATCAACATAAAATAGCTTCGCTAAAATGAAGTAGGTCTGGGAGCCCTGGAATGTTGGGCTATATATTTTTTTTTGTTGGATTGTCTAAAAGCCAGCTAAAGACAATTTTATGGGACTTTCACTGAAAAGTATAGGGCCTGTGGAACAACATATAGTTTAATTTATTGTGACATTGGAATTCACAAACGGAAAAACTGTGTGTGTATGTGTATCTTCTTTGAAATATGAAATACAATTTTATTTTTTCATACAGATTTTTACTTTTTTAAATTTACTCTACTCAAAGACTACTTCTAAAAATGATCATTTGGAAACAGAGAATTTGAAAGTAGTTAGATAAGAACGGAAGGCCTTATTATTTTATAAATAGAGCGCTTGGACAGTTTCCGAGAAGTACGGGTTCAAATCTTGCTATGTTAATATCTTTATACGTTTTTAAAAATTTTTTTGAAGTGTTAATCCACACTTAGGATAGAAAAATACTTATTTAGAAAACGTATAAAAATTTGAACGCAGCGGGACTCGAAACCGAACGCATGGCTTAGTGGTCAGAGCGCCTGGTCGGTTTCCAGGAGGCGCGGGTTCGAGTCCCGCTGCGTTCAAATTTTTATACGTTTTCTAAATAAGTATTTTTCTATCCTAAGTGTGGATAATAAGTATCTTTATACGTTTCTAAACATTTTTACTTTTCTTAGTATGGATACATACCCTAAATGAATATAAATTGTTAAATATATTTTTTGAATAAATTCTAAGTAAATTCCATGTTTCCATGAAATTTTGGACAAAACGAAATAAGAATAGAAAACGAGTTACTCCTTTCCCTATCTCAAAGTCCACGCAAAAAACAATTTGCGGGTGACGACTAGTTTGTAATAATATTTTATATAAAATGGAATTGCTATATTCATTTATTAGAAACCTAACGATGGATAATTAAATGTATATATAACACATAAATTTGGATAATTTAAAATCAATTTGCATAATTTTAGTAAAGCGTCAATATATGCGGGTTACGTAGTAGCTTTGTGACCAGTGTTGTGATCGTGATTTCTATATATTATTATTTATCTCTAAGTTAATACATCACATGTCAGCTACATTCAACACCAATTTATTGCTATAAATCGTCAATATATACATTTAGTGGGAGTATAAATTAGAAGGTCATTGCCATTAATACTATAGAAAAACACCGCATACATTTTGATAATGAGGCCTGTAATGGCCCAGGGGGACAGATTCTGGATTCCATTTCCACTCGAGGAAATAACATATTTAATATTTTAATCTCTTTGCAAAGCGTGGTATTGAGTTCTGTTACTCAACACTCAATGCCTCCAGAATTCGACCGAATGTGGAGAACAGAGTTTTTTAACACCGGGTTCCATATTCCCTATACCTACCCTACTATGTGCGGGGTACAGCGTGAAACACCGAAAAATCGATGATATTTTATTCTAGAAACTTCTATTCAATCATAGTTAGGTTAGGTTAGGCAAATAACATATGGCCTAACGTCATATGTTATTTGCCTAAGCCGCAACAAGCGTTTGAAATGTCAAACGAAATATTAGTACCCGTGAGATGCGAGCTAGAGACGTCTTAAAGCAATATGAGGTAGGTAGTTACTATTTCACTGAATATTTAGGGAAAATACTATGTTATAAAGATTCTAATTTTGTATATAGAAATAGTATAATTGTATAATTAATTACTGAGGCCAGTCGTGGCGCAGCGTCATGAAGTGTGACTGTAAAACCGACTGGTTGTGGGTTCGATCCGCACTCGAGGAGATGAAATATTTAATTAAATTTATATTTCCATTTCTTCGCTCTGATGTCGAGGCCAAGCGCGGCGTTGAGTTCTGCCACTCAGCACGCAATGCCTCTAGAATTTGGCAGAAAGTGGAGAATGTAGTGTCTAAACACTAGGTTCTCTCTGCCTACCCTGCTGTGTGCGGGATACAGCGTGAAGCTGATTTATTTTATTTTATTTTTTTAAATATTAAAATTTATATAATTATAATTATAAAATTTATATAATTAAAAACTTAAAAGTTGATCAATATTAACAAGGATTTAATAGACATTTAATTTATAGTAACTAGCCAATAACCATAGCCCATGTCTATATGTGTTTAAGTATATACTGAAAATATTTTAGCGTCACACATTGGGTAAGTAAAGGGAACCTAGTGTTAGGACACTTCGTTTTCGACACTCAATCCGCGTTTTGCCTCGTTATCAGAGTAAAATGATATGTATATATATAAATATTTCGTGGCAATCGAACCCCTAGCCGTCACGTTTACAGCCGTGGCGCAGGAGTATGCTTGGCCTCAAAATGCATAAAACATATTATTTCACTTCTAGTAACAAAAAAGTGTATTTTTGGTATTTCATACGCAACGTAGAATAAAAAGGCGAAAAATTGAAGATACCTCTATTATTTGAGACACGATTGCGTTTTAACAACACCCATCTAGGTAATGGATTTTGAGGTCACAGGACAATATGATAATTTATTTGCTAAGAAGTTTCATCTCCGGTGAAGCAACTTTTGAAATGATGCTCTTTTGTCTTCTAAGCTCCCGGGAAATCTAGCTCGCCTGCGTATTATGACAAATAAATAGCTTTTATCTTATGGCTGTCTCATGGATAAGGTACAGCTTGTTTTTGAAAATATTGTAACTTTTTGCTTGACGAAAAAATTGGGAATAAATAATTGATGTTACAATTTTTATTTAAGAATGTGAATAAACAATGAAATATGTTTCTTTGGCACGTCCACTGGAATAGTCATCGATTACGATTTTCTTCTACAAATGCAAAGTAGGCGGAGCTCAAACAATGATCAGATCTGACTCTGGTAACGAGACAAAGCGCCGCGTTGAGTTCTGCTGCTCAACATGGGTGTTAGTTTCAGAATTTGAAAAAAAATAACTACAGAGACAATGAAACAATACATGAAATAAGCTTATAGAAGTTACACAGTTAAAATGGTTCCCTAACTTCGTGTGCTCGGTAAAATGAGAAAATGAAGTAGCCTTAACACCAGGTTCCCCCAAGTTCCCTCTCCCGTACCTAACAGTATACTGTTATGTGTGGGAAAGAGTGTGAAGCTAAAAAAAATATATTTACTGAAATTTATTTACTCAGTCATTTCCAAGAGTACATAAAAATATCCTCAGGTTCTTTAGAGATAAGTTGAAGTTTACTTAAAAAGATACTGGCAACGGTAGTTTGTTGGGTAAACGGCAAAAGCAAAATGGGCTATTTTCATCGGTTTTTAAGTAATGCTTACTTTCCGTACATTTATTTTTATTTTAAATAAGATTTTTGCTTTTAGTAATATTTTTAAGAATAACAATTTTGTAGATAAACATTTACAAATTATTATACAAAAATTACAAACTAAGTACTTAATTTTAGTAAAAATAATAATTAGGCTAAATACTTTTTCTTATCTAATAATGCTAATATTTTTGTCTTACATTTCCGTATGAGATATTTATATGATAGTATATTTTTGGCAAGACTTCGAGATTAAATTACTGCGTTTTGTTTCTAATGATGAAAACAATTGAAATATATTGGAAAAATTATAACTTTAATACTGAGACCTATTTATAATATTTTTTACTTCCCAACTGTGAATAATGAATAATATATTTTTTGCTAATCTCATTATTTCTTTAGAGGCCAGTCGTGGCGCAGGGGCACAATGTGTGACTGTTAAATCGACTAGTTGTGGGTTCGATCCCTACTCGAGGAAATGAAGTATTTACTTACATTTATATTTCTATTTCTTCACTCTGTTGTCGAAGCAAAGAGCGGCGTTTAGTTTCGTCACTCAACACGCATTGCTTCCAGAATTTGGCAGAAAGTGGGGAATGATGTATCTTAACACTGGGTTCTCTCTGCCTATACTGCTGTGTGCGGGATACCTCGTGAAGCTGTTTTTTTTTTAATCTCGTTGATCTATTATGGTTCTTGATCAGATGTTCTCGCTGCATCCTACTCGTAGCAGGGTCTAATTTTTATATTTTCTTTGGAAGAATTTAACACTTTAGTGGAAAATGCTTATCACGCTAAGTAACTTTTGCGAACTCGCCATTTTATAATCTTATAGTTTCAATTGGAGGTTTTTTCATCAGGTGTGCTAGTTTTAAATATCGATTAAAGCCTAAACCTTTCCCAGATCTGATAGATAATACAACATTAATAGATTCATTTAAATCCATTTTATTCAGTTTTAATCTTTCTATCTAACGTGCACACAAAGTACTTATAAATACACAAAAGACGAGTCAAAAGTTTTAAGATAATAGATATCTTTTTTTTACAATTTTTCATCACACTAAGTTGTTTTTCGTAAAAATATTTATTGAACGGATGCTTGCTTATATTGTTTGAATATAATATATAGATAGGTATTATACATATATGAGGCCAGTCGTGGCGCAGTGGTACAAAGTGTGACTGTAAAACCGACTGGTTGTGGGTTCGATCCCCACTCGAAGAGATGAAATATTTACTTAAATTTATATTTTCATTTCTTCGCTCTGGTGTCGAGGCAAAGCGCGGCGTTGAGTTCTGCCACTCAACACGCAATGCCTCCAAAATTCGGCAGAAAGTGGGGAACGGAGTGTCTTAACACTAGGTTCCCTCTGCCTACCCTGCTGTGTGCGGGATATAGCGTGAAGCTAATTTAATTTAATTTAATTTATTTATTATACATATACAAAGTGATTGATAGTGCTATAAACAATTGATACTAGTGATACAAGAGACGTAGACATATGTACTTTACATACATTAAATAAATAGTGGCTATTTAAATATTTCTTTCTGATTTGTACAAAAAAATGCACAAGAAATTTTAGTGTGCATGTTTATTTTTTAACTAATTAATAGAGTACTTACTTTTGTATTCTCTAATTTATTTCACTTTTAATTCTGAAATATTTCTGCTACATATTGTAGTTTTTTGCTTATAGGGTTACAAAGTTTGAAAATGTAAAAGTTTACTAAGCCAATTAAAAGCCGGAATTTTCATTTGATGTTTTTTAAGATTATATACGAAAAAAGGGTGACTTTGAAACGGTAAACGTTTATATCGATAGAAAGCAAATAGTTTCATTCTAGGTATAGATTGAATTAATTGGACACATTATAAAATTATATTAAAAAAACATATATAATATAATCCAATTATTAATTTACAATTTATAATTTACCCGAGGGCAAATGCTTGTTGAACATTCTTGCGGTAGACGATACAAAAATGTAATACAAAATTCTTGGCGCGTAATGCACAAGAATAACTGCTATGAAAACGATCGCCGCAGGCTATTAAAATGTAAGGCAATCCCATACTTTTATAGCATTATTAGGATCCCTTATATACATTTATTTTATTACTTTCTATAAATGGGTTTTGTATCTAATATGAAAGAGGCCGCAGTGGTACAAAGTGTGACTGTAAAACCCACTGGTTGTGGGTTCGATCCCCACTCGAGGAAATGAAATATTTACTTAAATTTATATTTTCATTTCTTCGCTCTGGTGTCGAGGCAAAGCGCGGCGTTGAGTTCTGCCACTCAACACGCAATGCCTCCAAAATTCGGCAGAAAGTGGGGAACGGAGTGTCTTAACACTAGGTTCCGTCTGCCTACCCTGCTGTGTGCGGGATATAGCGTGAAGCTAATTTAATTTAATTTTTAATTTTTTATCTAATATGAAATAATATATCAAGAAATCGGCAGAACATATCTCGTACATTCTCAACGAATCATCAACATACATTCTATAAGAAATGCCACAGAAAATTATTTAATTAAATCTTTACCAGCCGAGGAACATACTGGTGTTTGTTGCGATAAGTGAATCATCATCTTACGTACATATGTGTCATCTGATAGGACTTTTTGATTATTTAAATATTAGAACTTATACCCTAATTTGTCAATAAAAAAAATCTTACACTAACTCGTATACGTGTGTAAATATTTACCAATCTGGTTTTTCTTTTTCCATTGCTTTTTGACACTAACATTCAATGAAAATAGTACTGAACAGAATTAAAAAAAAAAACAGAAGTTGTTCTTGAGTTTCGTATACACGATGGTAGAGGCGTTTAATTCCCACTTGGAGGAATTAAATATTTATAACTAGTTTCATCGGTTACGAATAAAGTTTCAGATAGTAATCTAATGGTCAATACTATCTTACGATTTGCTACATTTTAAAATTATAAATAAGTATATAATAATTAAATGCACGTGTCAAAATGCTATTCGAGACCTGTGAAACTAAAAATTATAGCTTATCTGGCAGATAAGGCTATCTGAGACTTTACCAGCCAGTGATGAAACTGAAATGAAATAAAGCGCGGCGTTAAGTTCTCTGCGGAAAATAGGGATATCGTAATGGAGAACGGAGTATCTTAACACAAATTTTCCATGGTCCCTCCGCCTAGTCTGCTAAGTACGGGATTCAGTGTGACGTTAAAAAAAGTTGTTCTGTAACTTTGCAGTCAACGGTAACATATATACTGGGTGAAGCTTAAAGGTAGTGTTTATACGGCCAGTTTTTCAATTAAAAAGCTTATTTGTTTCGGATAAAGCGGATGCGGGCCGTTCCCGCAAACATTTAGTTAATCTCCTACATATTCCATACATACAAAGCATGAAAAATATTTACAATGGGCAAGCCATACATAATGTTTGTACGAAGTCCGGATTCATATATTTTTGCTAAGAGCATTTTAAACTTTTTAGGTAAAAAATTGTTGGAGAATCCATTTGTACGAAGCTTAAAATAATAACATTTTTATAATGTATCTACTGTTTTTAATAGTACGTGGTACTGAGTCAAGGTTAGATTGATCGTTCCTTGATTATGTTTATTTTTTTTTCAGGTTTTAACTGTATCCCGCAAATAGCAAGGTATGCTAATGCAAGGTTCGCCGGATTTTCGAGGCATTGCGTATTGAATAGCATCAACGCCTTTTTGTTATAGCGACGAAATGAAAATATTAATAAACAACAATATATTCCCATGCGTGGGAATCGAACCCACAACTGTAGCGCCACGCGCCACGCCACGACGACCTCCAATTATTTGTTTTATCAGGAGAAATGGTTTAAAAGCTTTTACTTTTATGCACACATTTTATATATTTATAACTGTGAGTATTTGATATCATATGAAACGTATTCAAATTTCAATTCCAAATAGCTTATTTAAAAAATATATTCATATAAAATATTGGACTTATTTAAAAAACAAACAATATTGAGAATGTGACTGTATTACGACAGTTGTTGGTTCAATTCCCACACGGGGATATTAATTAATATTATACAATACTTTCATTCCTTTGTTTTGGTATCAAAGCAAAAGCGTAGTTTAGAGTTCCGCTACTCACAACAAACGGAGTGTCTTAAGATTAGGTTCCCTCTGCCTACCCTGCTATATGTGTACATATTTATTGAAAAAGATAGCAAATATTACATTCTTAAATACTTTTGAATATGAAAATTTTGTGTAAGTTTCGGGTTACAACTTAAGATGCTTCTCTCACTAATTTAAATTTTAGGTGGTAGTTATCTTAATGATTTCATTTGCATATATTACTACGGTAAATAGCAACCACTTTGTATTTTGTTCTTCTACAATGAACATATTTAAATAGATGTCATTGTAGAGCATTTGAAAACTATTTGAGTATACAAGGTTTTCTTTGGCTAGACTTAGGAAAAGTGCGGCGTTAGGTTACGTTACCCACTATTAAATTCTTGAAATTTTTGTCTATTTAGCAGTATAAGAGTAATATTTTTTTTTGTTAAAATTTACAATGTAAATGAGGCCAGTCGTAGCGCAGCGGCAAGAAGTGTGGCTGTAAAACCGACTGGTTGTGGGTTCGCTCCACACTCGAGGAGATGAAATAATAATTTAAATTTATTCTATATATATATTTATATTTCCATTTCTTCGCTCTGGTGTCGAGACTAAGCGCGGCGTTGAGTTCTGCCACTCAACACGCAATGCCTCCAGAATTCGGCAGAAAGTAAGGAACGGAGTGTCTTAGCACTAGGTTACCTCTGCCTACCATGCTGTGCGCGGGGTAGAGCGTGAAGCTAATTTATTTATTCAATGTAAATTTTAAAATATTATTTATTTATGTATCTATATAAAATAAAGTGGTCGACTACAATTTGTTAGCTAATATTTCAAAAATTTTGTACTAAGTCCTATTACAAAGTGTTATGGTACCCAAGCAATGTTAAAGAACCCATTATAATTAATTTATTTTATATTAGTAATGTGATAATGGATCGTAAAACGTTTAAATTTAATTTTTATCTTGTTTCCGCTTTTAAATACTAGAGATTATCATTTAATATGCACTGGAAGGTAAAATCATTTAGTTTTAAATGTCTGTCTGTCAATTTGCACCGTTATATTGTTTTGTAGAAATTACTTGATAGATAGTAAGAGAGAGGCACACACGCTACAGGTTGTGGGTACGATTCCCACTCGAGAAAATGAAATATTAAATATTTTTATCTATTCGCTCTAGTACTGATGCAAAGCGCGGCGTTGACTATTTTTTTTCAATGAGATCTATACCTATACCTTTACGAATCTTTAGTAAGTAATAATAGAGACTTCTTGAACTCAACATCAAATTTAAATTGAAAATCTATTACATATATATATGTAACCCACCCTGTTCACGAGTTATCTTTCTTGTTCGTGTGTCCTTTTTCGTGAAGTAACTTAACATTATATAAATATTGGACAGCTTCTTATCAGAAAATTAAGGCAATTGTACATTTCAATGTTATATTCTATAATAGAAATACAAAATAAAAAATCAAAAACATTCTGTTGAAAATATTTAATTCAGCAATCTAGTTATAAGTGACATTGAAACGTGGATAAAACGTGATAAGAGGAAAATATTCTTACAAATTTTCGTGATTTTTTAATAAAAAGATGAAAATAAAATAACAAACTTGGATGTAATTGTGTCATAGACATGGCCTTTATTTTATTCCTTGTTGGATTTCCCAATACGACTAAGATCTACTCATCATAAAAAAGATTTTTACAAAGACGGTATTATTTTTTCACGAAAAGATTCCCATTGAGATATATATTTAAAATGTAAGTTTACTCAAGCATTGTTCAAAAGTAAGACATTCGTGAAGAAATATGTCATATTTGTGCTATACAAGAGATAGGAAATACACATTGTTCACACAGGAGCTGTTTTAATCTCACTTTAATTACAACTTTGCATCAAGACTGTTTTATAACAATACGGTTCTTAAACGTAGTGTATAAAATATCAAGATAATGTTACAATTTTTTTATTTTTTACTTGCGGCTCGCCCGTGGCTTCGCACGCCTAGACGATATTATTATTTATTTTCTTAATTTTATTTAAGTAAAAATTAATTCGGTTATTTCATTCAGTATAGCTATAATGTACTTATTTAGAAAACGTGTAAAATTTAAATTTTATAAACGTAGCGTAAACCTATTGAACGTAGCGGGACTCGAACCCGCGCCTCCTGGAAACCGACCTGGCGCTAAGAGGTAAGAGTGAAGACTCCGTACAAAACGTCTCTAACTTAGACTGGAAACTTCATCCATACAAAACTTCGCACGTGGTCATTTCCCCGTAAAACCTGATTTCGCGGGAAGTACTATTTAAAAACGTAGTATATATGCAATTCTTCACAACTTCTTTTATCCATATATTATAATAAAATCAGTTGTGCAGTTCCGGAGATAAGACCGGACAAACAAAACAACAGACAGTATTTTTTTAAAAAATCATTAGTTTGTATTACAGTTATGTTGATCTCACAAACATACACTTCGGTTTCATCTCATTTATAAAAAAAAAAATTGACCTATGCTAACCATGGTTTTTGCTTCCCCTTTTCTTTCTTATTTTAGTACCTTATTATTAGTATCTTTATTATTATTTTAGTATCTTGCACAAAATTTTATATCTCATTTATATTGTGTGCAAACACACTGTATTTAACATAATTCTAAAATAACTCGACTGAATGAAAACTCAAAGGGAGAGAACAGTGTTGTGGAGGATTATTAACTGAGGACAGTTTACAGGCTTCTTTTAGAAGATTATTTTTTTTTGAAAAATAGATAAACCACTCTCGTCTCCATTTTACACAAATTACATGCGTGGTCTGAAATCGTTGTACGTTATCAGAACGTATACCGTAAAGCACAGAGTCAGTTTAAAACAGTTTTAATTCAAAATAATTAAACTTTAAAGCCATTTAAAAGGTATTTAGTAAAAAATGTCCCATTTCCATATTAGAGCGCAAAGTATAAGTGCTACAGCGTCGTTCACCTTAGTGAGACGTGGCCTAGATTTCTTACAGATGTCATTAAAGAAATGACATCTTATCATTATGTGTTTTAATTTAGCTCGATGTATATTTTGTTAAAAAAAGGTTAACGTCGAAAATAAAACAATTAACTATTGAAATAATTTAGTAATGCTAAAACTTTGGTTAATAACTAAACTTAAAAAGTTTTGTAAAATAAAAGAAATATTAAACATACATATAAAATATAGACAATATAGGCTAGTTGAGGCGCAGGGGTAAAAAATGCCACTGTTAACATGGTATCATGGTATGGTTCGATACCCACTCTCGAGTAAAATTAACTATTTAATATTTTTATCTCACTCTCATCTTCTCGGTAACGAGACGAAGCGTGGCAGTGACCTTTGCCACTCAAACACGCAACTCCACCAGAATTCGACCGAATGTAGGGAAAGAAGTATTTTAATAGCAGGTTCCCATTTTCCCTCTCCCTATCCTTGTAAGTGCGGGATACAGCGTGAAGCTAAAAAATAATTATATCTTACTTAAGAAACTTTTATTTAAGCACAGTTAGGTTATACACGTGATATAAGTACAATATTACTATCATGCATACATAAAGGTTTTAGGTAAATATAAGGCGTATTTTATAAGGTATGAATTAAAAAACTGGCTGTTTTGCGTACAACATTAGCTTTAGTTTAATTTGTGTTTTTAACGATTTCTGTATTATTATATAAAATGGTTTTATAAATAAATGGTTATATAATTAAAAAATAGTGATATTGTTTATTAAAAAAATGAGTCAAAAAATTTAATTGAAGTCTTAACCTTATAATTTTATTTCATATTTGCTTATAGTTAATTAGTTAGTAACCAGAAAAAATACTTATCATCTATTGGCTGATTCATATGAAGGTAATGATGCAAATTTAAATATGGACTATGAACCCGCTTTCACAACGGAACATTACACATTTTATATTGGATACTCATTCCACATTTTATGAACAACCACTTGAGTATTGGAACACAGCGGATATACAAATAGAAAGACAATTTATCTATAATAACATAGATGAAACTATACCAAAGTATCCTTAAGTACGCATTGGAAGTATTCGACAAAATGTTAAAAATGTGAACTCGTGTAAAAGAGGGTAGATGTAGTTAAAAAAGATGATAAAAACAGTGGAATTGTGTAAATCGAGGGTAGTTGCTGGTAGGCGACGGCCCTTATTGGAAGGAAACTCTGAAGTATTGTTAGTAGGTGATACATATAAAATAGATACTATGTAATTGGAATTCTTTTTAGTTATTTTAGTGCACGGATTGGCATCTTCTTCGTGTTAAATAATAATACTATTAGTCAAAAGAAAATAAAGACAGATTTTTTTATAAATACATTAATTTTCATATTATATAAAAATCGATATATTTATATATAAAACAAGGCCTCTTAGGCACATACTTTTTTCAGTATATCACTTTCATAACATTAATTACGTATATCATTAAACGCGGTAATAAAAGAAGCTTTTGCTGGTATATAACACCTACATGTGCGATATACAATATAAGACTAAATGACAAAAAAAAAATATCAAACGGCTCTATTGTAAAATATTTTATTTTCGTCTTGTTCCGCTTTTGTATTTAAGCAGTGACATGTTATTTATCTAAGCCGCGACGAGCATCTGAAATGTCAAACGAAATATTAGTACCCGTGAGATGTGAGCTAGAGACGTCTAAAGGCAATATGAGGTAGGCAGTTACTATTTCACTTAATATTTAGGGAAAATACTATGTTATAAAGATTCTAATTTTGCATATAGAAATAATTTTCTAATTAAAAATTTAAAAGTTTTATTGGGTTGCAAAGTTTGAAAATGTAAAAGTTTCCTAAGCCAACAAGGAGCCAATTTTCAATTTGTGTTTTTAAGAAATTTTAAACGAAAACAAGGGAATTTTAAAACGGTACAAGCATACATCGATATGAAGAAATTAGTTTTACACAATGTAAATTGAATTAATTGGACACATTATAAAATTATATAAAAAAACATATATAATATAATCCAATAATTAATTTACAATTTATAATTTACCCGAGGGCAAATGCTTGTTAAACATTCTTGCGGTAGACGATACAAAAATGTAATACAAAATTCTTGGCGCGTAATGCACAAGAATAACTGCTATGAAAACGATCGCCGCAGGCTATTAAAATGTAAGGCAATCCCATACTTTTATAGCATTATTAGGATCCCTTATATACATTTATTTTATTACTTTCTATAAATGGGTTTTGTATCTGATATGAAATAATATTTTGGAAGCTTATATAAATTTCTTCGCTCTGGTGTCAAGGCTAAGCGCGGCGTTGAGTTCTGCCACTCAATGCCCCAGAATTCGGCAAAAAGTGGGGAACGGAGTGTCTTAACACTAGGTCCCCTCTCCCTACCCTGCTGTGTGCGGGATACAGCGTGAAGCTGATTTATTTATTATTTTTTTATTTTTTATTTTATATAACAAAAGAAGTCGGCATCCTATAAGAAATGCCACCGTTTTAATTATATAACTGAACTTTTACCAGCCGTGGAATAGACGGTTGTTTATTACGATTAATGAGTTAGTGATTGAACAGTATTCAAAAAGCAAAACTTGTTTTTGATTGGCAGAGACAAGCGTGCGATCTTAAACGCGACGATCGGTGGTGGGTTGGTATATTTGGAAACGAGTCAAAGAGCGGGCGTTCTGCCTCTCAACATGCAATGCCTTAAGAATTCGGAGGAAAATGGGGTGCGGAGTATTTTAACACAGAGTTCCTACAGACCCTCACCCTTTGCTTAGTTCGGAATCCAGTGAAAAGCTAAAAGAATTGTTCTGTAACTTTGCGGTCAACGGTAACATATATACTGGGTGAAGCTTAAAGGTAGTGTTTATACGGCCAGTTTTTCAATTAAAAAGCTTATTTGTTTCGGATAAAGCGGATGCGGGCCGTTCCCGCAAACATTTAGTTAATCTCCTACATATTCCATACATACAAAACATGAAAAATATTTACAATCGGCAAGCCATACATAATGTTTGTACGAAGTCCGGATTCATATATTTTTGCTAAGAGCATTTTAAACTTTTTAGATAAAAAATTGTTGGAGAATTCCATTTGTATAAAGCTTAAAATAATATGTTTTTTATAATATACTGTTTTTGTAGTAGGTACGTAGGTAGGTACTGAGTGAAGGTTGGATATTGAATATCCATTGGTAATGTTAATTTTTTTCAGCTTCTCGCTGTATTTTGTATATAGCAGATTGGGCAGAGGTAAACTAGCGCTAAGACACTGTTGCCCACTCTCCTTTGAATTTTCGAGGTATTGCGAGCTGAGTGGCGCGCTTTGTCTTGTTACCAAAAAAATTTGAATATAGATAAGTAATAATGATTCATTCCACAGAGGGGAGTTGAACCCATAACTGTCTCGTTTATAGTCATAGTGTTAAAAAAATATGTACACATAATATAATGGATTTTTTATTTATAAGTAAACAATATTGAGGCTCTTGTAACGCAGAGACACGAGCACGTGACTGTAACACGACGGTTGTGGGTTCGATTCCAACACGTAGGAATTAATTACCATGTACAAATATTTTCATTCCTTCGCTTTAGTACCAAGTCAAAGGCGTTAAGTTCCGCCACTTTACAGGCAATGACTCTAAAAAATCGGCGGAAAGTAGGGAACGAAGTGTCTTAACACTAGGCTCCCTCTGCTTACGGTGCTGATGTGCGTGAACTTTAAAAAATATAAGCAAATAACACATTCTAATAGTCTAATAGCAATAATAATTAAAATTTTGTATGAGTTTCAGGTCACAACTTAAAGAGCTTCCTTCTCTCACTAATTTAAATTTTAGGTGGTAGTTAGCTTAATGATTTCATTTGCATATAGTCCTATACAGTAAATAGCAACCACTTTGTATATTGTTCTTGTACAATGTATGTACATATTTAAATAAATGCTATTGTGGAACATTTCAGAACTACTTGACTATACAAGGTTGAAGATTATCACATTCTGAGTGCTTTTAAAGAATTTTATTGTTCTTTTTTTTAAGTTTTATCTTGGCAAGAATTTAAAAAAATGCGGCGTTGGGTTACGTTACCTTACGTGATGTGCTTAATTTCTGAAAATTTTGTCAAAATAGAAGAATTTGTTTGCCATTACGTTATTTCTACTAAAAATGGTAATAACAAGATAATATTAAGGTATTTTTTTGTAAAACTTTCTATATAATTATTATAATGATATTTATATATGTACATAAAATAAAGTGCTAGACTACACTTTTTAGCTTAGCGGCTATTATTTCTAAACTGTAGTACTTAGAACTGTTAAAAAGAATATTAAAATTAGTATACTTTCTAAAACATTCTCTTGATTTTTTATATATATATTTAATTTTATATTATATTTTTAATAAATAGTGTAGCTATTTATTAAAAATATAATATAAAATTAAATGACTCGTGAAACTAGTTAGTTATTTGTTTAGAAAACGTATAAAAAAATCAACGTAGCAGGAATTGAACCCACGCCTTCTGGAAATCGACCAGGCGATCTAACCACTAAGCCATACGTTCGGATTCTAGTTCCGCTATCTTCATTTTCAATCAAAGCACTATTAAATAATTTATTATTTCATATATTTTATATTAGTATATTATACCGGATAAAACTGTAACGATCTTGTTTTCGCTTTTAAATACCAGAGATTTTTATCTGGTATGAACTAGATAAAACATAAAATCACTCAATTTTTAAATGTATGTTTCAGTCCTTTTCTACTAGAATATTGTTTTGTAGAAATTTTTTAATCAATAAATAATTTTAATATTGTAATAGAATTAAAATTTTGTCCAGTACTCTCTTGTTTATTTGTAACTTTTACCAACCATTTATAAGATAAACCACAAATACGACATATTTTTGGTATCTGTAAATAAATATGCTATAGAAAAATATACAATATTTCTACTATCTTATTAAAATAACCATGTACATACCAATGTGTAAGGTTAGTTCGCCCTGGGCAATATAATATTGTATTGGAGGAGATATATAACTTTATATTTAAAAAAATAGATAGACAATAAATAGAGAATATAATACTAAAAGAGGCCTTGTGGCACAGAGGAACAAGCGTATGACTGTAATATGGCGATTCTGGGTTTGATTCACATTTGGCGCATTAAATTATTTTTTATTTATGATTTAATTTTACCGCACTAATGTCAAGACTGAACACGCAATGCACCGAACAATTCGTCGAACAGTAGTAACATTAGATACATTCTGCCTGCTCTGCCTTGTTCGGAATACGGCGTGAAGTTAAAAAAGAAATACTAAAAAATATCATCGTAGTACAAAGGCAAAAGCGAGTGTTTCTAAACGCGATTTGATTATCACTGGGGAGAATTAAAAATAATTTGCATTTCTCGCTCTGGTAAGCAAAGGAAACCGCGGCGTTGAGGTACGCCTCGCCTTCGAAAAATTCCGCAGAAAATAGATAAAGGAGTAACTTAACTCTAGGTTCCCTCCCTTCAAAGACATACATTCGTAATATGTAATACTTTCTTAATCAAAATCTTAAAGTGAGCACTCTTATGTAAGTTATTTTTACATTTTCACCGTTAATTACGAACTAAGAAATAACAAAATCTAATTCTTTACAATTAAATCTAGGAAGTGATTAATTAAATGAATTGTTGAAGTAGCACTCGTGCATTAATTACTATGAGATTAATTAAGAATGCCCTGTTATTTGCAAGCTATTTTAAATAGAAACTCGTAATTATTTACTGGAGTGAACTGGATTATGATCTTTTTGTTTTCTTTTCAAATTTTTCTTTAAATTAGGTTGTATTTGTCTGAAATTATGATTGGATTTAGACTGAGATAGTGGAGATTCTATTCTCCGTTTTCCGTTCGAATTCGAGACTGTATGTTAAATGGCGGAACTCAACGTCATACTCTGTATACCAGAGCGAAGAAATATAAATAATTGAATCCCAAAATTTTATTTATCACTCAAGACTTTTGTTGTAAACTTAAGGCAACTTGAAATCTTTATTTAATACTTTATACATTTTAAATATATTTTTTAATTGAAAATCAAATTTAAATCGAAAACCTGGTACTATAAGTGCACTTAATATTTTACATGTAGGTACTGGTAGTAGTAGTAGTAGGTAGGTAGTGAAAATAATACCTTTAAAATATATATTTCTAGAATAAATATATCTTCATAAAATATCAGATTATTATTCAAACATCGTCATGTAGCTGATGCCAAAACACATTTAAGCATGTCAACCGTTCTTGATGTTACCATTCGTGGTTTGGTCATTTGGGCGGAAACATGCAGTTGTTTATTTTGTATGTATAAATTGCAATTTTGTGATGTTGTATGTAATAACTATTTTAATAAATATATATCTGGTGTAGTTCTTCTCATGATATATTCTCTCCGTCTTTATGAGACACTAGAACTTGCATTGCTTGGATTTTTTATTATCTTTGGTATAAAATTTCAATTTACCACATATTATAAATGGAAATTGGAAGAAACCTGTTACCACCTCAAGATTCAAGCCCCTAATCTCCAAATCCATATTTCATATAATGTGGCTGAGATTTCTAAATATTGACGATATAGAATAATATAAATAATAAATAAGACTATATCAAGTAATTCTTTTACAGCTTCTTCTTTCACCCAAGACATCACGATAGTACAAACAAAATTCTTCTTTTTTGCATTCTTTTTTCGTTTCGTCTTCTCATCAAAGCGACTAAAGCGCCGACACCTTGCCTCTTTACTAAACAATCACTTCTACTAACATCTTAGAACATATTTGGCGCACGTCAAAAATATTATTGTTATATTACGCTTGAAGCGAACTAAAAGGAGCTGCTCTTGAGAAAATCATCTTGTTTTTTACCGCAAATCAGTTACGTTATTACATTTTGGCTTGGTCTTTATACATAATCAACATTTAGATCCCTGTTATTCATCACATGTGATAATTAATCTATTTTCTGTTCCATACCTCCTCTATCGTTCTACATAGCTATCGTAGCGCCGTACTTCATTTCCCGTCATGGCGTATTGGGTGGCGGTCCCCAACCCCGTACTTATCACCACTTGAAAACCGGGTACGTACTGGTGCGCCTTATCTTGTGCCAATACTCTATAAGAGGGTTTTCGTAAGGTACCGTGGCGATTGGAACTTTGCAAAAAACTAGCAGGGGTCACTAAGGGCAAGCCTCCATCCTTAATACGAAATTAACGACTTACGATGTCCAAATTCAATGTTCATAGGTTCATATATAATTTCATTTCATTTATTCATTTATAATTTTTCATTTTTTTAAGGACAATGATTTCGTATGGATATGTTCATTAATTTTGTAGATTTTTTTTTGTTCCTTCTTCGACATTTTCTTAAGTGTATGCAATGAAAGATATTTTATTTGTACTCTTTCACAACTTGGGGTACATTAATGAAATTTTAGTACGGATATCAATTTTTGTCTAGAAATAAATACAGTCTATGGTACTCAGTGATAATGCAGCATTCTAAAAATAAAAGAATTTTAAAAATGGGTTGAGTAGTTTTCATGTTTATTCACTGCAAACATACACACATACAGATATCCCCTCTTTATATACGTAGATTAATGAAAAAAAATGGCTTTGATAACTAAATATGAGATTAAAACATGCAAAAAATCGTTTGAATATCACTTAGTCTTAGGCTTAGAGCTGAGATATTATATTATAATGATATGAAGAAAAAGTTTTGAGTAATTTTACAGGAATGGCCATACCACCCGTTACCCATACCTACTCAGTTTCCTACCTTTATATTGGGTTACGATAATGTCTACTGTACCTTGTGTTACCAGGTCGTGGAAACTATAATAAAATATATTTATTTATAGATATTTATATTAAATTAATATTTTCTGCTCGAAAAATGAACCAGTCGTGTACCAGACTCATGGCAAGACAAAAAAAAAATATGCAAATATTATCAGTAATTAAAAACATTATCTTTTTTTTATTAATTTTCTATTTATAAAACCTTGAATCTTTTATTACTTAATTAAAACAAAATCTACAATTAACTAGTTTAAGTAAGGAATCTGTTTAAAGTTTAAAAGTTAGATCAATCAATCCTGAAAGTTGATTATATTTGTTAAGAAAAGAAAAATAAAGGTTTTTTTTTATCTTTTTAGAATGTTACTTAAAATTTAAAGAAAGTATATACTCAACTGTCATATATTAATTAAATCGTCATCCAGATACCGCTATGTTTTGTTTTGTAAACGTTTCAAAGTCTGTCATTCAGTGTCTTCACAATAATTGGAACTGGCGGAACATCGAAAGAGTTAGGTTAATCGAATTTCATTTAAATGTCACAATCACAGACGACGGTGACGGACCGCCCCGTTTCGTGAGATTTTTCTATTTCCTTTTTGTATTTTAATTCTGTGAAAGAATTTTACATTTCGTTCCAAATTTGTTGATGGATAGGAATAAAAAAAAATCTTTGTTTCGTTGTAAATTTTTTAGTAAAGATTTATATGAAATATATCCAAGTAGAATTTGCCCCATTACAAATGTATGCACATTTTATGTATGCACATGCAGAAAAATTACACTGTGATTTTTAACTAACTATATTGAAATACAATTTAAAATAATTTATGTTATGAATATCATAATTTAGGCTTCTCGCTGCATTCCGCACTTAGCCGGGTAGGCAGAGGGAACTTGGGGACCTTAACTTAAGACACTCCCTTCCCATTAATACACTCCCATTCTCCACTTTCCACTGGAGGCATTGCATGGGTGGAGGAACTAAACAACGCGTTTTACCCTTATTACCAGAGCGAGAAATAGAAAATATTAAATATTACTAACTCGAGTGGGAATAGAACCCATAACTACATTTACAGACGCACGCTTGTGCATCTACTCCACGACGACCCTGGATATCATAATATCATAATTCTGTTATATAAAATAGTAGATAAAACGTTTGTTTACAAGAATAATACACAGTTCTCCAGCTTGACTTGAAGATAATACAGGCCATAAATAACCCCAACGGACTCTAGATTGTGAAGCTCATTCAAGAAGGCTTCCTTTCACATTATTCAATAAGCATAGCTGCAGTGGTACTTTTAATAACTAACAGCAAAATGTAGTATGTAATTGCAATTGCAATACTTAAGAATACATTTTTGTTATGGTCAAAAGTATGGAAGATAAATTATATATAGAGAATAAAAGGTTATTAGGTGAGGCCAGTCGTGGCGCAGCGAAGTATGACTGTAAAACCGACTGGTTGTGGGTTCGATTCCCACTCGAGGAGATGAAATGGTGTCGAGGCTAAGCGTGGCGTTTAGTTCTACCACTTAACACGCAATGCCTCCAGAATTATTAACTATGTTTGGATTTATTTGGTAGGTACAAGTGTAGATGATGGGACATCGGCAGCTTTAACTATCTTGAAATAATATGTATGTATTATACATATAAATAATTTTATAGCTACAGCTAAGCTAAAACGGAAAAGGCAGAGAAAACCTATTGTTAACACACTCCGTTCCCCATTTTCGGTGTTGATTGAACAGAGCGAGTGAACAAAAATATTAATTCATTCATTTCCTCGAATGGGAATTGAAGCCACAACAGTTGTGTTTTCAGCCCCACGCTATTCACATCACTGCGCCATGATGGCATCGATATATATATTAGTGAAAACTACACTTTTGAGCAGATTGAGCAGATTTTTTTGAGCAGCAAGACAATAAATAGTAAGTAGACGTGACGGATAATACTAGTTACTCTTTTCGTCCAAAATATAAATGGTAAAATAATTATAATATAAAAGCAAACATAAAATTATCTCACTTATTAACTTTACTGTACCAATGCTGTAATTTAATCACAGTATAATTCCTTGTCGGATTTCCCAATACGACTCCAGATCCACTCCACTGGGCCATTCTTATAATAAAGATTTTCACAAAGACGGTATTATTTTTTCACGCAAAGATTCCCATTGAGACCGGATGTATATTTAAAAATGTAAGCTTACTCAAGCATTGTTCAAAAGTAAAACATTCGTGAAGAAATATGTCATATTTGTATATGCACGAGATAGGAAATACGCATTGTTCACACAGGAGCTGTTTTAATCTCACTTTAATTACAACTTTGCGTCAAGACTGTTTTATAACAATACTGTACTTTAGCTTACTGTATAGAATACTCGTGCTACTTTTTTTTGTTTTTTACTAGCGGCCCGACTGCGGATTCTCACGTCTGAACGACGTTATTAAAGATTAAATCAGCTTCACGCTGTATCCCGCATACAGCGTGATAGGCAGAGGGAATCGAGTGTTAAGACATTTCGTTTTTCACTTTCCACCAAAATTCTGAATGTAAACGATGTTATTAATTATTTTTAACTATAATTTAAGTATGTATGCGAAAAAAAAATATTGGTACTTTTAGCATGATTATACTGTTACACCTACACTAGATAAATTATACTTTAGTACTTAAGATATATTAAAAACTGTAGTGTAATTCCGTGAATTAGCCCGGACAAATTAAAATACATATAAACAAAATTTTTAAAATAGGTAGGTTGTGTTAAAGTTGTGTCACAGTTATTATAAAATCACAAACAGACTCCTCAATTTCATTTATATGTGAAGATTTCATCTCATTTAAAAATAAAAAATGTGAACCTATTGTATTACGCTCTATTGTGAGTAGTATATGCTTTTTCAATTCTTACTTATTTTAGTATCTACCTACCGTCTTGCACTAAATCTTATATTTTATTTATCTTGTGTGCAAACATACTGTATAACAATTAATTATAAAAACAGCAGACTGATTAAAAATCGAAAGAGAAAAACAATTCGCATAGTTTATTCAAATTTGGCAGGGTTATTTTAGAAAATTTAATTTGTTATAAAAATAGGTAAACAATCAGTTCTCCATTTTACAGAAATTACATGTGTGGTCAAAACATTCTACATTATTTAAACGGATCAGATAATATTATTCCATATTTTTGCCATGACTGAGTATTGAAGCTACGACCATAACCAATAAATTTATGGAAAGATAAAATGTGGAAAGTGAGGAGCGGAGTGTCTTAACACTAAGCTCCTTCTGAGCGGGATACAGCGTGAAACTGACTGAAAAAGAAAATTTTAACTAGTTATTCACCGGGCATCAGAAAATAAGTTTAAAAATAGTTTCAAGCCAAAATAATTAAAGTTTAAAGCCATTTAAAAGGTATTTAGTAAAAAATGTCCCATTTCCATATTAGAGCGCAAAGTATAAGTGCTACAGCGTCGTTCACCTTAGTGAGACGTGGCCTAGATTTCTTACAGATGCCATTAAAGAAATGACATCTTATCATTATGTGTTTTAATTTAGCTCGATGTATATTTTGTTAAAAAAAGCCTACAACTCAAGGTTTTGCGTCAGGTGGCCAAAATTTTTATTGAAAGTTATTACTATCGTTAAACTCATCTTAAACTTCTAGTAAAATATTATAATTTCCTTTATTTCTATACTCTTTGTGCTACGAGACACGCTGTTTCATAATTATAATTATAATTTATAGGCGGAACTTAACGCCACGCTTTGTCCCGACACCAGAGCGGAAAAAATAATTATTAATTATTTAATTTCCTAGAATCGCAATCGAACCCATATCCTACCGCGCTGCACGCTTGTGCGTGCTACGACTGGCCTCATCGAATTACATTTTAAATAACCAATTCATTCAATTATAATATTTATTTTACTGTCATCAAAGTGCAGTAAAGTTGTAGTTTCGGACGTCTATTTGTATTACTAATATCAACGTCTGTTGTATTGTGTTAGTTAGATTAAGTTCAGCTAAGTTCTGTCACCCAGTTCCCCTGCTGAATTAACCAGTTTAAATTTCTAAAATTAAAATTTGGGTAGACAATTGACAAGGAGAAGAAAAATTATTAGAGAGAGATAAAACAACGATTCAATTGATGATTAACACATGTGAGGCTATTGTGGTGCAATGATTTATTTCTATTCCCCACATATAAATATTTTTGTCTTTCGTTAGCTTCACTCTTTATCCCGCTCTTAGCAGAGGGAACCTGGGTGACTGGCCTCTTTATCTTTATAAATACGTCTCAAACAAATAAATTAAAATGCCTCCATTTTCCATTTTATGTTTATTTAAAGAGTCACGATTTAATTAAGCCACCGTAAAGGTCGTCAATTAAGGGCTGATTCTACAGCGAAAGTTAAAAATTTCATTTCCGTTTGGGATCATGTAAATACCAATAGACATCTTATCCTTTAAATTAAAGCGTTGTGATTGGGAAATAAACGTAAAATTTGATTGTAAAGTTTGGAAGTAATAATTTAGTAAGTCTTTTATACATGATATTGTTTTTAAATATAGGCCAAGCTATGTTTTGACTCATTAATTGTATTTTGGTATATATTTATATTTTATTAGTATAGAAGAAAAATTTTTAGTTTGTGTAATTTATTTTTCTTCT
Organism: Heliconius charithonia; assembly: GCA_030704555.1. Taxonomy (NCBI): domain Eukaryota; kingdom Metazoa; phylum Arthropoda; class Insecta; order Lepidoptera; family Nymphalidae; genus Heliconius; species Heliconius charithonia. The sequence goes on from CM060812.1 coordinate 5,228,928, forward strand.
ATTTTGTGTTCCAAATACAGTTTTTATCAAGTTTTTATAATTTTATTACTTTTTCAGTTTCAGGTTTATTTCTAAGTTTTTAGTAGGATAGTTTAGAGAAAAATGTATGAGGACACTTCGTTATTTGCTTTCTATTCAAATATGAGACATTGCGTCTGTGTTTATTCGTCATTGCTCTAGTAGACAAAGTACAAAGTTGAGTTTAGCAAGTCCACACTTGCTAGGAAACAAAAATAAATCATTATCTCAAATGATGAACCCACAACTATCGCTCTCACAGTAAAATATTTTTCAACTGCTTCATGCAGTTGAATAATGATTATGTACTGATAGCCCAAATGTACAACATTTTGACAAAAAGTATTGTTCAGTCAACACTGAGATTTAAACAAAATAAATATCAAAGACAGGCACAGATACAGAGGCCAGTCGTGGCGCAGTGGCACAAAGTGTGACTGTAAAACCGACTGGTTGTGTGGTCGATCCCCACTCGAGGAGATGAAATATTTACTTAAATTTATATTTTCATTTCTTCGCTCTGGTGTCGAGGCAAAGCGCGGCGTTGAGTTCTGCCACTCGAAACGCAATGTCTCCAAAAAATCGGCAGAAGGTGGGGAACGGAGTGTCTTTACACTAGGTTCCCTCTCCCTACTCTGCTGTGTGCGGGATACAGCGTGAAGCAACACAGAATTATTCTTTTTGCATTCTTTTTTCTTAATAATACCCACGTTTCGCTGCAGTATAACAGAGTCCATACTAACACTGCACTGTGTGCGACCAAACGTGCAGCTATTTTAACATTTTGCTTCTCATTAATGCAGCTAAAGCTAGCTTTGTTTCCGCATCTTCCCTGTTTACTTAACATATTTCCCAGAAATACCACTTCATTCACTTGTTCCAATATCTGAGGACGTTCCTGCAATGTTTAATGGAGCTGAGGATACTGGCGCACATCAAGAATACTCTGGTTATCTCCAGCTCGAGGCGATCCAAAACCAATCTGAGGTTGGTGCCTTGTATTTTACGATGCGTTTTCGGAAATGGATTTATTCTTCTAGCTTCAATACAGTAGTCAGGACCTTATAAGTATATAAATACAAACAAAACAAAAATTACATTTATATTTCATCAAAAATATAACTGTTTTTTACTAAAGACTAAAGTTCTTTGTTTTTAATTTGTGCGGGCTGTTATGCATGTGATGATAATAACTAAACATATTTTTAATAATTAAAATAAAGTTAAATGCTTTCAGCTTATTTTTACCATTATTATTGTTTCTACGTATTTACCGAAGAAACGTTTTGAAAATTTTCATATTCTATTTTTACAAATTTTGATAAATATGAAAAATTGATTTTTTTACGGTATTCTTTTTCGAGACCGCCGGACGATCCTCGAGAATTTTATGATTGTTAGTGTCAGTTAAGCCCCTAAAAGTTTATGAATCCATTTCACAAAATAAACTTATGCATAACTCATAAGGATTTTCATGTTTTCTTCGCGTGAACTTTTCTTTATGGATCGAAGTAATCCCAAAAGTTTGTTTGAAATCCACGATAAGTGCTATCAATTTGATATTCTTAAGAAGTGGAACGTCTTCTCAAGGCCGTTCTTATTTTATATTTTTTACAATTTTTAGTGTAGTTAATTATGTAATACATTTTAAATAAATCGACGGTCCCTAAGTATAAAGTGTAGTGTATAAGAATGTAAAATAAATATAATTATAATAACAGAATTAAAAATGAAATAAACTAAACAAAAAAAGTCCAGCACAGCCTATCTCTTAGGAGCAAAAAAGGCCTGACCTTGATAGAAGATATTTTTCCTTTAGTACGTTAACGTTGCCCGTTTGGGACTGACATCAGGCACACATGTGCTCTATAGGTGTATCTTTTTTACCTAACCGTTTGGAAAATATACTCATAACAATATAAACGTATTGAGTACGCTATAATAATGTAAAAGTTTTATTTAAAAAATATTATGCCAAAACTGTACTGCGTCTGTCTACGCGATGGTGACAGTGGATGTGTGCGTGAATAAATAATTTTCATTTTCCCATTTTGACAAGACTTAAGCCCGGTTTCCACTGCGAAAGAAAAATGGGCGGATAATTTTTAGGCGGAACGGACTTAATTTTAATTAATAAACGTTTACATTTCCACCAACAAAGAGTTTAAAATTTTGTAATAATTTCGCTTCGCTGCTGCTGTCCTTTGTCCCTGAGTATTTATTGGTGGAAATATAAGTATGTTTTGATCACAAATTACTTTTACGAGTTTAAGAGTAGAGAGTAATTTGTAGTCGGGGCATGGTAGTATCTTTGTACTAAATTATCTATATAGGTAAGTCAAAGGTGAAGCTAAAAAATAAACCGCTTCTTAAAATGTTATTAAGAAGTATATACATATGTATATGTAGAGGCCAGGCGCAGGGGCATAAAATGTGATTGTAAACGCGACTGCTTGTGGGTTCGATCCAAACTCGAGGAAATAAAATATTTATTTACATTTGTGTTTCCATTTCTTCACTCTGGTGTTGAGGCAAAGCGCGGCGTTGAGTTCCTCCACTCAATGGACGGAGGCGCAATGCCTCCAGAACTCAGCGGAAAGTTGAGAACGATGTGTCTTAACACAAGGTTCCCTCTGCCTACCTTGCTGTGCGCGGGATACAGCGTGAAGATGAATTATTTTAAAGTATATACAAATGTATTACCAAATGATAATGATATCTTACTCTAATTCTCTTGTACCTAGAACTTTTAATAATATACTAGTATGTATTGCTAACTAGGATATCTTATCGTATTTAAGCTTAGAGTCAAGTTCATGGTGCGTTACATTTCATTTTTAATGATATCGAATTGAGCTCTTTCTTTTTCCTAGTGTTTTGTAGATTGTTATAAAAACAAATATTTTTTTCCTTCTTTATTTTCTAGTATCACACAATTATGCACATTGTAAAGTACATTCCGCTTCCTATATTCCTCAGCATATTCTAGATCTTTCATGGTGTACTAATTCATTTCCATGAATGGAAATCGAACTCACAGCCATCGCATTGACCGTCAGGTCTTCTATTCCGCCAATAAACAACATCACAGCTACGTGGGTAGCAAGAAATTAGAATATTGTTAGAAATCGGAAGTGGGTAACGTTTTTAAAAAAAACACGTGAAGAACACACATCGTCTATATGATTATAAACTATTTGGAACGGGATACTATGTAATTGCAATAAGTGATATGTATCACCTACTAACAATACTTCACACTAGTTTCCTTCCAATAGTGCCGTCACTTACAAACAACAACTGTCCCCCGGTTGACAGAATTCCACTGCTTTTATAGTTATTTTCCACCTAAATCTACCCTCTTTTACTCGAATACGCTAACAATATATATAAAAATAAATTTTAAAGAAACTAAATTTCTCACGAACTTCGCAGTACAAATGAATCGTTTCCAAATCTCGAATCCATAAGAAATGTACGTGATATACCTACAAGATGTGTTTAAACTAGAGTAAGTTTAGGTCGCAAGGTAAATTTAGCATTTATCATTATATCATACGTTCTAATTAGTGTTATGTGAATTAATGTTAGCTTCGAAGTGCACAGCTGCATTGCGACTAGATATTATACGCTAAAATTTTACGTTTCGAGTTTTTGTGGATAATCTTGTTAGTCCACGTCATATTTTATTTCAAAGTACTTTCTAAATTACCTTAAATGATAATACTTAATTTATTAAATTACGTTTTTTTTTTTTCTTTTAGCTCCACACTGCATTATAGGCAAAAGGAACCTGGGAACCTAATATTCTTAATATTATGCCCCTGCGATACGAATAACCTCAGTGAATTGTAAATTACCTTTAACAATAGTTAAAACTCATAGTTAAAACATATTTTGTTTACTGCCATCAAAGTGCAGTGAAGATGTAGTTTCGGGTGTCTATTTGTATTACTAATATCAACGTCTGTTGTTTTGTTTTAGTTACATTATTTTTAATTTTATGTTTAGCTAAGGTTTTTTTTTTTTTAAACACCTACTCACTTTCTGGAGTGCCCCTGCGATTTTATACAGGCGACACAACAGTTTATTGATTATTAAATAGTATACTATTAGTAATAATATTTAAAACATACATAAATTTAATAATAATGTAAATATAATAACGATATAATAATACACATATGCATATACATACACGCACACATACATATACATACATGTATATATACATACATATACATACTTACATATACATACTTACACGTATATTATTTATGTTACTGTGTTATTGAAGTCTTTGAGTGTGCTAAAGATGTGAGATATAAATTTAATAAATGATTTTAAGCAATTCTCGTTATTTATTAACTTATGTAAGATAAATGGCGTGTTTAGCTAAGGTCTGCCACCAAGTTTCCCTGCTGCATTCAACCAGCTCACCTTTCTTAAATTGAAATTTGACAACCAACCAAGGAGAAGAAGATTTACTTGACAACGTAAGAGAGAAGCTATAAATTGATTAATTATACACGTGAGGATATTGTTGACGTCATTAAGTTTATCTACTCAATAAACATTTAAATTTGGGCAGAAAATTAAAAACAGATTGTTTTGGTTTTTTCTGCATCAGCTGCCTTGTTCAGAATAAAGTAAACAGATCAGAAAACATTACATACAACAAACAGAAATCATTGATTAATTATATGAGCATATGACATTTCATTTTTCGCTCTAGCTTCACGCTGTATGCCACACATAGTAGGGTAGGTAGAGGGATCCTCGAAATCTGGTGTTAATGCACTGCGTAAGTGGCTTAATAGTTATAAGTACATCATCGTATTTCCTTTGTTTTTGACGGCGTGAAGCCATCACGCCGTTTCCCGCACAAAGCAAAGGTGGAGAGACGGAACCTAGGTCGATTAGCCTCTTTATCCTTATAAATACGACTCTGTAAATATAAAATTTGTTTGTGTTTATGTGTGTTGTAGATAAACATAAAAATTACAAAACCAATTTAAAAATTTCTTTCACCATTAGAATTTCATTACATTATCTTACGATACATTTATCACTGAGTAACACAATATATTTATTTTACGAAAATTTAGGGATCCCTATTAATTTTAATAAAGATTATTTTATTTTTACTTTGGGTTACCAAAGCGAACAAAAGTAGGGTTAAAATTATTTTTATCGCAAAACTGTTGAAGATGGATAAAAAAATATTCTACAAAATTAAAAACATATCCATATCCAAAAAAATATTCGGTACCAGATATCCTTCTATAGTAGTTTTGATAATACAACTACTTTTTCAAAGTTTAATATTAAATAGAAATGCCGACTATAATCAGAGTACGAGTATTTTGTCCATACCTTCGAAGCCTTATCTAAATAAATAGTTTCATATTTGTGATAGTTTCAAGGTTATTAATACCTTCAGTTTACTTTTTAAATTTTTAAAACTAGGCATTCCATTCAAAAGATATTACGAATTTAAAAATTCCAACCTGAACCAATATATTTTTCTCGATTATGATCTCCATAAAATGTATATAACATTGTAGTATTTTCATAGTAACCTATAAATATCACTGTTAACGTAGTGTACAGTGAATATAAAAAAGTAAAAACCCGAAGTATCCACACCAATATCAAAAATGCGTATGTATATCTTTGTCTATCTGTCTATGACGCCAAGCCCAAACTGCTAAACCGATTGTATTGAAATTTCAGATATAGTTACTTGTAGGTTTAAGGATAAACATAAGCTACGTTTCCCCCCTATTTTCAAAAAAAAAAATAGAATTTTATTGTTTTACGTAAATTAGCCATAATGAGCTTTCAAAACGCTTACATTCGATGAGCCAGCTTAACTTTGTGAGATACATAAAAGCAATGTTCTACGAAAACGTTGTTCTTTAAAAAATCTATGAAATATATTTAATATATAATATGTATGTTAAACTCCGAAAATTGACACTATTCCAATTAGTGAAAATTTAAGCTTTATATGTTATATATATGAAATCAATATAAAAAATATTTTTTTTAATTTTTTTATCAGCTTCACGCTGTATCCCGCACACAGCAGGGTAGGCAGAGGGAACCTAGTGTTTTTAGACACTCCGTTCCCCACTTTCTGCCGAATTCTGAAGGCATTGCGTGTTGAGTGGCAGAACTCAACGCCGCGCTTAGCCTCGACACCAGAGCGAAGAAAATGGAAATATAAATTTAAGTAAATATTTCATCTCCTCGAGTGGGGATCGAACCCACAACCAGTCGGTTTGCAGTCACACTTTGTGCCGCTGCGCCACGACTGGCCTCTAAAAAATGGTTGGCTATAAAAAATATATTTTTGATAAAATAGTTTATATGTACTATTTTGTCAAAAACCTATTTATTTATACACATTTTCTGAACTAGAGTTGTTTACCGTAAACTCTTACATAGTAAACCCCAAGTGTACTAGGTTATACGAGGCAAATTAATAATGTAGAGCTGAGCGATGACGAGTAATCTCTATCTCAGCAAATTAAACTGAAGGTTATCTTAGCTGTCTCTATGTAATCCGTAATCAGCCGTGACAATTGAGGCTCAAATACGTCTCTGGTTGATTATTTACTGGAGATGTAGCGTTGTAAAATGTAACATTTTTTTTTTTGTATTTTTAATTATAAATACGGCAAAGAAAATTCTCTTTTTTTAATGTTTTTTTACAAAAATTAACTACACTAAAGTATTAAGAGAATTTTTATATCAATATTGCTTAAAATAACTCAAATAGCGATCTTCTCTTGCTTCAAACTTCAAAGAAATTTCTTCAACATTTTATCAAATTGTAGCGATAATTCCTTAAAAGATTTTGTTCATGTCAAATAAAAAAAATCAGCTTCACGCTGTATCCCGCACACAGCAGGGTAGGCAGAGGGAACCTAGTCTTAAGACACTCCATTCCCCACTTTCTGCCGAATTCTGGAGGCATTGCGTGTTGAGTGGCAGAACTCAACGCCGCGCTTAGCCTCGACACCAAAGCGAAGAAATGGAAACTGTGACTACGCTGCTGTGAGCGGTATACAGCGTGAAGCTGGAATAAAATAAAATAATAAATTTCAAATTCGAAGCTCTGTTAAACTAGCGTAAATTAACTTTTCGAACTTTGATTGTCGCTCTACACTGCACCAATTTTGTGGTTTCCTATGTCCGTCGATGGTTGGTTCCAATGTTTCTTGTTTAATCTTGTATAACATTTAAAATAATAGTTGAGTGTAGTCCTTTATTTTAAATAATCGGGTTTTTTAATAATATTAAGAATATGATTTTATTTTAGATTTTTTTTAATAAATAGTTACAATACATTGCAAAATACTATTTACTGAATATTTTTCCAAATAATTAACTTTTTATTTTTAGAGATTTATTAGGATTTTACAAAAGTATACCGTTACACAAAAGTGAATAAGATGGATAAGTACATTTTGCTAAACTCATAAATGTACTAAGCAGAAAATTAAATTCATTACTTTTGACAAGCTTTTATTTAATATGCCGTAGTTATTTTAGTTAGTGTATGTAAAATCTCGCAAGCTCAATTTAACACACGCCAGTGTTAATAACACCGAAATTTAAATCCAAAATAGCCTTAAATGGATGTCAAATGTAAGGCTTGATTTGTAAAATATTGAACCGTGATGAACGAATATCTAGACACTGGTAGGTAGCTGAAAAGGATTGTTGAAGTAAAAATTAATTTATAACAAAACAAAACCAACGTCAAACAACAAACTTAGAGTAAAAAATTATTTTACACCAAATAAACCTATTTTGATATTGTTAAACAAAAAAAAAATAAAAAAGATTTTGTAATTTTGAAGTCGGTGTGAAGCTAATGGTACAACAACCTTACTACAATTGTCATAAAATAATAATTTCATTAAAGTACAATTTACCTTTTGAATAAAAACATATTCTTATAAGGTTTATTTAATTAATATTCTATTTTATTTCATCTGCGAAGTAAATAGATGAATGCTCAAATGATTAATGTCATGTCATTTGGATTTTTTTAAAGCAATTAATTTCAACTGATTTGCTTAAGTAATTTTAGGGTTCTGTACCTTTAAAGGTAAAAACGGAACCTGCGTATGATAATGTCCATCTGTCCGTCTGTCAAGATCATTTATCTCGAGATCGTGTTCTTGTAACAAGCTGAAATTAATATCGTATATAATAAAGTCTATTATCCCTTGGAGCACAGAAATAATTAAGCTACGATGTTAACGCAGTCGAAGATATGAGCATTTATACATATGTATCTCTTACTGTATTTTGTCCGCAAGCAAAAAATCATGTAATTCAGAGTAAAAAAAATACAAGCTTATATTTGTAGTTAATTTCATACAAAATGAGTGCATATGCACGAAAACTTATGTTTGTCAGCTTTTATATGTTGTACTTCCCAATGACCTACTAATTGATAGGGAACCCTCGGTGGGCGAGGCCCACTAGCACTTAACTGTTTTTTTATTCAGCAACTTTACGTAATCTCTATAAAATGTTTATGTTTGCTAAGAACGTAATAAATTACTAGTGCACGCGAATGAATTAATGTACAAAAAAAACCTCATTTAATACATAAAATCTGAACTAAAAATAATTTAAAAGCGTTAAAAAAACAAGCAGTAATGATCTACGTAAGTAACGCTATTTAACGCGCTGGGGTGTCGCGAACGTTGTCCTTATGAGTGCACTTTCCTTTGAAATAAACGGTGGAAGCTTAAGTTCTAATTACCTTCGCATTTACAAATAATAAATGGAGTAGTTTATGCACTTGGGATTTTATGTAATTTGAAGCAAAAATGATAGAAAAAAAAGGATATTGACAATAAACTTAATATCCTGTAACGGGATAATTATTAACTTATACTAATATTATAAAAGAGAAGAGTTTGTTTGGTTGAACAAGATATTCTCATAAACTACTAATTAATTTTAATAAATTCTTGATGTGTTAATCTTGTATTACGCTATGACCAATAACTGTTCTCCCCTTTGTTTGCTGTAGTGTATTAAGTAATTGATCTTCTTTCTATGTTATAAAAAAAGTCCGCGACAAATTTGTACGTCTATCTCCAAAGGATAACCTAAATTAACTATTTTTATTTTTTACAAATGACAAAAGTCAGAGGCCAGGCGCAGGGGCACAAAGTGTGACTGCAAAATCGACTGGTTGTAGTATTAATTAATACTTACATTTATATTTCCATTTCTTCACTCTGGTGTCGAGGCAACTACTCAAATTATTCAAATCGAAAAGTTTATCGGTTTCAAAATCATTATGAGTGTAACTAATTAAAATTGACGCCATATTGCGAGCCGCGTATTCTATAGAACGACATAGGTAGTAACAAGTAGGGGAGAAGTGGTATAAGGGACCAAGTTTTGAAAGAGCCACTGGTTCGGTAGCTTAAGAACGAATATGTTTGGAAATTTTATTTTTAAGAAGTAATTCTGATTTCCGGTCGCCCACAAACATTCGCTCTCCGAAATCATTGGGCGCAACACGTCGGGTCAAAGATTTTGACATTGGAAGGAAGTTTTTTTCTTTACTTAAGTTGCTTTTTGGTATTTTGAGGTAAACAAATAAAGGTACACGGATTATAGATTCCATTGCGAGCGACGATTAACACCGTATAAAATAATAAATCGTTCCAATTTTTAAAGTAACTGTATTGTTATTATATTATTAAAAATTTCTTAAAGTTTAGTACTATTATTATAGTTACTACTATTTTTAATTCGATGTCTAGTTATGAATTTGGACTAAGGAAGAGAGAGTTCCTTGCAAAATCGAGACAATGCATGGTGAATGGTGGTACTTTTTGTAAAAGCATATGTATGCATGTATATCTATTTGAATTTTAAAAGAACAAAACTCGACTATTTCAGATTGCGCTTAGAGAAGACTTGGCCATTTATTTTAGAAAAAGAAAATGGCAGTTTTCAGCATTACATTCATGCAGTATTTTAGACTACTGTAACGAGATAGTTCAAATTTTTGGTTTTTTTGTTGGTTTCATCCACTCCATAAGGAAATACTCATTATGTAATGTAAGCTCAAACATAATACAAAAATAATAATAAAATACACTATTGTAACTAAAATTAGAACAAAATTTTCTTGGTAGAACAAGAATTAGGGTTCAATCCTCACTCTTGTGGGTTGATACTTTTGAAGAAGGAACATTGAAATCTTAAATTTAAGAGAATCTCTATCTATACATACACTTAAACATAAAATTCAGGTAGATACCTGTAGAGAGACAAACAGATATAGATATTTTTAAAAGACAAAAGATCAGACAAAGATCGAAGGAACAAGGAGCACTAAAGGCATTTTCATTGCAGCTAAGTTAACGTTGCATCGTTCCGTCTGCATTAAACCGTCCTAGTCGTGAATTAACCCATGCTTTAGCTATACGCGATGTAAATTCTGAAACTGAATCTATGAGTAAAAGCTATCTTTTGTAAAACCGAAAATTTTCTTTAGTAGTATAATCACAACCCATGTTGAGTTGAGAGTCGTAGGGCAGTGGTGCGGACGTGTGATTGTGGATGCGACAGATTATGGGTTCGATTCCCGTTCGAAGAAATATCAAATATCAAATATTTTTATTAATAACTAATATTAATAATTCGGAAAAAGGGGAGTCAAGTTTTTAAACACTAGGTTTCATCTGCCTAACTGCCACAAGCGGGGTACAGCGTGAAGATTAAAAAATATATATATATTTAAATAACACCGTTAAATAATAACCTCACAATAGCTTGAGAAAAACAAAACCAGACCAATTAGCGGTAGCAGCAGAATTAACTGAATATTATCACAAAGTTCCCCACTTTTCACATAATCAACATGGCGTGTTCAGTGGCGAGACTTAACGCCGCACTATGTCTTATAATCAGAGCAAAAAAAAGGAAATGATTAAATCCCTTGAGTAGGTATCGAACCCATAACCGTCACGATGACGGTCTTACACTATTCGAGCTATCATAGCCACGACTTGCCTGAACTTGTACATTTTAATAATAAAATTCACATTTAAATTAAAAATATTTAAAATATAATATAAAATCAACATATTAAAATCATCGATTTACTGAAATACATTTTTTATAATCTGCACTTCGATTCTAAGGATTAGAGCCTCTATAAAAGGTATCTAAAGTGTTTCGGTACTGTAGGAAAAACAACGACATAAAAATATATGTATATAAGTAAGCTTAAAACTAAAAGCTTGTGATTTTAGCTTTGCATGTATATTTTATAAACAGTATTAATTTGAGGCCAGCCGTGGCGCAGGGGTATACGCCGGTGAATGTGGACGGGACAGGTTGAGGTTGTGCGTTCAATTCCTCTCGAGGAAATGAAATATTTAATACTGTCATTTGTTATTTCTAGTGTTAACGCAAAGCGCGGCTTTGAGTTCCACCTCGAAACACATTTATGTTTCGGTGGAATTTGGGTAACGCAAGTATCTTATTGGGAACAGAGTGTATTGACATTTTGTTCCCCCTACCTTGCTATGTCTGTAGCTAATAAAAATATGACTTTAACAACTGATTTCTTTGCACCACTTCGGAGAACATATTAGTTTCATTTCGCTCTGGTAACGAGTACACCGTTTCGTAGACTAAGAGTGTGGCATTCAACAAGGAATATTTTGCAATATGGCCGGTGAATAAAGAACGAAGTGACTTATCACTAAAATATGCATGTATATACTTATGATAAAAAATATTCTCCTTATAAAAGGCAAAACCAGAGTTGTTACAAAATAAGAAATCATTATTTGACTCATTTTAAGGGTCTACCATTACTTTCAATCCTTTAGGGTTAAATTGCCTTCACGCCTGAATAGTCGGCTTGAATATCACTGTGCCGTGAAGCGAAGAGCCCGCGGGCTTCCTTTTAACACCCCTGATAAAAAAGCAGTCATCCCTTTATATCTGTAATATATTGTAATGAAGCTAATATAAGGGTGATTCTTCGATATTTTGTTTGGCTTGTGATTTATTTGTGTGAGTTTCACTTAAATATTACGTCAGTCGTGGCGCAGCGGCACAAAGTGTGTCTGTAAAGCGACTGGTTGTGGATTCGATCCCCACTCGAGGAGATTAAATATTTACTTAAATTTATATTTCCATTTTCTTCGCTCTGGTGTCGAGGCTAAGCGCGGCGTTAAGATCTGCCACTCAACACGCAATGCCTCCAGAATTCGGCAGAAAGTGGGGAACGGAGTGTCTAAAAACACTAGGTTCCCTCTGCCTACCCTGCTGTATGCGGGATACAGCGTGAAGCTGATTTTTTTTTTATATCATTTATTGAATATGCTTTAGCTTGTGATGTGTCTAGATTCTTTTATCGTTATAATCGTGATTTGCCAGTCAGCCATTCAGAAGTCTATCTAAATTACTGAAACTCGATAATATTGCTTTGTCATAACTCGAAACTCTTTCGGAGTAGCCAAGAGCACGTCCTGTCTTCCTCTCTACTATAACTTTTAATGTAAGCATATGAAAGTTTTAATAGGTTACATATGCATTTGCTTCATTTCCAAAACAAAAATGGAAAAGATTGAATCTTTTTTATTTAAAAAGAGTATTTAAAGAAATGCAAGCATTTCTTGAATCTTGAATTTGTTTTATTTATAGTGCAATAAAGAATATTATATTATAAAAAAAACTTAAACTAAATTCGAGAATGGAAAAAAAACAAAAGTCGCGAAGTAGAGGATTTTATATTCCGATACCGGGAATCGAACCCGAGCCTCCTGGGTGAGAGCCAGGTATCCTAGCCACTAGACTATATCGGATGTGCAGTAATAGGTGAACATTTTAAACTTATTTTTGTTATTTTCACTACTATAGTAATTAAATAAACCAAATGTTCTATAAATACAGATGAAATTTTTATAATCTAAAATTTAAGTTAAAACTAATTTTAAGCAAAAAAATATTTTTCTTAAACAAGAAAATTCTGTATATTTTTGCAGAAAATTTTATTCTATTTCCAATACTTTATGCATAAAACCTATGAATATAACACATTATATATTAAATATTTAAAGTAATGATATAATTTCATGCCATACGCATACTAAAAAAAATGTTATTAAAATAATAAAAAAAATGTTATTAAAATGTTATTAAATTAATTTTGTATCTGGCACATAGCATAGCAGACATAGGGAACCTGAGAACCTAATGTTAAGACATTCTGTCCCTAAACCAATACATCAAATTAGCAGTTCCTTAGCCGAACCTCCATTTTGATTAAATTATTTGGCCGAGGGGTGATATTATTAAAGAGTGTCAAACTTTTCGTGCTTCCTTGTTACTGATGAAGTAACTTTTAATGTAAAGCATTATTTTATTAAATGCGAATTTATTATTAATAGATGTTAAAAGAAATCTTAAAGCAATTTTTTTTTAGCTTAACGCATGAAGGGTAGACAGAGGAAGCTCAGTCTTAAAAATCTCTGCTCCCCACTTTCCTCCGAATTTTGGAGGCATTTCTCGTTGAGTGTTGGAACTTAACGCTGCTCTACAACGAAGAAATGAAAATATTAAATGTTTTATTACCTTGAGAGGGGATAGAACTCAATACCTGCCGCATATGCTCATGTCCCTGCGCACGACTGGTCTCGTTTATTTTAATTGTTATTTGTTTTACTATCAATACAGCGTGAAGCAATTTTTTTTTACTATTACTAGAAATAAAGGGCATATTAGACAAATAGTTATTTTAGAAACAACAAATAAATATATTAAATTGTATATATTATGAATACCAGTAATTGTCCCGAATAGACTGGGATATTAAATGGAGAAACCTTACACTTTCTTTCCTGATATGTAGTTAGGATAGAGAGTGTAAGGTTTCTACACGAAATCCAGAGTCAAATGTCAACTTTCCAAATTCAGTATTTTCATTAGTGCGTTGTCATCAGTCACTCTTTAATTTCTAATATATTATAAGTAATAAACTATAAATATCAAATATTTTTATTTAATTCCGCATAAAGCAGGGTAACTGGAACCACTTCGTTTCCCACTTTCCGCTGATTTCTAAAGGCATTGCGTGTTGAATGGCGAATTTCAAAGTCTTGCTTTACCTTGTTACCCAAATAAAGAAAGGAAAATTTCTCATTCACTCCTCCGAATGAGAACAAAACCTACAACCGCCGCGTTTTGCAGTCACTCGCTTCTGCCGCTGTGCCTGTGCCTTGTGCAAATGTGAAACATCATACACTATAATAAGCAAAAATATAATACCTATCAATATATTTTCATTGATCAAGATTGAGGACAGCAGCTTCAATAAATCCTTCAAAGGAAATAAATTCAATTTATTAGGTCTTTACAGATAGGTCAGCGGGATTAGTTCACATCGTTCTCTTAATCCACTCTGTTCTTTCCTTAACATGAAGAGCCTTATCGCACTCGACGAGGACAATGCCTTATATTTGTTTCTTTATTTGTGAATATTTTTAAAGAAATGTTTGTATTTTGAATATTTTATTGGTTTTCTATGTCGGTGAATTTAATTTTTATGCAGAAAAAATAAATATATTTCAAGAACTTAAGCATACATAGTAGAAATAATAAAATTACAGAAATTGTTTTTGTTCACATAGTGTCAACAACGTTTTCAGTTTTTCGACGAAAAAATTATTAAAGAAAGATTGACATAAAATTATGTATCAGAGCGTGAAAATGAAATTAGTTTATATATCATTCATATATTTACATCGTGAAGGAAATCAAACCCCAACCATTAACTTTCTTCATACTATATATACTTTCAGATCCTTTCCTACAACCCCAAAATAGCTTAACATGTACAGATTTGTTGTAGTTTTCATCAGATCATTTTTTTTTAATTAGAGGTGACCTAGTGTTAAGACGTTCCGTTCCCCACAAAAAACGTTTTGTTACAAAATATTTCTTATAGTCTTTTACCATATTATATTTTTTGTTTTAAACGATCGCATTTATTATTTATTTATAATGTAATTAATTTATCCTTTCCGTTATTACGGAGCAGATTGTAAAAGTCGGAAATAGTTTCAGTACCGCTGTCGCGCGCATACATTCTTGATTAATGATGGTATAAGAACAAAATACACTGCTAGAGAAATATTAAGGAAACTATTAAATATTTTAAATAGTAATTAATTTAAGAATTTAAATTCTATTTAACGTTACATTCTACATTTAGAGAGAAATAAAATGTAATGAAATGAAATGTAATCCTAATACTAGGTTCCTAAATTACTTATAGCAGGTGACGGATGCAACGAGAAGCTATATATTTGGTACATATATATTTAACTTAAAAAAATAACTACAAGTAGAATAGAATTAAGTATTATAGATTTTTATTAATTTATAAAAAACTGGTGATTCAGATTTTTTTAAATTATGATATTTAGCGCCTAGATTCGATTTTTATTTGGTTGAATGAATTATTTCATCAGCTCAGCTTTGAGTTCCGCGGTGCAACCTACAATATCTCAAAGATGGGTGAATAGGGAAGATGGAAAGGTATCTTGATACTAGAGTATCTTTGTATACTCTTCTATATGAGAGAAACAAAGCTGAAAAAAAATGTTCAAAGATTGTTTTTGATTATTTTTACATAAAAAAAAGCAAAAGAAAGTTAAGCTTCATCATAAATTGTTTTAAGCAGTTTTAAAAAGTTACGTTCAAAATTTATTTTTTTACCTAAAATTTTATACTGAGATTTTTCTGTTATTAAATTTAAGTAGCAGTTACTATACCGTTTAACTTTTACCACTGGGCCGTAAACAGTTATCGGAGCCCTTTTTAGTACGTGTATCACTTTATGACAAATGTGATAAAACAATATAATATCAATAGATAATAATAGCAAATTTTATTTTTGCATTAGTAAATAAATTCGTTATTTTATTTTTCGTTTTATATCAGCTTCCAGCTGTATCCCGTACACAGCAGGATAGGCTGAGGGAATCTAGTGTTAAAGAACTCCATTTCCCACTTTCCGCCTAATAAGATGCAGTTAAGCATTGTGTGGAGAGTGACGGAACTTAACGTCGAGCTTCACCGCAGCACAGCAGCGCACAGTCACCTTTACAGGCACACTTTGTGCTCGTGCGCCACGACTGGCCCCGTTCGACATTCTAATTAATTTTCAATTTATAATAGGCTTTTCATATTTTCAGTGAATAAATTAGATATAAATATTTCATCTCCTCGAGTGGGGATGGACCCCCACAACCAGTCGGTTTTACAATCACACTTCGTGCCACTGCGCCACGACTGGCCACTAGAAAGTTATTAATTTTAAAACGCTTTTTTATAAGATTATGTTATTATTAATCATAGTACAAGAGAAATATAAAAACAAATGTCAATAATATAATACGATAGAAATAATATAACATAAATAAATAAATAAATCAGCTTCACGCTGTATCCCGCACACAGCAGGGTAGGCAGAGGGAACCTAGTGTTAAGACACTCCGTTCCCCACTTTCTGCCGAATTCTGGAGGCATTGCGTGTTGAGTGGCAGAACTCAACGCCGCCCTTAACCTCGACACCAGAGCGAAGAAATGGAAATATAAATTTAAGTAAATATGTGGGGATCTCGAGTGGGGATCGAACCCACAACCAGTCGGTTTTACAGTCACACCTCGTGCCGCTGCGCCACGACTGGCCTCATAATATAACATATATATTTTATATAAAAATAATAACTAATATAAGTAATTCCTTCATGATCAGAACTCTGAACATGATAAAGAACGGAGACGTTTCAGATCATTTCAATTGGTATTCATCCAATCTCTATTGATTTGTCTCACAGCTACGCCCGGATGAATAAGTGACGGCCGTAATAGAAAAGTGTGATGGAGCCAATCATTTCTCGAAGTGCTATTATTTTCTGTCAAAAGTGAGAAATTACACGACTTTTCTCTTACTTAGTTACAGTTATATATAGATCCTTAGATTATACTTAAAGTAAATCATATGTTACAGAATTGGTAATTGTCATAAGAAATCAGCTTCACGCTGTATCCCGCACACAGCAGGATAGTCAGTCGGAAAGTAGTGGTAAAACACTCCGTTCCCCACTTTCCGCCGAGTTCTGAAGGCTTTGCGTGTTGAGTGGCGGAACTCAGCGCAGAACTTTACCTCGACTCCAGAGCAAAGAAATATAAATGTAAACATTTTTTAAAAGTTTAATTTTTTGTTGAGTGGGGATCAAACCCACAACCAGACGATTTTACAGTCACATTTTGTGCCCCTGCGTCACGACTTGCCTCAATTGTCATAAGAAGCGAATGATTCAACACGTAATATTTCTCTATATCCATTTAAAATAGAAATTATAAGGTTTTTTTTATTAGACAAGAAAATATTTTTACGCCATTTTTAGTTGAATAATGATATTGATTATTTTATGCTATCAAAAATAAAAATTAACTAATTTTTTAAGTCAGCTAGACTTAGAGTTCCTTAATATCCTCACAATAAGACGTAACGTCCAACAATTTTTACAAAAGGCGTTATCTTTACACCTGAAGGTTTACCTGGGTTACGTGGGTTCCTAATCAAATGTTAGGATAATAATATATAAGTAATTATCATGTTGACCAAGTTTTGCTGAAGCACTATATTAACATCACTTCGGTTCGACAGGTTGCTAGAGTTAGATACGAGTATGAGGTTTTGCGTCGAGTATTTTCTGAACACCTTTGAGATAGAGCCTATATGTTGCCGAGAACACACATATACAAATATTTTTTTTAAAAAATATAGAAAAATATACCCTTGTAATCGGAGGACAAACTTTTGGACGCATTGCGCGTTGAGTTTCGGAACTCAACGCCGCGCTTTGCCTAGCCACCAGAGCGAAAAAAATGAAAATATTAATAAATAATTATTCAATCTCCCGAGGTGGGTTTGAACCTATAACATACGTTTCATCATACGTTTGTGCCACTGCACCACGGCGGCTTCTAATAATGCCATTGTTATCTAAAATGTTTAAGTTCATAATACCCATAAACTTATAAAGTGGTTTGATTATAAATCAGTTAAAAGTCTTAATTTAATTCAGGTCAAACTTTCAAAGAAAAGAGTAAAATTTTAATGTGAATGACTAAAATTTGTTATAATACGCTACCGCCTTACGGTGAACAAAATTTTGTTCACTCCTAATTGCTAGCACCGTTTATAAAATTAAGAGCTCCAAAGTCAAACGCGTGTTTAAGATTATAAATTCGTGTTCCACTTTCACAAGAAAGTTCGTTTAAATATATACGTACATACATAAATATGAGAGCCTTTGCTGTGATATGGCTTTAACATATTGCGCCATTGCGAAGTTGGAACGGTGAAGTTAATAAATTTTACAAGGACAGATTTCTTAAACACAATTGGAAAACATTACTGTGCGCGTAATTAACAACTCTTCCCCTTCTTTTAGGGGTGGGTAAATAAATATTTGCTTTGATATTTTTTTTGTATTTTTTAAACTGAGACAACAAAAACACCAAAGTTAGAGGGCATAAAATAGCACCACATGCCTACTAATCATACACCAATAGGTAGAACAACCGCGGTATACATTATATCAACGACCCACGCCTTATAAGCATTGATTACGTACTACAAGCGTACCGCGATACGGCTTCAGTCGTGACATACTAACTCAATATCGCTATAACAGTTCGCATAAGTCCATCACGTCGGCCCGTATAGCCTCCGCAACGTTAAGTTGTAAATTTGGTCAAATCTCAGTTTGATGAATATGTGTCGCACTTAAATTTCTTTTTGCTTTTTCAAGAAGTTCGATGTTAAAAGAACGTGCCATTATAGAGTCCGTCAGCTACTCACCACATGTACAAAACATCGGTTGCGAAAGT
Source organism: Heliconius charithonia (assembly GCA_030704555.1). Lineage (NCBI taxonomy): Eukaryota > Metazoa > Arthropoda > Insecta > Lepidoptera > Nymphalidae > Heliconius > Heliconius charithonia. Next base: position 5,247,924 of record CM060812.1, read on the forward strand.
CGCGCCGTCCATACATAAATGACTCTGGATCAATATTTAAGAAATTTAAAAGTTAAATCAGCTTCACGCTGTGTCCACAGGATTGTAGGTAGAGGGAACCTAGTGTTTAGACACCGTTCCGCACTTTCCGCCGAGTTCTGGAGGCATTGCGTATTGAGTGGTGCAACTCAACGCCGCGCTTTGCCTCTACACCAGGGCGAAGAAATGGAAATATACATTTAAGTAAATATTTCAAATCCTCGAGTGGGGATCGAATCCAAAACCATTCCATATTACAATCACAGTTTGTGACCCTGCGCCACGACTGGCCTCATCAATTAATATTTATTTAATTCATAATAAATGATAGTTAACTCTATGCTAATTACATGTATTACCATGCATATTATTATTTTATTTATTTTACTAAGTCATATTCAAGTACATACTGTTACAGTTTTTATCAAATATATTGTATCGCTAGCAATCCTCACGGCTTCGCTTATTTGAATATTATTATTAATGGAATAATGTGCGTTACTTTGGTTTTTTATTAATAATATTCCAATATATTTCATTTCAGTTTCCGTGAATTCCAAAAAAAATGGTTATTTATAACAATTATGTCGAACAACACTATTTAATATGGTATATTTTTATATTAATCAACCAATTGAAACTAAAAAATACAATTAAATCGGTTAAGCCATCAGACAGAAAATCTCAAAACCAATAAAAAATTGCATATATATTTTTCATGTACAGACACCTATACGTTACAATTTTATTTTAACCATAGATTAGTAAATACATAAACTATATACAGAATATATGTATATACAACGAGTATATTCCCAAACAAGTATATACAATGTAACAGCGGACCGATTTACCCGTTGAAATCCCAAGTGGTTTAACCATCATTTACGTTCCGTCGTAACAGTTTGCATTATTTATTCCATTGCATATGTTATCTTTGATGTTCAAAACTCAAATAGATTTTATGAAAAAATATTTTTATTCTAAAGCTAGCGTATGTAAAATTAAAAAATATTGTATTTAATTTAGTTTATGTAACGTATTATGACGTTTCTACATACCATATATTATCATATAATATCTACAAGTTTGTTTATCGAGAGTTTTTGACGATTTCAAGCGATTTCCTCCATTGTCAGCAATTGGATTTGATGCAGAAAAAATGGTGATATTTTGAAGCAATCCATAAATCGATCTTTTTATCGATCGATCGATCTAAGTCCTCCAGACTTTGTGTAATCTATTTAAAACAATCATAATCAGAGGAAGCAAGCAACGTCTAGATCATATTCAAATTATTTTATGTGTTCGAGTCCACTTTTTGGTTTACTGCCAATGATCTTTGACTGTGACACGAATCTACGCCTCAACTCGCAGTGAGGCCAGAATTTAGCGTAAAGCTTAAAAAAACCTTATGTAAAGTATATAGAGAAAATAAATGAATACAATATTTTATGGTCACTTTAAATATGTTGTGCGGGATAGTGGATTACAAATATTAACTACTGAAGAAAACCTTTTATAGATTTTTATTAGATTTAAAGATAGATTTATAATTAAAAAATAATTAAAGAATCTTTAAGAAGACCTTCAAGAAGAATTTAACTTAGTGTAACATCATGCCCATAGCTGTTTGCCCTTTGAATACTGCCGATTATATTAACAAGAAATTTATAGCTACCCATTGTTAGTAGACAATCGTTTTCACCAATTTACCATAAATTGAATAGAGAGGAACAGTTATAGAATCCCTCGGTGATAGTTTGCTGTCCTTTATCTTATCGGTTTGAAAGATGTCTCAATAGTATAGTAAATTTCGACGATCAAATTTAGCTACAAGATAATATCCTCTTTTAGTCATGTTATGTCGATATAATATAAACGTTGAACCCTAAAATACATAAATATGTAGTCTATATCTGTACTATATATTTTTATATTAATATATAAAGAGGAAATGTTTGTATGTGAAAAAAGGTGAAAAAAGGACTGAACTGAATTTTAAATTTTTTTCACTATAAAAATACTATAATATCACTGAGTTACAAAGGCTATATTTATTACTAGAAAAATTGAAGAATCCCTACTAAAACTTCAAAAGTGTAATCGAAGGAGTATAAGTTGATATAATATGTCTTTCAAGAAAAACATGTTCTACAAAATGACAGAACATATCCATATCTAGAAAAACTCTCGCAGTAACAGAGTAAACGGTAGGCTAGTGTTACTACATTTTAATTTTCTACCGATTTTTTTTTCAATCTGGAGGCATTGTATATTCATTGTATACTCGAGTGGAAATCGAACCCACAACCTATCGCGCTTACAGCCACACGGTTCAGCTCCTGCAGTACGACTGGCTTTATTACAAAATCACGGTCTATTTATTACTCGATTATGTGAAAAAAATCGTGATTGGCTTTTACTTACTCGATACGGCTATCTCCGTAACAATGAGAAACCTCTGTTAAACTAAGAAAAGAATAAGAAAGAATGATTATTGGCAAGATTGATCGCTTATTAGAAATAATACCACAAGAATGTAAAAGTAATATGGGATACTGTTTCATATTTATTAATCAGTCCCTTTTTGTTCCATAAACTTTTATAATCTCAGTATACGCTGCACGCTGTATCCCGCATGTAGCAGGATTGGCCGAATGACCTAACTGTTAAGACACTCCGATCTCCACTCTCCGTCGAATTTTGGAGGCATTGCGAGTTGAATGGAAGAACTCAACGCCGAGCTTTGCCTCGATACCAGAATTAAGAAGAAAAAATATTAAATATTTCATTTCCTTGAGTGGAAATCGAAACCCAACTTCCGCCACGACTACCATCTTGTAAAATATTTCAAAGTCGATCTATAAGAATTTAAATTAATCTATTTCCAGCAACACTTTAATTTAGTTTAATTTTTTTAAAGCCATATGATAACGGCACCGTGATGTCATTGCTATGCTAATGTTATATTATATTATAATCATAATAAATATGACAGCTCCTCCACCTAATTATCGATAATAGTAGATGATTTCCGTTTCCGTTAGTAATAATATTTAATTAACTGATGTGTTGAATATTGATTTCCGGAGGCGCTGGTGATAATCACTGGTGATGTTGGCTTTGCAACTAGTAATGTTCCGTTAATAATGAAGTGGCGCAGCGGCACAAAGTGTGACTGTAAACCGACTGATTGTGGGTTCGATCCTCACTCGAGGAGATGAAATATTTACTTAAAATTTACTAAAAAATTATGTAGTGACATTTGAACCTGGCAACCCTCAATACATTCTGACCATTAAGCCATAAGTTCTCATTAAGCCACGTCAAAATTCTTATCGGCTTGTTTCAGATAATTTATTTATTTAGCATCTCTATAGGGAGATTTTTGCAAATTCTCGCTACCCAACGATAATTATGTAGAATTATAATTTTGTAAGAGAAGGTGCTATTTATTAAATGTTTCTATATTTTTTCTAGTGTTATTCCACTCACGTACACAAGATTCCTTTTACTTTTAAAATTAAAGCGTAAATGTAAAAGTTAACTTTTATTTAAGTTATTTATTTTTTGGTAGCTGGAACAAATTGGGTAAATACAGTTCTTCAGTATATTTTTTGGGCAGTTATATATTTTTTTTGATGCGAATACGTCTATAAATTTGGCAGAAAGTGGGGAACGGAGTGTTTTAACACTAGGTTCCCTCTGCCTAGCCTACCCTGCAGTGTGCGGGATATAGTGTGAATCTAAAGAATCAAATAATTTATTACAATAAACGAAAACAGTAACACATCGCGCGCGGTGAAATGGTTAGCGACGCGGTATTGAGGTTATTTTACTGCGTAGATTTGCAAAGAATAATAAGATATGATAAGATTTGTAACTAGAATAACTTTTGACCTGGGGAAGCTACTTTAATGATAAATCGTCAGACATTGTCAAAATCTATCGATTTTAAATAAAAAAAATAGCTAAAAATAGTGTCAGTGAATATAATAAGGTATTTTAAAAAAATATTAAAAATACATAACGTCGTAAATATATAGTGTCTATATGCGTCAAAAAGCCAAAACCAAAGACATATGTCGTACATTGTTGGAACGACCACCTCAAGATCAAATAAAACGCCATCACATCTACAGCTGGTCATGGGGACACCTGCAATATGGTTCCTGTATAATAATAGTTATTAAAATATATTATTTTTTATATTTCTTTATTATTATTTTGTATTTAGGGAGTACTTACATCATAAAAATGGAAGTCGCTGAGAAAATTTAGGTAAATATATGATTAAATATTTTTTTTTTTACATTGCGTTACTGTTATCAATTTTGGGCTACACTGAGGTGATATAAAATAGATAAGTGAATTTTATTTTATTTTGTTATATACAAAACCAGGCTACGTTTTTAAAGTTGTTAAAACCATTAGTTACAATCTAAGATTTTCGTTTCCCTGGTTTCTTTAAAAGTGCGGCAATCCTTTTCTATATTTTCTCGAACTACCTATAGTATGATTTGAATTGAAAATAAATATAATTAGCAATCATTACGAAATCAATTTGGAATTAAGGTTTGAATTTATTACCAAAACATGTCTAGATTATGTAATTTTCTTTTATACTCCGTATTCAACAAACATACGGCACAGCCACACTTTATATACGAGTACTTATGTATATATGTACATACATAATATGTTCTACGTTTATTATTCGACCGTACTGCCTATTTCGTGTCGGTGTAGTGGAACTCGAAACATTCTTGCCTATATTTCCATTACATAAAAGTATATTATTTTCTTTTCTTAGAGCTCCAGGTACCTTTTAAAGGAAAAAAAAATCATATCCATGAATCAACAAAGAGCTAGGAGGCGCGGTTTCGAGTCTCGCTATATTTTTTAAATTTGTATTTTTACTATGATTTTCTGAAAAAAAAAAATTCTACATTTACTTACAAAAAAGATATGGCTATTTATATAACAAAAAACGAGTATCGTTATTACTATTAAGGGAATCAAAATTCATAGGGTACTTCCGGTTGACCTAGAATTATGAAATTTGGCACCTAGCATCTACTGGTAGTATTAGTTCACTGAAAACATGTATCAAATGAAAGGGCTCTGGCTAGGCTAGTTAAACCTGAATTTCAGAAAAAGCTCAAGACCTACCTACCATTTTTTCGGAACCCTCTATGGGCGAGCCCGATTCGTCCGGTTTTTTTTTCATCTTCACACTGTATCCATATAGCAGGGTAGGCAGTGGAATTCCACATTTTCGCTGAAGTTTCACAGCATTGTTTGTTCATTCAGTCAGTCAATCAGAATGAAGAAATGAAAACATTAATAAATAGTAATACACATCTCCCTTGTGGGAATCGAACCCCCATTACATAACACGCTATTGCTTCCGAGCCACGGCTTCTAAAATATATACCTAGTTCTAAGTCAAAGATAGTTTTATTTACAAAGTTATATTTATAAAATTTATGTTTCAAGCTCGCAATAACTAATTAATGGAAGCAACTTTAACGTTTAACATTTATTTTGTCGACGCTTTGGGAGAAAAGTAACAATTTTATTTCTTTCTGAATCTAGTTAAAAAATAAAAATAATTAAATCAGCTCCACGCTGTATCCCGCACAGAGCAGGCAAACTACGACACTCTGTTCCCCACTTTATGCCAAATTCTGGAGGCATTGCGTGTTGAGTGACAGAACTCAACGCCGTGCTTAGCCTCGACACCAGAGCGAGGAAACGAAAATATAAATTTAAGTAAATATTTCATCTCCTCGAGTGGGGATCGAACCCACAACCAGTCGATTTTACAGTCACACTTCGTGCCGCAGCGCCACGACTGACTTCACGAATCTAGTTTGCCTCTTTAATATAAAGGGAAAAATATAAATAGAAATCTTTTTATTTGAAACTTTTATAGTCAAAGTAAAACTGCCAACATAAAGCATTGAAGAGACATTTAGGCTTTTAACGTAATGACGCATACCTTTCTCTATTTAATTCTTGTGTATAATAAATTCGTATTAAACGTTACCTAATTTATAATAATATATAGTTTCTGAAACAGACATTTTAAGCAATATATTATTATTATTATTATTGTAGTTAGTACTAAAACTGATTCTACCAAACAGAATGCGATTGTTGATGGTAAATTGATATATGAACGTCGTTGAATTCAGCCACTCAGTGGGGAACGAAAGTGTCTAAATGTTAACTGGGTATATATAGTACTCTAAGTTCGCAGGTTCCCATGACTGACCCGCTGCGTACGGAATAAAGCGTGAAGCTAAAAAAATGTATTACGTACGTATCAGTCATATTGATAGTGAGTGGTTGAACTATTTAATAAATGTTTTTTTCTAACTGGACAAAAGTAGAGAAAAAAAGAGTCTATCTATGAAGTAAACTATTACTGGACAAACGTACCTCTTATATATTATTCTATACAATTGAAAATTCTATTTTTTTTTTCATTTGTTCAGTTTAACAATTGTTATAGCGTCGTTAATATTTTTTACACGAAATCGCTTTCTTCGCCTATAATTTTTCGCCAAATAAAAAATGGTAATTAAGACAAATCCTGATATACATACTTATAAATTTCTTGCTTACATTTAAAATGTTGCTGTAGTTTTGCTCAGTAATCAAGAGAAAATAATTTTAAATCTGTACAACATATAACGCACATGATTTTTTTTAATATGACATGAGGAAAGAGAATGCATTTATATAGCTATGTGCAAAAATAAAATCTTATGTAGGCAATCTGTAATAAGATACCTTTGTATATATGTATAACGAAAGTGCTAATTATAGAGTTTCACATAAAAAAGCATGAAAATTATTTAATTTTGGCAATATGAGCTTTGCTCTCCTGATTTCCAAAGTAGGCCAAAATAACCGTTTTATATAAATTGAAATCGATCATGGCCTACTGAACTAATATTTGTATATATTTAATCTTAAATTGTTTTGTAAAATGCAACAGGTCGTGGCGTTCGATTCTCGAGAGTCGAGAAAATAAAACATTTAACATTTTAATTTCTTCGCTCTGGAATCGAGACAAAGCGCGGCGTTAGTTTCCGCCAATTAACAAGCAATATCTCTAGAATTCGTCGGAAAGTGGAGAACGGAGGGTATTAACACTAGGCTCCATCTACCTACTCTGTTACATGCGGGATACAGCGTGAAGCTGAAAAGGGAAATTGTTAGATCTGAATATCAAAATTATGTAAACCTCTATCGTTTTTATAATACAAAAAAAATAAAAAATATTATATAACAAGCTTTTTTTATAAGAATACTTTGAACTATTTAAAAATTTTAAGCAACCCAAGCTTATATTACTCTCGTGTAATCTTATAGCACTCTGGACTTAAATTATCATATTAAACAACTGCGTATTGTTATGAGAGTGCTGCGAAATGGCCGTGTAATTATTGTAGTAATAATGCGGGTTTCCGTGAGACAATGCTCGCTTATTGTCCTTAGTTGTACTTGTATGTGCGTATAAGATATAATGAATCAAGATTTGTGTTGACATTTTGGATATGTATGGTCATTAAATATTAATAACATCTTGTATTAAATAAGGTTTATTTTGTATAAACATTAGGTTTGGGTTCGAATTGCATTCGAAAAATTATATAATAGTTATAAATAAATTGCACGCTGTATCCCGCACAAGTCAAGGTAGGCTGAGGGAACCTAGTGTTTAGTCAGTACCTACGATTTCCGTTGAATTGTGGTGGCATTGCGTGTTGAGTGGTGGAGCTCAACGTCGCGTTTTGTCTCAACACCAGAGCGAAGAAAGGAAAATATGAATTTAAACAAATATTTAAGTTCTTCGAGTGGTGATCGAACCCACTACCAGTCGCGTTTACAGTAACATTTTGTGCCCCTGCGCCACGACTGCTAAGTTATAATTATACGTTTAAAACAAATGGAAATGGCAAAAGGCGATAAAAACTTTCCAAAGATATTTAGCACTTGAGAACTGGGATAGAGTAGAACAAGTATTTGCTCACTTTTCTCTAAGTTTACTTTAAGTTCCGCAGTAGTGCTATAACAGACAGAGAACCTAACGTTCTAGTTCTATCTGTATGGTTTCGTACTATTGTTGGATTAAATATATAAAAATAACATGAAATTTCCAGTTAAAATTATAAGCTTCTGTTGTTACACTTAGTATATTTTATCATAGGATGGTAGAAAAATATTTATTTAATATTATTTGAATTTGAATAGAATATATGAATACAAGAGTAAAATATATTATGTGAAATACATAATATAGAAGGTAAAAAATATATGATATATTTAAAGTCCAATAGAACAGAGTATAACGGAGCTCTATTGTATTTTTTCAATATTATAGAGTTCCATGTATTTGTATTTAAACTTTGACGTATAAAAACTGATCATTAGTGTGGGTCTAATAATAACAATAAAAAGTATTTAAGTTATTGCACCTCAAAATTGTTGTTTTACATATTTATAACATATTTTTATAAATTGTACACATATAAATATGAGGGAAAATTATTAAATACATTTCCTCCTGATAATATTAGATGTAGAAGTACAGAACATTTGACACTAGATACCAGTTTTGTCTAAGATAAATCTGTTTAATGTTTGTATCTTGTTTAAACTGAAAAGCAATATGAAGCCTAATCAGTATTTGTTTGTGTAGGCGCCTCCAGTGGGCTTTACGAGATTCGCTGCAATCCAAAGATATTGTAAAGCTTGGGGCGAGCTCTGGGATTCCTAGAAAATCCAACCAGTTCATATTCATTTTATTCCTGCTTGAAATAAACGTTGGGTTTTCTTTAGATAAAATAAAATAAGTAATATATATTGAAAAAGATTATTTTTGTTGCTTTTAAATTATTCACAAGCACAGTTCGAGAAATTATTAAATTATTACTATTATTTTAATTAGTGCCTCAAGAGTTCGGTATTTGGCTAGGTTCCCTCTGCCTACCCTGCTGTGCAGGGGATATAGCGTGAAGCTATTTTTTTTTATAAATGAATTATGGCAATTAATATACTGTTATGGCAATTAATATACCTATATTTGTGCTAGCAGTGTCGATACCCACCACCAGTATTCACACTCTTATAAAACAAGGGCTCGTCTAGTTCTGCAGGGGACGTTTTTGCCGTTGTCTCAAGTAGCTACATAGTGCTTGCAACTTCTCAAGCATAGAGCCTTGCCTTACCTAACCGATGTCGCTGTCAACATAAAAAAAATATAAATACTGTTAACATCTACGCTCATGTCCGAAAAAAAAACGTACAAACTAATTTACGAATCTGGGTCGTTCTGAACAAAAGCGGAAGGGTTTGTTTGTTTGCTTGTTTAAACGCTAAGATATCTAGATCTAGTGATTTGATTTACTTGTATTATATTTTGTATGAAAGCTGCATTCTTCAGGAGTGCTATAGGCTACATAACGTTACGTTACTGTAGTCTTAGTAAAGCGATAAGGTACGCCATCTAAAGCTTTAAAGTGTATGCGTTTTTAAAACATTTAATGATATGTGGGTACGTTGTATGACAAAAATATTCAATTTTATTAGTTCTAAACAAAAGTCCGCGACCGCATACATCTGTCTCTTATAAATATTTTTTTTACATGTATATTGAAATTTATGAGCGAACTTCAAGGTATTTCATCATCACGGAAATTTAATGAAGATAATCTTCGACCTTTGTAGCATGTAATTTGGACGTATATTTTTCAAGAAAATATAATTCGCTACGCTCTGTTTACGGCCGCAAACCTAGCCTTGAGTCCCACGGGGGGCGCCCTTACCGCCGATGACATATGCTATAAACAGCATCAGCACCAGAACTGAATAATGAACAGTCAAGCATGCAGGTATGCTCGACTTTAGGCATCATCATTGGATTCGTATCTTATGTGTTTATGAAATATATTTCCCAGATATAGGACTTCTTCGGTAAGACCTTGCAGCAGCAGCATTGTATTCTATCTTTTCCTTTAACGACTCCATTACAGACTAAAATAATTATTTTACCATGATTTTACCTTTCGAACAGATTTGATTTCGATTCTCACTCGATGAAATAAAAGTAAAAAAAAGGCTTACAACATTGATAAATATTATGTAAAAGAATATTTATTTTTAATACTATACTTCAATCAAGGTTCAAAAATATGCACAGCATCCAATAACAAGTTCGGGAAGCAAACAGCTGCTGGAATGTTCGAAATTCGCGAGAAAAATCTTGCCGCGCCTTTAATAAAATAACTGCAAAACAGGCTACGCCTGAGGCCAGTCTGCATTTCAATTATTATGTTTTGATTAAACTTTAAGGAGAAAAATTTCAATAATATTTATTCGATAATGGTATTTGCTCATAATATCTCAATTTGATTTTTTGCAATATTTACGGGTATATTTAGTACTTTTCATAATTCTTGAATATTTTATTCTTTTGTTGTCTAAAATACTTAATGCTACATTACAAAGAAAAATGAAACTAAATAAATATTCTTGTTTATTTACATTTCGATATTATGTTAAGAAATTGCTCAGATTATATATATTAATATATTGGTCATATTTTATTTATTGAGACCAGTCGTGGCGTAGTGGCGCGAAGTGTGACTTTAAAATCAACTGGTTGTGGGTTCGATTCCCACTCGAGGTAATGAAATATTTACTTAAATTTATATTTCCATTTCTTCGCTCTGGTGTCAAGGCTAAGCGCGGCGTTGAATTCTGCCACTCAACACGCAGTGCCTCCTGAATTCGGCAGAAGTGGGGAACGGAGTGTCTTAACACTAGGTTTCCTTTGCCTACCCTGCTGTGAGCGGGATACAGCGTGAAGCTGTTTTTTTTTATTTTATTTATTTTTTTTACATAAAACGCATCAGTACGGCAGCGTAGGAGATATTCTTACGTATATTATTATTGAAAAATATTGAATATTAGACAGTACAATATTCAACTTAAAAAGCGACTATTTGACTCTTTCGAATAGTAACTGTACTCATTAAAGGTAAAAATAAAAAAAAAAACACAATTTTTATACATGTAAAATATAAAAATGAGAAACAAATGCCGTAAAACAACTAAAGGGTATTTAAATAATCATGAGATCACGAGGAAACAGCAACACACGAGGACAACTTAGTCGTTGTCAGCATTTTAAACACCGTTTTTATAAATGTGCCTATAATTTAGAGAAACGTTTATGTAATCCTCCGCAGGGTATGCGAGTGGCTTCCCTAATTGTTTAGCGGTCACATGATACATTTTACCGTGTCATTTTACCCTTATCATGTTACCCGCAGTTAAAAATATACCTGTATTATTACATCATTTTCAAGTAAATATGACATGATAATTTAAAAAAAATGCATTTGAAGCTACAGATTAAAAATATTAGGAATATTAACTTTTTTTTTTATAATATACTGTATCGCACACAGAAGGGTAGGCAGAGGACTTGTAGTGATAAGACATTAAGATATACGAGTAAGTTCCCTATTAAGACACATCCGTTCTCCACTTTCTACCGAATTCTTAAGGCATTGTTTGTAAATAAGCAATATTGAATTACATTGGTTTATCAATACATTTACAAATAATACCTTGTCTAGTATAAAAATAAAACATGATAAATGTAAATATTCTTCATGTTTTTTAGTAGCAATATGTACATTTTGTTTGGAATAATATTGTATACTTATATTAATTTCTTGGGATTAACTTATACAGTGACATCTAAATATAATCATAATATATTTACATTTAGGCATTAATAAAATAAATCAGCTTCACGCTGTATCCCGCACACAGCAGGGTAGGCAGAGGGAACCTAGTGTTTTTAGACGCTCCGTTCCCCACTTTCTGCCGAATTCTGGAGGCATTGCGTATTGAGTGGCAGAACTCAACGCCGCGCTTAGCCTCGACACCAGAGCGAAGAAATGGAAATATAAATTTAAGTAAATATTTCATCTCCTCGAGTGGGGATCGAACCCACAACCAGTCGGTTTACAGTCACACTTTGTGCCGCTGCGCCACGACTGGCCTCGAATACATACAAATATAAATGTAAACATCTAAATGTAAAAACCTATATGGTAATACCTAAGTATTACCATATAAGTTACCTTAAGATTATACCCACCTATCAATCAGAGAGTCGCAAGTCATAAATAAATTATTTCAACTTCAAAACCAAACTAAATATAATTTACTCCCCCGTCCAGGAATCAAACCTACAACCGCGTTTATATTTACCCGCAGCCCCTCAGCGCTACGGCCTTTAAAATGTAACAACATAAAATTACTTGATATCTAACCAATGGGGTCATTAGCAAACATTTGTCATTTTCAACTCAGTTTGACATTTCATCCAACTGATGAGCAGATGCCGCGGCGCGTAATCAATTGTCAGATAAGAATAATACGTATTTCCCTCGAGTACCTCTCTACTCCATAATATATACATTGTGTAGATAATTTGCGAAATGAATGTATAATTTACTTAACAATCTAAGAATTTATTTTAAGTAATTGTATCTAAGAATATATTATACGATTTGAAACTAAAATTTAAATAAAGTTAATATAATAAATAATATTTCCAAATTTTCATTTCTTCGCTCTGGTGTCGAGGCAAAACGCGGCGTTGGCAAAAGGTTGGCAAGGAGAGTCTTAACACTAGGTACCCTCCTCCTACCTTGCTGTGTGCGGGATACAGCGTGAAACTGAAGAAAAAACGAATATATTATTTATGTCTTTTTAGTTTGCAATAGTTTTTTTTATTTGTAGAACTCTTGGTTATAACGATAAGATATCTTGCCATAGATAAATGTGTACAATTTTGATCTCAGTGCAGTGCCTGGGACATAGATATAACTTTGGAAATACTTATGTCATGCTTAACTTGACCTAACAGTCGGTCCTAAATATCCAGAAATAAAAATTGATCAGCGATGGAAACCACGGATATATAACTATGATGTTTTAAGACATAGCGGGGCAGACAGAGGTTACCTGTGAACATAGTGTCAAGACACTCCGTTTCTATTAGGACACTTCCGTTTCCCATTATCCGCCAGCGGCGCAAGATCGCCGCGCTTTCCCTCGTTACCACAGCGGGAAAGTAAAAATATTAAGTATTTATTTTTTTCGACTGGGAATCGAACTTATATAACTTCTCCATCGCGGTTGGCATAAAAATATTAAAAAAAAAAACATATTTTTATGATAACTAACGTTACTGAATTTATCGACCATAATATATTTTAATTGAACTAGTTTTGACCACTTTAACATATAATAGCGTTAAAACTGTAAAATCATAATAGGCAGACTTGTGTTCTGATATTAGCAACTCTACCTGATTACGTTGATTACACCGAACTACGGTAAATTGTTGATTGCGGAAGTGGTTGATCATTATCTAATCAGCGATGTGTATTGAAACGTAAATATATGAACGTGGAAATTGAATACAATATTATTAGGGCGATTGAATTATATCTTACATATTTTGATTTGGATATTAAAGAAAAAACTACTCTTTAAGCAATATTAAATATACCTATATATAAAAAAATACGTTAAAAACACACATCGTCTATATGTTTCTAAACTATTTAGAACGGGATACTATGTAATTGCAATAAGTGATATGTATCACCTACTAACAATACTTCACACTAGTTTCCTTCCAATAGGGCCGTCACTTACAAGCAACTGTCCCCCGGTTGACACAATTCCACTGCTTTTATAATAATTTTCACCTAAATCTACCCTCTTCTAAACGAGTGCGCTAACAGTAAAAAAAGTTTCAGTCTACTAACATATACCAAAGTTAACATATACCAAAATTAGAATATATATAGAATATATATATAAATTAGCTTCACGCTATATCCCGCACACAGCAGGGTAGGCAGAGGGAACCTAGTGTTAAGACACGCCGTTCCCCACTTTCTGCCGACACCAGAGCGAAGAAATGAAAATATAAATTTAAGTAAATATTTCATCTCCTCGAGTGGGGATCGAACCCACAACCAGTCGGTTTTACAGTCACACTTTGTACCCCTGCGCCACGACTGGCCTCAATATATATGAAGGTGTGCCATGGATAATGGAAGAATTTTTTTTATAGTTAACTCCAATCTCCATAAATTACGGAAAATGAACTGTTACTTAAATACAATACATGTATGTTGTCACAAAGTTACATTAATTTTCAAATTTATTTTGTAATGTTTGTTTAACAAAAGCTAGTGTAATTTCATTTACTATAAAATTTTAATATGCTGTCCCAAATTTTCATAGTACAACAAAATGTTTAATAAATGAGGTTAAATATACTTGTGCTTTAAAGTATTAATTATTTAAATTTTATTAATATGGATTGATAACATAACAATTATTACAGTAGGTAGATCTAAGGATTTTTTACACCTTCACGCTGAATCCCGCATATAGCGTGATAGGCAGAGGGAGCCTAGTAATAAGACATTCCGATTCCCATTCCACCGGATTCTGCGTGTTGAGTGGCGGAACTAAACGCCGACAAGTATTTGATATTGAAAAGTATAAGTTATTTTTTAGTTGATACATTCATTATAGATTATTTTTTTGATGATATTGTTATAGTTTAACTCTTACCCGTTTTGATAACGTATATCTAGGTACTAGTTACCTACTCGCGGTTTCGCCTGCATCAACTTAAGAATATTTTTTTTAATAATCAGAATTACTTTTATGGAAATGATGTAAACTAATGCGTTATATTAAAAATAACATCTATAATTTAATACAACAATATTTTTGTCACAGTTTTGTCGAAGTACTATATATTGATGTAACTTTTCAATTGAACCCATTTAGAAAACTAACTTAAGAAAGTTTACCAAAATATAGTATTGAAAACTGTATTTAGTTTGGCTAAGTTTGTAAAATAAATTAGCGTCTATAAACGCTCAGACAAACAGACAAGCAGACAAAATATTTAAAGTTATTTATTGTTTTGGGTTGTATTGATAAATGCCCACGATAATAGATTTTCTCATATGTCATAAATGTACAGACAGCGATACATTACTATTTTTTATACTATATTAATAACATAACATATACAGCTATGCCACTTTATTCCGTATAATAATAGATTCTGTCAATCTAATCTATATTTGAAAAATATAACAAATTTTCTAAAATATTTTTTTAGATATTTTTTTATTTTATTAGACTAATAATAACTAATAATAAATTAAAATATTGTACAAGAAAGTTAAAATTAAATTCATAGTGAAATTATAACGAAATGTGTAATTATAACAAAAAGCGAACTTTCCTGGAATATTTAAAACTTGCGGCACTAGTAGGTACGTGTATCTAGCACCACCTGTAAAATTTGAAATTTCTCCGCATTTACATTTGCATACTTCCATACTCTATACGTCTATAACATTTTAAAACTAAACTTTTAAAATAAATTACGTTTCATTAAGTTTTTTAATTATGTGTTTTATTTATTTAATGTTTTTAGCCTAACCGAGAACCTGTGAACCTGTGAGAAGATGTGTATATTATGATAAAAATAATTGACTCAGTTGATTTTCAAGTCACTTAGTTACATCGTAATAATACCACAGAATATTATAAGTGTCAACTATTTTTTTTTTACTTACAAATTGCAGGATGAAAGAGAACGATTGGGGTATCTAGTAAGTGATCAACGCCGCCCATAATCCCATGCAACACTACAGCAGCTACAGGTGCGTTGCTGGTCTTCAAAGTGGAGGTATACTAGCTTTTTGAAGATGCCATATCACAGTTGCGTGTTGCTCGTGGATGAAATTTCTGTGAAATCACAATAGTATAACAACACTAAACAGTGTGGATGATATTTGAGCTTGTGACATACTGTGCGGTTGGAAAATACAGCGGAACACTCGCCATGATAAATGTGGTATAAAACACACTGGAAGGAAACGCCTTTATGTATCAATGCAAAGCCAAAAGTGCCAAGCCAAACCAAGTATATTCAAACAGATATATTGAATTAAACCAAGCTTTTCACGAATTATTGGGCCACCAACGGTTCAACTTGATATTAGGATGCACCAGCACAGAGATGAGAACAGTATACCGTATTAATTCAAACATAGATAGATCCTTTAAAGTTTTGGGATAATGTAATTTTGGAGTGGTCATGATGATCTTATAGACTAACTTGCTTTTGCTTTACAGATGATCGCAATAATGTCAGTTACTTGAATTGTTAAGGCCCAATATGCTGAATATTGGATACTTGACGCGGCTTTAAGAGGAGTGCTCTTAAAAACTGGTTACACGAACTATAGGATTTTCTTAGTGGCTATCACAAAAACTTCTTAGGTGTGTTTGGGATAGTCTGCTGGGGTTTGAATTGAACCAGGATCCTTTACCTCATAAGGAAATCAAAGGCATGGTTCAACAGAAGAGTAAACGTTTAACCGAGAAAGATCTGCGTGGCTGGAGTATACAACCTCCGTCTCCATAGCAGTGTATGCTAGCACTTCATATTATTGGATTTGCAGAAGAACCATCGTAGCTTTGGAGGACGTCAGCGTTTACAGGCAAAACCGAAAACGATGATTTCTGCGAATTTATGACGCTTCTGATGCTGTATAAGATTAAATTATCATTTTCTTTCAAGAATTTAAATATTGACCGAAAATTTATTTCATCACCTGTCATCGTTCATTACTAAGCTAACTATGTTAAATAATCATTAGGGCTATGAATATATCTAAGTGAAATTTATGTTAACGATTAGCTTAATGGAAAATACTTGTCTCAAAATGAAAATAATAACAAAAACCAAAATAAATCAAAAACAACAATTAAGTTTATTCATCAAGCGTTTCGAACATTCTTTTGATTTTAGTAGAAAAAATTGCGAACGAGATTAACATAAAAAGACATCTTCGATATTAATGAATGCTTTTATCATAAAACGTCATTCAGTTCAATTTTCTTTGAAGATTTGAGTAAATTGACTATAATTTATATATAAATGTTATTTCAAACTCATTTAGAAATAGTGAGTTCTTTTGTCGATGCGTAATGGATTATATGTTCATGAATTTTATTACATACTATATCAATAGACAATAAAGTACACAAGAATGTGACTGCAAACGTCACAGTTAGTGGGTTTTTATCCTTCTCGAGGAAGTGAAATAATTAATGTTTTAATTACCTCGCTCTAGTGACAAAGCAAAGCGCAGCGTTGAGTTCCGCCGCTCAAGACACAATACCTCTAGAATTCAATGGAAAATAGGAAACGGATGTGTCATAACACACATCTAACGAACAAAAGTACCTACCTTAAAAATGCTTATAAAATTATTAAATTTGATATTATTTCAATTATTAAATAAACACTTTGAATGGCGAAATACAATCAAAAAACCTAAACTCACCTAAAAACCCAACGTTTACACATAAAAAATCAATAATAGTCACCCAATCCAATTCACAAAATACTCTACAATACCAGATACAGCCATATAGCGTGTAAACATTTTTCTCATACAACAATTTGCCAGAGTAAACAAAATATATTATAACCTATTGTTTACTATAGCGTCAACGCCGCACTGGAACTCTGTAAAGCAATTAGAAAGGTTAAGCTAAATAAATTTGAAAGCACGTCCCTAGGTAACGCTGGAGGCGATGCAAGAGCTTTATACCTCACTAACTGAATACACTGTACTGTCTGAACCGTTAGCTAAATGTAAATTCAAACTGGCCTTTTACTGGATGTACTATGAGTAGAATAGAATTTCAAATTGGTTATTTTGATTATGTATACCGTTTATTAGCATAATACGTATGTGACGTTGAGGCCAGTAGTGGCGCAGGGTCATGGAGTGATTGGTTGTTGGTTCGATTCTCACTTTCGGAATAGGAGTATTTAATGTTTTTGTATCATCATTCTGGTGTTGAGGCGAAGCGTGATGTTGAGATACGCCATTCAACCTGTCTCTAGAATTCGGTGGAAAATGAAGAATGGAGAGTTTTAACTAGGTTCCCTTCACCTACGCATACATCAGCGCGATTTTTGAAAATTTAACATGAAAATTTAAAAAATCATATAAAAGTAGGCGGTAAAACCTTATCATGTCTATAGTGAGCATTATATATTTAATAAAAAATACTCATATTTGACTATTACTACTATTATGTAACTAATGAATATATAATATAATATACCTTTATAATTTTTCAGTTTTTACAATTTCACCATACTACGGATTTTGAACGGCGAAAAAATTGTAATTACTGCAAAATCTCTAGTAATAAAATTTTATATTAACTGTTGAGTACTGCAGTTCAGATTTTAATACCTTTCCAATTTTACATCGTAATATGTATTTCTAACAACCACTTACATAAGATACGTACCGTGCCGTACTGCATATTAAGTGAAGAGCACAAGCGACGAAATTAAAGAGTCTCCTCGTCTCCATTCAAAACTAACGTCGCGGAAGTAGCTGAAATATTATTTTCAAGGAAAATCGTACTGTATAATTTTTTACTATTAGATCTATTATTAAATTAAAATTTTACTTTGTGAATAAAAATATAACATATTGGCGAAGATTTTGAAACAATGTTGATCGATGGATATTTTTTTTTTATTTCATAATTTATGAGCATTTCGTGTCAAGTGGCGGTAATAAACGCCGCGCTTTGCCTCGACACCAGAGTGAAGAAATGAAAATATTAAATGTTTCATGACCTCGAGTAGGAATCGAACCCAAACATGTTGTTATTACAGTCACACTCTCGTACTCTTGCGCCACGACCGGCCACTAAAACTTTTTTCAAAATTATTTTCAGCAATTATATTTTATAAACGTATATTAGAAACGAGAAATTTTAATTTAATCCATACAAGTTCAGCTTTGGTTGTTTTTACTTAACACGCAAAAAATAAAAGATTTTTTTCATTTACCCAAAACGCAGAAATTGTATAAAGATAAAAGAATATTTTTCAGAATAGTTACAAAAATGTACTTTAAATTCGAAACCACACAGAGTCGTAAAAATCTGGCTATTATTTGTCCACTCCACAATATCCTAAAATCCTACCACTCTATCTGGATTTAGAGGCTGCTATAAATGACCGGGGTAAAGTAAGTAAAAATACTGTTTTTATAGCAAAATATACAACTGTGAAAATATTCTGTGAGTCACAAAATTTAACTAAAGCTTAGATTTTTGAAATTAATATGATATTTCCATTAACGGTTATTTTTCTAACTAATAGTTTCACGTAAATATTTTTCAAAACCACTACTGTAGTAATGGTTTTAGGTCAGGCAAAGGAAATCTAGTGTTAAGTCACTACGTTTTTAATTTTATTTACGTAGCTCAACTCAATATCACAACATAACAACTCAACTTACAGAACGAATAAACGAAAATGATTTATGCAATTTTAATCCAGTAATAATGGTTACTTACTATTTATAATAATTTTCATACAAAATAAACATCAAAGGCAGCATTTTTAACCAAATAAACATACACACCTACAACCTACAAACATGCTAATTTCCTCTCAATCTCACAGTAAATTAATGCTGAAGAAGTATTTAGCAACGACAAAATTATTACAAGACAAAGATCAAAGGTTGTTGGATTAATCAGAGTTTTATGGGCGCGAATAAAATATCAGAACGTAGAGCGGGAGCTTTGAAGAAAGTCTCGTTAACACGGCGCCGCTGTGTACCCGGGATAAGTATCTAATCAATTCACAACAAAAGGAATGAGATCACGCTTAAAA
This sequence comes from Heliconius charithonia, assembly GCA_030704555.1. Taxonomy (NCBI): domain Eukaryota; kingdom Metazoa; phylum Arthropoda; class Insecta; order Lepidoptera; family Nymphalidae; genus Heliconius; species Heliconius charithonia. The sequence goes on from CM060812.1 coordinate 5,267,815, forward strand.
TCAGCTACAAAATATATAATTAGCTTATTATGTTATGAGTATTTCTTATTAAAGGTTCTGTTTTTGGAATGGCAACCGGTAATAATATTTTTGTAATGTTTATATTAGGTGAACAAATTTTGTGTTAAAGTGATGGTGGTTGGTTCGATTCTCGTTCGTTTATTTTGAAATTGTTATTGTCTCGGCGTATTAGTAAGTCAAGTTGGGAACAGATTATCTTAACATAACATTTTTCTCTATTAAGGAAATTTGTGGAACTAAAAACATTTTTTTTCTATTCAAACTGGTTGTAATTATTCTTTTTAACTATTGTTCATTATCTTTATAATGTATATGACATACAGATATGGAACGTACAGTAATACACTCCATTATCCGTCTAAAGCTGAACTTTATGTTGTCAGAATAGAGATTGACCTACAACCGTTGTGTGTACTATCAAATGCAGTCTCACATTGCTTAATAATAAAATCTGCTTTATGATAAATAAATAAATCAGCTGTATCCCGCACACAGAGAGAACCTAAGTGAAGACATTCCGTTCTTCACTTCCACCAAGTTCTCGAGGCATTGCGTATTGAGTGGCGGCGAAGCGAATAAATTAAAATATAAATGTAAATAAATATTTCACTTCTTCGAGTGGGCATCGAACTCACAAACAGTCGATTTTACAGTCTCACCTTGTATCCAACGCCACGACTGGCCACAAAATAATAAAAATTAAATTAAATTAGCTTCACGCTATATCCCGCACACAGCAGGGTAGGCAGAGGGAACCTAGTGTAAAGACACTTCGTTCCCCACTTTCTGCCGAACAAAATAATAAAAGAAATTGTAATTATGAGTAAGCTGATATTTTACTAAGCATAAACGTGGTATTAACTCTTAAAATATCACAGGTCATAGAATATATTTATATTAAAACATTTTAAACGGGAATTCGAGCTATAAATAGAATGTAATTCATACCTGAAATAATGAGAGTGCTACTTTCTTTCCGGCCTTTACTTTTTAACAAAGACTTATTTCTTGCTACGGAAGTCTAAAAGTTGAATTGAAAAAGGAAACTATTATATGGTATACTCACATTTTAGTTCAAATAGTAAACGCCATAACAAAATTATACGCTTTTCAGATATGCTTTTGTGAAGAATGTATGCTCTAATTTTATATAAAACATTTTTCATGTTATCTTTGTACTATATTTTTAAAATATTATGATGTGATATTCTTTTATTCTGTAGACAAAGAGGACCTAGAGATAAGGTTATCTGTTATCAACGCACTGAAAAGACAGTTAAATTGTACACTAACTATAATTTTCTATTAAAAAAGTGTTAAAATGGCTGTGGCAAAAGGTTGTGGTTGTGGGTTCTATTCGGACTCGAAGAAATATTCATTATATTTTTATTTTCTTTGCTCTGGTGTATAGGCAAAGCGCGGTGTTGAGTTCCGCCACTCACACCATACCTACAAAATGAGCCTGAAAGTAGGAAGCGGAGTATCTTAACACGAAGTTTCTGCTACATGCAAGTTACAGTATGAAGCTGAAAAAGGAAACTTAAAACAGTTTAATGAACCTGCAAATTGTAAATTCACATCAAAAGAGCAGAAAGAATAGAGGCACTATTCACAAATTCAAATGAAGACTTTCTTGAATTTAACGCTACAACCGAAATGTAACGTTTATTCATTGAATTTCAAATTTTCTCTATTGTTAAATAAAAGACCAAACGCCACATAATTACCAACTGGACTTTTATCTTTATCATGAAATTATAATAACGGTTATATATATAATTATAACTAGCAAAAGTTATATTTTATAACTATTACTTAAATTGCAAACATATGTAGCACATAATGTGTGCTTCGTTTAAATTTTGGTAAAGACGGTAGTTGTATATTCTAATTCAAGACTTTATAATATTGTGTTATAAATTGTTATCATATCGTTTTAATATATATATATGTACGTATCAGGTAGGTTAGGTGATAGTGAAATATATTTTACAAAGAAATTTTGCACATCTCGCATGAATTACGTGACGCTACTGTAGAATGTTTTGCTTTTAGCAACTTCATAATTTACCACTTACAGAGTGAACTTGTATTTTGTTACCGATCCGTGGTGTCAAGTTGGTGTTGGTATAGTTTAGACACCTTATAGGTATTTTTTACGTACATTTCGTTAAAGGAATGTGAAAAATGATGAATAAGAGAACACTGATTATCCAACTTTACTACAAGCAATATCCGAGTAGCATGAAGAAAGCTCTAGACCAGTGGTGGCACAGGGACTCAGTGTTACTGCAAAATCGACTGGTTGTGGGTTCGACCCCCACTCGAGGAGATGAAATATTTACTTAAATTTTTATTTCCATTTCTCCGCTCTGGATGATTTGGCAATTATCTAACGCGGATATGAGGTAGGATATTTTAGAGATTTTGTAATAACGACAATTAAAATACTTTTAGACCATATTATTATCCATCCATATCCGTTAAATTTTTAATAAGATATTATATAAATTAATATCATTACGTTTTAATCCATAAATATTTTTATGCTGATGCAAAGTAAAAGTGCGCACACTTGCCCTATGACTCTTGGGTAATTCATTTCGACTGTACGTACGAATAAAATAAACTAATACTATAATTAACTTTTCTTAGTTTTAAAAGTAAGAAACAACAGAAACGTAATAAATAACAACTTATTTCAAGAAAAGTCAATATATCATGTCTCGTTCCAGTTATAAAAGATACATTATGAGTATATAAAAATTTTGTTCACGTACAATACTGAAACAATGAAACGTCTATTTCTACTAAGCAATATTTTTCAACAAAAACAAGCATCACACATACAGGTCTAAGAAAAAATTGGTAACGTTTAGTACCATTTATGGCGAGATTTTTATTTATATTCAACAAAAGCTTGGATTTTTTACAACACAAAAATAACTACGGAAAAATATTCAAATATAAACATTTTAAATTTTTTTTGCTGTATATTAGAAACTAAAGATTAGGTACATGGGATAGCTATGATGTTACAAATATCCTTATATAAGGACAAAACTGTAGTTTTAGTTTCTCTACTTATTAACATTATAATTATATAATTGAGGCAAAGTGCGGTGTAAGGTTCAGCCACTGCATAAGCAGGAATTTGGTGGATTATCGGAAGCGGCAGTTTTTGTAATGGAGAACGGAGTGTCTTAACATCAAATTTCCATATTTCCTTTGCCTGTTCTGCTAAAGAAAAAAACACGCCTGCTATTGTCAACATACTTGTAAACTTGAAAACAATATATCAACAATTTTATAAAGTTTACACGTATAATAAATTAATAAAAATAAAATAAAATAGTTCGCAAATGTCTGTTGTTGTTTGAGAATATTTGTTACAATACAGATTAAAACTCATGCATGCATTTTTTCTGTTATTTAATTAAAACATCTCCCTGATATGTTTGTGACCTATTTTGTAAAATGCTTCAAAATATTTTTAATTAAAGTAAACAACATTTCAGTGTTTTTCTTAAAATATAAAAAGATCATAATTTTTAGAGTAAAGGATTTTATAAGTTCCTTTTTCCTTTTAAGGAAAAAGGAACTTATAAAATCACTTTATTGTCCGTCTGTCTGTCTCTCCAGAGCCTTTATCTCAGGACGACTTGAAGATATTGAGTTGAAACTAAAACCACATACCCAAATCTACAGGTCCTTGATTTTCTGAAAAACTTGTATTTATACAAAAGATATGACTTTTCATTGTAGAAAACCCGTATATTAATACTATAAAGGGAATTAAAACTAATAGAGTACGCCCGGTAGACCTACAATTATGCTTAGCGAGCATCTACAGGCAGTATTAGTTTAGAAACAACTAGAAATTAAATTTGTAGCTAGATCCTAAAAAATAATAGAAAATAGTAAAGTAAATAGGGGACAAAATTTAGTATTAAAGGCTCTAGTTCAAATGAGGTATCAAATAAGAGGGCAATCTATGACTAAGCTAAGCTTGAATTTCGAAAAAAGATCTAGACTCCCAATTTTGGGAAGGAATTCTCGGTGGGCAACCCCGACTCGCGCTTGTCCAGTTTCTTATCTTATTACAAATCCCATCTTTAGCAATGTAGGCAAAGAAATGTTACGTTTAGGTTTAGTTTCGCATACAAATATTGTAAGCCTTAAAGAGAAATGTCTACTAAAATAATAAATTATTTTTAAATTTTGCCTTTAAATTAAGCCGAATCGAAGTAGAGTCCACAACTATCCAACATTCGGACTACAATTATGTTATTTAATAATATAGAACTTTTCAATATAATTTTGTACTACAAAAACTGTTTCAACCGAAATAATATTTTTCAAAACTAGATCTAGCTTTTGTAGAGCTCCCAAAAAGCATTTTGTTGAACTATTTCTCTTGTATACACTTGCATTCATTTCCGCCTAACTCATACGAATTTCTATGAAATATAACAGTTCTTTTTAAATTTGTTTCATTTATGCGGATGTGTGAAAGTTATTGCGATAAATACTCATAATCCCGCATCCAGAAGGTGAGTAATACGTACGGTAGTACGTACTAGTCTGTACCTAGTGTAGAACCATTCCGTACCCCATATTCCACTACATTCTGAAGGCATTAAGTGTTGAGTGGCGGAACTAAAGACCGAGCGAAGAAATGAAATTATAAATATAATAATAAATATCTAAATACCTAGAGTGGGACTCGAACCCATAATTTTTAATATTACCATACTTGTAAACTTGAAAACAATATATAGGCTATATTTATTGCTAAAAAAATTAAGAGTCCTTAATAAAACTCCAATAATAGAGCCAAAAGGAGTAAAAAAGTTGACATAAAATGTCTTTCATTGCATGCGCCACAGAAACATAAGAAGATAGACGAAAAAGAAGTTCTAGAAAAGGAAAGAATATATCTATATCTACCTCTACCTAAAAAACCTCGCGGTACAATATATACCACTACTGTACTTTTTACAATACAACAACTTTTTCATAGTTTAACAATTGATAGAAATGACGACTATAATCGGAGTATGTTATCTATACCTTTATATAGATTCTAATTCAATTAAATTATTTTTTATATATTTTCGATATATTACTGATGTGTTCAAGCCGAATAATACAGCGCCTGTCTGATTATACAAGCAAGAACTCACACGTCACACAAGCAGGGGCGACACATTCATTGCGCTTTGAGACTCAGGCCTAATAACATCAACTTTTATTTTATTACTTAATATTAATCAATCATTGTAAAACGTGAAGTAAACCAATTATTCAAGAGTTTTGGGTCTCATTTTCCTATCAATCATCATTGGCGCAATCATTTGGTGACCCCGACGTGATCTTTACCGAGCAATCCACCTACCGTAATACCTGTCGAAATACGAAACCAAGAATACTCGCCCTCCAGGACATCGCCAGCATATAGCTGCAGCCATCAATCCGAGGGAAGTGTGCTTTTAATCCTTCATAAATAATTACTTTTATTTCGATTTGTGTGAAAACGGTGGACGAGAATCTTTTTAGGTCAACCCTCATTTTAAAAAAAATATATATATATTATCTAAATTACTGTAATTCATATTAAATCTTGTAATAATATTCATTTATATGGTGTTTGCCGTGCATTCGAATTAAATAATCAGTATATTGGTTGAATAACCAACCTCAGGTAATTTATTTCGTTAATAGTTTCGTTTTACAATAACCTACCTACAGCATCGGTTCGAAGTAATTACGACATTTAAAGTATTAAAGTATTCAATGTGTAAAAAATTAAAATTTATGTAAAAACAATATTTGAACCACAATTGCCGATATTTCCAGGAAATAAACAAGTGCCACGGCATCTCGCTTCTACATACAAGTGCAAGCGTATGTTTATCAGCGACCGGCCGGCTGCGAAACCTATTTCTTACGGGATTCACGTAAAGTACACATTCAATAATTCTATTTTTTTATTAATTTGTAAGCAAACAGTAATAAATTGTGCGTTGTTTGCGCTGTTAAAATGAGTAATTTAAAGGACCTTGTTAAGCAAAGAGCAGCCATTAGAGGTAGATTAACTCTTTTTGATAAATACTTAACACCGTTAGTGGAATGTAAGGAATTTAATGCGTTGCAATTAAACGAACTTCGTTTAAGATACGACAAGGTGCGTGAACTTTCAAGCTGTTTTGAGGATATACAATCACAAATAGAATTAATAGAAGATGATACGTCAAAGCAGCTTGAGGAACGCGATACAACGGAGAACTTATTTTTTAATTTAATTGCTAAGGCTCAGTCTTTGTTGGAGTATTTTGAAAACAAGGATAAAGTAGATAGGGCATCTAATACTTCAAATAAAGGTCGTAATAGCCTAATGAAGTTACCTCCATTAAAAATACCACCTTTTAGTGGTGAGTCAAACCAGTGGCTTTCCTTTAGGGATACATATATATCACTTATTCATATCAATGAATCTATAGAAGATATAAACAAATTTCATTATTTAAAATCGTACTTGGAAGGATCGGCTAGTTCTGTCATATCTTCTATTAGCGTATCTTCGAATAATTATTCGATCGCATGGAATCTTTTATGCCAACGGTATGACAACAAGCGTCTTTTAGTAAATGAACATATTAAGGGATTGTTTTCAATTGCACAGCTACATAGAGAAAGTGAGCAAGGTATACGTGAGTTAATTGATACTTTATCTAAGAACTTAAACGCTTTGAATTCTTTAGGCGAACCTACTGATAAATGGGACACTTTAATAATTTACATAGCCTTGGGGAAGCTCGACAATGTAACCACACGTAAGTGGGAAGAATTTAGGAGTGATTTGGATTCACCCTCGCTGGAAGAATTTTATTCTTTTCTTCGCCAGCGAGCTACAGTCTTGGACACGGTTAACGCTGGTAGGTCTAATAAATATGAAAAACGACATAGCTTGCCACATACAAAATCATTTGTTGCTTCCTCCTCCGTGGAGTATAATCTTAAACAAAAGAAATGTCCATTTTGTAACCAAGATCATAGAATCTTTGAATGCCTTAAATTCAAATCGTTACCTGTAGAAGAGCGCTTAACTAAAGTATCCATCATGAAATTGTGCAGTAATTGTTTCCGCAGAGGCCATCAATCATATCAATGTAGATTGAATGGCTGTAGGATCTGCCATCAAAAACACAACACACTATTACATAAACAAAATTCTTTACAATCAACTCGAAACATTCATCTAAACACTACAAATACTAATGAAATTAACGCGCCTGAGACTATAGTCAACTCCACTGCTTCCGAACTTTCCACTTCAGTTTCCTTGTCAGCCGTCTCCACCAATCAAGCTCTTCTTTCAACAGCGTTGGTCAAGGTCACGTGCAATGGCAAAACATTTATTTTGAGGGCCTTACTGGACTCTGGTAGCCAATCGTCTTTCATCAGCGAAAGGGCACATAGGGATATTGGTTCTCTTAAAGTAAAAGATTATCATCATTGTGTTTCCGGTATTGGCAACACTGTGTTAAAACTTACGGAGCATTGTACTATATATTTGCACTCCATGCACAATTCCTTTAACACAGAAATTAAATGCTTTATTTTACCCAAAATTACTGAGCACCTGCCTCATGTTGCAGTGCGTATACATGATTTAGGCATTCCTAACAACATCCAACTGGCTGACCCTAACTTTTATCAACCTTCAGAAATTGATTTACTTTTAGGTGCTGATATATTCTGGGAATTACTTAGGTCTTCTCGGATACATTTGGGACCTAAAAGACCAATACTACATGACACATATTTAGGTTGGATATTGGCTGGGTCCATGTCAAGTGCATTTTATAGGAACAGTAATTCTAATATACAATGTAACTTTTCGCAAGACATTAGTGCGCAACTGTCAAGATTTTGGGAACTTGAAGACGTACCGACAATAAACAAGAATAGCACTAGTGATTATTGCGAAATACTGTTCAATCGAACAACTCGCAGAGAAGCAAATGGCAGATTTAGTGTTCAGATTCCATTAAAAGAATCGGTTGAATTATTAGGTAATTCATATGACATTGCAGAAAAGCGACTAATTCAACTTGAGAAAAAATTAAGAAATAAACCACAATTAAAACAGCAATATTTAGATTTTATTCATGAATATGAACGCATGGGACACATGACAGAGATTAATAAACCAGTATTTGGCTGCTACCTTCCACATCATGCAGTCATAAGAGAACAAAGTGACACAACTAAATTGCGAGTGGTATTTGATGCTTCTTCTAAAACATCTACTGGCGTATCGTTTAATGACATCCAACACATTGGCCCTGTAGTGCAAGATGACTTATTTTCCATTTTGCTTAGATACAGACAGCATAGATATGTTGCTTCAGCAGATGTGGAAAAAATGTACCGCCAAATATTAATACATAACGACCAACGTAATCTACAACTCATTTTGTGGCGAGATGAACCATCGTTACCTATAAGAATATTCCAATTAAATACGGTTACTTACGGTACGGCTTCAGCGCCTTATCTGAGTACCCGGTGCCTTTTACAACTATCAAAAGAATGTGGTGATGGCAAATTGTCTCAAGTGATCAGAGAGGATTTTTATGTAGACGATTTTCTTTCAGGGGCTGACACTGAATCCGCTCTGGAAGAAATAGTCACGTCTGTAACTAACCACCTCAGCTCAGCTTGTTTACCTTTAAGAAAGTGGCGAACCAATACACCCGCTATCTTTAAAAATAAATCTAATATCATCCTGCCTAAAAATTTAGATACATCGTCACAATCGAGCGTTTTAGGATTAAATTGGGATCCTTCTGAAGACATACTACGATTTCCAGTTGACATTAATATCAACTTAACCATAACCAAAAGAATGATTTTGTCACATTCAGCAAAGTTATTTGATCCGCTGGGTTTGCTCAGTCCATGTACCATTATACCCAAAATAATCCTTCAAAGACTTTGGTTATCAAAATTAAATTGGGATGATCCAGTTGATAGTGAGTTGGAAAGGGAGTGGCTTAACTTCGTGTCCAGTTTGCATTCAATATCAAAACTTAAAATACCGAGAAGTGTCATTATTCAGAAATCAGAAACGATACAATTACACTCGTTTTCTGACGCATCTCAGGTCGCATACGCTGCAGCTATCTACATCGTATCATGTGACAATACGGGTAACATTCTTGTGAAGCTTCTTTGTGCCAAGACTAAGGTGGCCCCTGTCAAAACTTTAACCATTCCTCGCCTAGAATTATGCGGTGCCCTGTTGTCAGCACGCTTAACCAACAAGGTACTAAAGACGTTACGTTGTAAGATCGATTTGGTGTTCCATTGGACGGATTCAACAATTGTGCTGGGTTGGTTAGCATCACAGTCAGCTAACTTAAATACCTTTATTGCCAACCGCGTTAGTGAAATACAACAACTGACATCGGTAGGTGTTTGGAGACATATTCCTGGTGACATGAATCCAGCAGATCTAGCATCTCGAGGTTTAAATCCTAAATCGTTACAATCATGTAGGCTATGGTGGGAGGGTCCGTCATTTCTTACTAAAAATCCTAGTCACTGGCCAAGTCTCATCAACACAACCACTATTCATGATTTACCTGAAAGGAAAAATAAAAAAATAATAACTACATTACAATCAATTACACAAAATAATACGAATACATTAGAAATTATACAAGTGGAGAGATTTTCAAAATTTGCAATTTTACAAAGGTCTCTTGCCTATGCTCTGCGATTTATTCATAACACAAAAAATAAACGCTGCAAAACTACAGGTCCGTTGAATACAAATGAATTAAATATATCATTAAGCATATTAATAAAACAACATCAAAGCTCTTGTTTTTTGGAAGAAATTAAATTACTTAAAAATAAACAAAGCTTACCTCCAAAGTCACGTATTTTATCCTTAACTCCATTTATAAACCAAGACGGCATTATTTCTGTCGGAGGCCGAATCCATAATTCGAGTGAACCTTATGAGAAGAAACATCCCATTCTTTTAGATTCAAACCATCATTTTTGCGAATTGTTATTTACACATTATCACAAAACACTTTTACATGCGGGCCCGCAGCTATTACTTAACACAATTAGAGACAAGTTTTGGCCTTTAAGAGGCAGAATCTTAGCTAGGAGTACTGTCAATAATTGCAGACTGTGCAGACTCATGAAAGCACAAGGTTCAAATCCCATCATGGGAAACTTACCAACCATGAGAGTTACTCCAAGTTCCCCTTTTCATATTAGTGGTGTCGACTTCGCTGGGCCATTTTACATTACCGACCGTAAGGGACGCGGTTGTAAGATTTCAAAGTGCTACTTATGTTTATTCGTATGTCTCACTACCAAGGCATTGCATCTTGAATTAGCAAGCGATCTCTCCACTGATGTGTTCATGTTGTGTCTAAAACGTTTTGTATCTCGTAGAGGAAAGCCATTGGAATTGTATTGCGATAATGGCACTAATTTTGTCGGCGCAAACAACGAGATTAGAATGTTCTTAAAATCAAACAATGAAAGTATTACGGGTTTCGCAGCCGATGACGGCATTCAATTTAAATTTTCACCGGCATACTCTCCACATTTTGGGGGAATCTGGGAAGTGGGTGTAAAATGTGCCAAATACCATATAACTCGGATTTTAGGTGACAAACATTTAACTTTCGAAGAGTTGTCTACCCTTTTCACACAAATTGAAGCCATCCTAAATTCCAGACCTTTAACTCCCCTTTCCTCCGATCCAAATGACCTATATCCTTTGACTCCCGCACACTTCCTGATCGGCCGACCTCTGACTTCTTTACCGTCAGATAATTTACTGGACGTGAGGCCGAGCAGACTTAACCGTTACCAGAGCTTAGAGAAGATGCGACAGCACTTCTGGGACCGTTGGAGGAATGAATACCTAAGCGAACTTCAGCAGAAACATAAGTGGCGAATCAACAAACGAGGACTAAAAGAAGGAGATTTGGTCGTCATCAAAGAGATCAACGCGCCTCCTTTAAAATGGCGTATGGCCCGGGTTCACAAATTATACCCGGGTTCTGATGGAGTGTCGAGAGTAGTGGACGTCGTCACTTCAAAGGGCATCGTTCGTCGGGCTGTTCATAATCTCTGCCTACTGCCTTTTTCTGAATCTACACGAAGTCCTGAGGACTTCGAGCGGGGGGAGGATGTTCAAGCCGAATAATACAGCGCCTGTCTGATTATACAAGCAAGAACTCACACGTCACACAAGCAGGGGCGACACATTCATTGCGCTTTGAGACTCAGGCCTAATAACATCAACTTTTATTTTATTACTTAATATTAATCAATCATTGTAAAACGTGAAGTAAACCAATTATTCAAGAGTTTTGGGTCTCATTTTCCTATCAATCATCATTGGCGCAATCAGATGTTTATGAGGTTATTTCATATTTATAATTAATTTATATTTTTGTTTGGTTCTCTTAGTTTATATTGGTAGTAGATTAGTTAGAGTTTCATAGTTAGGTAATAGTTGTTTTTGTATTCTAGTATTAATACACCTACTTAAGACAAATGTGTCGAGGGCCGAGTGCCTCGATTTGGCATGGCTCGCTGCCGTTAAGTCGAATGTAGATGCATTTTCTCGCTCTGGAAACGAGGCAAAGCGCGGTGTTGAATTTCGCCACCCGACTCGCTATGCCTCCAGAATTCTACTTAATTATTCCTTCCGGAAAATGGAGAACGGAAATGTAAAGTGTCTTTAGATTTACTATTTTATTTCCAAAACAATCAAAAATTCTTATACAAGTTACGATAATGTAATCCTAGGTACTACAATTTTCATATTAATAGACTTCACAAGTGCACTATACACATACATATATAAAAGACACGAATGCTTTGGTGAATTCGTGCCGAGCCGCGATTTGGATGATGAAAATATTAAATACTTTAATATTTTCATTTCGTCAAGTTCTAGAGTCAAAGCAAAGCTCGGCGTTGAGTTCCGCCCCTTAATACTTAATACCTTCAAAATATGGCGTAAAATCAAACGAAATTTGTTAGCATTAGGTTGCCTCTACTTACTCTGCTGTGTGCAGAATACAGCGTGAAGTTGAAAAATAAAGAAAAGCTGGAAAAATGTAAATCCATAATTTTGGATTAACAACAATATTGATTATATTTAATCTCATTGTCATCAGAACTGAAATCGTAATCCAAATTTCAGCTCAATCAGACACTGGGAAGTGAGCCAAGATTTCACCATTCACTAGCACACTAACACAGCAACTTAAATAAAGGTTTGTAAAAAAGAGGTAACCGGTAACATTTTAAGCAGAGGTACATTATGAATGGATAAAATATTCATTGTTTCTGGTTATCTGTTAGATGACTGTTGTAGTATCTGTCCACCTCTAATATTTAAGTATAGATATTTTGTGCAATCTAATGTGGAAAACGGATATATCATTTTAATTAAAAGCATTCTCCTTAGTGAAATTAGAACTTGCAATCAGTGCTAAGTTTAAAATTTGAAAATTTTTATTTAATATTTTAATATAAATTAAATTTCTGTTAATCTAATATTTAATTAAGAGGCCAGTCGTGATGCAGTGGCACGAAGCGTGACTGTAAAACCGACTGGTTGTGGGTTCAATCCCCACTCGAGGAGATGAAATATTTACTTAAATTTATATTTCGATTTCTTCGCTCTGGTGTCGAGGCTAAGCGCGGCGATGAGTTCTACCACTCAACATGCAATGCCTCCAGAATTCGGCAGAAAGTGGGGAATGGAGTGTCTTAACACTAGGTTTCCTCTGCCTACCCTGCTGTGTGTGGGATACAGGGTGAAGCCGATTTATTTATTTATTTATTTAATATTTAATTATGTATGTGTATGTAACATTATAGTTCTATACAAAAAAACAATCAACTTTTCTAAATAAGTAAATTTATATATAACAATATTATGGCAATACCGAATAATCTTTATTATGTCTTGCTTTACCTTGTGAACTGTATTTCAGGTGTAATTAACTAACCTAATTTCTATTGTACTTTTTAATATAGCAATATAAATGTGCCAGGGCCGTCCGTAGAGATTACATGACCTGGCTTCGTATTTTTCGTAAATACACTATAGAATACGGATATGTAAGGCCGTAACATTATAATTACGATATTTGTTTTATGACGTATAGGTGTAGTGATCGGTGAATTTGACTTTTACGTCAGAAATCATGGGTTTGATTTTAACCTCCAGAAAAGTTGGGGTAATAGTTTATTTAATAATATACTACAGAGAGCTTTGCTTTTTGCTTGTTTCGGTTGTTATTTTAGATTAAAGAAAATCTAGAAAAGATTTTTTTTTTTTTTTTGTAATATTATTTTCCTTTCTAATCATAAATAATTATTATTTTGTAAACTTGTAATAAAAATATTTTTAAAAGTATCTATAGAATCGACATAAAAGCTAATTAATCCATGCAAGATCAAGGCGGGTCACTAATAAATTTATAAAGTGTCGCCTCATAATTAATTGATTCACTATTAAGGTTCTATATTCAAATATCATGACTAAGCAGCTGTGTAAGCAAAAACTATAGAAAGAAATTGATGAGTTGGTCGTAAAATGTCCATTCATCTTGTTCATTCATTTACTTCAAATAGTGTTAAATTTAATTATCTATTTAGTTATGAAAACTTTAGTTAGCTTGTGAATAATTTTAATTAAATTTTATTTCATAGTAATAATCTAAAAAGTAATAGTAGCGATAGTTGCCAAAATTCTTTATGCAATATTATAATCTGACATAAGAAATGTATTGTAGTGCATTCAATTCTCTCTAGATGTACGTAGGTTAGACTGGGTAGTGTTGTATCAAATTTTATTTAATTAAACATATTACAGGTCTTACAGCTGTAACTTACTATATCAAAGTCGTTGAGATGTAGTTTTAGCAGATATATGCCATTTTGATTATTGAATGTAATTGTTAGAATTTACCCTGTAGTACGTGGCGCAGAGGCACAAAGTGTAACTGTGAAACTGGGTTCGATCGCCACTCGAGGAGATGGAATATTTACTTAAATGTATATTTCCATGTCTTCGCTCTAGTGTAAAGGCAAAAGCGCGGTGTTGCGCTCTGGCACTCAATACGCAATGCCTCCAAAATTCGGCAGAAAATGGGGAACGGAGTGTCTTAACACTGCCTATCTGCCCTGCTGTGTGCGGGATATAACGTGAAGCTAATAAAAAAAACTAGATTTTTAGTAATATTATAATCATCAAAGCTCTTGCATTTGTGAACCGTTCCAATTCTATATTCCAACAATCATATTTATTGAATGATGATGAGTTCCGCCGCTCACCATGCAATGCCTCCAGAACTTGGCGAAAAGTGGGGAATGGAGTGTCTTAACACTATGTTCCCTCTGTCTATCCTGCTGTGTGAGGGATACAGCAAAAAGCTGATGATATTAATGCTGATGATATTGAATTGAACAACTCCACCTTTAAAGAATACGTTATGTCTTAGAGGTGGGGAGCTGTTGCAGAAAATAACCAACAAATTTTTAAGACGGGGCGCGACAATGACGAAAGACTGAGCAATTTAATAAAATCTATAAATTAAAATATCAAAAAATACACGTTTACTTTAAATGACTTAAGTATATATTATATTATAGCTTAAGAAGAAGAAGAAAAAATATTATAGTAGCTAAGCATAATAGCATAGAGGCCGTCATGGTAACTGTAAACGCGATGGTCGTGGGTTCAATTTGCTATCGGAGGAGTGAAATATTTAATACTTTAATTTCCTCGCTCTGGCTACAAGGCACATAATGGCCTTGAGTTTCTCTACTCCACACGCAATCCCTCAATAATTCGGAACAGAAAACGGAAATATATTAGTGGAGAAGGAAGTGTATAGGTTCCCTCTGCCTACTTTGCTATGTGCGGGATAGAACGTGAAACTAAAAATAATTATTATAAAATGTAAAACGAAATCTTTAAAGGACGCCTCGTTACCGAAATTGCGCGGCAGCTTTGAGATAAATAATCAACTCATAACAAAAGTAATGAAACCAGCTATTTCTTAGCTTTAAAAGTTTAGAATTGGAATTGAAATAATTGTTATTGTTGTTTCTCGACATTTACAAAATGTTACTTTGGGGAAAGATTATATTTTTTTGCCAAAGGAACAATAACAGTATATACATACATATTGGTATATTTTATATATATTACGTTAAAAAAACGATTCAAAGAGTAAACGTGATGGTTTTCAGTTCGATCACTACTATACGGTGTGAATTGTTTTTATTTTCTTATTTCCATTTTCAATATTCTAGTTTCAAATTCGTACACAAAGCGTAAATAAAGTATGAAAATAAAAAAATAAAAAAAAAACTATAATAATTGGAAAAGGTAAGAATTATTTTAAGTTATATATTTTATACCTTAATTTAGGTCGTTAGACTAACTTATCTTAAAAATTATTAGATAGCATAAAACCAACTTTTTATTTGGTGTTGGCCAAAACAGAAAAAAAAGTGTAGAAAGAAAAAAAGTGTGTAAAGTGTAGATTCAAAATATTTGTTTGAGAAATATACTTCAATTATCTATATCTATGTAACAATCATCCTGTACCTACATATATCTTAAACCAAAAGTCACTATAAAAATAAGAAATATTTATTATATGTAATTTTATAGAGTCTCGTATAAGAAAAGTACATTTCTTACACATTTTAAAAATATTACATAACGTAAGAAGAAAAACCTTTACTGGCTTCAATTTCAAAACAAAGACTAGAAACTGAACAGTTGAATGTCGGATTTGTCGGATTTTCTTTTATGCCGATTAAAACCAATATTTGATTTGTCTGAGCATGGGAACCAACTAACGAATCGACTACCAAACAACAAAATAGAGCTAGTTCGAAAAAAAAATACATTATATTTTCTATTTAGGTATAATATAAAGTAAAATACTATATTTATAAAGTACTGTTGAGATATTGTCCATTGTTGATGAGACAGAAAAATAATAATGACATCAATTTAAAGTTGTGTGTTTGCCTCGTAACGAAATATTTTTAAGAAGTATTGATTAAATCACTAAATAATTAAGCTTAATAAAACACTAAAACACTAATTAATATATACCTATAATATATAGCAATGACTATCTTAGCAGACTGTGTCCCATTTTGAAATATTAATACAGATAGTATCTATTACTTTTGTATAGTAGGTGAAAATATTATTGAATATACGACATATAAATATTGTTTTTTATTTAAATTTTAGTTCAAAAAAGAACGTGTGAAATTTAGAACAGTGGACAACAAAAACAAAAAATACCAATAAAAAGTAGGTTTCATATTTTCTAAATGCATTTTTATCTATATTTCAATTTTCTATTATCCACCCACGTTCATAGTTATCCAGCTTAGCTTTGTGTGTCCGGAATTTTCATATCAAATGATAGAACGAAATCCTTTTCAAAACTGTTACGTTTTCAGTGGCTTTATCCAAGTCTGTTTAAATATTTAACTTTATGTCCGTTCAGATTCAAGCTTGACATTTCGCAAGCATTTCACATGAAGACATGATTTACTTTTTATAGTTTTGATTTTGATTTTTTTGACTTACTTTTTAGTAAGTCAAAAAAATATATAAAGATATATACTTTTTATCTTTAAATACCATCCACATAAGCCTGTTATATGATCAAAATATTATTTCTCGTCTAAACTGGCACATTTTAGGCGCTGATCTAAATGAAATATGGTACACCGCAAAGTAAATCCAAAATTTTCTTGTGCCCTCACGTGCGGGCTTAGAACAAAATTTATTTATATAGAATCATCCACATATTTGATCTTTTATTTTTTATATTAAAGAAAATCAGCTTCACGCTGGATCCCGCACGCAGCAGGGCAGGTCGAGGTAACCTAGTGTTAAGACACTCCGTTCCCCACTTTTCGCCGAAATCTGGAGGCTTTGCGTATTAAGGAATTCAACGCCGAAGAAGGACGAAAACAGAAGGACATGGTAGTGAAAATCGGTACCAACACTGCATTGTGTACGGCCAAACGTGCAGCTATGCTGACGTTTCGCCGTCACATCAATGCAGCTAAGGCTCCGTTAAGCCTGTTACCGGCAGCAATATGCCTTTCCACATACATATTGCATCTTCCATCTCTACTGAATATTCTTTCCAAATATACCACTTCATTCACTTCTTCTAATATCTTACCAATTACACTGATATTTATTGCATTCTATTCTTTCCTCATCTCTTTAAAAACCAGAACTTTTGTTTTTCTCGCATTCAGGCTTAGACCATTATTTTCATACCCTTCATCAATTCAATTCATTTACATTCAATTCAATTCAATTCATACATTTTCCACGTCACCTACTTGCACTCCCCCATAACCTTTGTTTCACTCTTTGGAGCAAATACTTATGTAAACATGATAAAAAATTAATATATGGTAAATATGGTAATAATAGTAACAATTTATTACAGTTTCTAAACTTTCACCAAACTATCCTTAAAGACTATCTATTCCAATAAAAAAAAGTATCATCGGAATCGGTTGGCGTGATATTGAGTTAATCGTTTCGCATTTGTCGTGCACATACCTAATGCAAATTTAAGACTTATGTAATTTTCTTACAGATACCATTGTCAGAAATAAGCCGAATTAAAATGAAATGCACGAACACTAGCTTTCAAATAAAAAAAGATCAAAAATCGAAAATCCAATCATAAAAATTTTGCTTATTTTCAGTTACAAGCGCTTTTTATTAGTACATTTATAATTTCAACATGACGGACAATTAAGGCCTTTTGAATTCATATTTTCTATGAAACATTTTATTTGCTGATATTATATAATTAATTTATTACGTTTCTTGTTTATGACGGTTTTCATTTTAGTTAATTTGTCCTCTATATTTCTATTATGGAACGCTATACAGACGTTTGAGATATTATTAGCCTCAAGTAAATTCCATAGGTAGTTAGATGTATAAGGCAAATTAGTTATTGTTGAAATCAAAGTCAAGTTTTGTAATAGTATATATTTCTAAAGCAATATTATACAACCAAATAAAGCAGTATAATTTAGTGTATTGAAATATAATTAAGTGATATAAAACGTTTTTGATGCTCTTTACATTATTTTTCTTTTGAAATTAATGCGTCATATCGTTGATAATAAATGTTAAAAGATTTAAAAAAAAATGTGGTTTGTAATATTAAACATACTGCGGGGTAGGCGTAAGGAACCTACCTAAACTAGTTAAGACACTCCATTTCTCACTGTCTTCCAAATTTGGCAATGCGTGTTAAGTAGCGGAACTCAATGCCGGACTTTGCCTTTGCCTTTGATAAATAAAGAATTTGATGAAAAATATAAGTATGGTGTGCGAATAATAAAATACATATTATATGAAAGTAACACATGAGTCATTAGGTAGCATAGCATTGTGATTTTTTTTTCTATAGAGATGTCAGCGATAAATTGTATAAGAAACTTCTGTGTATGTGTTATTATAGTTTATAATTTAAGTTAAAAATTTATCATCTCTATGTTTTTTATGAAAAAAACAAGGCAAACGAGCGTGCGGGTACACCTCATGGTAATTCTGCAACACTAGAGGAACAACTATGAGGTCATTGTTGGCCTATTTATAAATTAACCAAAAATCCTCTCTCGTTAAGTTTTATTATAATTTGAAACTGTATCTCGTATTGCGTTCTGTCTACTTACCAGAGCGAAAAAACGTTATTAATCTTCTTATTATTTTCTTCTCCAACTGAGAATAGATCCACAACCGTCGCATCTACAGTTCGACGCTGTGCCGCTGTCCCACGACCTCCTTCGCTAATCGTTTTTTTTAATATAATTTTAATTTTATAAAGTTAACGTTATGAATACGTATTGTTTAATTAGCTACTGTCCCACTGTACCCAAAAGAAATTCTAAAATGTGTTTATGTAAATTCTATATGAAATATTTTGACACTTTCTGTAAATACAAATTGTTCGTTTTCCCTTATTCATTAGACATTAACTCCTGTTAAATTATTAAGGATCTGTAAATTACATGATTTACTTTTACCAACGCTACGGGAGACTTTATTTGACGGCTGTGTACTAATGAATAAAATTAATTTACCTTTTTCATTAAGTTAAAATATAATACAATATTTTCAAATGATAAGGTTTTTTTAGCACCCTGTATCCTGAACTTCATTTCACTCTGTATGCAGAACAAACTTAGACATCTCGTTTCCAATTTTAAAAATATTGAATTTTAAGTTTGCGTTTTATTTAACAGAGTGAGGAAATTATTATTTTTTTGTCTACGAACAATAATCTATAACGTTTGCCAGCAAACGCTGTGTGTGTGAAATTGGATAATTGTTCCAATTTCAAGACACATCTACTGAACAGATTTTGATGAAACTTTACAGTAATAAAGCCTATACATCAGAATAATATACATAGATATATTTTAAATAAAGATCTTGTTACAATTTGGCTATAATATTTTAATAGTTACCGCCACGTTTTGGTTACTACTATCTATATAAGGTAATAAGGTAATTACTATATAGGTATTCATGAAAATAAAACAAAATTCGATTATATTATTTATATATTAGCTTGTTTGTTATTTGACAATAAATAATCATTTTTTTTCTGTTCATTGGTTACAAATAAAGAAACATAAGACACCATAAGACATTTTAATGCAACGGCCATGCCTTATAATTAACGAATCACCCATAATTTAGATCATGATAAGAACCGACTGTACATTTGTATTGAATACAGTAAAGTACGTAAATACATCTAATATTGTATGAATATTTTATCTTATTTTACTAACGTTGAATAAACAATAGTTTCTATTATGTACAACGTTTAGCCTATATGATTAACACTTAAAAATGTATAACTAGATCTTATAAATATTATATTATATTGAAAGGATGCTAGCCGAGTATTAAATTAGTTTCGTGGTATCCACTTTTATAATTTATAGCGTGGATTAAAAATTGAATCAGCTTTACGCTGTATCCCGCATAAAGCGGGTAAAGGGTAGATGGAATCTAGTGGTAAGACACTCCATTCCCGACTTTCTGTAGAATTTTTTAAGGCATTACATTTTGAGTGGCGGGACAAAAGACCGGGCTTTTGCTTTGTTGCCAGAGCGAAAAACTGAAAGTAATAATATATAATATTTTATTCCCTCGAGTGGGAATGGAACCCACAACCGTCATGTTACAGCCACACTCCTGTGTTCTGCACCAGCTTTTTAATATTAGTGTCTATATGTCGGTTTTATGTGTTATGTATTTTATTAAATTCAAATATTTGGTTTTATTACTCTTTAACCAATGCCACTTGATTTTTGGTCCTTGTGGCGTATTTATACAGTGACAATGGTTGTTTTTTTATGAAATTAACATACAATGTACTAAGAAGTTATAATTTATTTTTATTAAGATATAAATAAGATAAGATAAATAAGGGATATCTTATTTATTTTTGAATATGCCATAATAGAACAACAAAACTAATTGGATAAAATACAAATACATTCTGAAGTAGATTTTGTTTATTATAACTTAAATTCTAATTATTTTTGGAAGAAAAACAAAAAAGTATTTTTTTTAACATACACGTACATTATATCTAGGTTATTTTCAACGTTTGTAAAGCATTGCTTATGAAAAAATATGGAAATGCAAATATACGTTTGTAATATTTTTTGTTTTATTATTTAAAAATATGTTTGGTTACGAACGAGCTATAATTGGATACATAACGAATTTTAAAACCATTCTGAACATGTAAGTTAAGTTACACAATTTTTGTACAAAATATATCTGTAATTTGTTATATCTTCGATAAAACTAATAATTAAAGATAATTGTAATAACTAAAACTAAAACTAAAATATCAGGTACAAGATTTTGTTTATTAATTCATATAAATAATAGTAATAATATAATAAAGATAAATAAATTTAAACTGTGAATGTTCAAGAACATGGATCCCTTATTCCATGTGTCATGGTGGACAGCAGCTTGATTTTCACCTACAAAAGAATAAATGCAATAAATACTAGATTCTGAATTTTTGAGGCACTGCGTGTTTAGTAGCGGATCTTAACGCCGCGCTTTGCCCTGTTAGCAGAGCGAGGAACTTATCGTATAATTCTGCTATTACTCTCCTTTACATTGAGTTCCGCCACTCAACACACCACGCTTCAAAAGTTCGACAAAGATGAGGAACGAGTGATCAAATTTCCTCTGCCTATCAGGTTCATCTCTCCAAAAAAAAAAATGTAGAATTGCGATAAGTAATGATTTTCTTAGAAAATACCTATACGTACCTATTAAAACATGCACGTTGACAGTTACTTGAGAATGATTCCGCAAATAGCACGTATACGTGCCGCTATCATTTTGGGACGCCGAACTAACACTGATTGTGGCACTGAAATATAATGATTAATTATATATCCAAATTAAAAACAAAAATTAACTTTTAAGTAAACGTATAACAATTTTAACGTAGCGGAATAGAACCCGCGCTTCTTCGGAAACTGTCCAAGCGCTTTGACTACTAAGCCGTACGTTTTATTTAAACTACGTCAAAATACAGTACGTGTAATAGCACTTAGAATGATAACTGTTGTTCTATTAAAAATAGTTTTAATATTGACCGAGAATTATGTAACTATTAATATAAATACGTCTTCTCATTTATAATGAAAATTTGATGAAACGTATATAACAAAAAGACCGATTACAATAAAATATTATCCGTTCATAAGACTACTATTGTTGTGACTTATTGATTTCAGCGAGCGGCCTCTCTCTCGATTCCATATCGAATGACTTTCACAACCTAGATTCCTTTGATATTATTCATCGATTCTTTTATCTTCAAGTCAGAACGTGATTCTTGTGTTTATTACAGGATCCAACAATTGTTATCACTTAGCTGGTATTATGCAAAAAAATATGTATATATTCTATTATTGTAGAAAAAACATCATTTAGGAATCCAGAAAGTTAATAGAAGAAGAAAAAGAAAGTTAGTTGAGAAGAAATTATAAATGACATTCTATGCTATAAGCATTTTTTGGAACTGAAATAATCTATAAGAATTTGAATCAACAACCACTATCAAATGGCGTCTATATTTCTAAACACGTCATTTACACTAAATTTTAATATAAATATATAAAAGTTAAACTAAGCTATTATCTTAAAAGAAAATTACCTCATATTACGCCAAGAGATAGATTCATTAAACTCAACTCCTTGCTTCTTCCAAGAAAGACCGTAAACGTTGTTGATTACAGTTTTCTCCGCTGGTTTTACAGTAGACGGTTCTGTTGTACTTTTAAACTCAGTACTTTTTGTTGTTGTACTTATACTAACTGTTGACGTGATAGTGGTAGTTTCTACACTCCAACTTTTATTTAACATTAAATCTATTCTATTGAATATCGTACTCATTTTGGTGGTTGATTCTGTGGTAGTGGTTAAAGGAGTTGTCGTTGTTGGTGTCGGTTTGACAGTTACCGTCGCTTTAGTGGGCAAAGATGAAACGTATTCATCTGATATGACACAGGAAAGCTTTATGGAACTTCCAGCTTTATAGAATCTATCTTTTACGTCGTGTGTTTTATCACCATTTATTGTTAATACTGGAGCTGTAAAAAATGATAGCGTAAATATAAAATGAACCTATATAAGTCGTATAAACTGGTTTAACCGTATTATCTGTTTTTTATTACTTCAAAAGTAGGTTATTGCTAAGTATTATCCAGAGAGCACATTATAGAAAACTTCCTTGTATTCAATGTAGTGAGTGGGATGTGAAGTGTGAAGATTATCATTCAATACACTTTTTTAACACCTGGTGCTTTGTGAGCATGTAAGTTTTCGACGTGTTTTTTTCTGTATATAATATTGTATATGGAAACCACATAATATTATGTATTTAATTTTCTACTATTTGAAGATTTCTCGATGGTATCGTGCCGCAGTGGCACAGTGGAATGAATTACTATTTCTTAATATTTACATTTCTTCGCTTTGGTAACAAGGCAAAACGCGGCGTTGAGTTCTGCAGCTATAGTTGAGTAACGAAGTACCTTAACACCAGATATCTGTCCGTACCTTGCTATATGCGGGACACAGCGTGAAGCTAACAAAAATATAATGTAAAATAATTTCATATACACATAAATTCAAAATAAACACAAATATAATTGTATGATGTACATACATACATACATACCACAAATCTATAAAATGCTTAATCAAAAATATATTTTATATAAGTCATTATTCTTTTAAATACTCATTTTATAAAACAAGAGTAAGTATGTAACATACATAATTTGAAACCTTTGTATGTATCATCAATCTAATTGCAAATTAAAAATGTTTAATACGAGAAGACCAAAGGCAATATCGGTATTTAACATTCATCCTTTGCTACATTATTGGGCTTTGGGAGTATTAATCACTCGCGTTTTCATTTTGTATTACGCAATCCCCTTGTATCGATTGCCAGTCCATTTAACCTCAATAAAAAGCGAATAAGCGCTCAGCAAACGCTTAAAACGCTTAAAAGTCAATCTGCTTTCTGTGATATTTTCATATGCCGTTACTACCTGTTGCCTTTACAAATCGGATTTTGTCTAAAGTAAAGGAGTGTAAAAAACTGAGTTTAGTTCCTTTTTCGTCAAAGCCAGCGTTGGTATTGAATTTAAGTTTTCTAGTTTAAAAATAAATTAAATATTTGGTTTAGTGGAAAGAGTTCGATTTGTATAAAAATATTAATTTTCTGTAATGAGTGAGTAAGAGACTAGCGTACTCCATTTTTACTTTCCTGTAGTGGTAAACAAAAAAGTTTCATATAACAGTGCGATATCTGTGTATATTAATGTTTAAATAGTACAAATAGAAACGCAGACAGAATACTATTGTGTTCTATTTTATAGTTTCACATTGTGTTCTGTAGGCATTGTATGTTGAGTGGCGGAACTCAACGCCGTGTGCTTCGAAATCACAACGAAGATAACTAAATATTTCATCTAATAATTCATTTTCTCGAATGAAAATCGAAACCAGAAGACGCGTCAGTTACTATTATGTGAAGTAACTTAGTGAATAGAACCGAAAATACATAGCCTTAATATGGACAGCATTTCCTAAACGTACCGAAGAGATTTTGAAAATTAGCATTAATTTCGTCCCGAGTTGGAGAACACAGTATTATAATCTAAGATCTACATTAATCTACTTACGAAGTACTGAGAGATTTGCATATATCGTTCTCGGGGGGTGTGTGGATATTTGGCACATATACAATCCTGCGTCCGACCACTTCACTGGATTGATGCTGAGCCTCCAGTTGTTTGGATATTGAAATTTCATAGAGACACGGCTATCACCGGCGTAGGGTGCTGGTCCGACGGTCAGCAGCTGAGCCGTGTCCGTCGTGTTTCGCAGCCACATGACCTGTTTGTATACGAAATACAGTACCTACTGTATACGGAAATATTAATTAAAAGATAACATATGTATACATATATTGAGTTAAATTTATTAAATAACTGTAAATTTTTACTTTTTAATAACATGATTGAGGAACATAAAATTTTATATCCTCACTCTAAAAAAGTAATTTACAAGTTTTTTTTCCAATGGAAAAGAAAAGTAATTGTCATTTTATTTTTACAATTGTAGAAAATTTAGTCAACGATACTTTTGCACGTTTTTAAAAACTTTTTTTTTTACTTTTACTAGCGGCTTCCATGGTCAAATGGAAATAACTAAGAGTTGAAGTTTTAGGTGCCCGAGGTAACCTGAATATCACGTACAACACGTACATCAAAATGATTTTCTTGATATAAGATTTTTAAATGTTTGTTCATCCAAATAAACTCCTCAACTTTGAACATTAGTATAGAAGTATAGATATAGATACAGGCCAGTCGTGGCGCAGCGGCACGAAGTGTGACTGTAAAATCGACTAGTTGTGGGTTCGATCCCCTCTCGAAGAAATTAAATATTTACTTAAATTTATATTTCCATTTCTTCGCTCTGGTGTCGAGGCTAAGCGCGGCGTTAAGTTCTGCCACTCAACATGCAATGCCTCCAGAATTCGGCAGAAAGTGGGGAACGGAGTGTGTTAACACAGCATGACGCTGATTTGATTTATATATACTTACTTATAAAATTGTTCTAACTTACTGTTTTATCTTTAAGCATCACAACGCGACAGTGTAGGAGAGCTTCAGATCCCACATGCGCCGTGACCTGAGTGATGTTTCTCTCCTCAAAATACGGGCCCCAATGTCTCTCATAGTGATGATACTCTTGATACGGCGCGTAGTGACGAGATTCTTCGCCTTTGTCTTTACAATGAGATAATATAAATTTTAGTTAATTTATCTTTATTTTAAGCAAATGCTACATTTACAATATTTATTATCTTGTGAAATATTTGTTCTTTCTATACTTACTAAAATTTACTTATATTTTAAAAGTATTTTATTTTAAAAGTAATTAAAATAAATTTAATTTTAAAAGTAAATTTTACTAAAATTGTGTCAGTGATACGAGGGTTGTCGTGCCGCAGGGGCACAAAGTTGTGGGTTCGATTCCCACTGGAGAATATTAAATATTCAATATTTCGGCGGAAAATGGGAAACAAAGTGTCCTAACAGTATATTTCTCATGCATACACTGCTGTAAGCAGGATACAGCGTACCGTTAAAAAAAAATTATAATTACAATGCGTGGAAAGAATTTTACATAAATTAAAGTTAAATAAATAAATAAATCTTAACGAAAATACATATAATCTGTGATTGTATGTAATTTCTGGGAAGTTAATGTAATACCTAAAATCACCCGGTAATGTGTGAAAATCAATCATATTAGACACATATCCTAGGGAATCTATACATTTACTAAATAGTCAGCGGAATGTAAAACATTTTAAATATCAATGGATAGATATGATTCACAGCAGGGTAGGCATATAGAACCTAGTGTTAAGACACTCCGTTTCCCACTTTCCGCCGAGTTCTGGAGGCCTTGCATGTTGAGTGGCGAAACCCAACGCCGCGCTTTTACCTCGACATCAGAGCGAAGAAATAAAAATATAAATGTATATAAATATTTTATTTCATCGACTGGGGATCAAACCCACAACCAGTCGATTTTACAGTCACACTTTGTGCCCCTGCGCCACTTCTGGCCTAAAGTAGTAATTTGTAATATAATATTATATTGAAGATACTATATTTTTCGCTGTGTTTGTTACCTGGTTGTCTCAACGACATTTTATTCTCATTTCAACAACGTGTTGTATTACATAAAGCATTATTTTAATACATTTCCTATTACAATAATGGATTCTTATTTTTTATATAATTTTTAGAAGTTGTATACAATTTCGAGATATCATACATTTCCGATAAACATTACATTTAAAGCTCTACATTTAACTAAACATTAACATATAAATTTCTTTCCTTATACATTATGTAACGGAGAAGACGAAAAAAAAAATAGTTTGCTATAATAGCAAGAATAGTATTATTTTCTTTTTTTTATGAAAAAAAAATCTATATTATAATGAGGCTAATAATAAGTGCGCGCCAGTCGTGACTGTAAAACCGACTGGTTGTGGGTTCGATCCCCACTCGAGGAAGTGAAATATTCTTCACTCTGGTGTCGAGGCAAAGCGCGGCGTTGAGTTCTGCCACTTAACACGCAATGCCTCCTGAATTCGGCAGAAAGTGGGGAGCAGAGTGTCTTAACACTATGTTCGCTCTGCCTACCCTACTGTGTGCGGGATACAGCGTGAAGCTGACTAATACTGAGTATAGTTTGAACGCAAATAACTAAATGAAATATTATAGTACTATAATTAAATAGCCATGTTTTTGTTGTGTGCTTATTTTAAGTTGAGGAAGTAATTAAGCTCTCCCTGGAATTAAGTTTTCAACAGAATTAAGTTACTTAAGTAGATGAAGCTGCGTAAGTAAATATTTTATTGCAGAACTACTCGACTCGACTCTAAGATGTAGTTTTGCTATATGAGGGCGTCATTTACATTTAATATACCCTCTAACTTTCGCAATAGGTTAATTTCTTAAATGAACAAGTACAGAAGTTAAGAATAACGATGTTAACGTATGATAGAATTTTCGAGATATTACATGTAAATTGGCGGAACTAAACGCTGCAATTTGATTGCCAATAGGAATTACTATGACGTAGTATTTACAGATATAAAATTGACTAATATTGTAAAACTTTTGAATAGCAGCAAGAAGACAGTATGGGGGCTTCTCACAGAACTCTCTTATTTACCCTGAAAGATATGTAAAGATTTTACATATATACACACATAATTAAATAGAATGAAATCTTTTAAACATTTTTTAAAGTGTTATTCTGAGCTTAGGAAAGAAAAATACTTATTTAGAAAACGTATAAAAAATTTGAACGAAGCGGTATTCGAACCCGCTCCTCCTGGAAACCAAGTAGGCGCTCGGACCAATAAGAAATACGTCCAAAAAGATCAAATTTGTATAAGTTTTTCTAAAAAAATGTTATTATATTTTATATTTATATTAAATTAACTGTCACAATAATATATAAATAGAATAATAAACTGTCACTTATAAATACTATATATTTTAGCACTATGTCCTAACTAAACCTATCACAATACCAACAGTTTCGAAAGAACATAACATTTTCTCATGTCCATCTCCCATTTAATACATTAACGTTCACAAAGGCTGAAATCGATACTCACTCTGTAACAAATGATCGTTCACGTCTGTAGCGCCTTCCCGTTTGATATTTTCCCGGAGTTTCTTGGTAATATTCCTGAATATCTCCCTGGACAGGGCGAGCCCGTCCTTTTCATCGCTCCGACGCCTCCGTACGCCGTTTGTGTGATAATCCTCCGGGATACGCAGTGGTTCTATAATATATATTATTTTATATATCTGTTTATACTATGGCAAGTGTATGGAATATTTACATTTACAATAAATATTTTTTACACTATTTTTGATTTTGGAAAATATTATTATTTATATATTTTTTTGTCAGCAGTATCCAGCAAATAGCAGAGGAAACGTAGTGTAAAAACACTCCGTACCCCACCTTACGCCAAATTTATCGAGGCATTTTGTTTGGAGTGGCGGAACTGAACGCAAAAATAATAATAATTTATTCCCGCAGTAGATATCGAATCCACAACTGTCGCGGTTAAGTCACACCCTTGGGCACCTGCACCACGACAGCCTCATATGCCAGGTATAAGTTATATATTTAATTAAAATTAATATTAACAAGCTAGTGAATACAGTGTCAATTCGGCAAGTAGGTATTGTGTTCAGTTAGACGTCAAACTACGCTAGGATAGATGAATGGCCTCAGTGTGGCTATTCATCGCACAACTTATTATATTTAATTATATAATTTAGAATTACTAATTATATTTTTTTTAGCTTCCCGCAAACTGCAGGGAACCTAGTAGGGAACCTAGTGTAAAGATACGTTGTCCTTCTTTTCCGCCGAATTCTGAAGGCATTGTGTGTTGAGTGGGGGAACTCATTGTCGCGCTTTGCTCTGAAACCAGAGCTAAGAAATTGAAGATCTAGAAAAGTAAGGAATTAAGATATTTTTAGAAATCGGAAGCAGTTTACGTTTAAAAAAAATAGTTACAAAAACACATATCGTCTATATATTTCTAAACTATTTGGAAACAGATTCTTTATAATTGCAATAAGTGATATGTATCACCTAATACAATACTTCACACGAGTTTCCTTCCGATAAGGAGCCGTTGCCTACAAGCAACTGTCCCCGATTGACACAATTCCACTGCTTTTATTGTTATTTTCACCTAAATCTAACCTCTTTTCCGCGAGTTCACTAACAATATAAGCTAAAAATTTAAAAACCAAACCCCCTCTCATATAAATATCTTTTTTGGCCTATTAAAATATTTCATTTCCACTGAGACAGATGGCACGTAATAGTAATTGATTGTAAAACTTCATTCCATTATGTGAATTTGAGCGAGCCGAATTTCCTTTATAAACGGTTCCCAAAATACCTTAATGTCTTCAGGATATTTGAAAATGAAACCTGATTGAATTTTACTAAAGTGAGGAAATAAAGATCTCATATTATTACTAATAGAAATAGCCTCTTCGTAATTTATTGATTCAATTTGAAAGAAATTCTATTAATACTAAACTAATTTAAATTTATTTTCTAGCACATAACAGGATAGGCTGTGGGTATCTGGGAACCTTGTGTTAAGACATTCCATTTCACCACTTTCGGCCTATTTCTAGAGGAATTACGCGCTAAGTGGCGAAACTCAACGCAGCGCTTTGCCTCGTTACCAGAGCGAGAAAATTTAAAATAATAAAAAAATAATTTCCTAGAGTAGAGATCGAACCCACGACACGCTGCACACGCTTGTGTCCCCACGCCACAACTGCTTTCGATATATTAAATAATCGTCCTTTTAATGTTAATATGTAGAATTGTTCAATTTACTCATTTAATATGTTTTTATTAAAAGCGAAAGCGTAATGATCATATAAATATTCATAGCAAAACACTCACCATTAACTAACCAAGCCGCACTTTAAAAACTTACTCGGTTATGCATACTTAATTTGTACAGTAATAAAACTTAAAATAACTTTTAATGAGGAGAATTTCAATTTTTGTATATAATTGAATTTAAAAATGTGTGAAAAGTATTATTTTATGTAGTGTACAATTTTGTATTCCATATTGGAACGAATTTAATATTTTATTTAAATGTAAATAAAAAATCAAATCAAATCAGCTTCACGCTGTATCTCGCATACAGCAAGGTAGGCAGAGGGAACCTTTTGTCAATACACTCCGTTTCCCACTTTCCACCGAGTTCTGGGGGAACGTAGTTTATTTATTATAATTTGTTTTGAAATAGATACTCTTATTTAAGAATCCAATTTGAAGGATGTCGTGGCGCAAGGGCACAAAAGTGCGATGGATACAATTTCTCTGGAACGTAAACAAAGCGCTACGTTGAGTTTTGCCACTCAACACGCAATGCCTTCAAAACTCGGAGGAAAGTGGAGAACGGAAATGTCTAAATGGGAACGAAGTGTCTGAATACTAGGTTCAAAGATTCTCTATAATATGATTTAGACATTTATTATATTTATTTAGATTTATAGGAAAACTGTGTAAAAATTAACCAATTTTAAGCTACATTGTCCAACAAATGTAGCTTAATCACATCAGTCTACATGTCTGACCACGGATATCACTTCTATTATTTCTTTTCAGCTTTTCCCCGGCTCTAAATAGGTTTCGTCGTCAGTGCTCCTTTACTCGTAACAGAGTTTCGCTATTAACCGACGAAAGTTACTTGCTTTATTTTGTATTATTCTACAATTGGGTTTTGCTTTTATCAGATGTCCTCCACCTGATAAATTAAAAGTGAAATGTATGGGGACAACATTTTTATAGGATTAGGGATGTATTTTTTTGAGATTTATTTTTAAGGAAAATAATCTTTATGCATTTTTAAGTGTCGACATAGATAATCTTAAAGTCAATAAAAGATCGGAAAAGAAAGAAAGAAAATAAAATAACTCTGGTCAGTTTTATATTAACACAGAAATTTGGGTAATTCATTATAATATTTTGCAGTATTAAGTATAATGGTGGGGCCAATCGTGGCGCTGGGGCTCAAAGTGTGACTGTAAAATCGACTGGTTGTGGGTTCGATCACCACTCGAGGAAGTGAATCATTTCTTCGCTCTGGTGTCGAGCGATAGCGTGGAGCTGAGTTCCGCCACTCAACACGCAATGCCTCCAGAACTCGGCTAAAAGTGAGTCTGCTGTGTGCGGGATACAGCGTAAAGCTGATTTATTGATTTTTTTGAGTATAATGATAAAAATTACACATCATATCGTAGAATTGAATCTGCTACTATCACATACAGCAATAACAGGAATATATCAGCTGAAATTATAAAGAATACTTAACATTTGTATAAGTAATAGATACGAGTGCATTTGCCAATTCCAGACAAGCTTCTATGTAGATAAAAGCTTTGTTTATCACCCTACACTCATAAGGTTATAAATTGTCTTGATTTGCATATATAAACACGGTAGTTAGCATATTAGTTAACATAAACAATACGCTATGATCAAAATTGCGTGTTTATTAGAAGTGTTTTAGCTTCACACTGTATCCCGCACATGGCAGGGTAGGTAGAAGAAACCTGGGAACCTATTGTTAAGAAATTCCGTTCCCAGTAAGACATTTTGGTTTCCCAATTTTCTGCCTAATTTTAGAGACATTGCGTGTTAAGCGGCGGATCTCAGCGCTTTAACTCGTCTCTAGATCGTCTGTAGTGCGAGCATTTGCTATGATTTTATATATTTTGTATATCTATTTGATTCTGTTTGATTATTGCATTTATTTAGTATAGATGTATTATTACAAAAAAAAAACAATTTTATCAACTTATGACGGTCCTATTCTTAATACAACTGTATTCAGAATAGGACCGTAACTAACATTATAACGATTAACTTAATTAATATAGACCACCAACATTTCAATTCGTTCCAGTAGTTCCTGAGATTAGTACGTTCAACCAAACAAACTCTTCAGCTGTAATATGTTAGTATAGATATTTTTTTAGCTACACGTATCTGTATCCCGCACACAGCATTATAAGCAGAGGGAACCGACTCGGTTTCCTATTTTCCGCCGAAATCTGAAGGCATTGCGTAAATGGCGGAGCTTAACACCAGACACAAGACACCAGAGCGAAGAAATTAAAATATTAATTATTTAATTTCCTCGTGTGCAAATCGAACCCACAACATACATTTAGAAATTAATTCCATAACCTGAAGGTCATTTCCACATTTTAATTAACCTCACCTGATGCAGTGTGAAAGCAGCATAACGCTAAACACACAAAGTAGAGGCCGCCCCACTGCATATTAGACCGCACATCACAGGCGCTGACGCATCACGCCGTTCACCTGGAAAATATCACTTATTAATACACATTATTACTCGGGATAAATCGTTTGGAAATATTGTCATAGTAAGAAATAAAGCGTTTGCTAGATGCAATGCTATTAAATCTTTTTTTTCTTCTCGCTATATCCCTATTATAACAGGGTAAGTAGAGGGAACCTAGTGTTAAGACACTCCAATTTGCAAATTTTCAAGGTATTACGCGTTGAGTGTCGCGTTACAATCTACTCCTGTGCGCCTGTGCTACGACGACCTCTTACTAGCGCTATGCAGTAATGGTAATATCAATGTTTATTCTTAGTATATTTATTTTTTAAATATAATATTTTAATAAAAATATGAGACCATAGTAGTAGCAGTATGTATTTGACTGTATTCGATGGCTGTGGATTCGATTCCTACTCGGAAAAAAACTCTATTTTCACTCACATAATACGACAAGGCGTAGCGTAGAATTCCACCTCTCAACAAGCCACCATCTCGAAACTTACTGTTTTAATATTTAATTTATCTACCTACCACTCAACACGTAATGCCTCCAGAATTCGACAGAAAATGGGAAACGGAGTGTTTTAATACTAGGGTCCCTCTGCCTATCCTGCTGTCTGCGGGATACAGCGAGAAGCTGACAATTTTCACATCGCATCACATAAATGGCATCATAATTGCATTGATTGTTTACGCTAGGTAGTGTTTATATTTGACATATAATTGTTAAAATAAATAAATAAATCAGCTTCACGCTGTATCCCGCACACAGCAGGGTAGGCAAAGGAAACCTAGTGTAATAAGGCACTCCGTTCCCCACTTTCTGCCGAATTCTGGAGGCATTGCGTGTTGAGTGACAGAACTTAACGCCGCGCTTTTCCTCGACACCAGAGCGAAGAAAATGGAAATATATTTAAGTTAATATTTCATCTCCTCGAGTGGGGATCGAACCCACAACCAGTCGGTTTTACAGTCACACTTTATGCGCCACGACTGGCCTCACATAATTGTTTATTGGAAGCGGAAAATAATTGTTATTATAATTATAAATATTTTCTGGTTTTTAAATAAGACTATGAAAAATAAATTTTAACATATTTTTTAAACTGACGCTATAGTAAATAAGATGGAACCATCCAATTAATCATGTGATTTTAGTGGAGGTATTGGATTATAGGATGAAGTGAATATTATGTTTACATATTAATTAGAGGTAAAATGGAATTTGAGCCAGAACAAGCTCATTCGACACATCTAATACCAATATTTACTAAGCCTTGTGTTCGTTAATTTTCTCATATCAAATATCAAATAATGGGTTTATAGCGGAAACTGTGATAGAAATCGACGAAAACGACGAATCGTTTTCGATACGCTTTTAATTAGGTCGACTTGTCACTATCTAATAGAATGTATTAAACTAAGTTTGAAATAATTTTACCAATTGTGATTATTATATCTTAAATAATATTGCATTTTAATTTAAATTTATCGAGTTAGTCCTACATAGGAGCCACATTTTAAATTTTTTATTAAAAAAAACCAGCTAAGTGCGAGTCGGATTTTATGACTAAGTCATCGGGAAGCGTTTTATATGAAATTAAATACACTTTTATGTGTAATGATTTTATTATTGAATACCATAAATTTTCACCTAATAAATGCCTACAAATTTTCATTTTGCAATTTTTTTCCTTCATTGTATTATAAGTTCCCACTTTATGTCAAATTTCATAGCTGTAGATCCACGGGAAGGATTTGATTACGCGGCGAATTTCATACAAAATTTAGCAAAATGGATGCATAAATGCTTGTATCTTCTAATCGCGTTGACTTAGATGCTTTATTTTTCTGTCCTTTAAACGACCATAGATCTGAATATTTCGTTTTTTTTTCCAGCTTCCTACCTAACCACTCCAAATGAACGGAACCCGAAATTTAAAAAAAAATATTAAGGGTTCCGCACTTCCCATTCTTTTAATTTTATGTTGTAGTAGTAAAAATGTCTTAAAATTTCAATTATATAAATTGCAGGACATACCTACTGCAATACTAGGCTAGTTTTAATCACTTAAGAGTATAAAATTTATATTGACCATAATACAGACATTTGTTTCGGTTTAGATTAATGAGAGCTTTGGCTATAAAAGAGTTTATTCCTATTTTCTGTGCAAGATATACACATTTATGTATAAAAGTCAATTATAAAAGAGGAATAAAATAAAAAAATATATATTTAAATAATACCAATGACTTTGTATAGTTATATATAACATTTAGTTTACAAATCTCAAATTTATTGTCCTTTGTTCGCTTGGTTAAAACGTATTTTAGTTGGAAGATAAAGTAAATATCTTATAACTTCATCTACGTTACTTCGAATATGCAAAAGGTCTCTTTCAGCTCCGAGCCTCGTCTTATTTTATTATAGAAAGTTCGTCTAAGTAAACGAAACAAATTCATAGTAACTCATTTTGAATTCCGCCTTTGATTTCAATCTGTACAGGTTATATTGGCAATGTACTATTTCTACCGTTTTTTGTAAGATGTATGTTTGTAATATGGGTCTGGAAAGTTTTTTTTAAAAACAAAAAATTGATTCAATCTAGACATGTATATACTATAGTTATTTAATTTTTATACGTCTTCTTATTTTGAAATTAAAGCATATTTTCTAAAAACAAAAGTAAATAAATTAATAGGTAAGTAACCTAAGGCTGACTTAGCATTTTTTTAACCAAAACTTTTTTTCTAATTATATTTAAAATATTTTATATGTTAAGTTGTTAATAATATGTTAAGATATACTACAAATATTGATACTTTAGCTTCAAATTTTAAGATATATTCCAAATTTATTATTTATATCTTCTAAATATGTTTAATTACCTTAAAAAGTAACTATTCTTATTTTTAAATAGCACAATTATACTTCCATTACTTATCGGATTAGTTGAGTTAAGCTCAGTTCAATCAGAAGTCGATGAGATGGGATGGGTATGCAGACGACCTCTTTGGTCCTTTCGAGGGCATGGAAAAAGTCTTTCAAATTTCGTTAGCTGGTCTAAATATTACTTTAGGTAGACTCATTGCACATCTTTGAGGTCAGCAGTTCTTTTTTGTAAATATCTTAAATATAATTAGAAAAAAAAGCTTTGGTTAAAAAAAAAATGCTAACTCTGCTTTAGGTTACTAATTTACTTATGTTTTTAGAAAATGTGCTTTCATTTTAAAACATTTATAAAACCTAATAAAATAAACATATTATAATAGGCAACAAAATATTATGATGTTGTATAATGTTCATTTCATAGCTCTGGTAACAAGGCAATGCGAAGTTTCGAATTGAGTTCTCGAAAATTTAGCAGAAAGTGGACAACGAAACTGTATTAATATGAACGAGGTGTCTTAACTCTAGGTTTTCAGAATGAAGCTAAAAAAAGAGTAATTAATCGACTATTGTTTTACAGTACAAGCTACGTGTCTTTAGTGTGCAAGTTCTAACATATGTGTATACATATAAAACAATCTAATTATTTTAAAAAGTTCTAGATCTCATCAACCTAGTCTTAATCAATAAATTAGCTTCACGCTATATCCCGCACACAGCAGGGTAGGCAGAGAGAACCTAGTGTTAAGACACTCCGTTCCCCACTTTCTGCCGAATTTTGGAGGCATTGCGTGTTGAGTGGCAGAACACAACGCCGCGCTTTGCCTCGACACCAGAGCGAAGAAATGAAAATATAAATTTAAATAAATATTTCACCTCTTCGAGTTGGGATCGAACCCACAACCAGTCGGTTTTACTCACACTTTGTGCCACTGCGCCACGACTTAATTTTTTTTAAAACAAATTTATATTATCGATACCTGTAACCTAGTTGAATACCAAATTATACGAGGTATACGTGCCTAAGAGGGCTACTAATGCATATATTATTAAATTTTCCTATTAGAGGTATCTATTGTCACTTAAAAGCTAATAACCCCATAGTGTTTCCATTTAAATGTATTCAAAAATATGCAATGGTTATTAATATGTATTGTTTTAAGAAGTATCTTGAGACCAGTCGTGGCGCAGGGGCCCAAAAGTGTGACGTGACAACCAGTCGGTTTTACGACTGGTTGTGGATTCGACCCCCACTCAAGTGGATAAAATTTTTACTTAAATTTATATTTTCATTTCTTCGCTCTGGTGTCGAGGCAAAGCGCGGCGTTGAGTTCTGCCACTTAACACGCAAGCCTCCAGAATTCGCCCTACCCTGCTGTGTGTGGGACGGGATACAGCGTGAAGCTGAAAAATAAAATAAAAAGGGAAATATCTTAAAACAATAATTATCTAGTAAGGTAGAAGGCGTGCATATCGGCGTGTGTTCTTACTTCTTGAAAAGAAAAAAAATCTTTGAAAAATAATGACATATATTACACACTGACAGGTGGACAACAAACTGATATTAGAAGAGTTCACTATTAAATAAAAAATAATTTAATAATTTAAATAAAAATAAAAATAATAGCTTATTGGATTAGAAAATTTTCACTAAAACATTTTACTATTACTTAGGTAAAAGCATAAACATTTTAAATTAAAATAACATTTTAAATTAAAATTTTTAAGAATGAATAAATTTAAAAAGCAATTTATAAACAGACTAAAAAAAATAATATTCGCTCTTACATTCTGGCAACAAAT
This sequence comes from Heliconius charithonia, assembly GCA_030704555.1. Lineage (NCBI taxonomy): Eukaryota > Metazoa > Arthropoda > Insecta > Lepidoptera > Nymphalidae > Heliconius > Heliconius charithonia. The sequence goes on from CM060812.1 coordinate 5,304,718, forward strand.
GATTACTTGAGATACCCATATACAGACGGTTCCCCTTACATCTTTATTATCTTAACAGTCCAACCATTTGCCAAAATAATATTATTTGATGCTCTATCCAGGGCAAAGTAGCTATAATAGTTGAATATAACTTGGTTGTTTCACCAAAAGATTGTTATGGCTTAGTAGAGAGAGGATAATAAAACATCGAAGGGAATATTTTCACGTAGTGCTCTTAGAAGCATCTCTTACACTTTCTCTTATTTAACTCATCCCAAATATAAATATATCAAACAATTATTCACTATATTTATATTTTGTTCTACTTTTAAAGCTCTTTTTGCTTTGAAAATGTTTTCTCGAAAGTTTCCGCGTTGAAATATAGCGAAATAATACAAGAGAGTCGAAAATAAGTTCGTGAAAAGTGTTAATTGGGGCTTAAGTTGAGACTCTTACTAGAAGAAAGTAATATTAAATATTTTCCCTTCAGAGGGAAAAATTTTATGTTTAAAATAAAAGAATTTTTGTCACTCAAGTCATTACTTTTAGAAGCCTAAGAAGAATAGACCTTAATTTTCTATTTTTTTCTTATAATAATTTTAATTTTTAATAATTTTTTTTTGTATAATTGTACAATGTAAATGCTAAATAACTGTTTTAATAAACTTTTTCATACAATATTTATGTTGGTTAAGAAAAAAATTTAATTTTACTATATATTGTACATGCTCGTGCACTTCATTAGCAATTAAATCAAATTAATATTTAATAAAGTCTGTTTTAAATATATTCTATAGATAAATACAAATAAATAAAAAATAATCTTACTATGCTATAGGTATGTAATGTTACTTACACTCACTACGATACCTATAAAAATATAAGAAATGTTATGTTTGTCATGCCAAAATTTTGTTTTACTATATTAAAAATATATTTTTCATGATAAAAAGGCCAAAATTTAACATAGTCAAATTTTACAATTTTACACAAATTTACCATTTTTAAATGCCCCCAGGTCATTTAAAGATTTATGCAGAAAAGATCGTTATCATGCGACATTTAATAAGATTAATTATTTATCAAGTCCAACTATGTAGCATTCTTTTTTAGGATTTTTCTTCTATAGAACGGCTAATTTTGAACATTATCAATTGAAAAATAAACAATTGATAATCTTAAAACTCCTATCAAGTTTTCAATTGTATTTTTTATTTCAACTTCACGCTATATCACATATGTTGTAGGATAGACAGAGATAGCCGATTTCAGAGCGAAGAAATGGAAATATTTAATTTCCTCAAGTGGGAATCGAACCCACAACCGTAAATTCGTACATCTCAATTATAATTTATATTAAAATGTTGTTCGGAAATTTAACTTTGCTTTCGCAAAGCTAATCTCTCGAAGCAACTGTTAAGAAAATTGTGAGAGTCCTTAAATTCACGATGTATGTGTTTTTCAAGATAACAACGTCTCCTTAGAACATTTAAGTGTCGACAAACGAAGCGCTCTCAAAGTTGATAATGGAAGGTACGTCGCTTCAAATTCAATTACATTCACATATGTACGTATAAGTGCCATGGCGTTGGCAGCATTATGGCACAGTTGAAATGTGTTTCACTTTTTTTGTTTAATTCTAGTCAGGGTAAATAAATTTAATTTTTTAATATATATATAAATACAGGCCAGTCAGAATGCGATAGTTTGTGGGTTCGATTCCAGCTCGAGGAAATGAAATATTTAATATTTCAATTTCTGGTGTGAAGCCAAAGCGCGGCGTTGAGTTCCGCCGCTTAACACGCAATGGTCCCAGAATCTAGCGGAAATTATGGAACGGAGCGTCTTAACACTAGGTTTCCTCTACCTATCCTGATGTTAGCTCGATACAGTGTGAAGATAAAAATACTATCCTATTACAAAGTCTTTACAATGTTGGAAAAAATGAGAACAATGTGTTTGAATGGGATACTTCCGATCTGCCTAAAGAAATTGAATAAAAAAACATACACGATATTTAAGCTAAGTGATATAATTTGTATCAAAGTAATACAAAAATATCGCCACAATACAGCCATTTATTTGGTTTTTATTTATAAAACCTAAAACATTAAAAATTGTTCGGCCATTGTTCGCAAATTGGCGAATTTCACTCGCCGTTTTAACACCGCCGAGTTTTTCATATTGTTCACAAAACATTCAAGTTCCAACAATAACAGCCAGTCAATTACAATTGAAATATTTCTAGCGTTTATTCCCTTTGGACATATATTTCCCTGAAGTTTTAATGTTACCGATTTTCCTTACATTAAAATTTATATGACCATTTAGTTTTGTATTGTTTTCAATTATTGTTACATTTATATGTGAATTTTTATTTATATTATTTAATCAAATTTCGCTCCAGAGACAAGTATTATAAAAACAACGAATTTGTAACATAATGTTCGATAATATTTCTTACATTACAATATTAGACTTATAAAAATCATGTATCAAATAATTTGAAATAAAACTTTAGTGCACAGATTGTAAAAATTAAATAAAATATAAGATAAAATTCAATTTCAATCGAATATAGATATCTCCGCTAAAAGATACAATTCTCCAAAACAGAAGTAAAGATAAAAAGCCCTTGATACTTTAAGATATTTCCTCAGTAAAAGGGAAATTACCTTATTTTGTATTTACATTCGATCATTTGGTGATTTATTTGCGCGAAATTGAAATACGCCATGTTCGTCTTAGATTTTTGCTGAATATTCCTTTGTTTTAGACGTATAATGAAAACAGCGACCTGAAATTCGGCTTCTTTGTCCACTATCCTACCCTATCGCTCTTTGTCGCGTTTATTGCTTGCGTTCCGATGTTTTTTAAAATCTCTTTCAGCGCAAAAGTCGATATATTCTCTGTTACTGTGCCACATAAAAAAAAAATGTAAGCTGCAAGGATCGTTTGACATAAATAAAAATATTTAGGTTAACGTTTTTAGATTAAATCTTTTGTAGCGTTCAATAGAAGACCTTTTTGGCTGAGCTTAAATGTATCTAATGGGATATCATGAGAATGATTGTATGAATCAGAATTTATTATTTTTTTTTTTTAAATAAAAAACTAATAAATCAGCTTCACGCTGTATCCCGCACACAGCAGGGTAGGCAGAGGGCACCTAGTGTTAAGACACTCCATTCCCCACTTTCTGCCGAATTCTGGAGGCATTGCGTGTTGAGTGGCAGAACTCAACGCGCGCGGCGTTGAGTTAGCCTCGACACCAGAGCGAGGAAATGGAAATATAAATTTAAGTAAATATTTCATCTCCTCGAGTGGGGATCGAACCCACAACCAGTTGGTTTTACAGTCACACTCCGTACCACTGCGCCACGACTGGCCTCATTATTATTATTTTTTTTTTTAAGTAGTAAAAATCATTTTTGCAAGTTTTACCTTAAAAACTTGGTCAAAATAATCAAAAAACATACATACATAGACTTATTGTAATAAGTCCAAAGCTTACGTCTCTTTAAAGAAATGATTATGAATTGAAATTGTATATTGGATTTTATACAAAAAAAATACATAAATAAATTACCTGTAAATAGATTATTTTTTACCAAGTTCAACCATGTCGTTTTCAAAACTAAAAACATTTAAAAATATGAAAATTTAGAAATGTTAATGTTATTTCTGAATACTAACTGTGTATTCTATTTGTTTTTCCTAAAATAATAGATAAACAAATTAAAGTATAACAAAGAATGAGTGAATTTAATATAACATAATTAAGTTGTAGTGTTGATGGTGAATAATAAAAAGTCTACTCACGGTTATCGCTAGTGAGTATATTCAACACCAATTTAAACTACATATATATTAAATACAAATAGTAAATCACGATACAGTTTATAAAAAAATCTACCACAAACATATATTAAATAAACTATAAATATAAGCAATAGTTTAACAAAGCAATTCGTTTCCAGCTTCTTATAACAGGGAAGGCAGAGAGCACCTAGTATTAAGACATTCCGTTCCCCAGTTTCCGTCGAATTTTCGGGACGTTACGCTTTGTATTGTTACCAAAGTCAAAAAATTAAAATATTTATAATACTAATTCATTTCCCCGAGTGAGAATCAAACCCACATACGTCGCCCATGGTCTTAAATAATTTACTAAAAAAAGTAATTTGTTATTTTAAAATGCTCATGCTCACTTTCATTATTTCGAGTAGTATATTTATATACCTAATTGTTGAACCGTGTAAATAGCCTACAAAATTAACTTGTAACTATTTACTTTTTAACCGGAATTACAGTCCGAATGTTAATTACTACAAAAGTACGACAATTTGCCTATTTAAATATAAACAAAAGCTATTTACTTCTGTTTCTTGTGTAAATTAACAAAATGATTGTGAAATTTCTCAAAAGGTTTAACTCAAACACAATCAACGGGTTGGCTTTAACCCTAAAAAACTTAATAAACAATCATCAATCAACGGAATTTTGCGGGAGTTCAAACTGGAATCATTTATAAACGAAACCCGCTTAAAGGTTACGCCTCAACTGGTTTCATAACCACAAGAGCTCTTTACTTTTGCTCTTGGAACCGTTAATCTGTTATTTATGCGTCATAAGTTTGGCGACGTAATGGCGCAGTGGCAACGCATAGTTGGCTTTAGTTATAACACAAAAAAATATATTTTTTTGCCTATAACTTAGAGGAAACGATTTCTTTGTAATGTCAACTTGATTTATTAATTAAGTGTAGGTTCGATTTTTATATAATAAATGTACTGTTTATACTGAATATTTAGATATATATGTAATTAAAACATCGTTAAGAACTTTGAGTGAAGACAAAGTGCTGCGTCGTATTGTGCCATTTAACGTAAAACGCTTCGATAAGGGTGAAAGTTTCGTTCTTCTGATCAAGAAATTTTGCTAAGTACAATACATAATGACTAGGTTTTAGTGGCTCAGTGGCACGAGTGTGCAGTTGTGGGTACGAATCCTAATTGGGGCAATTAATTATTTCATATTTTAATTTGCGCGCTCTGGGAACTAGAAGTAAATAGTAAATAGAAGAAAAGTGAATGCTAATTGTATAACCTAATAAGATCTTCGATTTTCCTGATTATTACACATTTTAAATGAAACTATTTAACCGAAATCGCGTATATTTAATATTATTATACATTTTTCGAAACCCAACGTTTTGAACACTTTGCAGTTCTCCGTAGTCACGGGTAGACTGCGGGGGAAGTCTTCTATCAGTTGGCATTATTATTATGTATATATCAAACTACCGCCAACGATTTCTTAAAATCAGCTGCACGTTGTATCCCGCGCACAGCAGGGTAGGCAGAGGGAACCTAGTGTTAAGACACTCCGTTCCCCAGAAAGTGTTCTGCCGAATTCTGGAGGCATTGCGTGTTGAGTGGCAGTACTCAACGCCGCGCTTAGCCATTTCATTAATTTCTTAAAAAATATCCTAATATTTAATTCCATCTAGGATTTACATTTTTTTGGTTTGACGCTCTCTGGCTACCCCGCTAGAGAGAAAGCGTGAAGCAAAAAATAAAAAAAATAAAGGGTCCTTTAAAAAAAATTACTTTGCTAAAAAGATGGCGCAGACTAATAACAAAAAATGTAGGAGTATAGCTAAAAATATTAACAAAATGTAATTGCTTTAAATATGCAACGGCCGCGAGATGCGACGTATATATATTAATTGTATTAGCAAATAACATTTTTCAGCGACATTATATCCTGTAAATGACATGAGAACATTATTTTATATTTGTTACATTGTTGTTAAATTAGTTGTTGAAATTTTTATAATTACCAATGTGTGTCTGTTCATTCATGGACTTCGCCCGCTTGAACTACGCTGAATATTATATGAAAATTCGTTGACTACTTTAGTTATCTTTAATAATATATAATCATACACTTAATAAATCGTATTACAAGTCTTTTTAAATATTAAATATTTTGAAAATTATTTCAAAATTATTTAGTTAAGTATTTTGGAAATTATTTAGTCTAGGTAGGCGGTAAGTACGCCAGGTACGTGATAAATGAGATTTCCCCGTAATAAGTCTTGATCCTTCCAAAAATCCTATAATTATATCGGTCTATAACCTCCTTAACCTTTTCATGTAAATATTATAAAAATCAGTTCAGCTGCTCTGGATATACAGGCAGATAGTAAGGCAGTCAGGCAGACAGACATTTCTTTTTTATTTGCTTAAAATAATGTGTCCAAAATCGCTTCGAAAAACACAAATATATTGAAATCTGGGACAAATATTTCAATTTTATGTATACTAATAGATCAGCTATTCATATTCAATACAACGACAATAATAATCCAATAATATAATACTTTGTCATATGATTTATTATAATAACACAGATCAATCCTGATTAAAGTATCCAGGCGTCGCTAAAACGCTCATATAATATCCACAAACTGCTTACTAAACCTTGCCAAATTTCATTTATTCCATTTCCCAATAAGCGAGGAGATTACAGCCGGCCTATATTTCTGTTTTTCAAGACACTGTATATACGAGCGCTAGTGTAAAATAGTTCAGGGGCCAGTCGTGGCTCAGGGACATAAGTGTGTGAGTCTAAACGCGATTGGTTCTGGGTTCGATGCCCACTTGAGGAAATAAAATATTTATTTTAAATTTTATTTTATTTTCCTCGCTCCGGTGTTGAGGCAAAGTGCAGCTTTGAGTCCCACCACTCAATACAGAATTTAATGCAATATGGGAAACAGAGTGTCCTAGGACGAGGTTCCCTCTGCCTACTCTGTTGCGTGCAAAATGCAGCGTGAAGCTGGTTTAATTTTTTAGTGTAAATCCGGCCATTGTTAGGGCGTTTTTCCCCAACTCGTAGTTACATTTTTAAACGCCTATCTCGTGTTTTGTGTGGCAATCAACCGAAAGTGATCCACTGTGTTTGACACGATTAAAATTTATTTATTTTTTTTATTTGAATTGATATGCCACATGCATGTGTCAAAGAGCTTACAATACAATGGTTAAATTGTATAAGTAATTTATTTATTCATTCATTCAGCTTAACAAAAAATTGTACGAAATACAACAGAAAATATTAAAAAGCATATAGTTAATACTTTAAGTAGGAAAATATTTAGGGTAAATACTGCATAAGATGGTAAATGTAAATAAAATATAATGTGAATATTACAATTAAAATAGAAAATATTCCAAATATTTGAAATTTATCAGAGGCCAGTCGAGTCGCAGGGGCAAAAAGTGTGACTGTAAAATTGACTGGTTGTGGGTTCGATCCCCACACGAGAGGATGAAATATTTATTGAAATTAATGTTACCATTTCTTCGCTCTGGTGTTGAGGCAAAGCGCGGCGTTGAGTTGTGCCACTCAATACGCAATGCCTCCAGAATTCGGCAGAAAGTGGGAAACGGAGTGTCTTAACACTAGGTTTCCTCTGCCTACCCTGCTGTGTTCGGGATACAGCGTGAAGCTGATTTATTGATTGATTGATTTTGATTTATTTATAACAATAAATATAATTATTGGATATATTTTTGTGGCACAAAGTTGGACTTAATGAACAAACTTTACATCAAGAGGGCCTCTTAGACAAACAACATTAATTTCTCTTAACTTGTGCAATATAAATGTCGTGAACTTTATCGATAATAATTCGAATATCATTTGATGTTCATTTGTAAGATATAAATCTATCTCCATTTATTAGACGGCCACATGGTTAGAACTCAAGTCACTCATTAAAGTTTATTATTATTGCTAAATCATCCACTTATTAAGCCAGTCGTGGCGCAGGGGCACTCGAGGAAATTAAATAAATAAAATAATTTAAATTAGCTTCACGCTATATTCCGCACACAGCAGGGTAGGCAGAGGGAACCTAGTGTTAAGACACTCCGTTCCCCATTTTCTGCCGAATTTTGGAGGCATTGCGTGTTGAGTGGCAGAACTCAACGCCGCGCTTTGCCTCGACACCAGAGCGAAGAAATGAAAATATAAATTTAAGTAAATATTTCATCTCCTCGAGTGGGGATCGAACCCACAACCAGTCGGTTTTACAGTCACACTTTGTACCACTGCGAAAAGAAATGAAATATTTATTAAAATTTATATTTACGAGACAAAACCCGGCGTTGAGTTCCGCCATTCAACACGAATGCTTCCACAATTCGGTTGAAATTGGAAAACGGAGTGTCGTACAGGTTGAAGTTGATTTTATCATCCACTTAAAGTTTCGGATATTGTTAAAGTTTAATAGACACTAGAAGGAATTCTATTTGCTTTTGGCATGTTATATTAACAAATATTAGTTATTATTTTCGAAATATGAGGCTTAGATTAATAACACTAAATTTAATACCACTTTGTCGAGTGCTTTGTTTTGGTAATATAAGGTAAAGTGGAAAATATCTCGTTAGTAGTTTATAGATTTATAGATAGTACTTATTTGAGTCAAATGTAAAATAGAGATTTTTATTAATGAAATTTCTAAGGAAACCGTTCTTATTTAGATATTGAACTCAACGCCGCGCTTAGCCCCGACACCAGAGCGAAGAAATGGAAATATAAATTTAAGTAAATATTTTATCTCCTCGAGTGGGGATCGAACCCACAACCAGTCGTTTTACAGTCACACTTTGTGCCGCTGCGCCACAACTGGCCTCAATCAAACGTCAATATTGATTATGTTGACTCTAATTATAAATATGTTTTCAATTTTTGCTCTTCTCAAATATATATTTTTTTATAAAAAATGTTTTTAGACATAATATATGAGCAATGTATTAATTGATATTATATAAATTTAAAATTTTGTTTTAGAAGCCTGTCGCGGCGTAGTGGCACAAATGTGTGACTGTAAATTTGTCAGATTTTGAGTTCGATTCTCACTCGGAAAAAATTAAATATATAATATATTCATTTTGTCGCACTTCGTTGGTGTCAAACAAAAGTTCCACTACTCAACACGCAATGCGTCCTGAATAGAACGGAGAGTGGTGTGAGGAGTGTCCTAACACTAGACTGTCTCTGCCAACCATGCTGCATACGGGATACAGCAGCCTGAAAAAAATCCTTACAGCGAGAAATGAAACATGGAAATCAAAGAAAACATAGTAAGCGTACGTACCTAAGCGTAAAAAAATATTATATACTTCTAATGTTTGTTATAGAGGCCAGGAGCACAGAATGTGACTGTAAACGCGATTGGTTGTACGTTCGATTCCTACTCGAAGAAATGAAATATTTAATTAAATTTATATTTCAATTTCGTCGCTCTGTGGTCAAAGCAAAGCGCAGCGTAAAGTTTGACCACTGACAACACGCAATGCCTCCAGAAATTGGCGAGAAATTGTATTTGATTTTCTATTGCGTGTCATGTTATTGGTACGGAGTGACTTAACACTAGGTTCCCCCTGCCTACCCTGCGGTGTGCGGGATACAGCGTGAAGCTAATTTTTATTTTTTTTTTATTTTTATCATAATGTTCTTTTTAATAGTGCATGTCATTTGTAAGTATACATTTTATTCATACATGTTCTATATAAAACACGGCGCGGCATGTGTTCATAAATCATATTTTTTCTTTACAACCATTGTCTAGACGCAATGCTTTATATTTCCGGGAGAGCGTTATCTGAAACGGACTGGCTGCAACGTTCATTATTTTTAAACAGTATTTGATTCTGCGTCGTATTCGCGACACTTATTTTTCCTATCATATTATTTGTAAATATATTAAACTTAAGTATTACATTTTAGTGTTAAATAGTATTCTTACCCCAAAGTATAATATGCAGGAAATTGTTTGGTAAAATTTAAACAATTGTTGGATTTAATTGTTGTGTACATTATGATTGGGTATTTTTTTATTATATGTTCTCTGTCTCTCTTCTAATTATGAAAGACGCGTGATAAAATTCCTTATTTGCTCTTTTTTAAATTCTAAATTTATCGACGATGGTCAGCAACTCTTTCAGCATTACAGCTTGTGTAAAAACTTTTTTTTTAAATATATTTTAATTTTTTTTATCAGCTTCACGCTATATCCCGCATACAGCAGGGTAGGCAGAAGAACCTAGTGTTAAGACACTCGGTTTTCCACTTTCTGCCGAATTCTGGAGGCATTGCGTGTTGAGTGGCAGAATGACGTCGCGCTTAGCCTCGATACCAGAGCGACGAAATGGAAATATAAATTTAAGTAAATATTTCTTCTTTTCGAGTGGGGATCGAACTCACAACCAATTGGTCTTACAGTCACTCAGTTATGTACATGTTAATTTTATAAAATATAAATATAATTATGGCCAAGGATACCATGGCACAAGATCTTATAAACTGGCAACTTGTGCTAGCTCTTATGTTTGTGTAATGGAGCCGAAACTTGGATCATCAAAAGCAGAGAACAGACAACGCATTGATACTTTGACATGTGATGCTGGAGACGCATGTTACAAATACCTGGACTGCTAAACGCACAAATGAGTTTTGATCTCAAAATGAATACGTATCGCTCTTTAATAATTGAGCAAGATTTAATTTATTTATTTGGCCATATAATGAGAAAAACGGTCAGTCGTTGTTGGGAACACTGAAGGCAAGAGATCACTTTGCCGATCACGAACGAGACTAAACGAGCAAGAAAAGAATAGGAATCTCTCTCACAAATTTCACGAGGTGAAGAGGAGCGCTATAGATCTCAGCCGATGGCTTCCTGTCATCGTGCTCCATCCATGCTTTCGTGCTAAGATGACTTACGATCATTAATCATGATGTATACGACTTAAAAAAGATGTATGTTCTTAGAATAATATTTACACACAAGAAAGTTTATGTCTGTTGGTCAATTGTTAATTAATTAAATTAAATAATGTAATGTATAAAGATATTCGAACAGACGTAGCAAATATTATGCCCGAAGCTATGCCGATAGGCGTGTCAGATACGACGGTTTTGTGTTCGATTTCCATTTGGGAGACTGTATTTTTTTCATTACCTTGCTTTGGAGAATTTTTATGGTTATTTATCTTGTAATTTTAGAGGCCAGTCGTGGCGCAGTGGTATAAAGTGTGACTGTAAAACCGACTGGTTGTGGGTTCGATCCCCACTCGAGGAGATGAAATATTTACTTAAATTTATATTTTCTTTTCTTTGCTCTGGTGTCGAGGTAAAGCGCGGCGTTGAGTTCTGCCACTCAACACGCAATGCCTCCAAAATTCGGCAGAAAGTGGGGAACGGAGTGTCTTAACACTAGGTTCCCTCTGCCTACCCTGCTGTGTGCGGGATATAGCGTGAAGCTAATTTAATTTAATTTTTATTTTATCTTGTAATTTTAAAAATTTGTTAGTTCTAATAGGATTATATTTTTAGATAATTCAATAAAAATGTAAACGTGGCAGAACTCAAATCCACGTCTGTTGGGAACTATCCCAATCCCGCTACTGTCAAATTTAATACGTCCTGTATAAATATTTTTCTAGTCTTAGAGTATAATAAAAAAAATGATAAAAATATATAGTATATTTTTTTTTAGTTTCTTTCTTCAGGTAGATAGAACATAGTGTCGAAAAATTCTTGTACCTATTTTCCCGTTTAATGCTTCTCGTCTACTGTTTATTTTACAAGAAAACGGATAGTTTAAATTGAGGAATAAACACCTCGTTTGAGGATCGATCCCACAACTACCTTTAAAATTAAACGCTCTCTTACTCCGCCACGTAGGCCTCAATATATTCATATAACTAATTCTATAAATATTCGAATCTAATTACCAAGAATATCTTCTTTATTGAAATATACCTAGGAAATGCCAAAAACTTATTTCTTCATTCATTAATACATAACATTTTGCGAGATTGTAATAAAATATTTGTCGAGTCAAAAATATTTTGAATCTCTACAATTTTATAATAGAATAAATTTAATATAGCAAAGTTTTCACGTAATACCATTCGGAACAGAAAATGTCAGTGACGATAAAACATTTAAAAACGTTAAAATAACTTTTGGCTTAGTGGGCTTAGAAAAATTTTACGTACAAATTTGGTTTTATAGAACAAAATAAACATTGAAACAAAATAAAACACGAGTGAAAGATATTGTTTAAAAATTTCAAATATTATTTACATTGTTTTTCATTAGCCATTATGACTTCTTTAATTAAAATTAAAATACTTTTTCTAAAATGTTAGAACATTTTTATATTCACTAGAAACTAGGCCACTAACCACAATGTTTCCTTCATTACGTCGCAAAAAATAGATGAGTTGCTTTTTATATAATCTCCAAAGCAATTTACAAACAAAGTTAAATTTGGCTTGCAATGTTAAATACGACAAGTGACTATATACTATAGTTAGTTCAATTAGGTCAAGCTTTAAACTTGTCTCAGTTACAAATTTTATGAGATTTTTTAGGTTCACGTTGTATCCCGTGGATAGAAGAAGAGGCATAGGAATTCTTCCTCCACTCAGCACTCCATTTCCATTGATACATTTCCTTTATCACTTTTCACCGAATCTTCCAGAACTTAAAGCCATACTTTGCCCAGTTAAAGCGATACCAGAGCAACGAACTGAAATTATTAAATATTTTATTCACACGAGTGGGAATAGAACTCACAATCGTCACATTAACAGTCGCAGATCAATAAGTCAGTCAGTCTTTTGATTTACATTAGATATAATAAGTTCTTTGATTTTCACGAATATTACAGTTTCACGCTGTATCCCGCACACAGCAGGGTAGGCAGAGGGAACCTAGTGTTTTTTTTTTTTAGACACTCCGTTCCCCACTTTCTGCCGAATTCTGAAGGCATTGCGTGTTGAGTGGCAGAACTCAACGCCGCGCTTAGCCCCGACACCAGAGCGAAGAAATGGAAATATAAATTTAAGTAAATATTTCATCTCCTCGAGTGGGGAACCCACAACCAGTCGGTTTACAGTCACACTTTGGGCCTCTGCGCCACGACTGGCCTCCACGAATATTACACGTTTTTAATGAAACTATTTTAACCGGATTAATCGCATATATTTCAAAAATAAATTAAAATAAATAGTACATAATATATTTTTTTTTTAAGTAAATGCTTATTTGTAATTAAAGTTTATTGTAGCTTTTACTTGCTGCTCTGGCCGCAGGTACAGGGGGTAACATCGAAACTACTAAGATCATGTATAATATATTGGTCTTTCTCGATACATGAACTACCAAAGTAAATAAAACATATTTTGTTCTCAATACTTATTTAGAATTCCTAAGTGTGGAATAACACTTTAAAATGTTTAAAACTATTTTGTTCAATTTCAACCAGTGAAAAAGGTTTCTGAGGTACACGCCTATCAAACATATTCTTGAGATTCATAATATTGGTATAATATATACTCATAAATTTCAAGGAAAATTGACAACTTTTTTCTTTTATCTTTTTTATAAATTTTAATGCTATCCTATAAATATATAAAAATATTTTTTTATATTTTTAAATATAACACAACATAACCATTATAAAATAGTTTTATTTAGCTTGAACTACAGTATTATATTTTTTGCTATAGTTTTTGCTATTTTATTCTCCGTGACATTTAAAATATTAAATTAGTTGTTAGCTATAATAATCATTGAGAGGGCTGTAGAATATAAATATAAATGCAAGGGAAACACATTATTAATTCTAATATATAAAAAAATATATATCATATTTTGTTTAGGTCAATCATGGCGTAATCAAACCCCACAAGCCTCACGGACATGTGACTGTAAACGCGAAAGGTTGTGGGTTCGATTAACTGTCTCCAAAATTTGGCGGAAAGTTGGGAACGAAATGCTTTATTAGGAACGGAGCGTCTTAACTTTAGTTGTCAGATTTTCTCTGCCTACACTGTGGTGATGTAGTAAAAAGGCAACGTAATCAAGTGTGCGGCAACTTTCTATGATAAAAATAATTTTGAAATGAACATATAGATACTAAAAGTCTTTTCAAGAAAATAAAAACACAGCAGTTTCACGCTGCATCCCGCGTATAGCAGGGTAGGCAGAGGGAACACTTCATTCTCCACTTTTCGCCGAATTTCGGCCATGCCTGTTGACTGGCGGAACTGAACGCCGAGCTTTTGGCTTGGTGCCAAAGCGAAGAAATGAAAATAATAATCCATTCTCCTGAGGGAGAATCGAACCCACAACCGTTGTGTCACAATCACACCTATGTTGCCTTTTGGACTTTAATTTTATACTATTCACTATTACAGCCAATCCATATGTCGTGGAAATGACTAAAATGGAGCACTTTAATCATGATACAAGTGAGATCAAGTATTATTATAATATTAAATAGTTTCTGTAACGGCATCTGCGCTCGTACTTTAGTAAGTAGTTTAAGTAATTGATTGATATATCATATAAGGGAAATGGTGGTAAAATTGGTTTCAGTTGTCAATAGCTAAATTCTACTTTTACTTATATATTGCGTTTCAATTACGCAATACATATTTATTGGGTTTTTATCTGAAAAAAAAAATGTTATATTATCTTTGCTATTTTTTTTTGTTTCACGCTCTATCCCGCAAACATAGCAGGGTTAGCAGAGGGAACGAAACTTAGTGTTAACATACTCCGTTCCCATTAAGACACTTCCGTTACCCACTTTTTGCTGAACTCTGGATGTGTTGTGTGTTGAGTAGCGAAAATCGACGCTGCTCTTAGCCTCGTTACCAGAACAAGAAAATTAAAATACAAAAAGTTATATATTAATAATTATTTTCTTCGAGTGGTACTTAATTAAAATTACGCACACGCTTGTTGGTTAAGTACAGATATAGGGCAATTTTGATAAAAAAAAATCCATTTAAATATCTAATATCCAATTTTATTTAATTTAATCACAAATTTTCCTATAAATAATCACGTAAAATACCAATATATTAAAATATTAACGCAGCAGATTTACGGGGAAATAATTTCATTCATCTTTTTAGAAGAATTTTCCTGTCGTTTAATAATTTTGAAGAACGGAATCACATCCATTTAATCTTTTTATCAATAAAACAATTAGGTATGGAATTTGGAATTTAAAAATAATATTAACATTTGTAAAATAAATATTATTTTGAGATCATAATTTAAGACATGACCGATCATTCTAAAAAAAAATATTTAATTAAAAACCTCTTTAAACTTTCGTACAAAATTATAAAATTTGGTGCAAACAAATTTAGGTCCGAGCTTTCAGTGAAACTGCCAACTAATTGGCAGCTTACATCACACAGCAAAAAACAACGTTAGAATATTTCTCATGTTATTTGCAGACATTTTAGAAGTCAAAAATGTATATTTTGAGCAACTTTTTTAATGTTTTGTTTTTTATCAAATATTTTTTTAATTCAGATTATAATTTTAGTCAAAGATTTAAAACACATGTTTAAACAACAACAAAATTTAATAGAAAATACAAATTCCAAAAAAAAAAACTGAACTATTTCTCCAATTAACTTAAACCGTCCAAAAAAATGTATATATACTCACATTTTTGAACACAACACTGTTTAAAAAGCACTCGCACTCACTGCACTCCGTAAATATAATATACGTGAACCTGAAACGCAAGGATCGAGTTACCCCGGCAAGAGGCTGCGTGGTACTGACTGAGCGCACCGGGACCCGATTGACGTATACGTCAAATGCGTACGTATACTGTGTACCGGTTTTACTTTAAATATAGTTTCTTTTTTGCTTATTATATTGTTATATATTTATATTTTTGTGTTTTTGAAATAGTATATTTATATTTTGGTTAAAGTAGTATATGAGTTTTCATATGACGAAGATCGAGATCAGTGCCGTGGATCAGGCTTAGTGTCTCACTTAGAGTGTCATGTCCAGCAATGTGCGAAGACAAACTGCCGATGATGATGATGACGAATATATGATTCGGAAAATAGATTTAAGCGATTTCTAAACGATACATTTTCGTTTAAATATTATTATAATAATTTTGTTTTTAGAAACTTATATGTCAAAAATTTTGTAGCGTATTTTTTTGACAACCAGGTAGGCTGATAGGATAGGATACTGTCTGTACCCTCGATGCTTATTTTGGAGAAATTTAATACTTGTTCACGATACTTATAAAAGGAAAGGCAAATAAAGTGTCAAGACACTTCGTTCTTTTTGCTTTGCGCTCTGATTTCAAATTCCAACTTATGTTTAATATATTATATTGTACAGAATTCTTAATTCATAACGTCTAAATATTATATTACGTAGGCTTATTTATATTCGACGTCAGAGACATCCAAAAATGTTAAGGAAATGAAAATTCATTTGGACCGCAAAATTTTAAGCAAAATTAAACACATTTTTAATTAGCGAAGCTGAATAAGAACGTGCATCGGTAGTACTAAAAATAAATGTAAAGTACAAGGTAAGTCCCCGAAGGTGTAAGACGCTATTAATTAGTTTTAACTAACAGAATATTATAAAATGTTATTTTACATGAAAACTTGGTGTAGAACGTGGTGTTTTTTTTTATAAAAATAGATGTCTTGAGTACTAACTAGAAAATATAATTATTATATTTTTTTTAGCTTTCCGTCGTATTCCGTATATAGTAGGAGAGCTGGGAACCAAATGATAAGAAATTCCGTCTCCCCACCCAATCCTTGTTTTCCATTCAATTCTGGAGGAAATTTATGCTGATTGTCGGAACTCAATGCCGCGCTATACCTTGACACCAGAGCGAAGGTATAAAATATTAAATGATTTTTTTTTTAAACTGCATTCTCCTACTGTGTAACATTTTCTCTTTTTTACCGTACAACCTCCTTCGTGTTTTTTCCATACAACGTAACATTGGCGAAGTGATATGTGCTCTACTGGCACGCTCGGAACGCCATAATCAAGAACCAAACGAAAATATTAAATATTTTCATATTTTCATTTCATCGATATGAAATTTTTAATATTTTTATTTCTTCGGGTGGGAGTCGAACCTATAACCTATAGTATAGAGACACACGCCTATAAAACATATTATATGTCTATTAACCTATAATTTTATATTTTTAAAAAGTGTTCATAATAACATGGATATTGTAATAACACACGTACGTATGTAGTTAACCACTTAAGTTAACTTAGTTTTTTTGACATATAGAACTAGTTGGTAATTTCAGGAAGCGTCGATACCATTAATTTATAAGGCCAGTTAAAAGTTTTATATTTTTCTTGTCAACAGCAGTAGTTTACTAAGAATGGATTCTCGGATAAAATATGTGTTGATGGTGAATAATAAAAGTCTATATATATAAATAAATAAATATATCAGCTTCTCGCTTTTTCCCGCACACAGCTGGGTAGGCAGAGGGAACGTAGTGTTCAGACACTCTATTCCCCACTTTCTGCCGAATTCTGGAGGCATTGTGTGTTGAGTGGCAGAACTCAACGCCACGCTTAGCCTCGACACCAGAGCGAAGAAATAGAAATATAAATTTAAGTAAATATTTCCTCTCCTCGAGTGGGGATCGAACCCACAACCAGTCGGTTTGACAGTCACACTTCGTGCCACTGCGCCACGACTGGCCTCATATATATATATATATATATATATATATATATATATATAACAGAACACGGAAGATACAAATCTGGAAGAAAATAATAAAGAAAACAATGGAAAGTATGGAAAGCGCATCGAGTGGCAAGCATCGACTGTTATAATTAAATATGCCGTCGACAAGGGGGTAGGCGTAAATATTACGGCACCTTACCGGCACGGCTTACGGCAGTGAGCGCTTTGATATAAATAAACTAAATACGAATACTTACAAAATATATAAATTCTATTAAATGTATATAAGTATATAAATGATAAATAAATAAATTACAATATTGAAATACATAAATGGACACATATTAAAAAATAAATAAAAATAATAGTTCCCTACAAATATATACAGATTAGTTAAAAAAAATGTTACCGTGTTTTTTAACTTTAAAAATCTTAATAAAATATTTTAATAAATTCTTTTATTAAATTTTAACGACATGATTACATATATTTAGTGTATTCGGGTTCAAATATGGCAATTAAAGTTTAAAGCTATTCTCTGTCAACTATATATAAATAATGTGTGGTTTTCAAATTAATTGATGTCAAAATCTAATAATATGCCGGACAGGCCGGTTGGATGGCAGGTGGCGATTGAAATAAGAAAATTTAAGAAAATTAAAGGATGATACCTTTAAAAATCTTAAAAAATACTTAAAAAATCTTTAATCTTCGTTTAATTTTTTTTATCAGCTTCACGCAGTATCCGTTCCCCACTTTTCGCCGAGTTCTGGAGGCATTGTGTGTTGAGTGGCAGAAATCAACGCCGCGCTTTGCCTGGACACCCGAACGAAGAAATTGAAATATAAGTTTAAGTAAATATTTTATCTCCTCAAGTGGAGATCGAACCCACAACCAGTCGATTTTACAGTCACACTTTGTGCTCCTCCGCCACGACTGGCCTCGATATTAGAATTTTTATATTAAAATCAAACCTACAGTAAAAAGAGCAGCAGATCCTAGTTTATGTGAAAGGCATATTTATTTAAGCGTTAAATTTCTGCTGGTGGTGGTACAATATGCAGTCAATATTTCGATTAATACTGAATCAACAGAACAATATCAAAAGGATCCTGGAGTATTAGTAGGTGAGCATAGCTTTAAATTTTATATATAATAAGTTTATAAACTTAAATACAGGAATGGAAAATGAATGATGAAATTTTTAATAAAATTATTTGATTTTGATTTTTATTTTGAGGTAAAAACGTTACTTTCGTCACTATTGACAAATAGTAACAAATATTTTTAACGAATCAATAGAGTGTTTTATTAGAGTTTTGCTTATTTGTTTATATAAATATGGACTTTACAATAAATAAAAAAAAACTATGGAAAAAATGGTAAAAAAGTATAATGAAAAGAAAAATAAAAAATCTAAGCATAATATAGATTCATCACGGAGGCGCCAACCACATTGCAAGGAGACGAGCTCGTAGCAATGTCCTGGGACTTGCGTAGGTTTAAGATGGCCGCTTTAACACTTGCCTTTCTCTCCGATCTCGCCTTTTACTAAACTATATTTTCTACTAAACTCTATTTTTTACCTACACATAATCATTTTAAAATATCACTTTCTCACAAAAATATATAACATATTGCAAATAAAGAGCAAAATAAATAATCAAGTTATATAACAAATTCAAAGTAATCAGGAAGTTAGTTGGCGAAAGACATATTTTCGATAATTGGTGGAGTCGTACTACAGAACTACGTGACAAGGGAGCTAGATAATTAGATACTTCCTTATACTGATCACATTCTGTTGATTCTCAATTTTATGGACAAACATTATATCTGTGACAAAAGAAAAAACGCTCTCACGTTTTATATAAGTATAAAGATTTTAATTAGAAATTATATATAAAATGTTTTTTTATTTTTTTTTTATTATTTTAAAATCTTGGCAGATTTGAAACAGCTAAATATTTTTTGAAATGAAAGTAAAAAAGGAAGTTTAAAAATTATGTTGACTCTAAAGACTGTTTCCTCGTCTAAAGTTTGAAACATATTTAAATAAACTTATTATGGATCCATATAAAAATGTGAGCGGGAAATGGGTATTCTTCAAAATGGCGATTTGTCTCTGAATACCGTACATAAGATTGTGATTTATTAAGTATTTACGAGTCTATTTCAAATGTACAGATATAATCAGTTATTCAATTATCCCACAGAAAGCTCTTGATCAGATGAAAAGCTTTATGTCCTTCTATAAAAGCTTTTGAGGGTCGAATTTTATCATGACTAGTTGAAAAATAACAAATATTTGAAATAAATTCTCCATATTTTTTACTATTCATACATTCTATCCACCGTTAGATGCTATGTAGTTTACAAGGATATTTTTATTTATTTTGAAGTAATATAAAAGATCATTCGCAGAATAAACTAAAATCAAGCTTAAAATAGACTGATAAATTTTCTATCGAACATAAGTGCGTAGCAGCAGCGTAGGCAGAGGGAACCTAGTGTTGAGACATTCCGTTCCCCACTTTCTGCCGAATTCTGGAGGCATTGCGTGTTGAGTGGCGGACGAAGAAATGGAAATATAAATTTAAGTAAATATTTCATCTATCCTCGAGTGGGGATCGAACCCACCACCAGTCATTTTACCGTCACACTTTCTACCCCTGCGCCACGGCTGGCCCCAAAATCTGGCCTGGTAAATGAGCTTACTTAATATTTTAGGTCCACCGAATTTTAGTTGCTTGTTAACTTGATAGCTTGTCACAACCATGTACACACTGCAATGCGAAATCTGACGTTGACATTTCATAATGCTCGAAACGCCTGTTTTTGTTTGATCTACAGTCACGATTTTATGAAAGAAATATGATGACATGTAAAGCTGGCAATTTTTCGTGTATAGAATTTTGTTAAGATTTTTTTTTTTATTTATTTTGCCCCAATGACAAGAAGAAATAAAGGTGACATTCAATCACAGCAACCAACGATCACCTATAAAATGCTATTCGATTTGATTACTCTTGCCTTTGAAGTGTACTCACAATTGAGAATGCTAAACATTTGGCAGTAAAATCGTCAATTGAGATCGTAAATCTCTAAGTGCGTTATTTGTGGTTTTTCTAATTTAAAAAAAATCGCTTTTTGTTTTCGTACATAAAACGATATTAAGATGAGACAGCTTAATTTGACATACATCTCAGAAACCGTCTACGCCTTATGTACTTTTATTATGACAACATATACACACGTACATATATTATAATATAGTCGTAGATTCATTGTAGTTGCTGTTTGAAGTTGAAAAAAGAAACACACTAGTAAGAAAAATGAAGCTTTTTCAAAAAGACATTCATTTAAATCACAGCGTTGTTAAAAATACCCAAAAAGTCTTAAGGATAAGCTGTAAACAAGGGTAAGCGATATATTTCATTGAATGGACCTCGTTTTTCTATGTGACTAACAATTCGATGGTCACAGTGACTACGTATATTAAGTAGAATAAATCTCTTATCTTCCTATTTTTTTAACCCTTATTTGAGAAAAAAAAATCTATTAAACAGCAGCCGTCCTAGCGCAGGCTAGATCCACTCTAGGTAAGGAATTATTATTTATCAATATTTTTATATCTTCGCTTGGCATCAAGCCAAAAGCCTGGTGCTGAGTTCCGCCACTCAACACACAGTGCCTTGACAAATTCGTCGGAAACAACAGGACTTAACACTAGGTTCCCTCTGCCTACCTTGCTGTGTGAGGCATACAGCGTTAAGCTGTTGTATTCTTTTATTTTTTAAATATTATTGAAGACGATGACATTGGTGATATAAAAAAAAATCTTGGTATATTTTTTGAGACTACCTCAAATGGATTGTCGATGTTCTCATGGTCACGATGACTACACTTATATATTTAGCATACCAAAAATAAACAGATATTTTAAAATTTCAATTGAAATATAATTAAAATATAACAACAATTTATATTTACTTCTGGAAGGTTTTATTGTGACACATTTTAAACTTTATTCCAATTTCCACTTATATTTCAGGCAGCAAGGGGACCTTATTTTTATTCAGTTTGCGCTTGAAGAAGTAAATTCGCGCAGCATCTTGGGAATCTTGAAAGTATAACATTTTTTGATCTGTCTTATTTTAAGAAGATTTATTGCAGCAGTATGTATAATTTGTATTTTAACGACTACGAAAAATATTGAAGAAATGATCGCTAATATAATGGACATAATTAACAAAACGTTTAAATGATTGAATTTTAGATTTTTTTAAATAGTTAAAAAAGTTGATATTTAAAAATAAATATTTAAAAGACCTATTAAGACGCCAGTCGTGGCCAGCTGGTGTCGAGGCTAAGCGCGGCGTTGAGCTACGCAAAGCCTCCAGAATTCGGCAGAAAGTGGGGAACGGAGTGTCTTAACACTAGGTTCCCTCTGCCTACCCTACTGCGTGCGGGATACAGCGTGGAGCTGATTTTTTTTAAGACCTATTAAAAGACCTTAAAATTACGAAAAACAAAACTTTATTAGTATAATAAATTACCACTCTATTTTCGTTTTGCTCTCAATTATACACATTGCACGTTCTGGATCTGTAAACAATCGTACAAATTAAATATTAATACTTTAAGAATCACAATCAATTTCGGAATCTGTATTTAAGCGGGTTTTATATATTTTATTATACTTGTTCAAAATAACTACTTTTTTATTGAGTAATGTATTATAAAATTTATTTAGATACTTATATATACATATACTAGCGACCCGCTCGCGGCTTCGCCCGCTTAAACCACAGAATTATTTACTTAACACACTGAATTATGTTCGTGTTTTGATATAATTATAATGTATGTTTGCAATGTAATGAAGATTTTTTATGAGAAAGTTGTTAAAACTTTATGTCGCATTTTCGTACCTCCCATAAGAATCTTCAATTGAATGTTTGAAATAAAAACACAACTTATCGATACTTACTATATGTGCGTTTTTTCACGATAATCTCAGAAACGGCTTAACCGATTTAAATACTTTTTTTGTTTGTATTCTGGCAAACTGCCCTTAAATATTAAGTATTAGTTTTATTTTAAGCAGCTTCATGCTAGTCAGAGGGAGGAACCTAGTATTAAGACACTCCGTTCCCCACTTTCTACCGAATTCTGGACGCATTGCGTGTTGAGTGGCAGAACGCAACACCAGAGCGAAGAAATAGAAATATAAATTTAAGTAAATATTTCATCTCCTCGTGTGGGGATCGAACTCAGAGAACCAGTCGATTTTACAGTCACACTTTGTGCCGCTGCGCCACGACTGGCCTCAACTGGACTGGATTTTATTTTAATCGGTTCACATAAAGTTAAAACCAGATCCACGCTTTATTCCGCCCTTAGTAGGGCAACTTAGTGTAAGATATTGGGTATAATGTGTGACTGATGTGCGAAATGAAAATATTATTAAATTATAATTCAATCCTGCATGTGTGGATCGGACCCACAACGTCGCGTTACAGTTACAATTGGGCATATAGGGTAAAATAGTTTAAAACCGTACCTAAAGAATTTAAGCAAGATACATCAACAGTGAAGACGTAGGTTTTTTTCTCATTTCACAATGTTTATTCATATCTATATTTCGTATGACGCGGTTACGCATACTTTAGGTACCAATAATGTAAACACATACTACTACAAAAATAGTACTAAAATGTTTAGAACTTTAAACTTTGCCGCCAAGACTCGATTTCGCAATGAAGCGTATGCGGCGGTTTCCCTTTGATAGGTTTATGTGTGCGTGCGTCGTTCTTGACAAATTGTATTTTATTTTACAACGATAATTTTATTATTTATTTTGTTTGAAAAAATAACTTTTTTATTTTCGGGTTTTTAATTTAATATGTAATAGGCTTTTATAGAGTAGTTAAACTGTGGTTTCATTTAAAGTGGTCCTAACAAAAAAACTCTGTATAATTGAGCATATTTAATATTTATAATGATTTTTTGGAAAATAGATACCAATAGTTATTACAACCACTTGCGAAGAAGCATAGTTTAGGCAATTTTTTATTCTTATACCTTTTGAAAAACTACCATCGTTCTTATAGTTAATATATTTATTTTTCAAATTAAAAAAATTGTCTATGTCATCGTAATGGCGGAAAAATATTCAAAATGTATTGTAATACCACATTAGTATCGACAATGTAGTGTTGATAGTAATTGAAAATAGTTATACTACAGGAGGATATCTTCATATGCACTGTTTTAACCTGTTTTTATGTATAATATAGAATAATATATTGTATAGAGGAATCACACATTCTTTTTATTCAGTTTAGTAAATACATTTTTTAGAGGTTACTCTGTACTGAAATGGCATGCAACTCTGTTCCCGCATTTACGTTCCTGATATATCGATATAAATAATAGAAATACAAAATATAGGAAGGAAACACAAATGCAATTATATTGCATTTTTTCTTTTTTTCATACTTGAAACGTATTAATAAATTACATATTATGTATTACATACAATTAATTTCTTTTGAATATAACACTAAGTTTAATCAGCTTCACGCTATTTTAACAGATAACATAGATGACATTAAAATGTATTGACATCACCACGTGATCCATCTAAACACAATATAAACTTTTATAAGCTATGAACTCACAATCAGAATTTACTTTCCAAATACATATACTTTTTATTCTACACATCGCCATATGAGCTAATCCCGTAAAATATACCTACTTTATTATGTTTGTTAATATCACCACGTTGACGTTTAAAATAATAATTATGGTAGACTGAACAAATATTGATTATACTTCTTTTTTTAGCTTCACGCTGTATCCCGCACACAGCAGGGTAGGCATAGTGTTAAGACACTCTGTTCCCTACTTTTCTCGGAATTCTATAGGCATTGCGTGCTGAGTAGTGAAACTCAACGCCGCACTTTACCTCGACACCAGAGCGATGAAATGGAAATATAAATTTAAATAAATATTTCGTTTCCTTGCGTGTCATCGAACCCACAACAGTTACACTTTGTGCCCCTGTGCAACGAACGGCCTCAATTTACTTTCTTCTTTTAAAATGTGGTAAAATGAAATAGTCGTAATTTAATTATGTCAGATTACTATTAACCGACTTCTTAAAAGGGGTCATCAATTGGGCTGTGTTTTTTAGCCTTGTTACCTTCGAACTTTTGATTGTATGAACCGATTTTAATGATTCTTTTTTTATTTGAAAGCTAATGCCTCCCGTGTAGTCTTATTTTAATTTAGTTTATATCCAACAATGGTATCTATGAGAAAATCATATAAATCTCAAATTTACATTAAGTATATGCGCGACAAATGAACGTATAAGTCAATATCAATTCAACCGATTTTAATGATTTTTTTTTTATTAGAAAGGGTACATATAAGGGGTAGTTTGGTGAAAGTTTAGTTAAGTTCAGAGTGTGAAATCCGGTTGAAATTGAAGAAGTCGATTTTTTTACTAAAAAATATAATTATGTAATTTTTTCTACAAAATATTCTTTATACTCCATGATAAAAACTATCCTATAAGTGACATTAGGCTTTGAACTATTACCATGCCAAAATTAATTTAATTTCATACAGTAGTTATCGGTATTTTTGGTAATTTATATTTTTCAGTTTTTATTTTTTTTAAAGAAAACTATCATGAAATTCGAAATGAAACCCAAAAAAAATGTACTTTAAGACCCTAGGCTAACACCATGCAAAAATTCATCAATTTCTGTCAGGTAGTTTTTGCGTGATTGACGCACAAACAAGCCGACAGACAGACAGACAGACAGACAAGAATTCTGCTGAGTGGGTTTTTAGGTTCTATAATCGACATATTAACCGACCTAATTTTAATTTTTTTTATATCTTTCATGTACAGAATTCACTTTTCTATCCTTTTATTATATATGGAGATATGTAAGCTACTGCTTGAAGACTCTTATAATTTTAATGTTCTCCCTCAATGTCAAACTGTTATTATTTTTTTTTTGGTATGCATAAATATTTTATATAACCAGAGCGGTATATAGAAAATAGTTAAGCAAAATATTTCCTCCAAGTGAGAATCAGTCAATAATTTTTACTGCCTGACACAGTACTGGATTGGAGTATTTTTTTACCAGGGTTTTAATTAATAACAAGATATTATTATAATTTGAAGGTAGTGGGACTAGAACCCGCGCTTCCTGGAGACCGACCTCTGGTGCTCTGAACACTGAGCCTAATAATGGTCTAACTAGTGGTCAGAGCGCCAGAGGTCGGTTTCCAGGACGCGCGGGTTCGAGTCCCGCTAAGTTCATATTTTTATACATTTTCTAAATAAGGATTTTTCTTTCTAAGTGTGGAATAACATTTTAAAAATGTTATTTAAAGATATTATTAATTTAAATAACATACTGCCTTGCACTAATGTAATAAACGCCTTTCAATATATCAGATCAATATCACGTGGCAGAGACATCCTGTGGTAGCACCATTGAAGATTCAGGTGTGGCGCGTCACGTGGTTTTACACGGGAATTGGCTTTCCGCCGCAGACCACCGTTTCCACGTATATGTGGAATTAGAAGCAATTAAAGTGTAATTGATTAAATCTTTTATTAGAGAACTCCTTATATTTTTTTGTAATATACAAAAAAATACTATCTACTCCACGCTGTATCCTGCACACAGCAGGGTAGTTAGAGGAATTTAGTTTTAAGACACTCAGTCCCCACTTTTCCGTTGAATCCTGGAGGCATTGCGTGCCAGTATTCAAGTGGCGGTACTCAACGCCGACATTTGCCTACACTAGCACGAAGAAATTAAAATATAAATTTAAGTAAATATTTCATCTCCTCGAGTGGAGATCGAACCCACAACCAGTCGGTATTAAAGTCGCACTTCGTGCCGCTACGCCACGACTGGCCTCAGTTCTAATAATATGATTCTAGCAATATGACACACTGTCTTCAAATTCTCTCTGTTTTACGTTTATTTTACCTATTAATATCATATAATTACTTAGTAACGTTATATAATCATAATATCCTGGGCAAATACAATATATTCGCCAAGTCATGGCCGGCGTGTTCAGCTTTATTGATGTTCACGGTCGTCTCGTAAGACAGATATCCTCAGAAGCGGATCACGGTATGAGATTTTTTTTTTCCAACCAGCTCGTGCGCTAAACGAAATCGCGCCTATTACGCTGATGTCACGAACAGGATGAATCGTAAAAATAAAATATATTTTCTTTACACTTAATGTTACGTGATATCTAGGGAAGTATCGTCAGACGATTTAAACTAACATTTTTATGAAAGTATTCATAATATAATTGATTTTGGTTAATACTAATACTAAAAATATATAAATGTAGGCAGCCTACTTTCCTGTGTGCGGGATACAGCGTGAAGCTGATTTAAATATATATGTACCTATATCTCCAGAATACGAATATTGGGGAACGGAGTGTCTTAGCTCTAGGTTCTCTCTTCTGCCTACCATGCTGTATGCATCGTGAATCATAATTTAAATATTTAATAAGACTTGCCGAATCGATTGTTATAACTCTAGTAATTCATTGAATGAGCTACAAAGTTAAATCATCTAAAATACATAGAATTTGAAATTATTAACGTAATAAATTTTCATATACGTATTATCTGAATCACGTACGTCGCACTTTGTCTGGGTCCTAAAACTTACTCCATAAAGTGTTCCTTAATCTAGAACATTCTATAATATAACCTAGTAATAAATTTTGTTACCTGGCTTTCATAAAAGAATATCAATCTAGGAGTATATTTTTAGAAGACTCGCGACGTGCAATGAATCTAATTGTCTAGAACAATGTTGGTACTCAACAAAAGAGATTAAATAAATGGCAGGTGTTGTCGTCGAGATACCATTTTAGCAATCCAGACTTTCTCAAGAGGGTTACAAAATTTACTATCACATTTCTTTCGATAAGTACCATTTCACAATTTTCTTCCAAAATGCCTTAGTATCAGTATTATATTGTAGGGATTGCGTATCATTTCATAAAATACATCTAAAAAAATACATTATTGTTAGCGTATTCGTGTAAAAGAGGGTAGATTTAGGTGGAAAATAACTATAAAAGCAGTGGAATTGTGTCAACCGGGGGACAGTTGCTTGTAAGTGACGGCACTATTGGAAGGAAACTAGTGTAAAGTATTGTTAGTAGGTGATACATATCACTTATTGCAATTACATAGTATCCCCTTTCCAAATAGTTTAGGATCATATAGACGATGTGTGTTCTTAACGTGTTTTTTAAAAAACGTTACCCACTTCCGATTTTTAACATTATATTATATTATTATGTTAAAGGAAGCTAAAACGTTAGTTTTATATTTTAAAAAACGAAACGTAAATAATATTTATATTATATACTTTTTATTTTTTTCTTACTCACACTTTAAAAAATCTTTAATTTTTTTTTATTTATATTCTGAAAAGTTTCGAACACCATCTGAGACGCGTTACGGAACTGAATAGTTGCTACTAAAGAAGTTCCGACAAGAAATGTCCTATTTGGCAACAAACTTACTTTTCTACAGTGTAATAATTTCAGTCATTGCTACGATTTTAAAATTGGAATTGGCATACTAAAAATTATAGAATATTATCATTTTATTTAACATTAATAAGTTCTTTGATTTTCACGATTATTACACATTTTAAATAAAACAATTTTAACCGGATTAATCGCGTATATTTCGTTTTTTTGTACATTTTTGGAAACCCGACGGGTAGACTCGGGTAGGTCTACCCGTGACCACGGACTACTGCAAAGTGTTCGAAACGTCGGGTTTCCAAAAATGTACAAAAAAACGAAATATACGCGATTAATCCGGTTAAAATTGTTTTATTTATTTAACATTATTTACTTACTTGCTAATGTAACTATAGGTATATATATTTATATTATAATATTTGTTGGTTATTCTAAGTTTTAAAAGATAAACACAAAAAAACAGTTTTTTCTGAAATTATTGCTTTATTTTATTACTTTTAGTAAAATGTTAAATATTATTTTCCATAAAAGATTGACTGCTTATATTTTTTTTTAATTTCGATCATCCAAATACTTTAAATATACTTACTACATCAATACTACAATCATACTTTCGTTTACTATATTTGATAGAAAATTGTAACGAATGTAAAACTTATTATCTTATGTTAATTTCCTTCTGTTCTTGTGGAGGTCGTCGTGGCTACATGACACACAAGTGTGACTGTAAGTGTGACAGCTGTGGGTTTGATTCCCACTTGGAGAAAAGAAATATTTAATATTTTCATTTTTTCGAACCAGAAGCAGCGCTTTTCATCGTTATTAGATAACGAACAAAAGCGCTAAGTTGCGTTACGGCAGTAACATACAATGCTTCAGAAACGGAAGTGCCCTAATGGGAACGGGGTGTCTTTCCCCTAGGTTTCCAGGTACTTTCTGCTTATCTGTACGAGGAACACAGCGTGAAGGTGAAAAATATAAACATATATTATTAGAAAATATGAACTGAATTACCTATAACTTCAACAAGATTGTTAAAGATACTTGCACAGTTTATTTTTGCATTCCAAAATTGTGTAAATACATTCCAGCTATCAATTTCTCTATTTTGTTAGGAAAACCAATACTCCATCGAGCTCGTATGGGTGCACACGTATTCCATTTAACTTGTGAATACCTTTTATGGTTTTCCTCAACGACAGTTTTTCAATTATTCATTTTTGATTTGAATAGTTAGAGATTTTCGGACTGTATTGAAGTTCATTTTTGTATCTGAATAGAACTAAAATTTTATAAAATACATGATATATTGTGGTCTACTTTTTTAAAAATTATTATTTGACAAGTAACCTAGTTTTTGTGAAAAGGCAGTCATTAGAAAGGTAAGGGTATGAACACGGTTTTGTACATATAAGTATACCATATATATTATTATTTCTAAACTAACTATAGTTATCAGTGTTGTAGAGCACAAGTTACCACAAGGTTTTATAAATTTGTTTTTTTCTTATAAATGACACAACCAACATAAGCGCGACGAATTTAGGTTCGATAACAGTTCATTATTACCAAAAGAAAAACGGTAGAATTAAGTTTAGAAAATAATGCAGTAAGCTGCAAATTACGAGTTTCTTCAAAGGTTATTGGGACAATAAGTCCAAAATTAGGTGGTGGGTCGTGAGAAAGCAGCAACTTCTGGAAACAGTTTCCCCGTCTCTCCTTCACAGAGGTATGACCGCAGAGTAGCGTGCCTTATGAATCTCTGACGCAAAGACATTTTGCAAAATCTTGCGTCACTTTACCCGGGAACGTGCCAGTTTGTAAATGAAGTGAAATGAAAAGTGTAAATGAAAGTTTATCATATAGTGGTTTTCTTACCATTTTTTAGTTAATATCACTGCGGACTTCGGCTACAGTTCTTTTACAGGCACTCTTTGCTACTAAGTACTCAAATCTGTCTTCAGGAGAGTTGGATTGCTGCCACTTCTTAAGGGAAACTTTCTTTTCTTTCTTTTCCTGAGTATGTCTCCCTGTCGATGCTTGCAGACTGAGGTCGGTCCCAAGCATTCTGACCAGTCTCAGTGTTAGTCAAAAAATTATGACTTTGCAAGTCATCAGTCACAGAGAACACTACCTTGCGGGACGCCAGCATTAATACAGCATATTGATCAAGCTTTTCCATCAAATTTGATGCTTTGTATGCGTCCGTGAAGGTAAGGAAAAAAATATTCAGTAGGTTTCGATGAGAAGTTAAAACGACATAAAAATTCTAATAGAACGTCGAAGTCAACAGTGTTAAATGCATAAGAAAAATCAGTAAAGTTTCTTGCTTGCTTGCTCGTAATATCGTCACAGACTTTATTAAGAGCTGTAACTATGCTGTGCCCATGAGGGAAACCAAATTGGAAAGGAGATAGTATGTTTATTGTTATGTGAAAAAATATAGTTTTGCTCGTGCATAATGCGTTCAAAAACCGTAGATTTTCTATCTAGGCAGTATGGAGATAGGACGATAGTTTGAGAAAAATGCTGGGAATAGGGATCACAATTGCATGACGAAAAATATCAGGGAATTCGTTATAGAAATGGGAAAAGTTATAAATATGGCACGGGACAGGGAGAATTGAGTCGAGTATAAGGAGAATCATCCTTATGTTAAGACACTCAGTTTCAGCCCAATTCTATAGGAATTGCATGGTGAGTGGTGGAACTCGAAGTCGCTCTTTGCCTCGATACCGGAGCGAAACAATAAAATATACATTTTAAATAAATATTTTTTTTCTTCGAGTTAGTATCGAACCTAAAACAATGATTTTATTTAAAAGGTCAAATGAATATTTATAAAATTATTATCAGTTTTCAATAGGCTTAATAAGAAAATATAAGCTTACAATCCTAAATTGACAGAAGCTGAAAATGATGGTTATTATTAAAAAAATATCTGAGTGAATAAATAAAATATGTAAAGTAAATAAAGAAAATTATTAATATAAAAAATACACCTAATTAAAATGAAAAAATATAATTAATCGTCACCAATGAAAAACATTATTTAAAAAAAAAACCAAACAAAACCGGCTTTATTATGCAATATTATTAAAGTAAAATAAATATTTGAAAGTGTTAAAAGACCAGTCGTGGCGCAGCAGTACGAAGTGTGACTGTAAAATCTACTGGTTGTGGGTTCGATACCCACTCGAGGAGATGAAATATTTACTTAAATTTATATTACAATTTCGTCGCTCTGGTGTCAAGGCTAATCGCGGCGTAGAGTTCAGCCACTCAACACGCAATGCCTCCAGAATTCAGCAGAAAGTGGGGAACGGAGTGTCTTAACACTACTTTCCCTCCGCCTACCCTGGTGTAAGCGGGATTCAGCGTGAAGCTGATTAACAGTGTTAAAATTAAAGGAAATGTAAAAAAATAAATAATGCTATGCTGTCGCCGGGTTTTATTTAGATTTTTAAATGGTTGCAATATGTTCGTTACAATATATGATTTTCACGTAACTTTAAACATATATGCAGCGCGCGTTCTGCTCCCGTATTTTAAAACTTTGATATCTTCTAAAATAGGTATTTTTATGATATGTTGTAAAAGTCTATCATATCTAATAGGACAAAAAATAATACTGTACTGTTGAAAATAGTTTCGCAAGTATCCCTGCTTTATTTTAAATAAAAAATGTTACTGTGGGTTATCCTTAAGAAATGGACATATTGCATATAGACCGTGACTCTAAGTATCTCTATATGAAATCTTATTACAATGGTTGGCGGTTTGGTCCTAATTGCGTCACAGACAGACAGACAGACAGGCAGACAGAGTTACTTTCGAATTTATAATATAGGTATGGATGTATTGATGTAACAAACTCAAAAATAAACACAATATAAAATAATGACATAAAATAGATAAAATTTTAGCTCTACATTAAAGCAAGATTAATATTAACGACGCGATTAAATTTTATCCGCAGTCTTTTACAGTAAGTATTCCTCCACTAATAAAGTTATGTCGAAAATAACTTTGAAAACGCTATACTGAGAAAAAGAAAATAAAGACTTGGAAGCGGATAAAATAAAAATTCTGTGAATGTTAAGGCGGATATCGGCGATATCATAAAATTTATATTATTCCATGGCCGGCGCGGTGTAATGCAGTGAACTGCATTATTCTTATCCAATATCACACCTTGGCTTTTATTCTTCAAAAAGTAAATATTCGACATGCAAATTCAATGGAAATGAAATGGAAAAACACAGTTTTGTAACGTGCTTTATATTTTGTGCTAATTTAGGATTATTATATTTTTGGTTGCACAGCTCAATGACATTTGGCAAATTTATCCTGATGAAATGAAAAAATATATACTTAACATATAATAATAATATTTATTAAATTAAGATTTTCGTACATAACAATAACTTAAATCTAACTTTAAAACTGTGTTGCAGCTATAATATATATTATGTTACCGACAATCGGTATTATTTGGTATTCTGTATAATAACTTGGTACTGTAGATCGACCACCTGGGGCGTCCAGTTAATGTATATAATATGAATGTTTTTGTCCATTTCATACTTAGCCTAGGTAATGATTAAAATAACTAGGTGTTGTGTAGAATATCTACAGTTATGCTGGCAAATTATAAAATAAATAGATCTTGGTCTATATACCTATATTCGAGTCACAGATTTAGTGGTTTTAAAGTGATAATTAGATAAGGTTAGGTTATTAGAAACATTAAACTTAAAAATAACTAATCTAAACATAACACGACAAAACTATCTGTAATTTTTATTGTACATTAACATTATGACGATTTATTTTAAAATGTTTAAAGTTTTCTGGAAATGTGATGAATAAATACGTCGTTTATATATTTATATATCGATAGTAGATACTAACGATATACAAATAAATAAATGTCTCCCTTATTAAAAAAATCATACAGGCTTAGTTTA
Source organism: Heliconius charithonia (assembly GCA_030704555.1). NCBI lineage: Eukaryota > Metazoa > Arthropoda > Insecta > Lepidoptera > Nymphalidae > Heliconius > Heliconius charithonia. The sequence goes on from CM060812.1 coordinate 5,337,853, forward strand.
TAAGAAAGTAACAAAAATAGAAAAACAGAAAAAATATTTGAATCTAGAAATTACTTTACCTCGACATTAAAGTATAAATTTGGTTTGGCTTTAACTAATAACTATGAATGTCTATAAAAGGATTTTTGATTATTAAACATTTGATGATGATGATGATGATGATTTGATGATTCAATAATTAAGAAGTTATTAAAGAATAAGCTTGTCTAGATTATATTCTTATAAGCCAATGTTTACCTTAATATATTAGGTGCATGCATGTATGTATGTATGGTAGGCCTTAATAATATGTTAAATAAGTAAACTAAATATATTTTTCCTAATGATGTATTTGTAGATCTACATAAAAGTAAAAAAATATACATCATAAAAATATAAGTATATTAAGTACATCAAAGAAACAACTCGCTTAGTAGCAAACATTTACTTTTCATTTTATATTTTAGAATCAAAGAATAAATCAAACAATATTATATATAAATTATAACTAGATATTATAACTATTTTCTGCTATTTGAATTTATTTTCTTTTTCTTCTTCATTAGACAGAGAGAACCTGAAAATATAGTGTTAACATACTCTGTTCACATTGAGGCACTTCCGATTGTACGAGATTTTCCTGCGAATTCTGGAGGCATTGCGTCTTGAGTGGTACACCACAAGTCAAGATCGAGATCCATCTCAATACCTCAATTTCTTGACACTAAAAAAATATTAATAAATAATTAATTTAAAATATACTTTTATTTTATTAATTTCCTCGAGTGGAAACCGAACCCACAATGTGTCGTGTTTACAGTCACTCTTATGTCAAAAATTCCATTTATTTCTATACATTATTATATCGACACAATCTTTTCGTTACCCAATAAACATTTTCCCGTATGTTCTTTGTTATCAGTTTCTGGCCCAACAAAAAAGTAAACAAAATTTGTTCGGCTTTTTCACTTTTCCATTTTGGTTATCAGTTTTATTAAGGAAAATATTCATAATTTCTTTAAAAAAAATACACACAAGATGACGAGCTCAAATCTTTTCCCACTAAACCATATTAGATTACCAAACTTATTTTCTCTCACAGAACTTTCTAAAGCCAAGTCACCGAACAGGCTATAACTAAGATTAACTTTTCAAGTAAAATCAATCTCAATGTCCAAAGAAGTGATGTAAAAATTGCGTTAAGCAATTTGAAAGACGTCAAAGCCCGAAGTTCTTTACAACTTCTGTGTCTACAAATGTTGGACATAAGTTTACATAAACATAAATTCTTGGTCTTAGGTACTAATTTTGCTTAATATTTATATAAGTTGAGGTCGTCGTGGTGCATGAGCACGAGTGCGTGTACTGTAACGTAATAGTTTTGGGTTCGATGTTCACTCATGGGAATGAGTTGTCATTTATGAATATTTTCATTTCTTCGCTTTGCTACCACCACTCAAAATGTTATACCTCGAAAATTTCACGGAAAGTAGGAAACGGAGTGTCTTAACACTAGATTTCTCCGTCTACTATACTATATGCGGGATACATCGTAAATCGTTAAAAAATAACACAAGTTGAATTATAAATGCTAAAAACCGGGAGCTGTAACAAACACTCTAGACAGGTATGAATGCAAAGATGGAGTTCAAATGAATAAGAGATACTGCAATTATATAGTCTTTGACAAAGTTCGTCTAAGTTGGCCTTTGAGAATATAAATCGGGCCTTGAAGTATTTCGTCGTACAAATAGATCATATTAACATATATTTGGAAAATTGAAAATATATACTGCAAAACATATCTCAATATTTATTAAATAAAAATAAATAAATCAGCTTCACGCTGTATCCCGCACACAGCAGGGTAGGCAGAGGGAACCTAGTGTTTTATTTATTAAATTATATATTATAATAGATTTAAATCTATATCAAATGTTTATACTTCTAAACAATGGGCGTTTCCATTCAAACAATACAATATCTTTATATAAAATTCAATTTAGCACTTAAAAAACTCACATGTTTAATAAATCACATTATTTAATTTCAGGCATGAGAAGCCGTTTTAATTTATAAAATTTATTTATTGGAAAATTCACATTAATGTCGGAGGCTGACAATTTATCTCATCCTAATTCGTGAAACGCTTATTGGGTGTCGAAGCACGTGGATAATATGATTTATGCCTCGCCACTAACTATGTTTAATATCGGCATTAGCATATATGGCCTTCTAAACGTTCGTGTAATTGGATCTGTCAACATTGAAACGTTGGTGTAATAAATATTTAAAATGTTCTATCAATACGCCCCGTTGTGTTAGAATGTCAGGTTTATTGAATAAGTTTTAGATACTATAGTGTGTGAGCCGTTTTGTGATCGGGTTTTAAGGTTTAGATAGTAGAACCGTATGACAATATTAAAAAAAAAATCCAACTTCTCACAGAGTAGGCAGGGTAGATCTGGGTTACAATTTAACGCCCGAATTTGAGATACAGAATTTTGCTTAGTACAGCTCTAACATCTTAGATTTATATTAATTTTGTTCACTATAGCAAAAAAAAAAAGAATAATTTAAAATAAAAACGACCCCATATCGCGTTTACAGACAGAGGCAGATGATGTCCGATGCGTGACCACGCTCTCTAAGCTATGGCTATGGGTATAAAATATTATAAAATATTCAATGGGCCGTGAAAAGAAAACCGATGAAAAATATTACATACTATTACTAATTTTATTTTTGTATAGGAACGTTATATGTAATAATTAATATGTACATCAAGTTGAATTTGAAAACATTGCTTAATGAATTCAGATGTCTGACTGACTGACTGACTTACTGACTTACTGACTTACTGACTTACTGACTTACTGACTTACTGACTTACTGACTTACTGACTTACTGACTTACTGACTTACTGACTTACTGACTTACTGACTTACTGACTTACTGAATTACTGACTTACTGACTTACTGACTTACTAACTAACTCACTAGCTTACCGCTTACTCACTCACTCACTAATTTATTTCGGTTAGCATTGCGACACAACACAGCTAATAAGTACAGCTCTTAAATCGATTATGAATAAAAAAATATTAAAAAATATAAAAATTTCTTCATTGAAGCAACATTAAATCAAAGAAATAAAAGTGTCATAATACCACTAAGATATCGTGTTTATCATTTGTATTGTAATAACATATAGAAAACCACGATTTAAAGGGACAAAATTTGTGTCTCCAATATGTACATTTTAAAGTCATCCTTTAAATTGTCTTAAAGACATGATTAAATTGAAATCTCTCCTACAAAAGGTTTAAAAAAAAAACAAATCGGAAGTAATTCCCAGAAGAAATAAAAAGCTTGAAATAAATTGTAATATGTACATACGTAAATTTTTTTTACCAGTTATCATGAATTGATCTTAGATCATTCCGAAAAGTAAACCAAGTCCTGTTCCGAACCGGATAGTTCCAACTCTTTCAATAGAGGATTAATATTTCAGAGCTGTCTCGAATGAATTGGTAAATAGATTCAGCAAGGTTAGTGAAGGATACATGAAAGCGAATGAACTTTTATAAGACTGGAATTTTGCGGTTTGATGTGATTAAATGTCCGTAAAAGATGGTAATATAACTTAAAGTGAAGGAGTCTCAAACACAAGTGTCAAACACAAATCATCCCATTTATTAGTCACAGTAAAACGTAATATTGGTTATAGAACGCATGTGGGTTAGATTTTCACTTACTAATTGTCTTTATTTTCTCGCTCGATAATGAGGCAAAGTGCGGCGTTGAGTTCCACCAGTCAATTCACAATGCATTCAGAAATTGGCGGAGGGTGGGCAACTGAAGTGTCTTAATGGGAACGGGCTCCTAGGTTCCCTGAGCCTGCTATACTATGAACAAAATACAGCGTAAAGTTGAAGGAGGATTATTATAAAATTATAAAAGTTACACAAATTACAATGAAATAATTGAAACATCTTAATGAATTTAGTTCCAATTAAATTTGGACCAATTTGCTTTACTTGAAATCATATTTGTATTAATCCAGTAGTAAACATTTCCAAGAAACTAAATAGTATTTTGGTTAAAGTTTGTTTGTAGTCCCGAGTAGGACTTGAAATGCCTTAATCTTAGCTTCTTACTATTTACACTTGCTGCTATTTCTTTCAAACGACTTTAGTAGAATATTTATTTTTCTAATACGATCGAAATTTTTAAAGTATGTCAAAGTAACATAATCACAAAGCGGGGCTGTCAACGTGACTGGTTGCGGGTTAGATACCCACTAGAGGAAATGATATACATATTTGATAAAATTTATATGTCCAATTTTTCGCTCTGGCGCTGAATCCTGCCACACAACACGCAATACCTCCAGAAATCGGCGGAAAGGGGAGAACGAAGTGTATCAGTACTAGGTTTCCTCTGCCTACCCTGGTGAGCGCGGGATGCAGGGTGAAGCTAAATATAAAAGTAACTTAAAAATAATTTCTATATAATATAAAGTTTAAAATAAAATCTGTACAATTTCATATGTCCACGCTATTTTAATGATTACAAACTGAAAAATCTAACATTTTTTGGTAATTAACTATGATAGGTATAATAACTACGATTAATTACAACACTAAACACTACAACAACAACAACTAATATTGTATAGATTACAGTTTATTATTTATAAAATAGTTATATGGCTGGCGAGAGTTGGAAGGGAAAAGACAAAGCATGTACGCAACCCAAAACCGCGATGTGATAGTTTGCGCGCTATAAAGGAGGCGTACGTGCTGCTGTGCTGAAACAGAAAGAAAAAAAATCCATGTAATTTTTGTAATACATTCACATAATCTATATATATAAATATAATAAAATAATCTGTCTGTGATTTCAAAATAACCGTGTTTTTAAGTGCATGTAGGGAACTATTATTTATATTTATAGTTTATTTAATGTGTCATTTATATATTTCAATATTATAATTTATTTATTTATCATTTATATACACACGTAAAAACATACATACATTTAATAGGATTTATATATTTTGTAGTAAGTATTCGTATTTAGTATATTTATATGAAAGCGCTCCATCGCCGTCGACCGAACCGGTAAGGCGTTCGACATTCACGCCTACCCCCTTGTCGACGGCATATTTAATAATCACAGTCGTTGCTTGCCGCTCGATGCGCTTTACATACGTTCCTTTGTTTTATCTAGTACTTTATTCTAAATTCGTGTTTTTCGTGTTCTATTATATATATATATGTTTGTGGTTGACTTTCTTATATACTGTACCGTGATTGTTGATTGTGATTTGTGTTATCACTGTATGTACATTTAAAGTGGTGTTGATTAAACTCAGTGCTATTTGTAAGTAGACTTTTATTCACCCATTATCAATACTACATGCATATGCTTATTTCGTGTTAATATGAAAATACAAACAAACAATTTTAATTATTTTTGTTTGCATGTCTTTCTGTTGGTCCGGGCCTATCTCCGAAGCAGAATAAAGATTGTGGAGTAGTTAACAGGCAATTTTTTTATCCTGGAATTTCCTCGATATATGCTGGAACAACTGCGTTTGTGGTACGCGCGTATCGTATGATATAACTAAATATTGTTATAAAACGACAATTTTTGCAAACAACATTAAATAACATTTTAAAAGGCTTATATTACGATTTACTAAGTGAAAAATGTAATTTGCGGAGAGAATAAAATTGATCAAATCTTATATATATAATATATCCTAATATATGTTTTAAAATATTAAATTGCTTATATTAATTACTTCAGAACAATAAACTTTTGTCAAGAAAAAGTAGTGTTCACAATTTTTCCTAATTTGTGGAAGAGGTTCAGGTTTAACTTTTTAAATAAAAATAAATTTAAATTAATTATATTTACTATTATTGACATGTAATAAAATTTAAAGACTTTAAGTGTAGTTATAAAACTACACACCCACACACACACACACACACACACACATATATATATATATATATATATATATATATATATTTTGATATTATATATATATAGATTAGATGCCAATTTTTATAAAAGGATCACGGTATTAAATACATTTTTCTTAGATAAATCTACAATACAAGTTCAATATTTTATCTCCCTAGACTATTGTCCTTTCAATTCTTTCTATCTATCGTACAAACTCGCCTCGGAGTAAGTAATCTTGTTCACAAGAAAACGGGTATCTTACTTAAAGTAAATAAATAAAATGTTTCTATACAGCAATGCTTATAAATGAACATTTAAAATTGTAACATAGATAACTTAGTTTTTTATATTTATTGGTATTTCCTACTGTACTTCGTGTATAGACAAGACTAAAATAATGAGACCAGTCGTGACGCAGGGACATAAAGTGTGACTGTAAACGCGGCAGGTTGTGGGTTCAATTCCTACTCGAGAAAATAAAAAAATATTTAATACTCCAATTTACACAACCGTTGCGTTTACAGTTCACAGTCACACGTTTGAGCCACATCTATATAAAATAATATATAAAATGTACTACAAAATACTTAGGTTGGCTGGTAGAAAATGCTTTTTAGCATTAAGCCGGCCTATTGTACATTTTTTTAATGTATAAAATAAAAAAAAATGATGATATTTTAATTTTATATATTATTTTATATAAATGTAAATAGACGTGTGGGTTGTTAGTTAACTACTACATTATATGATTTATCCTATACTGGCAACTGATTAATAAAAAAAACGTTTTCATTATTGACAAAGTGAAGCAAGTAAGTGAGATTGCCTTAATAGCGGATTTAACAAAATGTTGTTAATTTGTAATGTAATAAATTGTCGGTTTAAAGTGTTCCTGCTAAATTTGTTTTTGATTTTGCGATATATATATTATAATAACTCTATTATTGTGTAAAAAACAAAAAAAAAACTACTTTTATTTAATTCCATGGAGTAAACAATACAAATTAATTTCAAAATTATATATATCTTCTGATAATACATTATAATCATAGTTTTTAGTCTCTTCTCATAATTTTCTTAGATAGTATACTTACTATCTAGGCTTAGACTTTAATCCGACTATATTTACAATCTTATATTTATTGGAGTAAAACACCAAGTATTTGGTTTCCTTTAATTATATGTTGGTAAAATGTAGAAAGATAAATACTTTTTCATTTAAGATTCTTTAATTCGTGTTAAAAGCGGACAACGATATATGAGAAGCATTATGCAGGAAAACAATACTTCTTTGCGTGTTTATTTTAAACCTTGGTGATGTTTGACCATGTAATAAACAAACATACATGTTACATATAATAAATAATAATTATTTATGAAATCGTTAATATTAATCTTTAAATTTTTAATAAACTTTTTACCATCGTAAGTATATTTGATTCTTTATTGCATCTAACAACATCTTTATAATAAAAAAAATAATAATAAAACTAACTTTAAATGCTTTAATAATTATATTTATTCTATGTATAATATCTTGTGGCTTATCAATTGTTACCACCACCTTAAGTAGATTTCTTCAAAGTTCAAAACTTTGTAAAAAAAAATATTAAAATAAATGATTTACATTTTATTCGACGTAATTACCATCGATTCCATTAGCGAAAATAGTTTTTTTTGTATTCACACTTTTGTACTTTCAGTCTTTTGTATAGAGTAGCTTTAATATATATTTTGAATAGCAAAAATGTTAGTAACTGGCTTTTAATTCCAATAATCCAGCTACCAAAAGCTTTCAAATATTTGATAGAGGCAATTACATTATTATATTTTTTATTATATATTTGCTAAAATATACAAGATATTTTTGCTATATAAGATATTAAATAATGAAAGTTGTATAAACTGTCTACGTAACGCCCATTTATTAAGTTTTTTTTTAAGAAATTCCTAAAGATATCTGAAAGATATGTCAATTTTTGTTTTAAATATTGTATATCGTAACACACAACTCAAGTCATGTGTCGATACTAGATCGATATACTGTCGATACACTGGACCCTGGACACTAGATACTCAACACGTGATACTCAACGCTTTATATTGGATTACTCATAAAAATTGACACTTACCAAATGGCCCTCGACACTCGAAACTGGTCGCACGACACGAGCGCTAAGGCATTCGACAACTTGCCATACGTCACTTGTTACATGACATTCGACATTGAAACCTCGACATTCGATACACTGCACCCGAGTCTCGACACTTGTCATTTTACACTCGATATATGAATCTAGTCACTCGATAATCGACCGATGCAGTAGAAAACACAAAGCAATTAGACGTCTCTACGCAAGGCCAAAGTGTCAAGCCTTTCACAGTACATTGTCCTGATGATCCGCTGACAGTCACTCGAAACATTAAGGCACAATATACTGATCCATCAATTCTGATTAATTGAGACCGAGATTTGAAAACTTTTAACAGTATATATAAAAGAAAGAAAGAATATGTTATATGTACAAGATCATAATAAATTTGAGTCAAGTCGTGAGTTCGATCCCCATTTGAGGAAATAAAATATTTATTAAAATTTATATTTCCATTTCTGGGGTCAAGTGCGGTGTTGAGTACCGCTACTCAACAAGTACTGCTTTCAAAAATCGGCCAATGTAATAATAATTGTGGATGCGATTCCCACTATAAGATATATTTTTGTGTCAATTCCAAAGAAATGTCAGAATACTGAGTTTCACCATTCCAAAATGAATTTTGGCAGAAAGTGGACTTTACATTAGTTGCTCTGCCTACCCTCATACGTAGATATGACTACGGGAATTAATTTGAGTAATTAAATCATTTTTAAAATAAATTCGTAGCACAGTGAAGTTGTGTGGTTGTAATAATTCAGAAAATTACTCTTATAATTTTTAGTCCGGAACAATAAATAGTAAAATTGCATTTTACTCACGCAACTGTAATTTAGTTCATGGACGTCAAATTTATTGGCACTGAAAGAACTGATGAATAAATTAATTTTTAACAAAAAAATATTTCAAATTAAAAAGTACCATCTTTTTTTACAGAACTTGGTTAAAAATGATATAAAATTTAAGATATTTTTTAAAAGATGGATGATACTTTTGCATTAGTTACAATGCTCTATAAAAGCAATGTCAAGATTATTTGACGCCTGCGTAAAAAATACAAATTTATCTATATATTATTATTAGAAGATCTATATATTATTATTAGAGGCTGTGCTAGGATGTTATATCAACTGAAGAAAATAATTATATGTATTTTTTCTGGTTTTCTTAATATTCCAAAGTAAATTACTATTAAATTACTTCTCCCAGGACAAAATATTTTTTAACTTCACCATTAATAAATAATAATTCCAGAGTAATATCGAGTTATAATCGTCTAATATCTCAATCTTGTTTCTAAATGGCCAGCTGTCACTTGTTGTTAAGTAGAACATGTCTTGTCGCTACTTCCTCCAACTATCTAGTTTATTAACAATAGGTTCTTGGCGCGGTAATATCTGACGTTGTTTAGTATAAGTTGTATGGACCGAGAGCGAGTTCGGATAATTTTGGGCGCTTCATAAATTAAGCTTCACTAACTTATGGAAGCTTTGACTTAAAGGTTGCTGGTTGCTGTATTTATAGACAATAGATAGCCAGTCTAAGTAGTGATCTAAGATAATACTTTGATACAAATAGTATGTTGTATATTTATATTACTGTAAGGTGATCTAAGATAATACTTTTACTTTAGCATTGATATAAAATAGCATGTTGTATGTTTATATTACTGGAATAAATAAAGACCCAGTCGTGGCGCAGAGGCACGAAGTGTGACTGTAAAATCCACTAGTTGTAGGCATTGCGTGTTAAGTGGCAGAACTCAACGCCGCACTTTGCCTCCACACCAGAGCGAAGAAATTGAAACATAAATTTAAGTAAGTTTACTCCCCTCGAGTGGGGATCGAACCCACAACCAGTCGGTTTTACAGTCGCACTTTGATTGCCTGAATGGACTGATTTTATGTTGTCTTTAGAAAACGTACCACGTACCACGTACGCGTACCCAACGTTGATCTTTTATTAGCAATAGATTTCACTACTGTTTTTAATAAGTATATCGTGATAACATAATTCACGTGATCATTAGTAGCATATTAGTTAGCTAGTTAGCTAGTTAGCTAGTTAGCTAGTTAGCTAGTTAGCTAGCTAACTAGCTAGTAGTTAGTTAGTTAGTTAGTTAGTTAGTTAGTTAGTTAGTTAGTTAGTTAGTTAGTTAGTTAGTTAGTTAGTTAGTTAGTTAGTTAGTTAGTTAGTTAGTTAGTTAATTAGTTAGTTAGTTCGTTAGCAAGTTCTTCATAAGTGCATATACCGTTATGGCGTATGTCTCAGTTAGCCTTAAATAATGAACGCCATTGAAACGCAATAAGCGCGTGCGGGTATATCAAGGTGATATTTCAACGTTTTTTATTTGATAAAGATATTGAAGCTTACGAGCGGAAGTTATTCTATCATCAAGGTTTCTTTATAAAGAAATGTTTTGTCTTTTATAGCATGTAATTTGAACGTATACTTTTTGATAAAATGTAAAGTTTAAGTAATTCAACGCTCCGTTTACAACCGCAAGCATAGAGATGAGTCCAATGGGGGGCGCCTTTACCTCCGATTTCGTCCTCGCAAGCAGCCATGTTAGTGCTTGCATTTTCTCAAAATTATTGAATATAAATTGTATTAATTATTTAATTTATATTGAGTTTCTTTTGGAAAATGCAGCATAATGAAACAATTATAAGTGGTATGCCAGCGAAGCCGCGAATGGGCGGCTACTACTAAACTAAAACTAGCTTCAAGCTTTATCTCTAGCGGGGTAGTCAGAGAGAATGGGTAATACCTAAACCTAATTACTTCTTATTGCTGTCCCCGCATACTGCTGTCTAGTGCAGACTTGCAATCACCAGCCATTAATGATAATTAATTGTCAGAGACAACGAGCGTCGGTGATCGAGAGATTGACGACCTCATCCACTATTGATCTTGGGAAATAATTATGCAAATGTAAAGGTAATTTTTTAATGTGACTCTTTGTGTCTTATTTCGGAAAATAGTATATTTTATTATTCCAAAGGTCAGTCATGCCGCAGGGCAGAAGACGCAATTGGTGGTGGGTTCGATCCCACTCGAGGAAATGAAATATTTAATATTTTCATTTCTTCGCTCTCCACTTTCCGCCGAATTCGGGAAACATTGCGTGCAAAGTGGCAACGCAGCACTTATGCCCCTGCGCCATGACTGGCCGTGACGTACCGTAACGACTTTATCTATATATAATTGTATATATAATACTTACAATATACTCATTGCTCTTTGATTACGTTTTGTGACCTTTTTCCTTGAATCTTACATCCCTTCTATCGATTTTAACTGTATATGAAAAGTTAATGTAACTTGTTAGATGTAAGACTATTGAATCTTATATATTGATATTTGATACAAAGAGTATCAATTTTAGTTTGCGTGTATTTCATATTTTCATTTAATGAAAAAAAAAATCATTTCCTTAAGTGGAAATCGAACCCACAACCTATCACGTTTACCATCACGCACTCGTACTTTTCAACCTCGACTGGCCTCGACATATATTTATACCAGATTCAAACAAAAGAAAATATTTAACTATTACCTAACTCAGAAATAAAAAAAACTGACTATTCTAAAATAAATAAAAATAAATCAGCTTCACGCTGTATCCCGCACACAGCAGGGTAGGCAGAGGGAACCTAGTGTTTTTAGACACTCCGTTCTCCACTTTCTGCCGATTTCTGGAGGCATTGCGTGTTGAGTGGCAGAACTCAACCCCGCTCTTAGCCTCGACACCAGAGCGAAGAAATGGAAATATAAATTTAAGTAAATATTTCGTCTCTTCGATCTATAATATTTTTTTCATGTCATTCTTTCATTATAGAATAAGGTAGTTTTGTTTCCCCCCGCAGGTATCGTAGCCCCTTTGATATTTGTTTTCAATAATCACGCTACTCAGTGAAACTTTTTTGAAAACTGAACTTTAATATGACAATATTAAAATTATACAAAAAATCACACGGAGAACAGCGTATTCCCGTTTTATACGAAGCAGTTTAAAACTGCACTCGTCAAAACTTTTTTGTGCTGTATAAATAAAGTAATAATTTTGAAAATATCATCGCATAACTTCTGAAAGCCCGATGTTATGTTTAATTAACGTTTTCTTAGATAATTTTTACGGTAAATATTTACAAAATATTCAATAGGTTTAATATATATAATGAGGCTTGATGAATGAGAAACTAAAAAACTATCTTCACGCTTTATCCCTAGCGGAGTAGTCAGAGAGTACAGAGCGCCAACGCTACGGTCTTTGATGAATGAGATTCTATGATTTTGGTGATTTGCCTCCTTCATATTGCTTGTTCCCGGTGCCATATAACATTCAGATTTGATATTTGAATATTTTACTAGCTTGCAGTATATACTAGCTGGCAGTAAAAGTAAATTTGTTGCCACCAGCTATCAATTGTCCGAATCTTTTCTGCCAGGAGAAAATCGTGAAAGCTGAAGCGGACCTAAATACGGATGTTGACGCAGCTATCGAAATAGCCGAGATGATAGAAAGAATGTCACCAACAGTTCTAGTCTGTATCAAAGAGACGTGATATCCAGCAATAACAACAATAATCTATTTAACAATAAACTCGTATGAATGATATGATGATACATTCTGTATTTTTTGTGACACGAGTTATTCTAGCGATAGACTTAGAGAAAGGTGGATTTCAGGTCAGATTCAGCAGGGGTTCATACTGACTGTGCAAGCAAAATAAATTTACGATTTTTATGATAAAGCTTACGCGTCGAAAGTGGTATTTGTAGGAGACTATAAAATACATATATTTATTTGATCGTTATAGAGAAAAATATGTTCGTTCAGATTGAATATATATTTCTGAAAATCTTTTTAATAGAATGCTCTTTTTTAATAAATTAAAGAGTAAACAGCAGGTATTGAAACAGTCGCGTATACAAATTTATTTATTTAGATAAGGATTCATTTATTGGTATGAATAACATGCTTCGATTATAGTCGGAATTTCTATCTAATATTAAACTGTAAAAAAGTTATTGTATTGTTGAAACTACAATATTTGAACATATGGTTTTTTTTTATAGAAAAGGACAAGGCAAACGAGCGTTCGGGTCACGTGATTTTAAGTGATTACCGCCGCCCTCTACCCCGTGCAACACCATAGGAGCTACAGGTGCGTTGTCAGCCTTTAAGGTGGAAAAAGACGGATGGATGGATGAATTTCTGCAGCGCATACAATGAAAGACATTTTATCCGTATTTTTTACACGTTGAGTTTCATTATTGAAATCTTAGTAGGAGTCTCTAATTATTTCTACGAATAAAAGTAGCCTATGTTACTCAGTGATAATTTACAATTCTAATGGTAAAATAATTTTAAAAATGGTTCGAAATTTGGGAACCTAGTGTTATGAATCGTGTTCTCATTGGGACGCTTCCATTTCCCGCTTTCTTCTGAATTCTTGAGGAATTATGACTGATGAATTATTTGCCACTTACCTATACACCTCTATGATGTATCTATATAATTAATCTAGATTTATCAAAGTAATCGCTTTACATTGAATTCATCTTGTCCTCGTTAATCATAAGAAAACATATGTATAAACATACGTTAAAGAATTTGTAGAGAAAAAATAAGATCTCAGAAAGTCGCTTCGAAATAAGTCAGCGTATCTAAAGATTTTCTTGCCTGTCGTAACATATTACTTTCGGGTTGATTAGCCGCAAGATTCCAATGAAAAGTGTCAAAATAAATTTTATATATTAATGCACATTTCGTTTTTATTTTGTTTTGTTACCATGATGACTACTTTAACGTATTTATCTTATCTTTAGCACGGTCCTTATTAACCTTTTTACCATTTCATAATTCCATCGGTAATCGGATTTGAATTTATGAATTAAAAAAAAATATTTATTACCAAATATTACAATAACGACAATAATTAGAATGTATTTTCCAATTTTCTTAAAGAACAATATATATTTTTTAAATCAGATTTTTCTAAAAGTTGAAGAACGGATATGTGTTGAAGTACAACATCCGATGGCCACGGTTGATCTGTCGATAGTATTTTACTACGCAACTTCGAATAAATCTTCTAGAAAACCAATGTGCATAAACAAATATTATGTTACTTATATTAATATAATTGCCTAATATAAAATACAATTTGAAAAATCGACAAAATGAATTGTATATTATTTTTTTAAAGGATTCCTTATTTTTCTTTTAATTTAAATTTTTCTTCTCAATCAATTGGGACAATCCATTCCCCATAGCAAAGTCGAATGCAACCTTCGCGTTTCTAAATATTTTTCTCCATTACGATCCCTAAAAAATGTATATATTTTGTAGTCACCTACAAATATCACTGTTAACGTAGTGTACGAGTACCATGTACAGTGAAACTCAAGTAAATGTGCAAAATAAGAAAGTAAAAAAGTAAAATGTGAAGTATCCATACTAACGTTATAAATACGAAAGTAGCTCTCTCTTTATATCAAGCCACGACCAAACTGATTAACTTATTGTAATGAAATTTCACATATAGATACTTGAGGATCTTAAAGTAAACATAAGCTACATTTTTATAAGACCTCCACTACGGCCTCCCCGGCCTTTTAATACTGTGTGTACTCTATTAAATATGTTATGTTAAAAAAATGGCTCGAGGAAAGTTATTGTTTGAAAAACAAAGTCACCTTATAAAAGAAAAAATACACTAGTTGCTTGTTAAAATAAAGTCTGATATGAGATTCTGCAATTGATTTTTCCGTATGAAAACACAAAACTTCTTGTAAATAATATTTTTACTTTGCTATAATATAATGTAAACAAAAATGTTATGTTATATTTATTTTCAAAAGGATTTTCTATTCAATTGAGCGTTACAATGTTTTTTGGATGAAAATATTTTCATGTTATTTACTTGGTTAAACATAAAAAAAATTGTAGTAAATGTTTGTATATTATATACATTTATATAATATACTCTAAACTGGAGATTCTATGAGGACAGTTGGCTTAAAGCCTTCTTTATCAATTTGTAGAGTAATCTGCTATACGTGATAGTTTAATGGAGTTCCACGATTAATCGCAGAATGTATACTTTTATTGTAGAAATCTTGTATACTTATAAATTATAATACCTTACAAAGAAAACAAAAAACTAAATCATTAATTGTAATTACACAACATTAAAGCAAAAAAAATAAAATCTATAAATAATAAACCAAATATTAATAACGGAAGCTATATTTTTCATTGTAAATATTTCAATGTTCACAAAAATATTTTAGTAACTCTACCGGAAATTGGAAACTGAATATTCCACTTGAGACATTACATTCATTAAATATGAAGCCATTTCGTTGACACATGACTTTAATAAACGAAAGAGGTATATTATAATATTTATTTTTGTTTTTATTTATTTGTAAGCAATTTTTATTTCTCTTCTTTGTATATGTTTGTAGATTTGATGATTACATTTGTCGATAAAAATTATTGAAAATTAAATTCGATGTGTCACAATGGGGCAGCTGATTTGATTGTAAAAACGATGGGCTATTCTTCGACTTTAACTTGAAGGAATTCTCAATTATTATATTAAAATTATTTGTGTAGTTGTTTATTTGATTGAGCAAAGAAATGAAAATATTGAACATTTTTCTCATTTCTTTCTCTGGTGCTAAAACACGGCGTTGCTGCGTTAATATCTGCCACTCAACACGCAATGCCTCCAGAATTCGCCGGCAAGTGGAAAACGGAAGTGTCTTAATAGGAACAGGGTGTCTAATAGTAATAGTGCATGATGGCTAAGCATTACTACAGCCACCCACCCAGGAGCACCTAAACTGGTTATTCGACCTAGTCTTTAAATAAACACGCTATATAAACACGTACGAGTAATTGAGGCATACTTTTTTAATGGTAATTTTATTCTGAGGGTTCCCTTAATCACATTACTAAATTCAATTCAAGCGTCTCCAATTTCCGGTTTGATTGTGTTATGTCATGATTAATAATCATAAGGCGCAGGGCAAAAGATGATAGCGTCGATCTAAGAAACGATTGTTTCTCTCACGGTTAGTTTTATATAGCTTTTCCTAGAATAAGTTCACCTAATAGTTTCTATATACAGCAATCTGAATATAAAACTAAAAATGTGGTGGTCAGAGGATTTATAAAGAATAACTATGTTTTTTTTCTAATTGACAAAATGTCAAAAGGTGCTCAGTGTAATAATTACTTTTGAACTGGCTGAAATATAAAGTTAGTTTACGGTAAAACTCAATAGTAATGCACATTTTCATAACCACACAGACGAAGTCGCGGGCGACAGTTGTAGCAATATAAGAGTAGGTTTAATATGAGAATCAAAGAGACTTACAAATCCGAAATGTGTATTGTCAAAAGTTAATAGCATATACGAATATGCTATTAACTAAAAAAACTAAATATGCTATTTGCGATAGAGCCCATTATTGGTTTTGCCGCACAAAATAGCAAAATTGATAGAGGGTGCTTAAAGACGATACGGATATACCGCTTGTTCTATCAGAAACGGGATTAGCTAGCCACCAACTTTGAAGTAAACCTGATTTAACTGTTAGTATTGTATTTGGTGTAGTTAATTCTGTTTAAAAGATTATACTAAAAGAGAATTGAGAAGCTTCAAATATTATCTGTTAAACTACACACAAGATGGAAGTAACTGTCTGTGATTTCAAAATAACTCATTTTTTGCAAGTGCATATACGAGTATGTAATTACAGAAGCACAATTTTTTTTCTGTTTGTCTTTTCTTTTGTCCAGGATAATCTTTATAACAGCTAAACTGATTTTTATGACACTTTTACTGAAAGATAATGATGCAATTTGTCGGCTACTTTTTATGTCGGAATTCCGTTGGGATCGGGATTTGATATTGTTTTACCATATATTTTAAATAACGACAAAATATATTATAAATAAGACAACACATAATAAATTATTACATAGAAACATTGTACAATAACACAAAAGTTTCACACGAATACTTCAATCCCGACTTCCTAGAGTATCACATTTCAATGCTCCCTACATGGCATCATCGTATATTCGAAAGAGATGGGGAAAATCCGTGACTTGTAGATCACAAGAGAAGAGAAATGAGTTGCTTTTTTCAACGAGATAAATTATCCACCCTCGATTACAGTGTAGTGGCTTATCTGTTTTTGCCAAATAAGATATTTTCTTGCTTTTTACTTTTATAAAAAAGTTTTTTTATAATTATATATTAAAACTTAAAATTATGCTTATTAATACGTAATGTACCAATGTGGTGCGTTGAAATGTCTTTGATTGTAAGCGTGATAAGTGTGGATTTGATTCCCGCATGCTATTTTTGTGTTAATTTAATTTCGATATTATGGAAAGGCAAAGCTGTTTTAGACAATGTGTTTTTTGTTTTATTTTGCGTTATTTTAGAATTTTATTTTATTTACATAATATATTTATACTTATATTAGAAATAAAATAAATTTATATTTTTGTTGTAAAGAATGTCTAAAATGTAATAAGGAAAATGGAAAAGGATACGGAGAACCTTGTTCATAATTGCAGACTATAATCAATTTTCCGAATATCAAATGTTTAATTATAAATAAAGTTCTTTTTTTCTGTCATTATTGTTAAAGAAGAGATTCAATGAGTGATTTATGTAAAATCAATAAATACTGTTTTATTTTGAAAATAAATATTGTTTTCTTTATCTAATATTAGAAGAGAATATTCACTTAAAAAATAAAAATAAAATAGTTGCGTAAATTAATATTTTAATAATATTTGTCGCTAAAGAACTTTTCTCGTGGACTACCACGTCAGTATAATATAAAAAATTAAGCCACGTCAGTCGCAGAGAGTAAAGTAATTAATTCATTTTTAAAATCAATTCAAAACACAGTGAAAATTTTTGGTTGTAATAACTTTGAAAATTACTCTTACAATTTTGCTCTGAAACTATAAATAGTAAAATTTCATTTTGTCATTCAAGTGTAAGTTAGTAATTGGACGTGAAAAACCAAACGACGTCAAATTAAAGAATATGTCAAAAGCATCCTGTGATCCTCCCAAGTGTAAATATACTCATTAATTTCATTAGATTGGACAAAACCCGTCGTACTCTATACAATTATTAAACATAATTACGAGATGAGGAGCGACAGTGTATAATATAAAACTATAGGTCTGACGTTTGATTGATATCTAGATACTTAAATTTAAAACCTACTTTAGATTTGTGACGGATGTAGAGAATATCAGCAAATAATTTTTCAAATACAAAGGCAACTTCTTGATCAGAGCTGATAAACCATTGCTATTTTTTTATTTAAATTCAAAGTTAATACGGTAACACGTAATATGTATGCACCTGCGCCACGACTGGCCTCGTTTTTTATTGGTGGTAAGAATAAGCGATATATTTATGTATTCATGGGAAACAACACCTATATCTAAATAATTTCTTTTTGCTTTCTCCGCATACTGCTGTCCACTGCAGACCTGCAATCACCAGCCTTAAATGATAATTAAATGTCGGCCATGGAGAGATCGACGACCTCAGTCTCTATTCATCTTGGGAAATAATTATACAAATGTAAAGGTAATTTTGAAATTAATGTTTTTGGTTTGGTTAGTTTTGGTTTTATTTGGTAGCATATATTTTTTAAACATTTTTAAAGTGTTATAGTGTGCTATTAAGTAAGCGCCTGGTCGGTGTCCAGGAGGTATGGGTTTGAGTTCCGCTACGTTCAAATTTTTATACGTTTTCTAAATAAATATTTAGCATATATTTTATTATATAAAATTTTCTTTATTTAAATGTATAAGGTATAAGATAGTAAAAGGTATATACTAACTTATTCCTATTATAATCGTAAATATAATAGATATAAGGTAGCTTTATTAAAAGCACAACATGAAAATATGTTTAAATATATTGTTTTCCACAACTAAAATTGTTGTGTTCCATTTTATTTCATAAATAAATAAAAATACATTCATTATGCACAAAACAAAGGAACTGTAAACAAAAACACAGTTATAGTGAGTTATTCGAATATCCTGTTGTGAATTTATAAATTGGTTCACGGAAAAAAATGTCTTTCGAGGTAGTCAATTTATTTACAAAGCAGCAAAACTTTAAGATCAATTTATATTTCTTTTTAGTTTCACGTTGTATACCACACTTAGGCGGGTAGGCAGAGGGAATCTTGACACCTAGCGTTAACACGCTACCTACCTATTACACTTGTGGGACACATTTTTTCTCAACTTCTCGCAAATTCTACTTAACTTCCGCCACTTAACACGCAATGCCTCATTGCGTGTTAAGTGGCGGAACTTAACACCACGTTTTGCCGCGTTGACAGAGCTTGGAACAACCTGTCGCGCTTACTGTTGCATCCTGCATCTCGACTGGCCGTTCCGTAATGAGACGATTGGAATTTAAATTAATACTCTACCATTTTAGTATTTGCTATAATTTTTTGTTATAATATAACAGAAACACGATATATGTATACCTATATATCATTGTATATAAGGTATATACAATGATATATAGGTATACAATATACGTATGGCTCATTGTAACGTTATTTGACGTTTTTCTTTGAATCTTTAATTCATTCAATCGATTTCAGGTATACAGAGTGTTTTTGTCAGCACCACTTTAAATTAAGTTACAGTTTTAACTACTGTATAAAAGCTTAATACAACTATTTTTTTTCCCCAAAAATGAAAAAGTGATGTTTTTAAAAAAAAAAATAATAATAAAATTATCGTTGTAAAATAAAACGCCATTTGTCAAGAACGACGCACGCAGTCATAAACCTATCAACAGGAAACCACTACATATGCTTTATCACGAAATCAAGTCGTAGGTAATGGTGGCAAAGTTCGAAATTGTTTAACTTATAGTACTATTTCTGTAGTAGTATGTGATAACGTTATTGGTAACCTATGCGTACTACGTCACATTAAATATTTTACCGTATATGCTGTTTCCGTAAAAGGAGCGCTGACGCTTCCACCCTGTATATTATGAAAATTTAATATAACTTGTTAGAGGAAAGAAATTAGATTTTTATGTTACAAAAAATACTGATAATCCTTAGTATGCGTTTATTTCGGTACAATTTCGTCGAAGTAATTGTTTTACTTATTTGTTTTTCACATTTTATTGCGCATACAGTAAGCTAGGGGATAGTTAAGTTATACCCCCTTCCAAAATGAAAATGTTTTTTTTATTCCCCACTTTCTGGCAAATTTTCAAGATACTGTGTGGTTGTTTTACCATAGTTAAGTAATACTCCCTTCTCCAAAATCTAAATGTTTTTTTTTATACCCCACTTTCAAATTTTCAAGATATTGTGTGGTGGCGTTACCATAGTGAAGAAATAGAAAGTTCTGCAACTATATAAGATAATGTAAACCTTAAGTATCTTTCACTGAACACGTAGATATCGGGATATGGAAAATAAAGTGACCGATCACCAAATTTACTAATAGAATATAACATAATAATTTCTATACTAAAATTTGTTTTCTATATAGTTTAATTAGAATTAGCGGTCGTAAACCTAATGTTATTGGAAACAGTAAATATGATATCAGCATGTAGCAGTTAATTGTCATAAACGTGGCAATCATAACAATGCGCCGTATTCCATATTTATCGGTGCATCCATATATCTATTACAAACCAAAAATATTTAGTAGCGTTTGCATATCATTAATTTAAAGTTAGGGAATCATTAATAATGGTAAGGAATTTCTAGTGACAAACGATGACAGAAAAATATCTATTTAAAAAAAATAAGTTATTAGTCTGTAACAGTATGTACCACGGATATAAGTTAAAAATAAATAAATAAATAAAATAAAATATGCATGGCAATACACATAAATAACATAGTTAATTATGTATTTACATTTTTGATACCATATTAATCGAGACGAGTTCGTGTATTGTCGTCCCGAATGTCGCGACCGTCGTTCCGTATATATAGGTGGTGGTGATGCTGGAAGGCAGCGGTCGAGTCGAACTCTAAAGTACTACGGTACTAATAAATATGTTGCACATAAAGACTCGTACCAAATGTATAATGAATATAATATGATAATTCGAAGTCTATGATGGCACGATCTTTTAGGATCGAATTCCTTATAAAGGAATTATATGTGTAGGAGCGACACATATTATGGATTAAAGTTATCTTTGACCAATGTTATAATATTGAATGTTGCTTGACGTCGCGGAAGCAGACGTGATGGGCTTATGCGAACTGTTGTAGTGACATTAACTATGTCTTGGCTGATGCCGTCTCGCAGTACGCTCGCGGTACGTAAGCTGTGTTTGTATGGCGTTAGCCATGTATATATTACATACCACTTCTACGATTTGGTATACGACTAGTAGGTGTGTGGTGCTATTTTATGTCCCAGCTCCGGTGTATGTAGTAGTGTCCGCTCGTCTTATACGGGTGCGTGGTGCTATTTTATGTCCTGGAACTCTGGTGTATGTAGTAGTGTCCGCCTACGGTTCGAGACACGACTGTGGGGTGTGTGCCGTGCGTTTATTTAACATACCGGCCGCCTTGCGGCAGTGCGTTCGTTCCAACGACTTATATTGATCTCACAAATCAATCAACATCACGAATCACAATTCTAATATAATAATCTTAATACAAATAAGCGTAACAAGTATCTTCAGACTGATCACACTCAAACGTCCCGGAGAGTTCAATAAGACTGTTGCAGCCGCAGTCAGGTAGGAATTCACGGTGTAGGGCGGGGAGGTGCCCGTACTCTTTCTTCCTTTTATTATAACTAGTTCGCTGTTATAGTGGAGAGGAAGATAGGACGCGCTCTTGGCTTTTCTTCGGACGAGCTTCGAGTTATGACAATATCATATTGTCGAGTTTCCAGTTATGTAAATAACTGACACAAGAACAACTTCTGATTGCAAATATATTATTAAAGCGATACCTTCTAATGGCATAACATAAAATTCTTAATACTGTTACCTCTGAATCTCTAAAAGATTTTGGGTTCTTCACGATCACAACTATAGACGGTTCTAACCACTAGACACATCACGAGCCAAGGCGTTATTTATTAAATAATATTTTAAAAGGTGTTTGAGATATCAGTTACAAGTCGATATACGTAATATAATCTATTGCAGATTAGTCTACGTGACAATGACTACAAGATTATTAAAACCGAAAAAGGGAATTAATTTTGACTCACTACAATTAAAACTGCCATTTCTGCCGTTCTGCAGCGACAATTAAAGAATGAATGGAAAAGTATAATTTTTATTCCAATACTCGACCTGAAGACCTTTGAGTGCAAATCAACCGTATATACTGCGCATATTTCAATAAGGATAAATAGTATATTAAAATTACAGTACATTGCAGATATCTAACAAGAATCAGAACATTTAGGTTATAAATCGACTGATGCCTGCCTTTATCGTAGTCGATGAACTCACAAACTCAGACATTAAGACAACGCATTAAGATCGCGTTTGCACGCTCTGGAATTATTTTAAGATCGTTCTCTATTTTTATCTGTAACAGATTTGTATGCAATAAAGTTTTTCTATCTATCTATCTATCTATCAAAATTAAACCATTAGCAGAACGTCATAAATGCGGAAACAATACGCAAACCGTCAACAGTAAAACCTCATCGAGTTACAAGTTCCGGGCGAACGAATCAAACTTCTGGATCAATTTAGTTTATCGGCATAATATTTTATATATTTTATTTATTTTATATTCTGTTACATTTAAAAAAAAATGGAGAGTATTGTAGGAATATTACACAATAACTAATATTATTTGAAAATAACATTTCTCGATATCATAGCGCAGTTCTAAGAAATGCTCAAATATCTATTTAGTTACTAAAATCGGTGGACATGCATATCCGTTTGGATATGAATTAAAGTCCAAAACCCGACCAAATTTTCTATAAAATAAATGTGTATAAAAAATATTGTTATATTAATATAATTACCTACTATAAAAGATCAATCGAAATATCGACAAATTGAATTGTTTATTTTTTCTTTCCTTTTCGAACTTGTAAGTAAATTGACTATTGAAATTGTATAAAGCTATTGTACAAAATGATTCCTTGTTTTTCCTTAGAGCAATATATGTGATATCGTAATAACCATATTTTTGTTCGCTTTCTATTATATGATAAGAGATTTATATTATTTATATTTCTGTGTAAGAGGTAACCACTAGGTTACCTCTACCTACTATGCTGTGTGCGAGTATACTGCGTGAAGCTGAAATAAAAAATCTTAAGTCTGTGTTCTTGTTGTCTAAACCAAATTCTGTTGAAGCTAAATGGTTATATAAGTTTAAGATTAAATAGTGTATAATTTACTTTAATTCAAATTTCTGTTAGTATTTCGTATTTTTAGTTCGTTTTAAGGGAACGATGGGACTGACATTTTTGTATTTTAATTACTTAAAAAGTCCCTAAATAAAAACAGATTAAAAAAAAAAAGTCTGTGTTCAGAATGCGTTTCTGCTAATATAGTCAAACATCCGTGTCTTAGTGAAAATCAAAGTAAGTAAATTAAGTAATTTTTTTTTATTTGTACACCACTTGCATAAAAATACAGAGAAAAAAAAACAGAAAAGAAAACAAATGCACAAAAAGATGGCCTCACGGCTAAGTAGCCATCTCTTTCAGACAACCTTTAGGGCGAAAAGAAACTGTCATAATATTAAGAAAGTGGGTGGCACAAAGTATGACTGTAAACCGACTGGTTGTGGGTTCGAACCTCACTCGAGGAGATGAAATATTTACTTAAATTTATATTTCCATTTCTTCGCCCTGGTGTCGAGCGCGGCGTTGAGTTCTGCCACTCAACACGCAATGCCTCCAGAATTCGGCCGAAAGTGGGGAACGGAGTGTCTAAAAACACTAGGTTCCCTTTGCCTACCCTGCTGTGTGCGGGATACAGCGTGAAGCTGATTAGATTTTTTTTTTAATAAATAAATTTAGATATAAACAAAATAATTTACTGATATATAAATATTTCTAATATAATACAATACATGAAGTAATAAACAATATGTATGTAACATACAGCAAAATATATATAATAAATACATATAAATATATACTCACAATCCATAGACAGTAATTTTGTAATTTATTATTGAAATGGAACCTATAATAAAACAAATATTTAGTTTCCCTGTTTATCATTTGTATTGTAATAATATGTAGAAAAATATTATTTAGAAAGAAATAATTGGTGTCTTTAATACATTTTAAAATCATCCCTTAAAATGTCTTATTAAAGACATAACATTGCCAGAAAAAAAATTATGATACACTTTGAGTTTCACAGATGTAGGCCAACTAGAAGCAGTTTACTGTTTTCTTAACGCCGTTTAGCTTAGAGATTCTTCTAACGGGAAATCGAACCTAGATTCTAAATATTCTAAAATTGCTTGTGGTCAAGCAATACATATAATAATACATATAATAATTTAATTGAGCTTATTCAATTACAATAATAATAGATTTCATAGGCAGTAAGTGAAAGAATAGAAATAAGTACTTCACACTAAGTTTTTTATTTCACAAAAAAAGAAATGGCCAGTAAAAAGATAATACAATTCAAATAAGCTTAATCAAAAAGATAACGAAAGAAGTCGGCATCTTACAGTCTACAATCTAAAAAATATAACTTGAAGTGCAGCAGTCGCAAACACAAGTGCCTTGCGAGGCACTTTCACAAAAAGCCTTCAATTTATTTTGTCCTGGCAAATACTACTCAATATTTAAAATAGTCCTTTACTAGACATATTTTAGTACTATTTGAGAAAGTACTTATTCACATTTTAGTTATTGCGAAATCTTATATATTTTTTCTTAAAAAATCTCAGTAGGTTGAAAGCAAAAGTTTTACAAGGTACCATAATTATTTTATGTAATATTGAGGTGCAGGTAGCGTAGTGCAGGGTCGCGTGACTGTGAACACGACAGGATATGGGTTCGATTGCGAACGAAATATTTAATATTTTTATTTCCGCGCTCAGTAATGAACCAAAGAGCTGAGGTGAGGTTCCACCACTCAATTATTGGATATACTAAATTATCTTAATTCAATTAAAGATTCTTATAACTCAATTCCTTCCCATTGAGGCCAGTCGTGGCGCAGTGGTACAAAGTGTGACTGTAAAACCGACTGGTTGTGGGTTCGATCCCCACTCGAGGAGATGAAATATTTACTTAAATTTATATTTCCATTTCTTCGCTCTGGTGTCGAGGCAAAGCGCGGCGTTGAGTTCTGCCACTCAACACGCAATGCCTCTAAAATTCGGCAGAAAGTGGGGAACGGAGTGTCTTAACACTAGGTTCCCTCTGCCTACCCTGCTGTGTGCGGGATATAGCGTGAAGCTAATTTATAACTCAATTCCTTCTGCCTTTTATGCTATGAGCGAGATATAACGTGAAGCTAAATAAATTTACGATTTTAATTTGTCTTCTAAAATTATAAATATTGCACAAATTTACTTTCAATTAAGTTTGAACTAATTTGCTCGTATTTGGAATTCTATTTGTATTAATCCAGTAGAAAACATTTCAAAGAAACTAAATATTAGGATTTTGGTTTAAGTATGTTTATAATCCCGATTACTTGCGATGCCTTGAACTTCGCTCAATGTTTATACTGGCTGCTATTTCTTTCAAACAACCTTAGTGGAACATTTACTTTTATAATACTATCGAAATTATAAAAATATAGCCACCAACTATGATAGGTGTAATAACTGGGATTACTAACTCTCGGGATTTGCCAAAAAATACTGTGTAGCTATATTGAAGTTTATTGTTTAGGAAAAAGATATCCATATAAATATTTATATGTTATTTTATTATTTAAATGGAGATCGTGCTGCTGCAAATTTTTTAACTAGGTGGGATGACAATGTACGCAATATACAGTTGGAAGGGAAGAGACGAAGGTCGAGCTCATTAGCGGATAACTTCAAGACGATAATAGCTGTAGGCAGAAGGCTAAATAAAGAATTAAAAAAAACATACAACATGGACATTTCCAATTGTAATTCAAACAGTCTTCATAGTCTTTATTTTTTTAAATACATTGACAAAAATAACAAAATAAAAAAAATATATATAATTTTTTTTTCTTAGTGGTTTTTTCTTGCATTTAGATTTTTTTCTTAGTGGTTTTTCCTTGCATATAGATTTTGCTCTTCAAATTTCACTGTGTTTACATTTTTAATTGATTTCCTTAAAAGCATGTTTTGTTACAAAATAAATAAATTATAAATTTCAACTAAAAATGTGCATTTTAAAATTTGGGTTAATATAATATTATTGTTTTCCAAAATAAATACTGATGCTTATTTAAACTATTATCTCTACGAAATAGGATTCAAACTGACTTTGACCATAGAACTCTAATAACTAACATAAACATAGTTAACTTATGCAATTAAAAGTGCTCGGAGTTATACTATTAATTTATGAAATTAATATTAACGAAATCACATTACAATAGAACAACAGAGCGTATCCTGAAGTCAAATTTAAGCATTCCAGATGAAGTAACACTTTCTTTTTCTTTTTTTACCTTCACGCTGTATCCCGCACATAGGTAGGCGGTAACTTCATCGCCATTAAGACACTTTATTCCCCACTTTCCGCTGAATTCTTAAATACTTTTCTATGAATATTAATACTGGCTTTATACAATTTTATTTTATATTTAAAATACTTAATTAAACAAAAAAAAAATCAAAATATAAACGAAGCAATAGCAATATTGACTAATAGGAAAAAAATAAAGTATATACAGAACACAAACCTCTAGTATATTAAAGCAAGAAGAAACGAACAATTAGAAACTAATTAATATATGGCTAAAAAATATTAAAAAACATTCAAAAGATCGTTAAAAAAACACATTAACATAAAATACATTCTATTTTTATGAAACATATCATATCAAGTTGAATTTGCCATTGCATAGTGAATACGGGTGTGACATGAATGGGAAAATCTGTTATCATCTGTTTGCTTTTGACACCTTAAGCTTACTGGGTGAGGGTCATACTGTGAAATTTCTTAAATATCATAAAATTTGATTTCTTTTTAAAGGAGATATATTTTTTTATATTTAAAAGTTAATTTGGAAATAAAAATAATCTATTGCGTAATATAATAATCGCGGCGTTGAGTTCCGCCACTCAACATCCGTTCACAGTATACCAACACTCTAACTTCACTGCTCTAGCTTAATATAGTAAATTATCTCAAATAAAATAATGCCAAAATTAAAAAAAATAAAATCTACTTCACGCTGTATCCCGCACACAGCAGTGTAAGCAGAAGGAAACTAGTATTAAGACACTCCGTTCCCCACTTTCTGCTGAATTCTGGAGGTATTGCGTGTTATAGAACTCAACGCCGCGCTTAGCTTCGACACCAGAGGGAAGAAATGGAAATATAAATTTAAGTAAATATTTCATCTCCTCGAGTGTGGATCGAACCCACAACCATGTAATTTTGAGACTATCTATTTTTGTGTTCAACCATTGAATTTATTTCCAATTCCCTTGAGTGTTTAAAATAATAGTCAATTTTCCAGTTATGTAATGTTCAACATAAATAGAGTTGATTGATATTTTTTTCTGTGTCATTAATGTTAAAGAAGAAATTCTTTACTTTTTATTTATTATTTAATTACTAATACATTCAAGAGTAAAACTAAACTCTAAAAACAACTTATTGCTGTCCATGCATTCTGCTGTCTACTGCAGAACTGATATCACGGCAGTAATGATATGCTTTTAATGATAATTAAGTGTCATAGACGACGAGCGTGATCGAGAGATCGACGACCTCATTCACTGAAAAGTGAATCTTGGGAAATAATTATTCAAATGTAAAGGTAATATTTTGGAATGACTTTTTTATTTTTTTACATATTATATCACTTCAGAGGCTAGTCATGGCGCAGGGAGACACCCGTGTGACTGTAAACGCGACTGGTAGTGAGTTCAATTCTCACTTAAGGAAATAAAATAATTAGTATTTTTATTTCCTTTCTAGTGTTGAGGTGAAGTGCGGCGTTGATATACGCCACTCAGCGCACATTGCCTTCAGAAATTGGCGGTAAGTAGGAAGCAATGTTTTAAGACTAGGCTCCCTCAGCCTACCCTGTTATATACGGAATACAGCGTGAGGTTGTAAAATTGAAGTTCATAATATTGTAATAAAATTTATGCTGAAAGTACAAATATAGCTTTCCAAGCACAACACAGAAATATGTATAGATATATTTTTATTCTACAGTAAAATTGTTATGTTTCATTCCTTTATATAAATAAAAAATATTACATTCATTATGCAAAAAATTGTGGAACTGTGAACGTAAACACTGTTATAGCAGGTTACATGTATATCGTGTTGTGTATTTAAAATTGATTCCCAGAAAACATGTCTTTTGAAGTAGTCAAATAATGCAAGGCAGCAAGAGCTAGTGCCTGTTAAGTGGCGGAACTCAACACTGCGCTTTGCCTTGTTGTCAGAGCAAGGAGATAAAAATACTAAATAATTAATTTTATCGAACCCACAGCCTATACTGTCGCACGCTTATACTTCTGCCCCACGACTGGCCATAATTAGGCCATATTTATATTAATAATTTACCAATTTTGTATTTGCTATAATTTTCTATTATAATATTATAGCAAAGCCGTTTATATCATTGTATATATATGTACCATACTTACAATATACTCATGACTCTTTGATTATGTTCTGACTTTTTTCCTTGAATCTTACGATTTTAACTATATATGAAAAGTTAATGTAACTTGTAGATAAAAGAGAATTGGATTTTATGTTACAAAAAATACTGATACTCCTTAGTGCGCGTGTACTCGTATTTCAGTAAACTTTCATCGAAGACATTACTTATTAATTTATTTGTTTTTCAATTTTATTCGAGTTTCATCCTGAATAAAGCAAGCTGGGCAAAGAAAGTCAAGTAGGTATCCATATTCTCCTTTTTCCGAAATCATTTTTTTTTCTATTCCCCACTTTCCGACCAATTTTCCAGACATTGCGTTTAGACTGGTGGCGGATCTAAACGCCTCAGGTGTTTACAAGTGCAAATGCAGTTCTAGTTTTGTAACCACAGTTAACCCTTAACTGGTGGGGGACGAGCGGCTTCCACGCGTGACCTTTTCTATATTTTCGAACTAGCTAATGCCGCCATTTTAAGTATTCTTATTACGTCGCTATTTGCAGCGGGTGCCGGACCCTGGGCACTGCATCACTTATCAGGAGGCAGGTATTCACTTGTTGGGATCTTTACCACGATAACAATTACGTTAGTTTTTTGACATTATAGTTTCGATTTGCTTCTTTTTTTGTTGTACAGTTATTTAATCAAGATGTCGCAGTCTTTATGTGATAAAGCAATAGAAGAGACCGTAAACAAAGATTATGATTCCAAAACAGTGATTGTAGTTAGACCAGAAGACGAATATAGTGATATAGAAATTTTAAATTCTTGTGACGATCCGTATCAGTATCCTTGATCCTGACGATCGTAACGATGTGGATTTTGATACTCAACCTTACTTGACCCAGTCAATCCAATAATGACGTATACGTCAGCATAATATAATAAGGCAAAGATAGAGAGTATAAGAAGCCAGTATAATTGGGCCAGCTACATCTAAAAGTAATGTTACTATAAAGAATCGTTTGAATTCTATAAAACGTAAGAACTATAAAATGTCTTTTTTAATTTAAGTTTACGTATTCTAGATAAAGTTAAATCATGTTATTTTTGGCTATAACTTTCCAAATAATAAAAAAGTTCAATAAGTTTCATAGACATTATTAACGTAAGAAAAAAATAATAATTAGGTAAGATTATTTAGAAAAATAAAAAGTAATTGATTTCATAAATCGAGCTTATTATTTCTCATTTATGAGCATTTAATTAAGTACAGTTTGCTTGCTAGATGCAAAAATAATATTGGGGCCGCGTGACCTCCAAAATACCAGTTACGTTTGTCTTATTTACGAAACCAGTTAAGGGTTAAGAGAGTAAAATAATTGTCCTTAGTATAAATATTTTTGTGCTCAATAAATAAAAGAAAATCTTTCACTCAATACTTTTTTTATCGGAAAATGAAGAATAAAATGACCGATCGCCAAATCTAATAGATTTGGTAATCCTTTGGGTAATAATATAAAATATGTTATAACTAGCGGCCTGCTCGCGGCTTTGTCCGCTTGAATTACATGATTATTAATTTCAGAAATATAGATATTACAAACAGCCTTAATAATTAAATAATTGATTTGGATTTGGATTAACGATATTCTTTATATATAGTATGTATTCGTTATATATATATATATATATATATATATATATATATATATATATATATATATATATATATATATATATATATATATATATATATATATATATATATATATATATATATACTTTAAGTACATTTAAATGACGATTACTTTTTTTTAATGAACCGATTTTGATTTTTGAAACAAACTAAGTTAAGTTGAGTTAAAACAAAAGTGAAATTTTCAAGTAAATCGGTTCAGTACTTTCAGAGAAAAATGTGAACATACATATCGACAGACATACAAGAAATTAAAAAAATATATTTTTGGTTTCTATTATTCTTTTTAAGTGTCCCTCTACCCATTTCAAAATTACTCAATGTACAGACAAAATATTTTTACTCTCTTATTATATATAGAGAAGAGATTAGTTCTATACTAAAATTAATTTCGATATTGGTAGTTTAATTAGAATTAGCGATTATAGCCCTATTTTTATTGAAAGCAGTAAATATGATATCAGTATGTAGCACCTGATTGTCATAAACATAGCAACCATAACAATGCGCCGTATTCGATATTTATCGTTGCCAAACACTATTATAAACCATAGCTGAATTCAAACATAATATTGCATTTGTTTATATTTACTAGTAGATTTAGTAGCGTTTGTTGTGCATTTCAATAATATAAGCTTAGGGAATTATTATTAATCCTTTTTTTTTCAGTTTTACAATGTATCCTATAAATGCCAACAACGGTAGACAAAGGGAACACGGGAACCTAGTGTTAAGACACTCCGGTCTCATTAAGAGTAAGGTCACTTCCGTTTCCCACTTTCGCTGAAATCCGTACAAGGATATGGTTATCAATTTAATCAATCTATATTTAATTCATCTAGTATTCTATAATCTAGAGTAGTTCATAAAAAAATATTTATGGTAAGGAATTTCTTGTAACAAAAGATAATAGAAGGTCGTTTCAAAACAAGTCAGCGTGTCTGAAGATTTTCGTCCTTGTCACGACATATTACTTTCGGGTTGATTAGCCGCAAGATTCCAATGGAAACTGTCAAAATAGATTTTATATATTAATGCACGTATAGTTTTGCCAACGTATTTTTTTTTATTTTGTTACTATTACGTTTACTAGGTCAAATATTTTTTTTTATTTTTAGCTCGAACTTTAATAACCTTTTTATCATTATAATTCCACCCCCTTATATACATTTCTTTTACTCCAGTTCTTTAATTATTGCGTTTCGAACGTCCAGACGTCGAAATATCAATTTGTCGTCATCGAATTTGTCATAATGAATTAAGAACAATATTACACTAAACATAAATGAAGCATTACCAACAATTAGATAGTATTTTCTTTTTTTTTAGAAATATATATATTTTTTAAAGATCATTCATCACTCATCTTTGTTTTTAACTAAACACAAATGCTCAAATATCTACTGAACTACTAAAAAATAAAGGAATGTCCAACATCTGAAAGCTACTGTCGATCGAGTTTCATTCTGCAATTTCGAACAAATCTTCTTCTAAATCCATTAAAATATTTTATTAAAACAAAGTAGTATTGAACTCTCTTATACAACAGGTTTTCAAAAAAAGAAATCCAAAGTAATTCCCAGAAGAAAATGAAACTTGAAATTAAAGTGTAAGATGTACGTAAAAGTTTTTTATCGAGTTATCATGAATTGATCTGGGAACCTTCTGAAAAGTAAACCAAGTCCTGTTCCGAACCGGATAGTCCCAACTCTTTCAATAGAGGATTAATATTACAGAACTGTCTCGAATGAATTGGTAAATAGATTTAGCGAAGTTTCGGGAAGGATACATATATGAAAGCGAATGAACTTTTGTAAGAGTGGAATTTTGAGGCTTAATGTAATTAAATGTTTGTAAATATATGATGGTAATTTATATAGACATAATTATTATAACTTGAGTTTTATAGATGTAGACCATCTAGTGATAGTTCACTGTTTTCCTAACGTCGTACTTAGTCTAGTTTAAAGATTATTTTTATTGGAAATAGAATATGGATTTGGATACATCCTAAAATTTCCATAAGTAATAAGAAAAAAAAGTATTATTGAGCTTATTGAGTTAAATTACAGACTTATAGGCAGTAAATAAAAAAATAAAAGTAAGTACTTTACACTAATTTCTTATGTTCACAAGGATCGTAAATGGCGGGTAAAAACAATCAGTTTAACAAAAAAGCTTATAGTCTTTTATCCAAAAAATATAACTTAAAGTAAAGGAGTCTCAAATATAAGTGCCTTGTACTTTAACGGAAAGCATCCTATTTATTTTGTCCAGGCAAATACTACTCAGCATTTAAAATAGTCTTTTGTAACACAAATTTTAGTATTATTTATAAAGTACTTATTCACATTTAACCCTAGATGAATAACCTACGTAGAATCGAATCGAATTTTTGTATACTATGCAGAAATAAATCGATTGTTGTATGAAATGAAAGAATGAAGAGATTTACAGGTCGGACAGCAAAAATGCATAGTTTCCAAAAAAAATTGGACACTAAGTGATGGCGACGAGAGCACATGGATTCAAGCAACCGAATAACTTGCCTTCTATAAGGGCGACATACATGCTGCAGTGAAAGGTGGAAATGTAATTTTTGTAAAGATATAATATGTATATCTCTATACATATAAATAAAATTAAAGGTCTGTCTTTGATTTCAAAGGAACTGTGTTCTGTAGTCATTTAAACGACAAAATACAAACAAACATTTTTTTTTGTGTGTCTGTATTTCTGTGTGTACGGCCTAATCTTTATAACAGTTTAATCAATTGTCATATAACTAACACCGAAAGATAGAAGCTATGGTGCAACTTTCACTTTTTATATTCCGTAATTTCCTCGAAATTAAACAATATTTTTTTTCAAAATCTGATATAGTCATAAAACATTTAATTATAATTTATTATGCATAACAGTATAGATAAATAAAATGAAAATACTTTTTTCCCCACATCCATTTATGTAATTAATAAATAACGGCAAGTTTAGGCGGGCGAAGCCCCGCAGCCGGGAGTATTTTATTATATTTAAATAAATTATTTTTTAGCATATGTGTGTTAAAATTAAACGGTAAAAAAAATTAAACATTTTAAGAGTAATAATAAAAATACACATACATATATAGCACAATAGATTATACGCCAAGGTTTATTAAAGAAACGCGGTATTAAATACATTTTCCCTGGATAAATCAACAATACAAATTCAACATTTTATCTTGCTAGACTATTGTCCTTTCAATTCTTTCATCCTATCTCGTACAAACCCGTCTCGGCAGTAATCTGGTTCGCAAGGAAACGGGTATCTTACCTAAAGTAAATAAATGAAATGCTTCTATACAGTGCTTATAAATAAACATTTACAATTGAAACTTAGATAAATTAGTCTTAATTTTGTTTATATTTTTTTCATATGTGCTACTGTGCTATGTTACCAAAATATTGAGGCCAGTCGTGGCGCACTGGTACAATGTGTGACTGTAACAGGTGGATTCGATTCCCGAAATTCGATCGAAATATTCAATATTCCATCTTTTTCGCTCTGGTGTTGAGGCAAAGCGCGGTGTTTAGATCCGCCACTAAACACGTCTCAACGCTTTCATAATTGAAAGAGACCCATAAGAGTCACATAATTCTTAACATATATAGGTTACTTCTGCCTACTCTGCTGTAGTAGTAATAAAATAATCAGTCAATATGACACAAATCTATATTTTTGTAGTCTTGCCAGGTGCAAATTATTTATGGCAGAGACAAGTTTATGCGGAGAGCGCTTGAAAAAATCGAAAACAATATATCATTGTACCGGGTTAAGTGATAACTCACGAGTAATGTAGCTGAACTAATGATCCAAAACACTGGAATTTTTAAGTTGTATCAGAAATAAAATTGTAAGATAACATTATTTTCTTTGTACAAAATATATTTAGCCTCTCTGCTGCATTTACTGGATAAATATTTTAAATATATTTTTTGGAATTTTATATTTTTTGCGGTATATCGCATATAGCATCGTAAACAGAGAGATCCTAGTGCAAAAACACTCTGTTCTACTTTTGCTGTGTTGAGTGGCGGAACTGAACGCCACATAGTGCCTTGTTGTTTGTCCAAACCGAGGAAATAAACATATTAATCATTCATTCCCCCCGTTTGTGCCACAGCGGCCTCATTATTTTCATCTTGACATGTGGATAAAAAGAAATATAAACATTGTTACGTTTAATTCAATTTATATTCATAGTTTTTTTGTATGTTTTATGAGCAAACTAGAAAAAAAATTGTATTAATCATATTATTTATTTATTTATATACGTTATTGCACAAATAACAAAAAAGAAAAATGTACAAAAGGCTAGCTTAACGCTAAATAGCATTCTCTACCAGCACTATTATTTTTTTGTAAGACCAAATGTCTAAAAATTTTGAGGCCAGTCGTGGCACAGGGGCACAAAGTGTGATTGTAAACGTGACTCATTGTTGTGGGTTCGATCCCCACTCGGGGAAATAAAAAAAATATTCAAATTTATATTTTCATTTCTTCGCTCTGGTGTCGAGGCACAGCGCAGCGATTAATTCCTCAACTCCAGAATTTGGCGAAAGTGGGGAACAGAGTGTCTTAACACTAGTTTCCCTCTGTCTATCCTACTAGCGTGAAGCTGATAAAAATAATAATATAATTAATTCAAAAAATAATAATTCAAAAGCGCGTCTTGCTAACAAACACAATAAACAAAGATTTTTTCGTAATATATATATTTTTTTAATTAATTTAAAAATTAAAAGTCAAATCGTAAAATATTGATATAATGTTATTATGCTTCCACAGAAATACAGATGCTTATTTACATCATCTTCGCTATGAAATAAGATTCAAACTGACTTCTTCTATAGCACTTTAATTCACTAATTACTACCACTAACAATGTTAACTTATGCAGTTAAAAGTCCTCGCAGTTATAATATTATTTTATTAAGTAAATTTTAACTACGTTACATTAACATAGAACAAAAGAGCGTTATAAAGATTAAACATTCCAGATTAGTTAAGATTTATTTTCCTTATCTTTAGTTTCTTTGTATCTCGCATAACAGGGTAGACGGGAGAGACAGAGGTACCTGGGAACCTAGTGCTAAAACTCCGTTCCCCTTAAAACATCCCTTTTTCCACTTTTTGCCGAATTCTAATAATATTGCGTGTTCAGTAACGGAACTCAACGGCGCGATATGTCTTGTTTTTGATACAAACAAACTAAATACCAAATGATATAAATAAAATTGTAGTAAAAGCACGTATTATACGAATACGAGCTGCGGTAATATAGAGACCTACTACGTAATGGAAGGTACTTTAACCCGGTTCTTCAGTAATGTGTCGACGTGACACGTTTTAACGGCTAACTTCAGGGTTGATTCAATTTATTTCACGTATTCGATCGATAAGGAAGTGATTTAGAATGTCATCATTGGTGTAATAAAAAATAAGATACTAATACATATATAGCTCTATATATATATATATATAATTCACCCCCTAAAGGTTCAAATAAGGGGTTGAAAGTTTATACGGAAAAATCTTTAAATCGCTACCGATTTTTATAAAAATTTAAATTCATATTTTTAAAAATATTTTATTGAACACGTGTTTCGTGGTTTTATTGAACACGTGTTTCGTGTTTTTAGAAGTCACCCATAAGGGTGCAAATACGCGGGGGAAGCTGCGCGTGCCCACTAGTTGGATATATGCATAAATTGAACCTGCAACCTCAAGCGTAATTTACATCGATTCCAATAGTGAAAACATTTCATGTTATATTCACACTTTTGTACTTTCATTATTTTGTATAGAGTAACTTTAATATTTGGAATAGTAAAAATCTTACATAGTATCGGATTTTTAATTCCATTAAGTCGGCTACCAATAGCTTTCAAGTATTTGATATAAGCAATTACATTAATATAGTAAATATATATACATAAAATCAAATCGGCTTCACGCTGTATCCTGCACACAGCAGGGAAGGTAGAGGGAACCTAGTGTTAAAACACACCGTTCCCCACTTTCCGCCGAACTCTGAAGACATTGCGTGCTGAGTGGCGGACACCAGAGCAAAGAAATGACTATATAAATGTAAATAAATATTAAATACCATTTATTATTATTTGTCTTGATGATGTCTGGAAATAATTTTTCGTTTTAAATATTGTTTTGCAACACAAAACTCATATAATTTTTGTTGATACTAGTTGATACTGTACTCTGGACACTAGACACGTCACACTCTCAATTAAAAAAAAATACCTAAGCGATTAAGTGTATTACACAGCGTTAAAGCAAAAAAAAATCTTATTTAGAAAACGTATAAAAATTTTAACGCAGCGGGACTCGAACCCGCGCCTCCTGGAAACCGACCAGGCGCTCTGACCACTAAGCCGTTAACAATTTTTATATCATTTTTATTAGCGGGATATTTTCATATAAACTATTTTCATGTCCACTAAGCCATGCGTTCTCGCCAAGCTGTGTCTAAATTTTTATACGCTTGTCACAACTTATCACCGACCGACAAAATTTCGACGTATTTTTCTTTCCTAAGTGTGGAATAACACTTTTAAAAAAATGTTTAAAAATATTTAAAAATAGTTTCTCTCTTGCCAAAAAACGATAATTCTTAGTAATTATCTTTGGGTAGCGGAATTTTGTAAAAATCTCCCTACAGAGATGCTAACAACATAAATAAGTTGTGACAAGCGTATAAAAATTTTTACGCAGCTTAGCGAGAACGCATGCCTTAGTGGACATGAAAATAGTTTACATGAAAATATCCCGCTAATTAAAATGATATAAAAAATTGTCGCAAGTAAAATTCTTCCCTTATTGATGTACGGCTCCATTAATTTCTTTACCAAGTTCGAGTCAAGAGTCCTTTAAAGGCCTTTAAAGGCCGGCAAGGCACCTACAGCTCCTCTGGTGTTGCACGGGGTCGTGGGCGGTGGTAATCACTTACCATCAGGTGACTCGAACTTGTCTCGAACTCGAACTCGAGCTCGTTTGCTTTGTCCTTTTCCATTAAAAAAAAGATGGAAAATAAAACTGAAAATATCGTACATAAAGGCTTTATATAAAAAAATACAACTATCTTATGATTAATATTAGAGTATTGAAGAGGCTTACAACGCCCAAATAAGTTTTGTCAAAAGTTAATAGCATATACGAATTTAAATGGAATATAGGTGGCGAGAGAGCCCGATAGAATCCACTATTGGTTTTGCCGCACAAAATAGCAAAATTGATAGAGGGTGCTTAAACACGATACGGATACACCGCTTGTTCTATCAGAAACGGGATTAGCTAGCCAACTATTTTGAAGTAAACCCGATTTAACTGTTAGTATTGTATTTAGTGTCATAAATTCTGTATATTTGAATATACTATAGAAATATTGATAAGCTTCGAATATTTCCTTTACATTTAAATTAAATTGAAGTATTTCTCTATGATTTCTTAATAACAGTTTTTTTTAAGTACATATATTATATAGTTATTTACACGGTACTAAAACATCAATAATTTTAATTTTATCTGCCTGTGTATTGGTTTCTCCGGGCTAATTTTTAGAACTGAACTGATTTTTATGGGACATTTGACCGAATATATAGCCTACCTTTTAGTCCGGAATTCCATTGTCCTCTAGATTCGAGATGATCTTACCGTACTTATAGAAAAACGACAAAAAAAAATTATATGTTTTACATATAAGTTTTTTTTTGTGTTGTTTGTGTGTTTGAATACAATTTATAAGATATTACAAACATTTGTAATAACAAAGAAACATTGTAGAATAGAATGAAAGTTTCACACGAACACTTCGATCCCGACTTCCTGGAGCATCACATTTCAAAGCTTCGTTACATCGCATCATCGTATATTCGAAAGAGATGGGAAAAATCCGTGAGTTGTAGATCACATAGCAAGGGAAACGAGATGCTTTTTTCAACGAGATAAATCGTCCACCCTTGTTTACAGTGTAGTGGTTTATCTGTTTTTACACCAAATAAATTCTTAGTTTGTAGTATGTTTTCTTGTGTTTTACTTTATTAAAAACATATTTTTTAAATATGTAATAAGACTTTGACAATTATACTGCTAATTATACTTTGTTTGACTGCTAACGTGATATGTGGATTTGATTCCCACTTGGATATATTTGTATATATTATTTTATTTCGATGGTGAAATGAGTTTTGTCTGAAAGTGGAATGTCTTGATATTAATTCCTCTACCTCCCCTGACACGGAGATATAACACTACTGGATTTGATTTAAGTAATTCATTTATTTTTAAAATAAATTCAAAACACATTGAAGTTTTGTGGTTATAACAGTTCGGAAAATTACTCTCACAATTTTCTTCTGGAACAATAAATAGTAAAACTGCATTTTGTCATGCAACTTTAATTCAGTAAATGGACTTGAAACTTATTAGAGCTGAAAGAATGGAAAAATGATATAAAATTTAAGACTTTTTTTAAATTATAAATACTTTTCCATTACTTGTAATGCACTAAAACGCAATTTCTAGGTTAAGTAACTTATGGGTAAAAATTGCAAAATTGAGTTTATATTATTAATCATGCAACAAGAATAAAGACTGGGACGTTAAAAAAATTTAAGAAAATAATAAAAAAAAAAATGGTTTTCTTATTATTACAGATTAAATTACTATTTAATTACATTTTTCAGTAAAAATATTTTCAACTTCACCAGTAATTAATATCGATTCCAGAACAATACAATATCGAATTCAAATCGTCTCATATCTCAATCTTGTTTCTAAATGACCAGCTGTCACTTGTTGTTAAGTAGAACATGTCGCTGCTTCCTCCAACTATCTAGTTTATTAACTACAGGTTCTTGGCGCGGTAATATCTGACATTGTTTAGTGCAAGTTGTATGAACTTGGGGCGAGTTCTGATAATTTTAGGTGCTTCATGAATTAAGCTTAACTAAGTTAGGGAAGAGCTTTGATTTAAGAGATGCTTTACTTATAGATAATAGATAGCCAGTGAGGACGTCGTGACGTAGGATCACAAGGGTGTGACGGTTCTATTAATATTATCTCAGTTAACCACTTGGACTGGCTACCTAAAAAAATATCTTCACGCTGTATCTTGCGTACAGCAGGGTAGGCAGAAAGAACCTAGAGCTACGACACTCCGTTTCCTAAATTCCGCCGAACTTTTCATGACACTGCGTATTCAGTGGCAAAATCAAACACCTGGCTTTTGCCTAAGTGCGGGACCGAAGAAATAAAAATATTAATCGCTAATACATTATAATTAACCGTTTACAATCACTTTTATACATTAATAATATTTTAAATCACAAAATCAACGTAATAAATCTAAGTAAATGTAATGTACAATTGAGTCTTTTGAAATTACAGTCTCCAGAAAGGCACCGTGAACGCTAAGAGCAGTTTCTTATTAAAGTCACTTATTGAAGCGATAATGGAAATGTCTGCAGCCCGCCCCCACTGAAAGCTAGAGGCTGTTTATATTTCATTAACCTTATAATGTAGTATAGAATCTAAAGCCTTTAGTGATTAATAATTAGTTGATCTAAGTACTAATTGGAAAAAAAAAACATGTGTTAAAATTATTTCTATAAAACCTTGAAATGTGTATAAAAATAAATCACGCCGTATTCCGCTCACAGCAGGTAGAGGGAACCTAGAGCTGAGACACTCCGTTTCCCATTTTCCGCTAAATTCTGGACGTATTGTTTGCTTAGTGGTGAAACTCAACGCCGCGCTGTGCCTCAACACCAGAGCGAAAAAATTAAAATATGAAATATTTCGATTCTTAAATGAGAATTGAACATACAGCCTGTCACGTGTACATTCATATATTGTGCTCCTACGTCATGGTTTGCCTCCATCGTGTATACTACGTATAAATTATGGCTAAAGTTAAAATTAATTTATAAATAAAAGGTAATTCATGAAACCAATTCTAGATATTTATATAAATACAAAATATTTTAATTTAGGTATGTTGATTCACGCCAATTCTGGCGGAAAGTAGGAAACGAATGTGTCCTAATGGGAACACAAGATAAAGACAAAGCGTGAAACTAAAAAAATATTAAATATAATATTTTCATTATTGTCTTCTGTTAAACAGCACGAGCAAGACCATATAGAATATTTCTATCTATTATCATATACTTATTTTAGTACTGTTAAATATCACTAGCAACACTGTATAGAATTATTCAATTTCCTGTTGAGTAACTTTTATCTTAAGACCTATAAACAATATGTTATTCTCAATTCAATTATAGCTAATAATTAGTTCATCACACATTGATTTATATAATATATGTATAAATACATTATATAAAAGAGCAACTGTTGAGTTTCTTGCCGGTTCTTCTCTCCAGAACTGCCTTCCGAACCGGTGGTAGCTTCTTTTTGTTTATATGTTCATTCGACGATTCAAAAGTGCTCATAAGAGATTATTTGAATAAATAATATTTAGAATACTTTAATGATTGTACAAATTTAACATGTAATAGTTGCTCATTTGACAGTATGTCCAAATATATATAAATAGACGGTTTCGTTAGCCATGATCAGTCGAATAAACTAAACAGAATGTGACGCTGCTCGTTTTATTATTCCCATATTCAAACCACTACTGGAACACTTCAGAAGTGGGATGATATGGAAATATATAATAACCACGGCCCACAAATTTTGAAGTCATTTTTTTTCTTCTACCTACAATATCATTATCTGATGCGTGCCCACGTATACTCTGAAAGACGAATCTTTCTGGTCAACTCAATTTCGAGATGAAGAACTCCACCCAACAACAGAAGATCGAGCTATGACGATGGAAAGACTACGTATATCTACAACGTTGGTTGCAGGTTCAACGTGATCGAAACTATGAAAGGTTAGTAAAAATGTCATATAATACCATTGTGCCTTAAAAGATGTACACAAGAGTGGTGTGGATGGTTAAAAAGTGTTGTTTCGAGTTAACGTATACAGGAAGTTTTATCACAATTATGGATATGATATATGCCTTAATATATATAATATATGTATAATCTTCAATTTCTGGTCTTTCTACATATTTCAACAATATGTGTAAGTAGTAAACGTTGAACGTACGAAGTATACAAAAGATATTACAAATAATAGCACGTTTTTAACAAAGACAATGTAGTTGCGGAGAGGAGTATGATATTATGATTCTCTTGTATTAAGTATATATCGTAATGATGGTAGCAAACAAGTATGTATGCAAAACAAATAGATATATCAGTTCATTTAGGCGTTCTTATTAAGAATATTATTTGTACGGGAGGGTAGCTTATTAAATTATGGCGGTTTCGGAGCTAGGTTGAAATCCAAGAAGTAAAGACATTAATAGTAGACTATGTTAATACTGCAGGTACTATATAGAAGTTTCTTTTTAGAGATAACAATTGTATATCCGACACGTTACTAATTAATATCAATATTTGCTTTCTTGTTGTGGGTATTTTAAAATAAGTCGTGGCAATTACATAGGATAAAATTTATTCTAAAATGATTTTGTTTCGAATCTCGAGGGGGGGTTTGCCTAAATACGATATTGAAAATTGCACTGAAGCGTACCGACATACAGTTAAACGGACAGAAATTTTCAAACTGATTGTTTTGAGTTTTATTAATGGATGAGTGCCTCCAATAATGGATGTTTTCATAAATCGTGTACAGACGGCGATCAGTTACTAATTTTATTATAAGTAAAGATTAGTACATTAGAATTGATTTTTATTTTTTAGTACATTAGAGACTTGCAGTTCACGCGTAAGTTATATAATTAAGAGTTATATTTATTTGTCGCGCGGCGTCACGCTGCACCGGTACGATTATTTCTATATGGAATGTCGAAAAGGTTGACCTTAGTGAAGCGTTTAGTTACAGGCTAGCTTTGAGCTTCCTGTTGTATAAACAAATACTATCACACATTGTGCAATTTTACAATAAAATATTTTTGCTAATTAATTGTTATTGCCATTTATGCTGTAAGCTTACAAATGTGATATTGGAGAATCGACAACTATTTTTAATTTTTAATTTGTTAACCAATGTTTCCATGTAAGTGGCCTATGTCTTTAATGGAAAATAAAAATATCTTTTAACCTGGAGAATACTTCATAATTTCACATTAATAAAAAAAAACATCACTTATTAAAAAACCATATTATTCCATGTGACAGGTACATACAATATGTATATATAACAATTATAAACGTTCCTGATATTTAATAATACTTAAATTATATGAAAGTTTAGATATCAATATACAAAAATGGAAATATAGTTATAAAATATTTTAATTAAATTTTAGTTCTTATTTTGATTTTTGTGCAATATAAACCTATTGTAACGTCTCGTGTAACACGATCATATATCTAAGTTAAGTTCAAATCAAGGGCGACAAATATTCTTAATGTGATATCATGAGTCCTAGTTTATTTAACTAA
The DNA here is from genome assembly GCA_030704555.1 of Heliconius charithonia. Lineage (NCBI taxonomy): Eukaryota > Metazoa > Arthropoda > Insecta > Lepidoptera > Nymphalidae > Heliconius > Heliconius charithonia. The sequence goes on from CM060812.1 coordinate 5,381,031, forward strand.
AAACCGCCAAAACGAAAAATAATCTAATAGATAGCCAACATATTGTTGTTGACGAGAGAACACTGTAGCGGATTGTTGTTGTAAGTACATTTGGTCTATCAAGCAAACAAATAAAAAGAAATAAATATTTAATGTTCTCAAAGGTCATTGATACGGCGGCTGCTGGGAAATATTTAGTATTAGTTAGTTTATTATCAGTTAAAAAAGGGAAACTTTTAAATTTGTAAAAAAAATATACGAACGTATTTTGCTTATTCCAGTATAGTACATTTTATTACAGTACAGTTTCATGTTTAAGGACAATCTAGAACTTTAAAAGAATACATGTATAGCTATACAATGTCTTTAGTAAAGACTGAACGAGAGTTTGCCTGTCAACGGTTTACGCTATCGATCCGATCATCTACTAAACGATTGGTCATATATAGCAACGTATAGCTTACAAACACTAGAACAATTATCCGCGACTTGAACAACATCGAAACGTCATTTATTATAATTATATATAAATATATAACAATAAAATATATAACTTAATAAATATCAACAATTGTTTGAAATAATTTATGAAACTTAAATCATAAAGCATTTGCTTAAAGATTTCAATAAGACTACGACATAAATAGAATACATCAAGAAATATATATATATTAATATGTAGGTATATATAGTTATAGAGATCTATTGTTTACAGAAAGTAGTAACAACATATCTTGATAAACTGCCGTGTCGTCTGTATGAAGTCGTTGTTAGGTAGTAGTGTCAAAAAAGTTTACGAATGTAGGTAGGCGCGGGGGTGGCCGTTGTATATCTGATGAGTGAATAAAAATGATATAAGTTTTAGTTGTTTGTAAATTAAAATATACAATTAAAACAAATCTCAAATGAAGATATATACAATTTTTTATAATTAGGATGCACAGTTGATCACGGATATTTTCATCATTTCGTATGGAAAGTGAAAACGGAAGAAACTAAGTTTATTTCTTCAGTGCTTCATAAACATGAAGATCACAGATTGGAAAACATACTAAACACCAATAGCACGACGCGACACTTCCGTATGAGTTTAGTAGTTCCTTTTTTTTAAAAAAAGGAAGAATTATATCTAACTTTATTTAGTCAAGATTTGTTTCGTATAACTTATTATTGTTCCCTGTACATTATTAATTTTATTATTATATATTATTCTATGAGAGCTAAGATATATAATACTGTGTGAGCTAGTGTAGTACAATTTTATGAAAGCTAGAATACGGAACGTATGTTCTGTGAGATAAATAGCATATAATAGTGCGTGAGCTAGATTGAGTTGAAAAACGTGCTGTGTGAATTGTTGTAATATAAAAATATTTAAATACTCAGAATATCGAAGTAAATTTAAGAGGTCCATAAAATGACACCGTTTGAGTTTGTAATTCTATTATAATTGCGGACAGGTGATCCTTAAGTTTAAGTTACTGGTTATAAGTCAAAATTAATATTATTTTATATTTTGCAATAAATTTCTTCAGAATTAACATAAGTACTAGATACAGTTCAATTGTACAACTTTAGTGTGCAGTTAATATTGACTAGACATAGATACTGTTACAAAAGAGTGGTCAAGTTTATTTAATGATTATATTATAATAATAGAAAATTAATATAAATGAAACAGGATTGTAATTTAAAAACAGTGGCAATCACTTCTTAGATACGCACGAGGTTAATAATATTGTAAATAAACACATTACTAATGTATGTAATGTATGTAATGTATGTAATGTATATCATCAGGGGTTCCAAATCTTTTATTGACCAAGGACCACTTTTATATAATTTTTGTTAACAGAAACAACTATGAAGGTATAATAAAAATGAACAAATTTTAATTGCTAACTCAATAGGAGCTTACATAGAGAAAGAGACATAATAATGTTTTAGCAAAAATCTTCTGTAAATTTGTATTAATAGAATTTCTAAGTAAATATTTAATAAAATTAAATAAACGTATTTTAATGAATTAAAACATCAAAACAATTATTGTTGACTGAGGAAATAATCCAACTGTAGGCAAACGTTGTATAGGCCTTCACCGAACCAGAGGCTCCACTATCGCTCTTTTCACTCATTGCAATTTTTCAAAATTGCCCACAATGACAAACCGACTCCAATTTTGGCTGCTGCTGTTGACCACTGGTGGATCACGGATCGTTGCTCTATATCGTTCTACTGTTAGTCTAGGAAGTAAAACGCTTTAGTACTTACTAAGCTAGTATGTTATGAGCTATCCGAAAGAATTGATAGAACAACATTACGAGCTGATAAAACATATTCATGAGTTGAGTGCACTAAGTTTAGTGATAGTTGTAGAGATTATTTAATTTTGTTATAAAAAGTATCTGGCAACTCGTAACTCGTGTGTGGCACAGCTCTCTGTGGCTATAGACATATACATATAGGAGTATATGTAATAGATAATACTGTGTGTAAAATATATAGCTGTGTGCCAATAGATAATACTGTGTGTAAAATATATAGCTGTGTGCTAATAGATAATACTGTGTGATAAAATATATAGCTGTGTGCCAATAGATAATACTGTGTGTAAAATATATAGCTGTGTGCTAATAGATAATACTGTGTGTAAAATATATGGCTGTGTGCTAATAGATAATACTGTGTGTAAAATATATTGCTGTGTGCTAATAGATAATACTGTGTGTAAAATATATTGCTGTGTGCTAATAGATAATACTGTGTGTAAAATATATTGCTGTGTGCTAATAGATAATACTGTGTGTAAAATATATTCCTGTGTGCTAATAGATAATACTGTGTGATAAAATATATAGCTGTGTGCCAATAGATAATACTGTGTGTAAAATATATAGCTGTGTGCTAATAGATAATACTGTGTGTAAAATATATAGCTGTGTGCTAATAGAAAATACTGAGAGGAAAACGATAATACTGTGTGTGGTGTGTTAAAGATTAATGTGGTAAGGAAAACTGTTATAAATTGCATTTAGTCTCTATTTGAACATAAGTACCCAAAAAAATATTAACAAAATAATGCTTTCAGTTATAATATTGGTAAAAAAAAAGTTAACTTTGATGTTGATCGTGCTTATTTATTATAGGATTTTATATTCTGTGTTATCTGCCTACTCTGCTTTGTCCGGGATAGAGCGTAATGCTAAAAAAATAAAATTCTATGTGCATATTAATTCTTTTACTTTTTATTTTATGATAACAATAAATGATGCCAAAAAAAAAGGAAGTCTCTTAGCAATTCAGAAATTAACATTGTTTTGTAATAATTAAAAAAATCAGTTGAGAAAGTTGTATGAAGTATAATTTGTCCAATACAATATTACTGCTTTAAAATTTTATGTTACAGTTTGATTTACGAAAAACGGCGTATTGGTGATGATGATAGCAACGATTGCAAGACCAGCCGTGAGACAGTGTGTGCCAGACCAGCCGTGGGACACGGCTTCGCAGGATGGCCGAGTGTTAAACAGCACGAGCAAGACCATATAGAATATTTCTATCTATTATCATATACTTATTTTAGTACTGTTAAATATCACTAGCAACACTGTATAGAATTATTCAATTTCCTGTTGAGTAACTTTTATCTTAAGACCTATAAACAATATGTTATTCTCAATTCAATTATAGCTAATAATTAGTTCATCACACATTGATTTATATAATATATGTATAAATACATTATATAAAAGAGCAACTGTTGAGTTTCTTGCCGGTTCTTCTCTCCAGAACTGCCTTCCGAACCGGTGGTAGCTTCTTTTTGTTTATATGTTCATTCGACGATTCAAAAGTGCTCATAAGAGATTATTTGAATAAATAATATTTAGAATACTTTAATGATTGTACAAATTTAACATGTAATAGTTGCTCATTTGACAGTATGTCCAAATATATATAAATAGACGGTTTCGTTAGCCATGATCAGTCGAATAAACTAAACAGAATGTGACGCTGCTCGTTTTATTATTCCCATATTCAAACCACTACTGGAACACTTCTTAAGTTGCAAAGTTGTATTATATGTCTACTTAGTTCTTATATATTAAATCCAAACTCATAATTTTTATATTATGAACTATAGTAGCAATTTAGGTACAAAACTAACTTGTACTTGAAGTGAGATCAAAGAAATATTCCTTTCTGATTCTAACTTCCAGTCAATATTACTTTCGAACTACGGCTCAAAGTTAATATGTTATGATTCGTCAAAGTTTTGATAATACTTCTGACTATACTAGCGGACCCGCGCTGCTGGACCCTCTTGAACTATAAGAATATTTATTTAATATATATATATATATATATATATATATATATTTAGCTTCACGCTGTATCCCGCACACAGCATTGCAGGCAGAGGGAACATAGTATTAAGACACTCCGTGCTCCACTTTCTGCCCTTTCTGGAGGCACTGCGTATTGAGTGGCAAAATTCAACGCGGCGCTTTGCCTCGATACCAGAGCGAAAAATATAAATTTAAGTAAATATTTCATTTCCTCGAGCGGGCATCGAACCCACAACCAGTTGGTTTTACAGTCACACATGCGCCAAGTTTGGCCTCGAATGAACGAAATGACTACTTTATTTATAATCCTATTGATAGTAAACTTGAATTCACTTTGCCATTATAGTTAATTGACTGCCAAAGACAACGAGCTCCGATAATCGAGAGATCGACATATACATCTCAGAGGCGCTTCTGTTTATCTTGGGAAATTATTGTGTTAATATAAAGGTGAACTTCCATAAGTTTTGTATGCTTAAAATACTTTTTTTAGCTTTTCTAATAGCTAGACAACATTTTTATTATATAGGCCCAAGAAGATTGAGTTGTATTAATTTAAAATAAATAAAAGCTAGAGAAATAAATATAAAATATATTATATAAATTTCATTTCAATTTATATAAAACGTTAATTGGTTTTTTTATTAAAGAAATAATTAATATAATAATAAAATATTGTCGGCTAGACAAATAAATCAAAAACAAAAGATTTTTATTTTGTAAGCTGTGCCAGTTATCTATTCCTAAATCAATCATGCTTCTCTAATCAATATGAGCCCTATTTAATAGTGCATTTTAAATTGATTTTTGTTCTTTCTGCATTCTTTCTGCAGATGTGGTTTCGTCGCTACTTTCGCTGTGATTAAGAATATTTTAATTTTTCCGATCTAGATAACCTAAAGTCTAAATATTCAAGTATTAAATAGCGTTTGTATATGTGTATTTGGAAAAGGTACCACGAACGAAACACAAGAGGTCATTGTTTTTCCTAATGCTCTCATAAATCGCTGTCCTCGTTCACCGTATACTCGTCTAAATGAAACAACATTTATCTTGTATTCAATGCTTTATATCCGAAATTTGTGAAACAATAAATGTATGTAAAAAACTTTATATATATAAATAACTTTATATGTATAAATATATATAAATCTTATAAAATATTATAGATTTTCTTCTATTTTTACCAAATATATTTTTCTAAATTTTTGTTATAAAATAAACAAGTTATCTTTGGCCTATCGCCATAATTGTATCGGGAGTAGTATGGTAAAAGACCTTAATATTAGGAGACTGTGTTCCCAATTTCAAAACTCAACCATGCGCTTCGGCATCTCATCAATGCAGCTAAGGTTCCGTTAACCCCGTTACCGGCAGAAACGCTTTTCCACATCCATCTCGTATCTTCCATGTCTACTGAACATACTTCCTAAATTTAAATGTGGATATAAATGTAATTTTCTCGCTGTGGTAATGAGATGGCGATAGAGTCTTTATGACGAACGGAGTGTCTTAACACTAGGCTCCTAGCTTGCCTTTGCTACGTGCGGGATACAGCGTGAAGCGAAACAAAAATAAAAAAGAACTAAGCGACGATCTGTATACGTCAAATCTAAATTTTTAAGTTGCACATTTTTTCACATATTGCAACTAATAGTTTAAAGTTTAAACCAAACAGTTTTTTAGGTAATACTTAAATATGATATTGTAAACAGACACAAACTGAATTGCGGTTTTACATTCAGCATGATTGTGGAAAGAGAGCTCGCCGACATGGCCATTAGCGTCTACAGTGTTTTACTATTCTATTTTCAAAAATAGAATTGAAAAGACGAGTAATCGGATAAGAGATACTTAGTAATTGTTAAAAGTAAGTAGAGCTAAAATGTATATAAGCTATAATGCATAATGTGTTATTCTACGTTTTCTAATACCAACCGCGCGGCGTTGAGTTCCTCCACTCAACTCGCAATTCCTCCAAAATTCTAAGTTCCCTTTTGCCTGCATGCTTTCTGCGAGATACAGAAGATGAAAATATATATATATATATATTATTTTCAACTTGACGTGTCTTCCGCATATAGCACAGTAGGCATAGAGTATAAAGAGAGAGAGAGAGAGAACTTAATCTCAATAATGATATGATTTTTTTTTAAAAATATTCTACCGATCATACCTAGACGTGTTCTCGTAGTTCTCCTAACTCTCAAGCATGTCGCGGCTGTGCAACTACTCAGATATTGTATCTCAAGGGTTTTGAGTACTCTCAAAAGTGGAAAGTTTAAGTCAATATTTGTTTAAATAAAAGATGGCGAATGAAAGAAATTAAAAGATTTCTAAGTATTTTTTTTTTTGTAGTAGGGTTTGCCTTAAATACATTTTAATAAAAATGTATAATCTCTAGGGTCGATATTTAAGAAAGTCACGATCAGACATACCGATACCAAAAGTAATTTACAGGAAAATGAGGATGATTTAAAATCTTAAAGCTATCTCAAAAATTAAATAAGCTTCACGCTGTATCCAGTATACAGCAGGGTAGGCAAAGGGAACATAGTGTTAAGACACTCCGTTCCCCACTTTCTGTCAAATTTTGGAGGCATTGCGTGTTGACTGGCAGAAATCAACGCAGCGTTTTGCCTCGACACCAGAGCGAAGAATTGAGAATATAAATATAAATAATTTCACTTCCTCGAATGGGGATCGAACCCAGAACCAATCGATTTTACAGTCACACTTTGTGCGCCACGACCGTCCCGAAATGTTAATAAATTCTTTATGTTACTTTCGTACAAAAAATTAGATTAATAAAAAAAAGTACACTCCATTTGTATCCAAATAACATTATCGTGAAAGCAATATAGCTATAAGGGATTCGGATATTATCGAAACAGTTGACACAGCTGGTGCTTTAAGTACATCTGTATACGTGAGAGGTTCTTAACGCAATTACAGCGGTAATGGCTAAATAACTTTCCAAGGATGCGACGTTTATAGATAATTGTAGAAAAAACCAGCCGATTGTAGAAAAGTGCTTTTGTTAGAATTGTTCGAACGAAATCGTATAGTAGTTTTTGAGTTATACTTATTTACCGACCAGGCGCTCTGACTACTAAGCCATGCGTGGCTTAGTGGTCAGAGCGCCTAGTCGGTTTCCAGGAGGCGCGGGTTCGAGTCCCGCTGCGTTCAAATTTTTATACGTTTTCTAAATAAGTATTTTTCTTTCCTAAGTGTGGAATAACACTTTAAAAAATGTTTAAAAAAAAATTTTGAATTTCTTGTTTATGTTTGGAAAGAATATCTCTATCTCTATCTATATATATAAAAGGACATGTACTGACTGACTGAGGTAAGACGCACGCACAGCCGTAACCGCTGATGGTAGAAACGTGAAATTTGGACAGATGTTCATTTTCACAATCTGGACATCCACTAAGAAGGGATTTTAAAGAATTTTAACCCTAAAGGGATGAAATTGAGGTTGAAAGTTTGTATGGAAAAAAAATTAAATCGGCACCGATTTTTATAAAATTTCAAATTCACACTCTTAAAAATATTTAATTGAACACGTGTTTCATGTTTTTTTAGAATTCACCCCCTAAAGGTTCAAATAAGGGGTTGAAAGTTTATACGGAAAAATCTTAAAATCGCTACCGATTTTTATGAAAAAAAAACATTCTTAAAAATATTTTATTGAACACGTATTTCGTGGTTTTTTTAGAAGTCACTTCTAAGGGTGCAAATACGCGGGTAAGCTGCGCGTGCCCACTAGTTTATTATATACTTAAATTGATTATTTAGTTATTAAATACAGTGATAACAATACCAATAACAATGTATGAGAGTCGCAGTGTAGGGGCATAAGCATGCAATTATAAACACCACAGTTGTGGATTCGATTCTTACTGGAAGAAATTATATATTTGATGTTCTCATAAAATTATTTCCACAATTCACCACGCAATGCCTCAATAATTCATCGGAAGAGAAGTGTCTCAATAGGAATGGAGTATCTTAACCTACAGTTAAAATCCATATGATTTTTTGTACGAAAGTTATATAAAGAAGTTATTAATATTTTAGGACGGTCGTGGAGCAGAGGTGTGACTGTAAAATCGAGTGGTCGTGGGTTCGATCCCCATTCGACAAAGTGAAATATTTATGTACATTTATATTTTCATTTATTCGCACTGGTGTCGAGGCAAAGCGCTGCGTTGAGTTCAGCCACTCAACATGCTATGCCTCCAGAACTCCGCGGAAAGTGGGGCCCCTCTGCCTACCCTGCTGTGTAGGGGATACAGCGTGAAGCTGATTTAATTTTTTTAAAATTAATATTTGATTTATTTTTACCATGCCAGATTTTATTTATTTTTATTACTATATACTTTTTATAGTTGCTATTTCAATCTTTACATGCTAGTCATAACTGCAACATTTGCTTTTTAGTGCAAAGATATAAAAATCCACTACTTTATATGAATGAAATAAAACATATTTGTGAATCATTTGCATAATGTGAATTGTGAATCAAAGCAATATGTTTTATTGCTATAATGTACGTACATTTTAAAAAAAAAAACCAAAAGCATGTATATATTAAATTTTAAATTCCAGCCCAGGTCAGTCGTTGAGCAAAAGCACAAAGTGTAACTGTATAATCGTGGTTGAGGGTTCGATCACCACTTGATGAAATTAAATATTTATCTACATTTATATTTTCATTTCTTCGCTCTGGTGTTGAGGCAAAAACACGGCGCTGCGTTCCGCCATTCAACACGCAATGCCTCCAGAACTCGGTGGAATGTGGGGAACGGAGTGTCTTAACAATAGGTTCCCTCTGCCTACCCTGCTGTGTGCGGGTACAATGTGAAGCTGGTTTTCTATTTATAAACTAGATGGCCCAGTGTACGGATCACCTATAGCGGCATTTAAACTCTCCTTTCACTAAACTAGGTGAAAAAAATAATTAGATTTCATCAGGCATGGCCCTTTTTAAAAGCTTTTATTATAGGTTATACTGTAAAATACAATAAAATTATTGTACCGTCGTGAGTAGAAGCTCCTTTGGTCGGATATGTTGTATTAGCAACATATATATATTTAAGCATTTACATAAACCGTTAAATGGATGGATAACGTCTTCTTAATTACACATAAGCTCATTATAACACAACTAAATGTTTTAAGTGATATAGAGAACGCCCTCAGTAACTAGCATCAATGCTCTAATTTTGAAACCAAAACACGTTTCCTTACTAATTCTACTTTGTGTTACAACGCTCTTATTAGACGCTGAGAGCATTATGCAAAAAAGGTGATTTTTTATTGCATATTGACTAAACTTTTTTTACAAATTTCATAGAAATTCCATAAGTAATGATGTAATCAAAATAAAGTTAAATTTTAATTTGTAATATTCGAAAATTATGTAATGTTTGTTCATAACCCCTTTATGGAATTGAAACCTCTAAAGAGTACCTCTTTTGGTATAAGCAGTGGCTTTAAAGACTTATCGAAGCTGTAATTAAAATGTCTGCAGCTTGCTCGTGCTACGAAAGTTGGTAAAGGCTGTTTGACTTTACTTCCTCGAGCAATAAATCTGTGCTATATTTAATATATAATATAATATACATTTATAAATACTTTACTTTTATATTTACTTTATATTTATATTTATTTTTACTTTTGAGGCCAGTCGTGGCGCAGTGGCACGAAGTGTGACTGTAAAACCGACTGGTTGTGGGTTCGATCCCCACTCGAGGAGAGGAAATATTTACTTAAATTTATATTTCCATTTCTTCGCTCTGGTGTCGAGGCAAAGCGCGGCGTTGAGTTCTGCCACTCAACACGCAATGCCTCCAGAATTCGGCAGAAAGTGGGGAATAGAGTGTCTTAACACTACGTTCCCTCTGCCTACCCTGCTGTGTGCGGGATACAGCGTGAAGCTGATTTATTTATTTATAAATACTTTTTGCTAGTAAATAAAGATCGTAAAAGTTACACATCTAACATTTTAATCAATATTAAGTAAAACATAAAAATTGTAATATTTCAAATTCTGTTAATTTATATAAAGGTCTTGTGATGAAAAGTAATTAATTTAATAAGTAGGTAAATATCTCTTTTGTAGTTATATCATTATATTTCATTATCATTAGCAGTTGCTAAAAAAAAGGAAAGAAAAAATTATAAAAAAATATCAAATTCGCCTAAGATATGAAACTCACTATTTTGTGTATACATTTATATTATTTCATCATTTTAACTATGAAAAATTTTATATTAGTTGTTGATTTTTCTTAGACCATGAGGATTGAATAATATGGTTTTGGTGTCAAATATCTTTACCAGTATAATCGTCCAGTTTAGTAATACGCTATACTATACTATTAATAGCTCACTAACAACACTCACTGAAATAACACTGTCACCATAAACATATTTTGAGAATAGAAATCTCATAATAAAAAATATTCACGCTGTATCCCGCACACAGCAGGGTAAGCCTTGTATTAAGACACTCCGGTAACAATTTTCCCCCGAACTCTGGAGGTATTGCGTGTCGACTGGCGGAACTCAACGCCGCGCTTTGCCTCGACACCAATGTAAAAATTACAAAATAAATATTTCTACATCTCATAATACTATTGAAAATCTTAATAATATAATAAATACATTGTGAGACATACATTTGTAAATAAGCTTACATTATTTGCCGTAATTCAAGTTTCAATACGAAACATAGTGAGCAATGCGGAAATTAAAATAAACCAGAGCTTTTCATTTTGCTAATAGCTTTAGCGGAGAATTAAAACACATAAAAGCACTTACCCATTTGAACAATTTTATATATTCACTGTATTAGACATCCTTAACTGCCCTTTTTTAAACTTAATATATTATTACCATTTGTTTTTGTTTCAGATAGGCAGACAATATCAATACATTTTTTTTATTTACTGCTTACTTTACTTTTATTTTCTCTGCCTACCCTGCAGTGTGCGGGATACAGCGTGAAGCTGATGAAAAAGAATGCTATTTATATAAATCAATACTTGCATTTCCAGTTGGACCTTGATTGGCACATATTGTTGAGATGCTAATTGCCTGTTAGGGACATTCGATATTATGTTATTGGTTTACAGATTACCGAGAAATGGGTTTCGATATTTTTTTTATAAAAAAGGTTGTTTAAATCTATTTTTCTAACATAATAAATAGCAATAAAATAACATTCATTCATTTTATGTTGGTGTATATATTTATATATATTTTTTTGCAAATATATTCATTGTGCAGATACATTTTTAGGGTTACGTACCTAAAAAAAAATCATTAGGATCACTTTACTGTCAGTCTGTCCGTCTGTCAAGACGCTAATATAAAATATTTAAATCTACGGTCCCGGGTACAGACATCCAAGCTTTTAAGCTAACGAAATCAAAATATATGAGCATTTATTCATAGTTTTGGATCATTACGTACGAAATTTGCCTACCTACTTTCCGTGGACCAGGAAAATCTGAAAAATGAAAAATTAAGGGTATTAAAAAAAACATCATATTTTTAGTTCGTTTGATACAAAATAAATATATGATAAGTTCATCTGATTTATTAGCCGTGTAATCAAAAACATATAGAATAGATTCCGTAGACCTATAATTATCAAATTTGACAAGAACAAAAAAGTTGCAGTATAAATAAAAGAAAAAGTCTGAAAATTAAAATAAAAAAAATATTACAAAATAAGCGCATGCGCCCGCAAACTGAAATTCATTAACTTTTTATTATTTAAATCAGTAGTACTTTATATACCATTATCCTCAAATTGGTACAGAATCCGAACACCACAGGTTATATAATGACCTTATTACATGTCACTACAGAAACACTCAATTGTTTTCGAAAATCATCCTTTCCCTACTTAAACAAAAAAAAAATTAGTTAAAAATATCTTTCCTTTGGAAATACGTACCGTAGAAGTAAGCAATTTATTTACGGAATGCTCCTCGTTTTCGACTTTATTAAGCTCGACGGTGAAGAATCTTTCATGCAAAGGAAATACTTTTTCAGTTCTGACGTTCTAAACGACTGATCCTATTAAGTTAATTTCAGGAACAAAAATACTTATATTGTGTTATTAATATGAATATTTCTTTGACAATTTTTTTTTTTAACTTAAGCTTACATTGTGTCAAGAGTGTAAAGTAAATAATCCTTTAGTATCAGTATACTAAAAAAAGTATGTCCTGGATTAAATTATTTTTATAACCAAAAAAAGCGATTTCAAACAACGAACTAGAAAGGGAACAATATTACATAAAGTAAAACGTGCTTTGATTTTATTAAACAGAAATACACAAGTAATACGAGTACACTATATTTTTAGATTATATTTTTTAGTAGATTATATTTTTTACCAAAAAAAAGAAATTGTCCAATTTCAACTGGATTCCATAATCAGAAGTTAACCAAACTTTCACCAAACTATCTTTGAAATATATCCTATCCAATAAGAAAAAAAAAAACATTGGAATCGGTTGACGTGATATTAGGTTATTTGTCTATTTATTGAGCACGTATCTAATGCAAATTTAAATTTACTATTGTCTAAAATGGACCAAAAACCACAGGGGAAGCACTAGCTTCCAAATAAAAAAATCGGTTCACCCAGTCAAAAGTTCTGGGGTAACCAACCTAAAAAAAATACAGTTGAATTGATAACCTCCTTTTTTTACAGAAGTCGGTTAGTAAAAGTAAGAATAAAAAATATTCATACATGCATATTTCAAAATAACCCTGTTTTTCGTAGGTTCGCATATATGTAGTTACGTTACAGGTATTTAATTAAAAACTAACAACATATTTTAATTGCCAGAACAAGTGACCGATTTTTATATTGATTTTAGCTGAAAGATAGAGGGGTTGTGGAGCAATATATACAATTCTTAAAGCTGCTGAACGATATAAGATCAAACTTTATAGCAGTTACTTCACGCTGTATTCCGAACATAGCAGGATAGGCAGAGGTAACCTTTCCACCGAATTCTGGAGGCATAGCGTGGTTGAGTTTCGGAACTCAACGCCACGCTTTGCCTCGACACTAGAGCGAAGTAATGAAAATATAAATGTAATGTATAATGTAAATCGTACTATAACAAAAAGCGTGAATAACACTAGAAACTATTCAAATAATATTCTTATTATAACAAGACTGTATTAAAATATGCAGTTTAATAGAAATTATGTGCAGATTTTCTTTGAAATACGACTAAAGCAAGATACCCGTTAAGAAATAAATCCAGATGATTTTCACAAGAAATATAAATTCCTTCTTCAATTACATTCTTGAAATAAATATCTTTAGATTAGTTGAAGCCAGGTGATACATTGTTAAGATTACACAAGACATCTACTTCTTATTTTATAAAGTATTAAATAAATAAAAAATAAAAATAAAATTAGCTTCACGCTAACCCGCACACAGCAGGGTAGGCAGAGGGAACCTAGTGTTAAGACACTTCGTTCCCCACTTTCTGCCGAATTTTTGAGGCATTGCGTGTTGAGTGGCAGAACTCAACGCCGCGCTTTGCCTCGACACCAGAGCAAAGAAATGAAAATATAAATTTAAGTAAATATTTTATCTCCTGGAGTGGGGATCGAACCCACAACCAGTCGGTTTTACAGTCACACTTTGTACCACCGCGCCACGACTGACCTCCTAGTATTAAAGTTTCTTTATTTAGTACTTTTAAAAATAAGAAGAGAAACAAAGATAAATTATTTTAATTTGGGACCTATTTGAACTTGGATGGTATTTTATGATAAAAAAACCGTCATGCTTGGTTTTTCTTATAAAGGTCCTTACTATTAAAACATCCAATTTAAAGCATCCAAAAATGACGTTGGTGAGTCTGCTTATATACAAATTTTAGTCAGTTTTTAGTATTTGTTGCTATAGTGGCAATTAAAATACATTATCTACGAAAATATCCACTAACTTTCATGGTTCCTGAGAAATAGCAGACAGGCAGATGATAGTAGTCTTAACAATAGTCCAGTAAACTATTTTACCCTTCAGATAAGGAACTCTAATAAATATTATAAAATTTAATAAATATACTAGGCATTTGTAAATGAGAGAAAGGAAGTTATAAGTTCCAATCCCATTAATTTAGATTTTATTTATTTAACTAGCGACCCGCTCGCGGCTTCGCCCGCTTAAACCACAGAACTATTTACTTAACACACTGAATTATGTTCGTGTCTTGATATACTTATAATGTATGTTTGCAATGTAATGAAGATTTTTTATAAGAAAGTTGTTAAAACTTTAGGTCGCATTTTCGTACCTCCCATAAGAATCTTCAATTGAATGTTTGAAATAAAAACACAACTTATCGATACTTACTATATGTGCGTTTCTTTACGATAATCTCAGAAACGGCTTAACCGATTTCAATACTTTTTTTGTTTGTATTCTGGCAAACTGCCCTTAAATATTAAGCATTAGTTTTATTTTAAGCAGCTTCATGCTAGTCAGAGGGAGGAACCTAGTATTAAGACACTCCGTTCCCCACTTTCTACCGAATTCTGGACGCATTGCGTGTTGAGTGGCAGAACGCAACGCCGTGCTTAACCTCGACCCCAGAGCGAAGAATTGGAAATATAAATTTAAGTAAATATTTCATCTCCTCGTGTGGGGATCGAACTCAGAGAACCAGTCGGTTTTACAGTCACACTTTGTGCCGCTGCGCCACGACTGGCCTCAACTGGACTGGACTTTATTTTAATCGGTTCACATAAAGTTAAAACCAGATCCACGCTTTATCCCGCCCTTAGTAGGGCAACTTAGTGTAAGATATTGGGTATAATATTTGACTGATGTGCGAAATGAAAATATTATTAAATTATAACTCAATCCTGCATGTGTGGATCAGACCCACAACGTCACGTTACAGTTACAATTGGGCATATAGGGTAAAATAGTTTTTAAGATACATCAACAGTGAAGACTTAGGTTTTTTTTCTTATTTCACAATGTTTATTCATATCTATATTTCGTATGACGCGGTTACGCATAGGTACCAATAATGTAAAGACATACTACTACAAAAATAGTACTAAAATGTTTAGAACTTTAAACTTTGCCGCCAATAGCTACGACTCGATTTCGCAATGAGGCGTATGCGGCGGTTTCCCTTTGATAAGTTTATGTGTGCGTGCGTCGTTCTTAACAAATTGTATTTTATTTTACAACGATTTTGATTTATTTTGTTTGAAAAAATAACTTTTTTATTTTCGGGTTTTTAATTTAATATGTAATAGGCTTTTATAGAGTAGTTAAACTGTGGTTTCATTTAAAGTGGTCCTAACAAAAAAACTCTGTATAATTGAGCATATTAAATATTTATAGTGATTTTTTGGAAAATTGATACCAATAGTTATTACAACCACTTGCGAAGAAGCATAGTTTAGGCAATTTTTTATTCTATAAGAATTCCTTTTAAAAAACTACCAACGTTCTTATAGTTAATATATTATTTTTCCAAATTAAAAAAATTGTCTATGTCATCATAATGGCGGAAAAATTTCATTCATATTGTAATACCACATTAGTATCGACAATGTAGTGTTGATAGTAATTTAAAATAGTTATACTACAGGAGGACCTTCATATGCACTGTTTTAACCTGTTTTATGTATAATATAGAATAATATATTGTATAGAGGAATCACACATTCTTTTTATTCAGTTTAGTAAATACATTTTTTAGAGGTTACTCTGTACTAAAATGGCATGCAACTCTGTTCCCGCATTTACGTTCCTGATATATCGATATAAATAATAGAAATACAAAATATAGGAAGGAAACACAAACGCAATTATATTGCATTTTTTCTTTTTTTCATACTTGAAACGTATTAATAAATTACATATTATGTATTACATACAATTAATTTCTTTTGAATATAACACTAAGTTAAATCAGCTTCACGCTATTTTAACAGATAACATAAGATGACATTAAAACGTATTGACATCACCACGTGATCCATCTAAACACAATATAAACTTTTATAAACTATGAACTCACAATCAGAATTTACTTTCCAAATACATATACTTTTTATTCTACACATCGCCATATGAGCTAATGCCGTAAAATATACCTACTTTATTATGTTTGTTAACATCACCAACGTTGACGTTTAAAATAATAAGTAATTATGGTAGACTGAACAAATATTGATTATATTTCTTTTTTTAGCTTCACGCTGTATCCCGCACACAGCAGGGTAGGCATAGGACACCTAGTGTTAAGACACTCTGTTCCCTACTTTCCTCAGAATTCTGTAGGCATTGCGTGCTGAGTAGTGAAACTCAACGCCGCACTTTACCTCGACACCAGAGCGATGAAATGGAAATATAAATTTAAATAAATATTTCGTTTCCTTGCGTGGTCATCGAACCCACAACAATTACACTCTGTGCCCCTGTGCAACGAACGGCCTCAATTTACTTTCTTCTTTTAAAATGTGGTTAAATGAAATAGTCGTAATTTAATTATGTCGGATTACTATTAACCGACTTCTTAAAAGAGGTCATCAATTGGACTGTATTTTTTATCCTTGTTACCTTAGAATTTTTGATTGTATGAACAGATTTTAATGATTCTTTTTTTATTTGAAAGGTAATGCGTCCCGTGTAGTCTTATTTTAATTTAGTTTATATCCAACAGTGGTATCTATGAGAAAATCATATAAATCTCAAATTTACATTAAGTATATGCGCGACAAATGAACGTATAAGTCAATATCAATTCAACCGATTTTAATGATTCTTTTTTTATTAGAAAGGGTACATATAAGGGGTAGTTTGGTGAAAGTTTAGTTAAGTTCAGAGTGTGAAATCCGGTTGAAATTGAAGAAGTCGATTTTTTTTATTAAAAAATATAATTATGTAATTTTTTCTACAAAAAATTCTTTATACTCCATGATAAAAGCTATCCTATAAGTGACATTAGGCTTTGAACTATTACCATGCCAAAATTAATTTAATTTCATACAGTAGTTATCGGTATTTTAGGTAATTTATATTTTTCAGTTTTTATTTTTTTTAAAGAAAACTATCATGAAATTCGGAATGAAACCCAAAAAAAATGTACCTTGAGGCCCTAGGCTAACACCATGCAAAAATTCATCAATTTCTGTCAGGTAGTTTTTGCGTGATTGACGCACAAACAAACCGACAGACAGACAGACAGACAGACAGACAGACAGACAAGAATTCTGCTGAGTGGTTTTTTAGGTTCTATAATCGACATATTAACCGACCTAATTTTTATTTTTTTTATATCTTTCATGTACAGAATTGACTTTTCTATCCTTTTATTATATATGGAGATATGGAGATTAATCACATTAATAAGATAATGAGTGCGACAAGGTCAGGCAAGACAAAACTAACATCATTTTTTTAATTCTTAAAATAAAAAATAGGTATAGATTGTTTTGTGAATTCATGTGATAAATTACATTTTATAACTCCTTTTAATTTTTGACTTTTCAGTTAGTTACAATACAAATTTAAAATACCTTTCGTGACAAAGTGCATTTATACATCGCTCATTTACCGAAACAATGTGTCGGTAACCTTCTTTCGTCGTACCATCGTTTCTAATTCAGTAGCTTAGAGAAATAGCTGTCTCCATATCTGACTTGGAGCCTGCGAATGAGGCTAAGGATGAAGGACCTTGTCTCTCAACGCAATAGGTCATCACTGACACACACACTGGTCCTCCTAGTTTTTCCATTTAACTACACTTCAGATAGGAGACAGCCTACATAAAAAATAAACTTTATTCGTGTAGTAAAAAATTTTTTATGTGAATGTGTAGTCACATATATAGATCACATGTGTGAATATGTAGTCACATATGTGGACCACATGTGTGAATATGTGGTCACATATGTGGACCACATGTGTCAATATGTGCTCACGTATGTGGACCACATGTGTGAATATGTGGTCTTTCATGTGGACCACATGTGAGAATGTGTGGTCACATATGTGGACCACATGTGTGAATACGCGGTCGCGTATGTGGACCACATGTGGGAAAATGTGGTCACATATGTGGACCACATGTGAGAATTTGTGGTCACATATGTGGACCACATGTGTAAATATATGGTCCCATATGTGGACCACATGTGTGAATATGTGGTCTTTCATGTGGACCACATGTGAGAATTTGTGGACACATATGTGGACCACATGTGTGAATATGTGGTCGCGTATGTGGATTACATGTGGGAAAATGTGGTCACATATGTGGACCACATGTGTGATATGTAGTCACATATGAAGATTACATGGGTGATCCTGTGGTCACATATGTGGACCACATGTGTGAATATGTGGTCTTTCATGTGGACCACACGTGAGAATTTGTGGTCACATATGTGGACCACATGTGTGAATATGTGGTCACATATGTGGACCACATGTGTGAATATGTGGCCACGTGTGTGGACCACATGTGTGTATATGTGCTCACATATGTGGACCACATATGTGAACATGTGGTCACATATGTGGACCACATGTGGCATCGTGTGGTCATATATGTGAACCACATGTGTGAGTAAGTATTCACATGTGCAGATCGCATGTGTGATATGTTGTCACATATGTAGACCACATGTGTGATCATGTGGTCACATATGTGGACCACATGTGTGAATATGTGGTCACGTGTGTGGACCACATGTGTGAATATGTGGTCACGTGTGTGGACCACATGTGTGTTTATGTGCTCACATATGTGGACCACATATGTGATCATGTGGTCACATATGTAGACCACATGTGTGATATGTAGTCACATATGAAGATTACATGTGTGATCATGTGGTCACATATGTGGACCACATGTGTGATATGTAGTCACATATGAAGATTACATGTGTGATCATGTGGTCACATATGTGGACCACATGTGTGAATATGTGGTCACGTGTGTGGACCACATGTGTGAATATGTGGTCACATATGTGGACCACATGTGTGAACATGTGGTCTTTCATGTGGACCACACGTGAGAATTTGTGGTCACATATGTGGACCACATGTGTGAATATGTGGTCGCGTATGTGGACCATATGTGGGAAAATGTGGTCACATATGTGGACCACATGTGTGATATGTAGTCACATATGAAGATTACATGGGTGATCATGTGGTCACATATGTGGACCACATGTGTGAATATGTGGCCACGTGTGTGGACCACATGTGTGTATATGTGCTCACATATGTGGACCACATATGTGAACATGTGGTCACATATGTGGACCACATGTGGCATCGTGTGGTCATATATGTGAACCACATGTGTGAGTAAGTATTCACATGTGCAGATCGCATGTGTGATATGTTGTCACATATGTAGACCACATGTGTGATATGTAGTCACATATGAAGATTACATGTGTGATCATGTGGTCACATATGTGGACCACATGTGTGAATATGTGGTCACGTGTGTGGACCACATGTGTGAATATGTGGTCACGTGTGTGGACCACATATGTGATCATGTGGTCACATATGTGGACCACATGTGGCATCGTGTGGTCATATAGGTGTACCACATGTGTGAATAAGTATTCACATGGGCATATCACATGTGTGATATGTAGTCACATATGTAGACCACATGTGTGATATGTAGTCACATATGAAGATTACATGTGTGATCATGTGGTCACATATGTGAATATGTGGTCACGTGTGTGGACCACATGTGTGAATATGTGGTCACATATGTGGACCACATGTGTGAACATGTTATCACATATGTGAACCTTTTATAAAATATATTTAATTCATTAAATGTAATATGTATATAAATAAATAAACGTAAAGAAACGTTACGTAACATCATACATAATAACAATTAAAACGTAAACTGCAGGCTAATTGATCATCCGGTAGACATTTTAATTAAATTATCAGCTGAAGCAGAATGTCTTTGTATCATCAGAGTTGTAAACCATTTGTTCGATAATTAACTTTAACAGTTATGAACATATACTATTGTTCAAAGACGTCACTATTACATTTCAATCCTATGAAAATTTATAATGGAGAGAAGAAAAAATTTCAAATAAGATAGTGGTGCACTTACTCAATTTTGCACTTTCCAATTTCTTTAGATAGTATAGCGGAACACAAGGCTTCGCTTCGTTTGTTTTTACGGGCAGAAAAATAAATATATTCTTCCACTTAGTGGGAATTTAACCTAATTAAAATATAACTAGTGCTACATCCAGAAATCTCAGTTCTCTCAACTGTACCGTCATAGCGTCAAGTTTTAGTCGACATATTAACTTTAAACATATTAATTTTTATCGACATATTAACCGACCTAATTTTTATTTTTTTTATATCTTTCATGTACAGAATTGACTTTTCTATCCTTTTATTATATATGGAGATTTTGTTTGAAAAAATAACTTTTTTATTTTCGGGTTTTTAATTTAATATGTAATAGGCTTTTATAGAGTAGTTAAACTGTGGTTTTATTTAAAGCGGTCCTAACAAAAAAACTCTGTATAATTGAGCATATTAAATATTTATAGTGATTTTTTGGAAAATTGATACCAATAGTTATTACAACCACTTGCGAAGAAGCATAGTTTAGGCAATTTTTTATTCTATAAGAATTCGTTTTAAAAAACTACCAACGTTCTTATAGTTAATATATTATTTTTCCAAATTAAAAAAATTGTCTATGTCATCATAATGGCGGAAAAATTTCATTCATATTGTAATACCACATTAGTATCGATAATGTAGTGTTGATAGTAATTAAAAATAGTTATACTACAGGAGGACCTTCATATGCACTGTTTTAACCTGTTTTATGTATAATACACATGCGTATTGTCGTCAGCGCTCGCCGTAGTAAGACGTGTAGTTGCTCACTATCTCAAAACTGTGTTTTAAAATTATATTTGTGTTCATTATGGCTTATGAATTAGTAAGATCATTGTTTAATAGTTAATAATTGATCTGACTTTTTGGTTTACGTTTGAAATTTAGTGAATTGTGTTAAAGTGCATATATTTTATATTCCCTAATGAGTGTTAATCTAACAACTATCGCAATCGCATGTACCCTCACAGTATAAAAAACAAGGGAATATTCGTATGAGATTGTAAAACCAGTACGGTAATTTCGTCCATATTGGTAGTCTATCAGTGGCCTATCGGCAGATACTATAGATTGAGACCAAATAAATCAAAGATCGAATCCCGACAAATTAAAATTGCAAAATTATTTTTTAAATTTTATTTGATTCTTACCAAATAGTTTAAAATGATAAATGAATGTGCTATTTGTAAGGGAAACATATTGGTAACTCAAAAAAGAATCAAATGTTGTAAATGTCAAGCGCACTACCACATTGAGTGTATTTCATCAAATAGCAACAGTACAATAAGTCGAACACAATGGACCTGTTCGGCTTGTGCCTCAGTTAGCCGTAAAGCCAATCAAAACGTAACAACACCTAAAGAGAATCAAAATAGTACTCCATTAGTACATCCAACTTCGTCAATATCTAAAGAGTTGAGAGAAGTAATAACCAGTACATTAAGTGTTGAATTAAAAAAGATTCGTGAGGAGTTAAATGTTTTGCAGAATATAAAAGAATCTCTAGAATATTTCTCTAATCTTTATGATTGTGTTAGGAAGGAATTAGATGAAGCTAAAATTGAAATAGTAAATTTAAAAAAGGACAACATTGAATTAAGGAATATTATTAGTAATCACAGTGTGGTAATTAATAATTTGGAGAAAGAAGCAAGAGCTACTAATTTAGAATTACACTGTGTACCTGAATTTAAAACTGAAAACCTTGTAAAGACCGTCGAACAAATAAGTAAAGTTATAAATATTGAAATCGCGGAAGGTAATATTATTAAGTGTACAAGAGTTGCTAAGCAAAATAAAATCTCGTCTCGTCCTCGCACTGTGGTAGTGAAATTTTCAACTCCCTTTATACGTGATCGATTTATGGCTGGAGTGATTAACTATAATAAAAAAAACGCTGACAACAAGTTGAATACATCACATCTTGGAATTTCAGGAGAAAAAGCTCCCGTTTTTATATCAGAACATCTGACTTCGGTTTCGAAAGATATTTATGCAGCAACAAGATTGTTTGCTAAGGACAAACATTATCGTTTTGTTTGGTCGCGTAGTGGTAATATATTTCTTAGAAAAACTGCAGCAAGTGACGTTATATTTGTGAAATCTAAAGATTTTTTAAAAACATTGGAGTAACTCTTTTTACATTGTCATTTCGTATTGTTATTAACATTTCAAATATTGTTTAAAATTTTTGTAACATATTTTATTTTTTAATTTTTTAGCTTAATGTGTAGTGATTTAAGAATTTTATACCAAAATGTGAGAGGTATTAGGACAAAAGTAAATGCAACCTATCGCTCTATACTTAATGATAATTTCGATGTAATTATCTTTACGGAAACATGGCTTAATAGCAATATTAATACTAATGAATTTATAGATGATAGATATGTTGTATATAGAAGGGACAGAGAATCTAGTAGTTCCACAAAATGTGATGGTGGTGGTGTCCTTATAGCAGTTTTAAATAAAATTAAAAGCTATAGAATGATTACTTGGGAAACTATCTATGAGGATTTATGGGTCAATTTAGTAATTGGTTCAGCAACAATTTCAATATGCGCGGTATATATCCCGTCACCCCTTAATTTTGAAAAACTTAAGATGATTGTACAAAATTTTGAAAGTGTATTTGTTAAGCAAAGTACAACTTTAATAATTGGTGATTTTAATATACCATCACTACATTGGGTGTTAGATAGTAATGATAAAACAAAATGTACAATGAACAGCACCAGTTCATCAGCAGGTTGTTTAATAAAAGATTTTATGTCCCTTACAAATTTTTCACAACGTAATGTTATTAATAATGCTTATGGTAAAACATTGGATTTAATTTTTACTAGTACTGAAAATATTAAGGTTAGTTATAGTGACACTTACGTTTGTCCTGTAGATAAATATCACCCACCTTTGGATATATTATTAAACTTTAGCTCAGTAGAATTATTTTTGGAACCAAATACTAGTTGCAAATATAATTTGATAAACGCCGATTATAAAATTTTAAACAATGAAATTCAAAATTTGAACTGGGAAGTACTGCTTAATGAATGTAATGATATAGATGATATGGTAAAAATTTTCTATTCTAAAATATAAAAGACAAAGAAACATAGTAAAAATTATAATAATAAATATCCTGTCTGGTACTCATACAACCTAAAAAAACGTTTAAAAGAAAAAAATAAATACAGAATATTATTTAAAAAATATGGTAATCCTCTTGATGAGATCGAGTTTAAAATACTTAGAGATACATGTCAACATCTTATAGATTTCGATTACAAAAAATACATTAAGAGCGTTGAGTTAAATATAAATATAAATCCAAAGTATTTTTATAGTTACATTAAAAATCTTCGTGGCAACAAATGTGATTATCCGGCTTTAATGACATTGGACGACTGTCATTACACAGATGGAGAAGATATTTGTAATCAATTTGCTAACTATTTTTCAAGACAGTGTGTTAAATACGACAATTCTTTGAATAATGTTTTTTAGCTTTGATTCTGGTATTAACAATAATTCATCTTTATCTACAATTAACATGAGTGAAAATGAAATATTGGGCAAATTGAGGTCTCTCGATACAAAGAAAGGACCTGGACCGGACAACATACCACCAATATTTATAAGAAGAACTGCATCAACATTGGTAAAGCCCTTATATATCATATATTGTAAATCTATTAAAGATGGCAAATTTCCTACGTATTGGAAAAAGACAAGAATTGTGGCAGTTTTTAAAAATGGTGATAAAAAGTGCATTGAAAATTATAGGCCTATTAGCATTTTATCAGTATTTGCTAAAATATTTGAGTCCCTTATCTGTCCGTATCTGACTTGGCACATTAAACCTGTGATATCAGACAGTCAACATGGTTTTATAAAAAATAGATCTACTTCAACGAATTTAATATCTTTTGTTGAGGATATCGCATTGTCACTAGACTCTAATAAACAAGTTGATTGTATTTATACAGACTTGACTAAGGCGTTCGATGTAGTAAATCATAAACTTTTGTTGAGAAAACTTTATAAATATGGAATACATGGGAAGGTGCTTGGATTGTTGGAAAGTTATTTGGAAAACAGACAGATAAATGTAGTACTTGGGGGTTATGAGTCAAGAACATTTTTTTTACATTCAGGAGTGCCACAAGGATCTAGACTTGGCCCTATCTTATTTTATATTTTTTATAATGATGTCATTACTTGTTTACACCATTGTAGTTTCTTAATGTATGCAGATGATTTAAAAATATATAAAAAAATTGAATTAGTGAATGATTGTAATCTCTTGCAACAAGATTTAGACAGGTTTGCCGTGTGGTGTTCTATGAATAGTATAAAAGTAAATAACAAGAAATGCCAGAGTATATCATTTAGTAGAAAGACATCTGACATCAATTATAATTATAAAGTGAATGGTTATCCAATAAAAAAGGTTACCCAAGTACGAGATTTGGGGATTACAGTAGACGCTAAATTGAATTTTGTTCCACATATTGATGATATAGTGAGTAAATCATTAAGCACATTAGGATTTATTATACGATCTACTAAGCCTTTTAAGAAGTCCAGTACAATTATGATTTTATTTCATTCATTAATTAAGAGTCAATTAGAATATTGTTCAACAGTCTGGAATCCCTATTATGAAACACATAGAAACAGATTAGAACGAATTCAAAAAAAGTTTTTAAAAATGTTATCTTATAGAGATCATGTCTGTAACGATTTTCGGAAGTATGATGACTTATTAAAACATTACAATATGTTAAAACTATCACATCGCAGAGATATAGCTGATCTTTGCTTTTTACACAAATTAGTATCTGGAAACCTTGATTGTCCAAAGATTTTAAGTGAGCTAAATGTTTTTGCCCCTAGATTGAATGCAAGATTATGTACCCAAAATTTCAAAACGAGGTTCGCTAAAACAAATTTAGGTCTAAATGCACCACTTAATAGAACTGTGAATCTTTATAATAAATTAGCACAAAAATCCAAATTTGATATATTTAATGACTCGTTACGTTCGTATAAAGCTCAACTTAAAAAATATTTTATACACCAAGTAAAGAATTCATAGACGTGTACCTCGAACATATATCTAAAAAAATTTTTAAGATTAGCCATTTTTAGTAATATATATATATTTTTTTTTTGTTCATTTTTTATTTATTTTTTTTAATTTAAGAATTAACTTTTTTTTTTTTCTTTCTTTTTATATTACTGAAATTGTGTTTATATTATAAGATTAAGTTTATAAGCCTGTTGTTTTTAGTATTTTTTAGTTAAAAAAGTTATTTAAAATTTTTTTTTTTTTACTTTAGATGTGAGCAATAACTTGAATACACATGTAAAGTTAGCCTATAATTGAGACATACTTTGTATCAAAATAGTTAAAAATGTTTGTAAATTATTGTGGTCTTAGTATGTAACGTTGGCTTCCTAATAAATAAATAAATAAATAAATAAATATAGAATAATATATTGTATAGAGGAATCACACATTCTTTTTATTCAGTTTAGTAAATACATTTTTTAGAGGTTACTCTGTACTAAAATGGCATGCAACTCTGTTCCCACATTTACGTTCCTGATATATCGATATAAATAATAGAAATACAAAATATAGGAAGGAAACACAAATGCAATTATATTGCATTTTTTCTTTTTTTCATACTTGAAACGTATTAATAAATTACATATTATGTATTACATACAATTAATTTCTTTTGAATATAACACTAAGTTTAATCAGCTTCACGCTATTTTAACAGATAACATAAGATGACATTAAAACGTATTGACATCACCACGTGATCCATCTAAACACAATATAAACTTTTATAAACTATGAACTCACAATCAGAATTTACTTTCCAAATACATATACTTTTTATTCTACACATCGCCATATGAGCTAATTCCGTAAAATATACCTACTTTATTATGTTTGTTAATATCACCAACGTTGACGTTTGAAATAATAATTATGGTAGACTGAACAAATATTGATTATACTTCTTTTTTTAGCTTCACGCTGTATCCCGCACACAGCAGGGTAGGCATAGGACCTCTAGTGTTAACAACAACACTCTGTTCCCTACTTTTCTCAGAATTCTGTAGGCATTGCGTGCTGAGTAGTGAAACTCAACGCCGCACTTTACCTCGACACCAGAGCGATGAAATGGAAATATAAATTTAAATAAATATTTCGTTTCCTTGCGTTGTCATCGAACCCACAACAGTTACACTTTGTGCCCCTGTGCAACGAACGGCCTCAATTTACTTTCTTCTTTTAAAATGTGGTTAAATGAAATAGTCGTAATTTAATTATGTCAGATTACTATTAACCGACTTCTTAAAAGGGGTCATCAATTGGGCTGTGTTTTTAGCCTTGTTACCTTAGAATTTTTGATTGTATGAACAGATTTTAATGATTCTTTTTTTATTTGAAAGGTAATGCGTCCCGTGTAGTCTTATTTTAATTTAGTTTATATCCAACAGTGGTATCTATGAGAAAATCATATAAATCTCAAATTTACATTAAGTATATGCGCGACAAATGAACGTATAAGTCAATATCAATTCAACCGATTTTAATGATTCTTTTTTTATTAGAAAGGGTACATATAAGGGGTAGTTTGGTGAAAGTTTAGTTAAGTTCAGAGTGTGAAATCCGGTTGAATTTGAAGAAGTCGATTTTTTTTATTAAAAAATATAATTATGTAATTTTTTCTACAAAAAAATCTTTATACTCCATGATAAAAACTATCCTATAAGTGACATTAGGCTTTGAACTATTACCATGCCAAAATTAATTTAATTTCATACAGTAGTTATCGGTATTTTAGGTAATTTATATTTTTCAGTTTTTATTTTTTTTAAAGAAAACTATCATGAAATTCGGAATGAAACCCAAAAAAAATGTACCTTGAGGCCCTAGGCTAACACCATGCAAAAATTCATCAATTTCTGTCAGGTAGTTTTTGCGTGATTGACGCACAAACAAACCGACAGACAGACAGACAGACAGACAGACAGACAGACAAGAATTCTGCTGAGTGGTTTTTTAGGTTCTATAATCGACATATTAACCGACCTAATTTTTATTTTTTTTATATCTTTCATGTACAGAATTGACTTTTCTATCCTTTTATTATATATGGAGATTTTAATTTTCAATAAGTTTTAAATGCCATAGTGGCGTAGCAGATGGTCAAATAAATATATTTCAATTATGTTTATGTCCCCGAACTGACGACACCAACGATTTTCGAAAAAAATTTTTTTTTCAGATTCACGCTGTGTCCCGCACATAGCAAGGTAGGCAGAGGGAACCTACACACACATGCTGCCAATTTCTGGAGGCATTGGGTGTTAACTGGCAAAACACAACGCCGCGCTTTCCCCTCGACACCAGAGCGAAGAAATTAAAATATAAATGTAAATAAATATTTCATCTCCTCGAGTGGGGATCAAACCCACAACCAGTCGATTTACAGACACACTTTGTGCCCCTGCACCACGACTGGCCTCAATAATAAAAAAATGGATATTTTCTAATTTATTATACAATATACTGTACAATAGTGCAACATAAAATAATATTTCGTCTTTGAAATGAACACCAAGATTCAGCCCTGTTTACAAAAGTGAAAGGTTAATTGCACGACGTAATATCCGTCTGCAGCCGGACTATTCTAGCTCTTAGAAATGAATAATGAAATATTTTCTTACGCTGAGAAATTTATAGCATTTTCAATATACGAGAAGTTTAAAAGCCCTCAGATAAAATGAAATGATAGTTTGTATGTCAATTGTTTTGATAAAGCCTTTAGGTGATAAATTTTGCTTTTTAGAAGTGAAATGTTTATATCGACATATGGATGAAATTTAAAAATATACAAAAAAAATTACCACACTTATCGAAGCAATCTTGAAAAAAATCGTCTCATTTTCTGCCTCTTTGGACTCTTACTCGGAAATGCGTGCTTTCTTAAATTGCCTATAAAGCAATATTTTAACGATAACATAATTCCGTTTTTTAAGTTCATAAAATAATTCAAATTAATTTGGCCGTATATTGTTATAATATTGTTTTACATAGAAAAATATAAAATTCCATGTCACCAATCCTATCATGTTAGAAGAGATAACTTATATTAGCAATAAACATCGGCTACTTTAAACGTGCTTATCAAGAAACATTTCTACATAGCACATGCGATTCATAAATTATGAGTAAAACTTCTAAACTGTCGTTAGTAATTTCATATTTTCATGCTAGTCATTTAAATAGCATTAAAATCTGTGTTAAGAAGCAATGCGACCTGCATTCTTACTTGGTAGAATATAATTGTGGCACAAGAGCTCGTCGACACAGCCATTAGCGTCCGCATAGTTCCCCTGGTAGCTCAGCACTAGAAAAAATGCTATTCCATTCAGAGATAGATCCTTGACTTTTATTTTAAGCTTAAACAATATATTTTTTTTTTAATTTTTTTTTTAATTTAAGCATATATATTTGCTTAAATAAAAAAAATAACACTTAACACACAATGCTTCCAAAATTCAGCGGAATGTTTTAACATTAGTTTCCCATGTTCCCTCTAACTATCTTGCTATGTACGGGAGACAGCGGGAGTCAAAGAAACATTGGGTCCTTTGCAAGGTGTGTCAGCGAGCCTCGTTACGATATAATAAAGTTTTGCATTACTTGTTTGTCTAGTATACATTGTTAGATTTCTTCGGAACGCAACATCGTATGTAAATGTAATTAATTAAATTACAATCCAATATTTGTATTAGCTATACTTTCTGAGCAATAAGAGTAAATAAAAAAAAATATTGCACCATTTTACATTTTACTTAATAAATGCAGTATAAAACCAAAAACCTCATCACCGTTTAACTACAAAGAATAACTCAGTTACATATTATACGAGATAGCCATTGTTTCAACAAAACACCTTTAATGCTGTTAAGATCTGGAAAGGAGACAAAGCTTTGTGAATGTTACCGTTTTATCAGATTAATGTCCGTTTTCATACCAACAATAATGGGTATACGTTGTAAAGACGCTAATTGGCTGTCCGGGACATGCGACATGTGGTGACCGTACGCTACCTGGGATTATAATATTGTCAATATGTAGGTCAGCCTACGAGCGCTATGCTCGTATATAATTTTCCTTTACCAGGTGTGCTTAAAAATAATATATTTCTTAAAATATTTTTGGTAAAATTGTACGCAACCCTATGTGATAAATAACTTGGTAAAATTGAAAAAAGGAAAGCAGTAACACAACCAGATTACATTGTTGTCTGTCTGTCCGCTCGTCTGTTAAGACCATTTATCACAAGATCGCGTGGAGATATCAGGGTAAAATTATTTTTTGGAATCTATGTCGGCGGTTAAATAATATAAGCGTTTTGTAACGTTTTCTCTGCATGTTGTATGAAATTCCTCGCGTTATCGAAATCTTCTTCCTTTGAAATGAGGACTAATATAAATGAAAGCAAAAATTCGAAAAATTAAAAATATGTTTACATAATATTTTAGATAATTATAAGCGTATAATATATAATAGGCTACTGGTTCTCCATCTGCGTAAATCATTTTGATCCATTAAAGTACAAATACAGTCCGCGAGGTCTTACCTAAGCTATACACTTGTGTGAGTGTTCATATATCGTGTAGGTGGAACGCCACTGGACCGATTTATACTGCTTTATGGCAACCAGCCTGTTCTACTTTTACAAATCAACGTCCCATATTTAGTTATTGTTTTATTCAGTTTCACAGCTGTATCCTGCATATAGTCCCTGACCTAGAGTTATGACACTCTTTTCTCCACTTTCCACAAAATTTTCGTGGCAGCCGCGGTTTACTACCAGTGTAAATAAATTAAAATATTAATAAATAATGATTCTTTAATTCACACTGGAAATTGAAGTCACAGCCGCAGTATATACAATTAAATAATCGTGCAACGGCGCCGCGGGAGTCGTGTATTTCATTCTTAGTGTTTTATTTTTCTGTTCAATTTATTAAAAATTAAAGATAAACAGGGACTATCACTGTACATGAAAGGAAAATGTATGTCACCAAGCTGTAAAAAAGACCGTTGAGACAACGCTGTTCTTGATCATATGGCAGAAAGATTAATTGTTAACTTAAACGTCATTTCAGACGATATTAAAAAGATACGGATGCTATGTGCCGCGTAAATTATTAAAAATTAAATTAGCTTCACCCTCTATCCCAGGGTCACACAACAGGGTAGGCATAGGGAACCTAGTGTTAAGATACTCCGTTCACCAATTTCCTCCGAATTTTTCGAGGTTTTGCTGCCTGAAATATATATTTAAGAAAATATATTTAATACTTAATAAGAAACTTAATTTTTAATACATTTTTTCTGAAACTCACTTACACTAATGTTAAGCTCAGTTAAAGCCTCGCGAACTGTAACTACATGCTTGCAATAGAACATAAGCGACGTACGAGTATATACTCCTTATCATATTTCAGCAACAACGATGTCGTGTAGTTATAGTTTTATTGTATTTTTTTATCAAGTACAAAAATTGCGTAGGTGTTAGTATGTAATACTTATAGAAACAAATATTATAATGATTTAATTGATGATGCCATTTTTAGAAAAAGGAAACCCCCTTTAGGATCACTTTGTTGTCCGTCTGTCAAGAGCAAATGGTCTTGATAAATATCTCGAGATGTGAGATATTAAGATTAAATTAATATCAAATATTTAAATATATAGAAGGATAGAAAAAAATAAGTTTCTAACTCAACGTAATAAAACAATACGAGTATTTATGTATCGATTTTACCGTATTTTGTATAAAAATTCGACGCGTAATCAAAAACTATAGGGTACTTTCTCTGGATTTAGAGTTATAACATTTGGTACGAAAAGTGAACTTACTATACAAATGAAGGAAAAATCCGAAAAAAATAAATGTATGCGTATTTTATTTTTTTTAAATCCTAAAATTGATACGGAAACTTTGGTGGGCGAGTACGGCTCACACTTAACCGGTTATATTTGACCAATTACTTTTACTTATAAATATTAATTTGTACTAATAAATATTTTACTATGTATTATCTGATATTCGATTTTGTCATACATTTCTATTGAACCAAATGTTGTTTGTGGTTTCAATCAGGGAATAGTGTATATACAATTAACCATTATTAGCAGAGTTCTAACTATCACATGTATGTACATACATTGTGTATATATAATATATATGTATATGAGAGTAACATTAGAAGCTGTAATAACCAAACATTAAACTTTATTACATGATGACCGCACAATAAGACTAAGTCTAATAATTTACCCAGTTTATGAAACCAGTCATGGCGCAGGGGTAGAATGTCTGACTGTAATATCGACTGGTTGTAGGTTCAATCCCCACTCGAAGTAATTAAATATTAATTTTAATGTATATTTCTTCACTCGGGTGTCGAGGCAAGCCGCGGCGTTGAGTTCTGCGACTCAACATACAATGTCTCCAGAATTCGACAGAAAGTGGAGAACGGAGTGTCTTAACACTATGTTCCCTCTGCCTACCCTGCTGTGTATGATACAACGTGAAGCTGATCTAATAATTTACTTTATATGAAATAGGGAAATAGATTCCTGCTAAATATTTAAAACTAACCATCTATTGCGTTAGAGGTTATAATGGTGCAGTGAACTTCAACTTCAAGTTCTGACTGTAAACGTATTGTGGGTTATATCGACATTCAGCTCCTGTAAAGACAAACTATGGAGACTATCGCCACTCAATATATTTTGTATTCGAGCCAAAAGTGGAGAACCTTGTGTCTTGACACTAGGCAATCTGCGATTTACGAATTTAATCTTATTTAATGGAGTAGTCTAAATAAATTAATCATCAACTCGTATTTTAAAAATCTGGTTAACTGCGAGTCAAAATCGCCCACCGAGGCTTCTATAAAAAAATAGGGTTATAATCCTGGGAACAGAACGGGAAGTACATTTAATACCATTTGACAATCTTAAGTGTCCACCACACACACAAGGCATCATTTTGTCACGACAAATATAAATTTGATATGATAAATTCGAATTTCGTGCCAATTTTCGTAAATGTAGGTCCACTGGAAATACCCTATAGTTTTTGATTACGCGGTGAAATTCATATGGGATCGTATACGTGGATATTTGATATTAATTTTAGCATGATATCTCTACGCGATCTCGAGATAAAAGTGGTATAAGGGTTTCGTTTTTATCCAATGAGGTATGGAACCTCGATATTAGTATAATATACTACTTATTAATAAAAACAACAATGGTTGAAAAATAAGATTACATTATTTTATAGCTAAACTGGTTTCCATAGTAAATAACTTAACCTACATGGATTTTTTAATTTACATGGATTTTTTACTCAAACAAATTTAAAATCCTACGATAGAAACCATAAATATATCATTTATGATATCCATCTTTAACGAGTTCACAAATAAAATAGGCGTATCGATGAGAGCAATATGCGGGCACCCATTGCCCACAGATATTGAATGCGGGAATACCGAGATCATCTGAAAAGTTAATTGCTACCCGACTGTCTGCGGTCAGACGAGGTTTTCAAGGCTTTCTGGCTCATAAAAAATAATAACGAATTTGTTAGTTACAGGTACGGTTAGTTGGGTGTAGAGACTTGTGGCTTGTGGTATATATAATAATTTCATTTGGTAAAAGAATATTATTTTAACTGACGCTATTTTTAAATTTTAATAATGCATACATATTTATTTGTATGACCTAATTATGAAACGACAGTCTATATAAATAGACTATAGATAGAATCTGTGCCATGAAACAAAAAAAAAATACTTTCAAAAAATTTAACACACGAAATTTTATATTACAATAACTCATTACATGAACATTGTGCATTAAACAAAACACATTAACGTTTGTACATAAAACAGTGACACGAACTGCATTGTGGCTTACACGAGTGGATAATTGTGGTGAGAGCACGCTGATGCAGCTATAACAGCACGAGTCATATTCCCATTTTATGTGTTTACGACGCTAGTAAAATTTCCGCTAACCCTTTTATGCTAA
The DNA here is from genome assembly GCA_030704555.1 of Heliconius charithonia. NCBI lineage: Eukaryota > Metazoa > Arthropoda > Insecta > Lepidoptera > Nymphalidae > Heliconius > Heliconius charithonia. The sequence continues at coordinate 5,414,737 of CM060812.1, forward strand.
ACTGTATATGTGGCATATTAGATTGTTTATTTCAATGTGTTTTTCATATAGTCCTAGAATAGAGTTGCATATAGTTGATATAGAACGACCGCAAGCGATCCTGCGGCGTCTCATTTTGGTGGAGGGTTTCCGCTTGGTTTTAGTGGGTAGGATCACTTTCACCGGTGAGTCCCACAGTACCCCTCATTTATAAGACATTTGCCTTGCGTGTGGGTGGTCTGCGTAAATACATTTCCCAGCGATAAAAAAACATAAATTATATTAGCGTTCTATTTTCTATTAATTATATTTTTCTATATATTTGGTATCCTCAGATCATCTTAAATAGGTATATATCTATATAGACAAACTCGTCGCGTAGTATTAAGCAAAATGTCTTATATCTGTCAAAAAATCTTATATCTATCAAATAGCAAAATGTCTTATGTCTTATGTCTTATGTCTTATGTCTTATGTCGTATATCTAGTTTGATATTCAATATTCTTATAATATGGGTGAAATGCTATTCGTTTTTCACCTTATTCTATGTATGTACTTACAGAAATTCTCTTTACTTAAGTTGTGAATGGAATAATATTGCTAGTAAAACTAAAGTGATCCCTACTTGGTATATTACACAGAAAGCTCATTAGTGAGTAAAAAAAGAGGTTAAACTCAACCGTAGCTTTCATGAGTCAAGGCCTTTGGAAGTACTAAAAGACGTTTAATACAGACTTAGTAATAAATTTCGGACTTGCTATTTTTTGCGGAAAAATTTCTGGTGCGACCTTTTTCTTATGTGAATTACATATACAGAAAAAAGAACAATTAGGAGGTTCTAATTTTTAATACAAGAATACAAAAATTATAAATATTGTAGATATAACTATTATTAGAATTACTAAATCATAAACAGCAATATTCGGAATTTTACAATGATATTTGTTTGCAATCGTCAATTCTAAAATTGATTAAAAAAATCTTCTGTACTGAAGATTTTTGAAGAGAAATATTAACATTTATATTCTTTTAATACATTTTCAGTTGAAAAAAAATATTGACCTAATGTGACAGATAGGCCGTTCAAGTATTACGTAAGCACTGTAGGGGACGGGGGGGTCTTGGTCATTTTTGACGTTTTCAATGAAATATTTCTTAGAGGATTGCTTATTTTTGATGACATAGAGGGGGGGGGGGGGGGGGGGTTGGTCAATTGTAATTTGCTATGTGCCTACCTTAAACATTAACAAGAATGGCAAAGAACCAAAATGTTTAAAAAGAATTTCTGATTAAAAAAATCCAATCAAGTGCGAGTCAGAGTCGCCCACTGAGGGTTCCGTAACAACTTTCTGGAAAGTAGGACAATGGAAAGAATAACTCGTTTTGTATGAAATGAACAATTAAATGTTTGTTATAGTTTTTGTCGGTAATATAAACATAAATTATTATTTTTTTATTTGTACTGCAATTTCACAATTCCTGACAAACTTTTAACAATTGTAGGTCTACGAAAAATACAGTTTGTACCAAATTTCATAATTCCACACGTCCACGATGTACCGATGTAACGAAAAAATGCGTTGACTTATAAACTTGATTTTTCTGTGCTTTAAGAACACCGAAGACCTAATTATTTGATATTATTTTTACCTACATACCTACCCGCGATTTCTAGATAAATAGTAAGGAAAACTATTTATCTTCTTTTCTTCGTTCTTTTTCATTCTTGTTTTGACGTTCATGCTAATACTTACCATTTTATGTATCTCTTCAAATATTCATGTAAGCTTTTTTTTCAGCTGCACGCTATATCCCGCAACAAGCAGGTTAGAGTAAACCTAGTGTTAAGACACTCCGTTCATTACCAACCTAAGCCTGAGCGACTCTTTATATATTTAAAATAAAATAAATAAATCAGCTTCACGCTGTATCCCGCACACAGCAGGGTAGGCAGAGGGAACCTAGTGTTTTTTAGACACTTCGTTCCCCACTTTCTGCCGAATTCTGGAGGCATTGCGTGTTGAGTGGCAGAACTCAACGCCGCGCTTTGCCTCGACACCAGAGCGAAAAAATGTAAATATAAATTTAAGTAAATATTTCATCTCCTCGAGTGGGGATCGAACCCACAACCAGTCGGTTTTACAGTCACACTTTGTACCACTGCGCCACGACTGGCCTCAATTATATATTTTATGATTTGTTTTTAATTTTTCTTATTCCACATCAGGATTTCGCTGCCTAAACGAGACTTTGCATATCTTTAAAATCGGTAACAACCGGAATTACCAATAGGAAATAAATCACGTTATCTTCATGTGGGCCAAACCAGCCAATAAGTACTTTGCGCGAATTACACAAAGACAAATTGCCTGTCGCCGTCATTAATGAAAAACTTCCGTGCGAAACGAATTGCCTACCTGTGCCAGTTTACTTTACATATTTAAAACGCTAATAGGACGATAAATTTTTGTATTGTTATGACTTATAAATTATAGCTTATAGAATAGGCTTATTTTTTGGTTGAATTTGTTTAATAATTAATTTACTTTATGTTGTTTTTTCTTTCTTTATGCATACTAGAATATAATAATAGTTCAAATAAACGATGACAGTGACTCTAAAAACTTTAAATTAACTCTACTTTTATGTATTTAACAATTTATATATGACTTTTTAACATAATATTAGAATGTATATCGATTTATTATGCTATACAGTACTAACAATATTTCGTCGATGCTCAGTATAATAACAAAAGAATATTTTAAAATTCAATTTTCAATTTTGCATTTTGCGCTTTGCAACATAACTCACGACAAAGTGGAAGAACTCTCGGAGGTTATCAAAACTTGTTGTTTTGTAGTGTCTTTTGAATTTGGCTTTACACAATAGAAACTTGTGGTTACAATTTATTTGCATACATTTCCAATGTGGAATTTGTATACTGAAGTTACATATATTTGTGAGAGAGCATATGAATCGACATTGTTTTGCTTAAAATCTATAGAGTAGGCCACTGTGGTGTAGTGGAATTATTTATGTTTGTAAGCAGGTCTTGGCCTTTGGTAAGATAAGCCGTGGTGTTAGGTTCTGCCACCACCATATCGTGTTGACTATTGGGGAAGTGGGGAAGTCGTAATACTAAGTAGTCTCTACAATCATTTACGTAATAAAAAAGATGAAGCAGAATAAAATATAAAAAAAAAATAAAGCAAATATTATAAATCATAATATTTTTATTACAAATAGTGCAATGACCACATAGCTTAATAATTATTTTTCTTACTTTTTTTTATCTCTGGAGCCCTAGCCACCGATGGCTTGTACCCATGTCCTTTCCTCGGTAGAGCGTTTTGTTATATTTTAAATGTGTTTTTTATAACAATTTATATTTAAAAATGTAAAATTTTTATTTCTATTGTGTAATAAAATTTCATTTTAATTTCAAGAAAATAAAATATTTACTATTTTTTTAGTTTTGTTTTCATTTACACTTCAGGTAACCTATTATTACTTTGATTGAAACACTGTAGAATTCGATCAAGTATGTTTTATATTATTATTGAATATCATATTTCTAAAGTTTTTGAAGATTTGCCACATACCAGTTATTATTAATGAAACAATATATTATTAATAATTTCATTAATAACAAATAAAAATTAGCTTCACGCTGTATCCCGCACACAGCAGGGTAGGCAGAGGGAACCTAGTGTTAAGACACTCCGTTCCCCATTTTCTGCCGAAATTTGGAGGTATTGCGTGTTGAGTGGCAAATAATATATTATTAATGAAATAAGTAATAATCTTATAAAAGAAATGAAATAATAATGATATATAAGAAATGAACGAGGAAATTTGTTCCTAAAACAATGACATTTTATTTATTGAAATCTATTTTACTACATATATTTAACAATATTGCATAAGATTTGCGTATACAACAAATAGACTTTACAGATTCGTCAAATTTCGACCTCAAACTGTAAGCTGGTGTTGGTTTTATCAATATATTTATTTTAAATGGCTTATATTTTCTATAAAATATTCTACATATATCGATGTTGGATTTGGACCGGGTCCAATATTGTTCGCGCACAGTAGTTTATGGTCAGCGTTCAAGCATGGAATTCGTATTTGAATGTTCATATCTGCATTTCAGCGTAATAGACTCGGTATTTATATTTTATATCCACTCTATACAATGAAAATGTCTACGTAATATAAATATTACACTAGGATCGGTGTAGTTCCGGATAGAAATAATTTAGCTTGTACCGTATAGGATGTAAAACAGATAATATTTTCTATTTATTTACTGAATAAAACGAAGAATTTATTTACTGAAATTAACGAAGCAAAGCGCGGCGTTAAGTTCCGCAATGCCTTCAAAATTCAACGGAGAGTTGGGAACGGATGTGTCGTAATGGGAACTTAGTGTTCTATCACTAGGTCGCCAGGTTCCCTCTGTCCACTTTGCTGTATGTGGGATACAGCCTAATTTAGTTTGAGTAATATTGACATGTTTCGGACGATTTTATAAAATGGTGTGATCTTTAAGTGATGTGTCACAAGGTTATCTGTATTCATCTTACGGGTGAAAATAAAACCATAAAAGATAAAAAAGAAAAAAGTTTAAGGCTTATTCGACGTGGCTTACGTATCGCTCGATTGAAGAGGGCCAGTGCCAAGGTTGCCATTGTAATAAAAAAAGGAAATTCAGCCTAATGAGCTCTTTAAAAAGAAAATGTCCTCTCGTAAATACTTTTTTGATAATTAGAAAGTGAACCTTAAACGTTCCCTTTTGCCATTTATACTATCCTATCTCTGTTATTTTAAACTTTTAAATGAAAATTTAAATAAATAGATTGAATGTTGCCAGTTACCGAAGTTCGATCGTTTATGTTTTATATTTCAGGCTAATTCCTCATATAAAAGAACGGGCATGGAATACCTGGTGTCAAGACATTCCGTTCTCCACTTTCTCCTCGAATATTGTGATCCATATATTGTGCTTTGAAATTTTAATACATTTATTTTATTATATTTTTTCCATATCCTAATAACAAAAAAAATGTCGGAATATCATCAAAAGACACGTGAAGCGATACAAATAGGTACAAGAGCTCCAATTTATCCGACTGGATCGTTACCAGATACAAATCGTATCGTTACAATAATAAAACCGGGACACGTTTTCGTACTAATTTAACTTGGTCTAACGATTCCGTGTCATGGATATACGTGTATGTGCGTGTATTTACAATGGATATGCAATATTTACAATATATATGTATTTTACATGTATGCGTTTATTTATTATTTTTCAGCTTCTCGCTGTATTCCGCTTTCAGCAGGATTAGCAGCGAGCAGCATAGTAGAGGCTAGTGTTAAGAACTCCGCTTCCCACTTTTCACTATATTTTGGGGATATTGCGTATTGAGTGGCGGACACCAGAGTTAAGAAATGAAAATGTTAATTATTTTATTTCCTTGAATGAAAATCGAACCCACAACCTGTCACATATACAGTCACATGCGTGTGCCCTTGTGCCTCAACTACTACTACTAGCTTTTATTATTATTAGTGAAATGATAAAAATTAGCAAAATTATAATATCCATATAATTATTATTCCTTGGCGACAGACTTAAATTCTATGCACGTACCGCGGATACACGATAAAAGGGTTTCACATTGGGACTTGTTGAGTTTTAATAATATTAAGAATATTATGTAGTTCATTAAAACAGTTGAGAGGCACATGCGGACTAGCGTGTGACTGTGTAGGTTCGATTTCCATTCGGAGGAATGAAATATTTTCATTTCTTCATTTAGATAATGACGAGGCGTTTAGTTTAATTCAAATCTACCTGAATAGTGATTCTTCAATTAATTATTGAAGTGGGAAACATAAGTGTCTTAATACTAGGTTCCCTCTGGCTACCCTGGTATATGCGGGTTACAAAGTGAAGCTAAAAAAGAATCGTATATAAAATTGGCACTTGAACTTAATATTATTATTAAGCTACGCATTATATATATACTATATTATTATTAAGCTAGATGCATCTACGATGCGTACATAAAAAAATAAATAACATGTCATATAGGTACAACCTCCATCTCACCAACTACGTTAGTTAAGATATATAAATATATCATTTAAAATCGTTCACGTAAAACTACACTAGTTCTCACGACAAATTGCTTTAAAAAAATATTCCTTTTAATATGTTCCATTAATCTGGTGCGGAATGATAAAGTTAAACGAGTTCTCGTGAAATAACATTCACTCGAAAGTAGCTCAAATTCTAAAGCAGTTCTTATTAAAGCAATAACGGAAATTTCTGCAGCCTGCTCCCGCTTCACGAGTATAAGCAGTTAACGACGGTTCATAATTTTATTAACCTAATTATTTATATGAAACTTAATTGTAATCATTCTCTTAATCGTGTGATAATTTTATTGTTTTAGATTTGAGGATTTAATTAATTAGATGAGTATAGAAACTAATGTTTAGGCCAGTCGTGGCGCAGTGGTACAAAGTGTGACTGTTAAACCGACTGGTTGTGGGTTCGATCCCCACTCGAGGAGATGAAATATTTACTTAAAATATACAACTACACAAAAGACATACACCAAAGAACTTCCCATAGAAATTGAAGAAACACATTCTTATTATTCTCATGTCAATATGTAATATACAATAATGTAGGGTATTATCGTAAAAAGTCCAATGACAGCATCTCACAGGGCGTCGCGCGAACAGAGCGACCCGCTGGGATGATATTACACGGCTCAAAGGCATAAAGTCCTGGGTTTGTTTTACGCAGCGTGTGGCAAGTTATTGCGAGACTTTTTATGATTTAGGTATTGAGGCAACGCAAATAAAACTGGGGATGTTGGGGCGAATTAGCAATTATATTAATTGACTTTAGGAATGAGGAATTGAGGCTAGCCGTAGCGCAGTGGCACGAAGTGTGACTGTAAAACCGACTGGTTGTGGGTTGGATCCCAATCGAGGAGATGAAATATTTACTTAAAATTATATTTCCATTTTCTTCGCTCTGGTTTTGAGGTTATGCGCGGCGTTGAGTACTGCCACTCAACACGCAATGCCTCCAGAATTCGGCAGTGGGGAACGGAGTGTCTTAACACTAGGTAAGCTAGGTTCCCTCTGCCTACCCTGCTGTGTGCGGGATACAGCGTGAAGCTGAATCTGACTTTAGGAATAAGGATTATTTTTGTAGTAAAAAAGGAAAATGAAACGGTGGATACATATATGATATTGTTTTTTAGGTTCACCCTGTACTTCGTACATTGCAGGCTGAATAGAAAAAACCTGGAAACCTAGTATTACTTCCGCCAGTGTCGTCCTTTCGGTCCGTTCCCTACCTTCTGACGAATGCTGGAGGCACACCTTGTCGAATGGGGAACTCAACTAGACTCGAAAAAAAAAGTGAAAATATTAAATATTTTATTGCTTTCAGTGGGAGTCTCGCCACGCCCCACTAAAGCCGGCCATACACGTTACGGATTACCGATCCACTACGAATTCTTATTCGATTCTGTGCTGGTCGCTTGCGCAGGTCCAAAAAATTGCACATGTCTAGTCTCATACAAACGACAAATTTATTTGTATTGTTTAAAGATAATTGTAATAATTTTCAGGTCTTTTATTTCCTTGTTGTTGATTCCATCAGACCACATCCACCAGTCGCTGCCAAAAACACTTAAATGAATCTATACACACCAGAAAAATAACAAAAAATGCTATGGTAAAAAGAAATAAATTATTTATACTGTTTTCCGTCTCACTATAATAAATGTGCCATATTTTGTTATAGCCAACTATAAGCGGCAATCTTTTTCCGTTATTCTCAATTATAAGTTGATACAAAATAACATTGACTGCATACATTTAAATAGATTTTCTGGGTGACGATTTTCTTTTGTATTTGCCATACATTATTCATACAATTTTTTATAGCCTTGATACGTGCTATTATTTTTGCAGAAACTGAATATTTTCATTTCGTTGTGCATTTTGTGTAATTTTTTTATGTTATGTACGAGCTTTGGGCAAAAATATTTTATAATAAAAAGAAAAAAAAACCTTTATGACATTTAAGTCTAATAGGAAAATCTTTATTCTTTTATTGAAAAAAGAATTAAAAAAATGAAGTTTTTATAATCAATTTTAATTGTTAAAGTTAGAAAAGTGAATCACATAGCTCAATTACGATCAATCAAACACGAATAATAAAAAGTTTCGGGACGAATAATAAAAATCATCATCATCTAAACGTTTGTTTAGATTTTAATATAATATTTTTTTTTATCATTAAAAGTATTAAATTAGCTTCACGCTATATCCCGCACACAGCAGGGTAGGCAGAGGGAACCTCGTGTTAAGACACTCCATTCCCCACTTTCTGCCGAATTTTGGAGGCATTGCGTGTTGAGTGGCAGAACTCAACGTCGCGCTTTGCCTCGACACCAGAGCGAAAAAATGAAAATATAAATTTAAGTAAATATTTCATCTCCTCGAGTGGGGATCGAACCCACACCCAGTCGGTTTTACAGTCACAATTTGTTCCACTGCGCCACGACTGGCCTCCATTTCGCATTTTTTTATCATTATAACCAAATTTTAATATATCAATACAGTTTAAAATTTTTCGATAGCAAATAGTCAAGTTTTAATAGAAGATAATTTAAACTTAATAATATTTATATTTTTTTAACAGTAAAGCACATTGTTATTAAATTTAAGAATAATAGAATTTGCCGGTTGCTAAAGTTATTTTTCTGAAACATCCGTTTATATTATTTTTCATTTCCGTAAAGCAATAACCCAAACCGCGGGCTGTTTGGCTTTGCTTTTCCAATTTCCTTTGCATTAGGTTTGAAAAGCCTTCGTTTAGCGTAGCTTTATGGGAATCGATATGAATGAAACAATCAAACTAAAAATCGATATTTTCTTAAAAAAGTAATGTGAAGAAGCTCTGTGTTATATTTTCCGTCAAAATTTATTTGAAATATATAACAAGTGAAAATAATTGATTTAAATTAAATATATATTTTCAAATTCACGCTGTACCTTGCACACATCAGTTTAATCTGAGGGAAGACCTAATGTTAAAATCGAACGTGAATCGAACTCATAGTCACTTTAATAATATTGCCTACACATAATTTACTTTGGCCTGATATTGTACATCACATGTACACACAGATACACACAGATTCATCTGAAATCCAAAGGATCTCTATCTGTTATCCAATTGAAAGCAAGAATATCGTGTATGTAATAGTATGTAAATAGAATGAACTTACTAGAGGTTTTGTGTGATTTTTAATATTTTAATTCATATTTCTTTCAAAATATCTCCAATATTTTTTTAAATATTTATTTATGTTTTTAATTGCATTAGAATATAAAAATTATAATTTTGTGAAAATAGCATTCCAAAACAATCAGATAACCATTTAAAGTCACTATGAAACTTTAGATTCAAAACAACAAGAAAGATAGAAAAAGTTCTTTCTCAGATATTTTTCGTAAAATTGAAAAACTTGGAATTTTAAATAGTTTATCTTCATGATAGGATTTGCCGGGATTTTAAATAGAGAAATTTCTGTTTTTATCTTTTTTCATTTTTTGTTGCCCAAAATAATAACGTAATATTACAAGATACAATAGTAGCACGTCCACAGCGCCATATTGCCGTTACTTTTAAAAATAAAATATAATTTATATACATGATACAACATAAAAATATTCATTGTACTTTCCATACAGAGGTTGTATTTACGAGGAGTCCAATAAAATGCATGCAATCCAAAAGTGGGTTAACGGATTTCATAAGAGAACGTAAACAATAACGATTTTGTGAAACAATAAAACATAACTAAGAATGGAGTTCTAGTTTTAGTAGTTCACTAGATTAGTTAGCTTGTACAGATGTATAAAAGAAAAAATATACGGTTTGAGATAATTTGAAAAACTAAATTACAACATTTTTAATTTAATATTTTTTTACAGTAACATGAAACTATGGATCTCATATATACATTCATAAGCAGCTTCACGCTGTATCCCTCACACAGTAGAGTAGGCAGAGGAAACCTAATTTTAAGACACTCCGTTTCCCACTTTCGGCCGCGGAACTCAACGCTTTGCCTCGACACTAGAGCACAGAAATGGAAATAAACATTTAATTTTATCGAGTGGGATCCGAACCAACAACCAGTCGCGTTTACAGTCACACTTTGTGTCTCTGCGCCACGTTCGGCCTCAGATATGCTGAGACATTCATAGATGTTAACATAACTTTTGAAAAATAATATTTAGATAATATTTTATGACATAGAAAAATGATTTGATTAATCTCTATTACTTAACCTACTAAAATACTTAATCTCATAAATAAATAATGTTTATTATTTATTATATAGAACATATTATGTCCTATTTAATGTCAAAACATCGAATAAGAAGTCATCGACTAGTCACTATTTTGTTTTAACAATATTTTATTATTTCAATCGATAATATTTAAGTACCTTTTTTTTTTAATTTTGCACAATTTATATTTATCATCACTCATTACACTTTATTATAGAAATAAATATAACAAAACTATAAAAATGTTATTGCCAGTTTAAGCAAAAAATAATCCATAGTATCAGATAGCAAAGGGAAATCCAACAAAGTACAAAGCGTCACGTAACTCAGCAACGGCCATTCAACGTAGGTTTCAGGTACAAGCAATCTGCATATTTAACAAAATATAAAAACGGCGTGACTTGTCATAATATACTTTTTATATAATATTAAGCTGCTCGCTGCATAATTTGGCGCTATGCAAGAAATTAAAAAGAAAATATTTTAAATTTTAGAATTAAAGGTACCCATCATGTTTCAACTTATTATAATCACTATGATTTAATACAATGTATATTTAGAAGACCAGATAAATTTACATTCTGTGCTCATACTACAAAGTCACAAAATTCGCCTTTAAGTAAAATAAATCAAATAAATCAGCTTCACGCTGTATCCCGCACACAGCAGGGTAGGCAGAGGGAACCGACTGTTAAGACACTCCGTTCCCCACTTTCTGCCGAATTCTGGAGGTATTGCGTGTTGAGTTGCGCGCTTTGCCTCGACACCAGAGCGAAGAAATGATCATTTTAATTTAAGTAAATATACAAAAATCGTATAAAATAAATACATTTAACACTAAAAATGACAGTGTGGTATAAAAATATTCACAGCTCAATTTTTGCTGATTCAAAAAATAATATAAAGTTAAGCAGCCTCACGTACAAGGAGCTTGCCAGGCACTTTCAGATGCTTGACTTTTATACTTTTTCCACAAAAGTATTTTTAACAAAATGTATAATATCTTCTTTCACTCGCAAGATCATATAATATTTGTACGAACCAGCTTGATATATTTAATATTTCTTTATAATATAGTAGTAATAGTATATTTAATATTTCTTTTTATTTATTTTTTATTTATACAGAATAACTTATTTGTATATAATTTTTTTGGATGGTGATTTTGATACAACTTTTCTTATTTTTTTTACATCTTTTATTTATATATTTAAGTTTATAAGATAATAGGCCTATACCCGCGGCTTCAATCGTGTAACGTATCTTAACAGTGATTATTTCTTTCCGTTTTGACTGATGTACGAATAAAAATATTTTTATTACAATATTATATTTTTTAATATCTTGAACTTTAACTCACTTTTTCTAATAGCGAAAACCGCATTTAAACCATCGCATAATTTAAAAGTTCACAATCATATCTAGGAAGGGATTTTGTTTTATACTATATAAAGATAAAAGAAAATATACGCCCTTATGCAGTTTTTATTTTAAATTGAAATAGAAATATTCCCTTTTAATAATATTTTTGTCTTTCTGTTTCTAAATTTGATTTAGACATGAATTTATTTATTGATCACATATCATAAGACTAAAGTGGAACTGTCTTTGGAACATACTGATTAATTTAATTATCCCTAAAGTTCTGTTCTCTAGCGACTTCCATACAAGTTTGCCAGACATCTATCAAATATATGGGCAGTATATTAGGAAGTTTATTATTTAGCAAGGAAAGAATTTATGCGAAAATACATTATTATTTAATATCAAACTTTAAAAAGTTTAGGTACATTTTTAGGCTTTTTTAGGCAGTTTTTTTTATTATGTAAGGCTATTTATTTTTTAGGGTACAACCACAAATGTATGGATCAGATTTAAGTCTAGTCAATTTTAAGTCTACGGGAAGTACCCTATGAATTGTAATTCCATTGATAGTGTCGAAATACGTGTCGTTTTTGCGACATAAACGACAATATCTTTTTTGAAGTCAATGAAGTTTTTTTTTTCAGGAAATTGTGGGGCCGTAGATCTAAGTATATGGTTTGTATTACAACTTAGACCAACAAACAGAAGGACGGACAATAAAGTGATGTTATACGGGTTCCTTTTTTCTTTAAAAGGTACGAAATAATAAAAAAGAATAATCGAAATCGGTTGGCAGGATATTGACTTATTCGTCCATTTATCACTCACATAATCAATGCGCAAACATTTAAGACTTATATGACTATCTACTGTATATCATTGTCAGAAATGGACCAAATCGAAATGGGACCACAAGAAAAAAAAAATATTTGATAAAAAAAATCATCAAAATCAGTTGACCCAGTCAAAAATTTAAAGGTAAATAAAAAAAAATATACAATCCTTCTTTTACAGATGTCGGTTAAAAAGACTTATCACATAACTTGCGTCTATCTTGTTTTAGCGATATATTTTACTATCTCCGTCTGGGATCTACTGAGCTTATAACACTCGTTTAGTACTAAAATATGTCATTAATTATAAGGGTAAGAAACACTGAAAAGTCGATGTAATTTGATGATAAAGTAAAAAACTGTAAACTATAATGTTACTAGTGGTCAGACGTGTCGTAGTAGTACAAAGTGTGACTGTAAATACGACTGGTTGTGGATTCGATCCCCACTCGAGGATATGAAATATTTACTTAAATTTTAATTTCCATTTCTTCGCTCTGGTGTCGAGGCATTGAGTTCAACAAGCGTGGCGTTGAGTTCTGCCACTCAACACGCAATGCCTCCAAAATTCGGCAGAAAGTGGGGAACGGAGTGTCTTAACACAAGGTTCTCTTTGCTTACCCTGCAGGATACAGCGTGAAGCTAATTTAATTTATAACGTTACTATACAGGAATAGATGTTACGTTACAATTATTAATTAATTTCCATTCAAACGGTGTCATAATAAAGCATCGAACTTACTATATCAAATAGAAACACAAAGCTATTATGGACAATTACCAAAACAATACAATTTCGCAAGTAATAGAACTCAATGCAGGTATTTTGATGACAATTAAATATAGAAGTTATGAAGACTATTTACATTGTTTGGCTAAAGTTGGTTCGTAGTTCTATACACGAGAGCAACTTGAAATGTCTTAATCTTAACTTAATAAACATCAAATGCTCTAACTTTCTATATCAATTAGAAATTTCATGAAATTTCCTTGTTAATGCAACTGTAAGTCAGTTTTTTTAGCTTTACGCTGTATTCCGTAGCAGAGTAAGTGCAGGGAACCTAAGAGCCCCGTGTTTAGAGACTCTATTTAAATTAAGATAATTCTGTTTCCAACTTTTCCCCGAATTTTGTAGGCATTGCGTTTTGAGTAGCGGAATTCAATGCCGTGTTTAGCAAGTGTTACTGAAACGAAGAAATGAAATAATTCATATTTAATTTTCTGGAGCGGTAATCTAATCCATAACATGTTGCGCTCATTGTCACACGTTTGTGCGATGTGTGAAATAACTGTTTCCAATGAATTTCACATTAAAGTAACATAACCACCATTTTCTTGATTCCAACATTTAATTTTTAACGTTATACTTCTGTTTAATAGCAGTGTTGTTTTTTTATAAAAGCCCTCTTTACTTATCGTAGGACAAAGCACATAATTTTATTCCTACGTTCATGGGACTATGAACGTAGGAATAGGGGTCCGTGCCTATCCCAGTCCTAGTCTTGTACCCACGCCAGATGCTATATTATTTTTTTTATAGTTTCACACTGCATTTCTAATAGCAGGACAGGCAGAAGGAACCTGGGAACCTAGTGTAAGAAAACTCCTTTCTCATTAATACACTTTCGTTCTCATCTAAAAAGCAATATAAAAACCTTTACACGAGCAAATTTGTTCAAAGCTTAGTCTAATCTTATTCTCATTCAGATTTTATGTGTACAGTTATTATTATGAGTCAAATTATTTTAATAGAAAATATAATTAAGCGTATTTCATTACATTCAAAGCAAAATGACGAGTATGTAAGACGTTAGTTTATAGTATATGTAGTTTATAGAAAATGTAAAGGTTGTCATTGAGCAGTGGCACAGCTTCCCCAAAGGTGATAGTGGCTCGCAATAGGTGGGCCTACCACCGAGGCGTCATAGTGGCATACGCGAGTGATCCTGTGGGGTTGTAGTGGGTAGTACCGTATTACCTTCGATGAGTCCCACAGTACCATGAGCGCGTAGGACATTCAGACTTGCGAGCGGATGGTCTGCGTAAAAGTATTTCCCAGCGTCACAGAAAAAACAAAAAAAATGGGCAGCGGCACTGCGTCTGACTCCTAACTCGAAAAAACCGATTGTGGGTTTGATTTTAACTAAAAGAATGTATTATTTTCATTTAATCGCCCGTAAGAAAATAAAGCACGGCGATTTGCACCTCTCAACACCAAATGTCTCGAAAGCTAAAAAAATATTGATATATTTGAATTCACGGTATATTATGAATTACGAACGTATTCAAAACTTGTGTACCATCTCATATCTTATTCAAAAATAAAGTGCACAAGCGAGTACTGATCTTACTTACATTCAATTGAGCATAAAAGTCAACACATTATCAGCATGTATTATTTATAAATGAAAACACTATGGTTTGGGGCCGTCATGGCGCAGGGCACACAGTGTGACTGAGAGTTAATTATTATTTATTAAAATTTTCATTTCTTCGTTCTGACACCAACGCAAGAGTCGGGCGTTGAGTTCCTCCAATAAACACGCAATGCCTTGAAGCAATTGGTGGAAAGTAGGGAACCGAGAGTGTCCTTAAACTAGGTTCCCTCTGTCACCCTACTACACAGCGTGAAGCTTACTTATTTTTAAGCCACTATTGTGAAATAAGGAATCTTTCTTTAAACCATGTAATCTATCGGTACCGTCTTTATATTTGAAACTTCCACATAGTTCATCTGAGTGCCTTTTAAATCATACCTACCTACTTCTAACCAAACACACCCTGTATTTGTACTCAAACAGACTATTGTCCAAACAACGCTACGTAACACGAATGTATAGTATGTTTAGTGTTTCATAGATTGTCCGCTGTATTGTCTCGGTACCTTTGTTACATCAAATTAAAATGAATTAAGGCTTATTTGTACTAATGTTGCTATACGTATATTTTATGAGTAGGCAGAGGGAACCTGGGAACTATGTGATAAGACACTACATTCTCATTAAGACATTTTCGTTCCCCTGTTGACCCCGCCTTAATTTTAAGGTTTTCAACGTCTTGTCGTGTCTACAATAACACGTGTCCCCTACGCTACAACCGGCCTCTATATAAAATTAAAAAATAAAACAAACATAATTAAATTTTCTTAGTGAATAAGTTAAAGACAATAACTAAAGAATTTTTTTTTCTAATTTCACGATGTATCTTGAATAGTAGGAATAGTAATAAGGGGGATTCTAGTAATAAAAGACACTGTTCACCACCGCCCAATTCACGAGACATTGTTTAATACTCAAAGACTATATGGATGTAACGGCATCCGGGTACATTTGACTTTTAGCCGCTGAACTCTTTAATTTTTATCACAGCGCTTTCCACTTTTGTGTATCCAGCTGAGTGGTCTGTAGCCTTTGAACACGTGGAAATAGTGCTCGTTTCCACGCGCAATTTTTACCACACGCTTGCCTCCTGGGTGTATTGTCACCCATAATATTGTGTTATTGATTAACAACGTTAGTGTACCTTTGTAAGATTATTAATGAATTTGGGCCAGTCGTAGCGCAGGGGCACAAAGTGTGACTGCAAAACCGACTGGTTGTAGGTTCGATCCCCTCACTCGAGGAGATGAAATATTTCTTAAAATTATATTTCCATTTCTTCGCTCTGGTGTCAAGGCAAAGCGCGGCGTTGAGTTCTGTCACTCAACACGCAATGCCTCCGGAATTCGTCAGAAAGTAGGGAACAGAGTGCCTTAACACTCTCTGCCTACCCTGCTGTATGTGGATATCAATTCGGCTTTTGAAAGCTATTGCTTCCCATGTAGTCTCCCATTTTTTGGATAATTTCTGACAATAACGTCTATGAAAAAATTAGTTACAGAAATAAAAAATGATCATTTAGCGGCGGCCACGCTGCGCTTTATCTTTTTTTCCGGAGCGAGGATTTGAAAATCTCTACTGAAAATTGAACCCATAATCGTCGAATCAGTCAATCTGTGCTGCTTCAATGATTTACGCCATTTTATAAATTAATTTACTTGCCAAAGCTTTACTATAAATTGATTAAAATGCTTTTATGATATATACCCTTTGCAGGAAATATTTTAACCAAATGAAGGCCGCCTACACTATGCCGTCAAGTGTAACGAATAGTAATTATCCGAAAATATTTTATGGAAGCTCTTTGTATGCTGTAATTACGAATTTTATATACGGATTAAAACCAATACTGGCTT
This sequence comes from Heliconius charithonia, assembly GCA_030704555.1. Classification (NCBI taxonomy): domain Eukaryota; kingdom Metazoa; phylum Arthropoda; class Insecta; order Lepidoptera; family Nymphalidae; genus Heliconius; species Heliconius charithonia. The sequence continues at coordinate 5,431,562 of CM060812.1, forward strand.
TTTTAGGACCAGAACCTGTAGGGATTGTCTTAAAATATAACATTTTTGCATTTTAATTTTTAACCTATTTTTAACCGTTTTTTAAATTAAAATGTTGGCGGAATATTTTGTATAGATTTAAAATTATTAATAACTGAGGTTGTTAAAGCGCAATGTCACAAGTAGTGGTGGTATTGATAAGCGCAACGGTTATGGGTTCGATCTCACATGGGGTAGAAAATGGGTAATATTTTAATTTACTTGCTACAATAACGAGGCAAAGTGCGTGCATTGAGTTCCGCGACTCAACATGCAATACCTTCATAAATCGGCGGAAAGTGATGAAAGGAAGTCGCCGCCGGAATGTCTCAACAGTAGTCTCCAAGGTTGTCTCTGCCTACCCTGCTATGTGCGAGACAGCGTGAAGCTGAAAGAAAATCAGATCAAATTCGCGACAAATTTATGAAACGTGACATATCGATAAAATGGTCGTCATTGTAGAGCGTTTTAAATACCAAAACGGTAAAATACAGAAGATAAAACAACATAACGAAGTAAAAAATACTGTTTCATTAAAGTGACGATGTGGGAAAAACAAAGTATATGAGATAACTGTTGAAAATTTAATGAGACGCGAATTTAATGACGATGTTTATTTTTTTTTTGTTTTTTTTTTTAGCTTCACACTGTATCTTAAATAAAGTACCTACTATAAGTAGGAACCTGGCAGGTACAGGACTCCAAATGGAGCGAAAGAATGTCAGTATTAAATAATTATTTCCTTAGAGCAGGAATTGAACCCACAATCGTCACGTTTATAGAAGCACACTTTTGCCATTGCGCCGCGACGGCCTCAAACAAGTTAAAGTTAAATCAACAGAAGAAAATATTATTTGTTTTTTATTATTGTAAATACTGATAAGCATTTTATCAAATAATAGAAAGAAAATTATTTTATTTGCGTTATTCTCTTTGGTATTCATTTAATTTCATATTCAATATTATTTATTTTGCACTTGTATTATTGTTTTACAATTAAAAGAGTATCTGTGAAGCTTTGAATAAACTAGTATGATTAATACGGAATTAACACATTTTTTGGAAGCATTCTGAAATATATCATCATATCTGTATTTCTATTTTGAGGCCGTCGTGGCTCAAGTGTGTGACTGTAACGGGACTGCTATGGATTCGATACCAACTTGGGGCAATGAATTATTATTTATTAATATTTAAAATGGCCAGTCGTGGCGCAGTGGTACAAAGTGTGACTGTAAAACCGACTGGTTGTGGGTTCGATCCCCACTCGAGGAGATGAAATATTTACTTAAATTTATATTTTCATTTCTTCGCTCTGGTGTCGAGGCAAAGCGCGGCGTTGAGTTCTGCCACTCAACACGCAATGCCTCCAAAATTCGGCAGAAAGTGGGGAACGGAGTGTCTTAACACTAGGTTCCCTCTGTCTACCCTGCTGTGTGCGGGATATAGCGTGAAGCTAATTAAAAATTAATTTATTATTTAAAATTTCATTGTTTTGATACCAAGGCAAAAGTGCGACGCTGTGTTCCGCCTCTCAACACGCAATGCCTCGAAAATTTGGCGGAAAATGCTATATGAAGATGTAGTGTGAAGCTGAAAAAACATCTCTGTTTTACCACATTTCACTGCTTAAATTCCTTTCTAATCAATAAAAATAATATATGCAAAAAAAAAGAAGATTTACCTGTATTTCAAATCCAACCATTCCCATAAAAAAGATTTACCCAAATACCTTAAACAAAGTGACTTACATTGGTTCATTTCGCAGCGTAAATGACACCCTACGATAGTGACCATCATTTCCGGTCACCGGGCTCTAAAATGGGGTATTAGCTCACTTTAATTACTTGGACGATTCGATTAGTAGCATGACCGCTATCTACGGCGTAGGTATTGTCTACGACGTGATGTAGCGAAATTATACTGTACATTTAACATTAAATCACGTCATTGAGTCGTAGTGCATTTCGATCTTAGTTATAGGATCATAATGGTTGTGGATTCAAATTCCGCTTTGCGGATAGTGGAACTAAATCATTTGTATTTTTGTATTACAAAAGACCGTTGTAATGCAGTGGGGACGCAACCGACTTTTGCCTTTTAAGGGTGCAACCCTGAATCAATTTAACTAATTATTTTCATTTAATAATATTGTTTTGATACATCTTCTTGAACGTATTCTACTATGTCAAAATTTTATTATTATTTATTGTTTACCTACTACGGTTCTTTTTTGTGAATTTTAATTTTTACATGTATATATGTGAAAAACGCTTATTATACTGGATAAAAGTTGTTAAGGTAGATGAGATATATCAAAGGCTAGATATATTTTAAATTGGTTTATTAATAAATACCAAAAAAGATAAATCCGAATGTGTCCAGTAATTCCGAAGATGTATAGAAAAAAAATACTATCATATATTCGTCATCACGTTTTATGCGTACAAATAATTTGATATACAGACACACAGCACAACAACAATATTTGTATTTATTACAAAACTTTAATATTCACAAAAAAATTTTTCATTAATCAATGCTTATTTTGATTTCCGCCAAAAATTGCTCAAATAAAAGCGATTTTATTTCTCATTTCCGCTGTTTTATTTCCTATATGTACGTATATATAAAACATAAAAAGCCGCCCAATAACTTGCCACACGCTGAGTAACAAGATCAGGACGGCCGCACCTTGTAATCATCCCGGCGGGTCGCTCAGTTGACAATATCGTGTCTCTCTTTCATTAGATTTTTGGGGTCAATTCGGGTATACGAGTATAGAGTTTATTTGTCTTTGTCATTTTGTTGTTCTACTCTATCTATGTTCGGGGTCACTTTTTAAAATATTTTGTGAATACATCTATTTTGGCAATTTTGTCACAGTTGAAGTAAATATAATTCACTTCACTCTGTATCCCGCACACAGCAGGGTAGGCAGAGGGAACCTAGTGTTTAGACACTCCGTTTCCCACTTTCCGCCGAATTCTAAAGGCATTGCGTGCTGAGTGGCGGAATTCAACGCCACACTTAACCTCGACACCAGAGCGAAGAAATATATATAAATTGAAATAAATATTTCATCTCCTCGAGTGACAGTCGATTTTCCAGTCACACTCTGTGCTACGACCGGCCTCAGGTGCTAAATAAGTAGGTTTATTTGTATTTTTTCTTAAATTCAAAATTAAATATAATAAATCAAATACTAAAGTAATATTGTGACTTTAGTTTCAGTTGGTAAATGTGTTTTACACATTAAATAAGAAAATTTAATATTGAATGTAGAATATTTTAAAAATATTCCAAACTTAAAACGTTTTAAAAATTGTTTCTGTGTAAAACTAGTTAATTTTTAATTAAAAACCAAAAGCCCGTGAACTCTTTAATACTTTATAAAAAATATGCTCAAATCTTTTTCACGATATTGACAAATCCTTAATGAGAAAAATCTTTACACCAAAGATTGCGACGAAGAGTGACTTGACATAAAAACTTTTTAAATAAACTGTATTTGACAGCTAATTTCAATGGACTTTCTGAAAGCTAATGAATTAATAAAAAAATATATAATTCCGTCACCGATTTCATTTTTTTATCCATTTATTTTGTATAGGACATGTATAGAAAGTAACAACTAAACAATTTTCTAACTTTGCATATTAAATAACTCTCGCATATGCAAAATAGAAATATTGTTATCGAGATCAGTTATTGACGGTGCGATATATGACCAAAAGTATGTTTAAATTCTTATATTTTGTACGTCAATAGAAAATTTAGTACGAAAGAATGATTATTTTAATAAAATAATTGCTCGGCTACCCCATTATTCAATGTGAATTATTTTAATTTTTTTTGCTCTCGAAGACAAAGTGCCGCGTTGAGTTCCTCTAGTCAACTCATAGTATCTTGAACGATGACCGAAAAAAGGTATATAATGAGTTTGCTTTGTCCGCTCGGTATATTGTAAGAATCGATATATCCCAACGATATTACACGTAGTTCTGCCATTCAAAAGAAATATATTTTTGAATGGCAGATACATGAAATATCCATTTAACACTCCACTTTCCACTTTCCACCGAGTTCTGGAGGTATTGCGTGTTGCGTGACGGAACTCAACCCTGCACGTTATTTTGATACCAAAGCGAAGAAGTGAAACGCTCTATCACATTTACAGCCGCACGCTTGTACGACTGTGCCACGACTGGCCTTAAAATTTAAAATAATTTATCTATATTCATCATTCCCCAGAGTAAAGATGGAACTTCCAATCATGTCTATAGTAAAACGCCTCAATGCGTCTTGATGGCCTCTCGCTAAATTACGTGAATACCATGGAGTATAATTAAACCCGTTGTAGTTGTTATATCAATATTTTATTCTGGTGCAATACATCTCATTGTATAGGGCTTTATGATGTATTATTTATATAAAGACCCATTGACGCAGGCACAACGTGACTGTAAAACCGACTGGTTGTGAATTCAATTCCCACCCGAGGAAATTAACTATTTGTTTACATTTATATTGAAATTTCTGCTCTATGTCGAGGCAAAGTGCGGCGTTGAATTCCGCTAATCAACACGCAATATGTCCAGAATTCAGGGGACAGAGGGGAATGGAGTGTCTTAACACTAGGCTCCCTCTGCCTACCCTGGTGATTGCGGGATACAGCGTACAACTGATAATTTATATAAAACATACAATTATATAAAGATTAAAAGAAAATATAAACAAGGTTCCGTAATAGTGCAAAATAAAAAAAAAGTGCATGAGTAATTAGACTTCGCACCGGAGTCAAGGTCCAAATATTTTGATGTGATAAATTCACTTTCCACTGCTCATTTTCAGTACTTTCAACAAAAGATAGCACTTTGTGTTCTGTATGGCTCATAAATTTTAAGCATTTCAGACATAATTTAGGCTAATGAGGGGATTTAAATAGAGATTTTAAAAAATTATATGCAAAGAACTTTTATATTTCTTTTTTGTGTTCATATAAAATTTTGTTGACCTTGAAAATCTATGCATATGCATACATATTGAAAAAAATATAGATAACGACTAGTTACTCACAAAATTAACATTAATAAATGATAACATATCAATAAACATTAATTTAAAGTCTATAAAATAAGCAAGCTAAATAAAGATAAAATAAAACAATATACTTTTTGGACTGAGTTTTTTTTTTATGGAAAAGAACAAGGTAAACGAGCGTGCGGGTCAACTGATGGCAAGTGATTACCGCCGCCCACGGCCCCGGGCAACACCAGAGGAGCTGCAGGTGCGTTGCCGGCCTTTAAGGTGAGTTGGGCACCGGGGTCCGGCATTACCTGATGCAAAACGCAGTGGCATAAAGCCACTACTTAACGCCGGTTTTAAAAACCGGGAGTGGTAATGATCCGTTCGAGCCTGTCCATGCGTGTTGCCGTTGCTGGCGACGTGACTCTACCACACGTACTTTAGTCGCTTCTTACGATACTGCCAGTACCAGGATGATCCTATTCTAGGCCAGGATAAACGCCGTTGATATAATTAATCTTTTCTGTGAGGGCCAGTCGTTACGCAGCGGCATGAAGTGTGACTATAAAACCGACTGATTGTGGGTTCGATCCCCACTCGAGGAGATTAAATATTTACTTCCATTTCTTCGCTCTAGTGTCGAGGCTAAGTGCGGCGTTGAATGCTGCACTCTACACTCAAAACGCATGCCTCCAGAATTTGGCAGAAAGTGGGAAACGGAGTGTCTTAACCTACCTAGCTGTGTGCGGGATACAGAGTGAAGCTGATTTATTTTAATTTTTTTATCCTTTCTAACATAGAGTCTTACAATAGAAAATATTTAAATTGTATTGTAATTAGAGCGAATTACATTACAATTTCCTATTGAACTAAAATATGAACATTGTTTTCCTTAAATTGTTTTCGTAAGCGAGCTTTTTGTGTTCTTTGTTACACTGCAAATATTTAACCAACCAGAAACAAATAAAAACTTGGAACAAAGTAACACAAATGTTTCACATTTATACCACCCAGTAAAGAGATAAAACGGGGCCTTTTATTCTGATTTGTATTTACCATTCTTGTCTGAAAATTTCAAAATAAATTTATATTTGGAAGTTAAAAAAAAATGGGACTAGTCATTATTGTTTGCTTAGAAAATTTTGATTTTTTTGTGGAAAAGACAAGGCAAACGAGCGGTTTAGTCACCTCATGGTAAGTGACCTCCACCCAACACCGAAGCTGCAGGTGCGTTGTCGGCTTTTAAGGTGAAGATAGACGCGCTTTTTGAAGGTGTCCATGTCATATCGACCTGGAAACATTATCGCAAGAAGGCTATTCCCCGTTGTTCCGTAGTGCGTGGAAGAAAGTTCCTACTAAGCCGCACAGAAGTGGAGTGCCACGTGTGCGGTTAGAAAATTCGGCAACAGGTCAATCAGTTTTTCAGAGTACTCCCATGATAACTCCCATAAAATAGAATGCACAGCGAGGAGCTTCTTCCCACTCTCGTAGGAACTTCTAAAAATCCTATCTTAGAACCGCTCGTCCTCCTCTAATCTATCAACATTTCAAGATTCTCAGCTTAGCAGTTGCGTATGTGCCTTGTCTATCAGTCACTCATGAATGAAAATATTTTTTTATATACAAAGTAAATTTTAATAATCATATTAACTACATTTCAATATATTAATATGTTTCTCTTTATAAATGAATTTTGAACTTACAACTGCAACATTCAAATAAACATCACGTTCAAATTGTGCCACTAAGGTTGCAATTCGTATTCATGACAATTCTGTAAGAACAAGAGCTATAAATAAAAGATTTATTTATCTATTTTTTCCGGGTAAACAGAGAAGAGGAAAGTCAAGGATTTTTTTTTATCCAAAATAAGAATAATTTTATGATCGTATTTATTATTTTTAAGAGTTCTTTGTATAACTAAATATATGAATCTAAAATATTTACAAATGATACAAAAAAGAAACGTGTACAATACATATTTTGTGACTTTTGTTCTTATTTTTTTTATATATTATGAGTTTGTTCCAATCGCATTAGTGGCTTAGTTCGTATTCTTATATATGCCAATCATTTAAGGGAATTTTGCGTGCCAGTAAAATTGTTATTAATTTTTGATATTATTTTTGTACAGGTATATTTAGAAGTAGTTCAAAATTTAATTAATTTTGTTGAAACTTTTGTCATGTTGACATCAAAAGCCAGCTTTAGCTTAGTTAAACATGTTATGAAATTATTATAATGTAATAATAGAAAATGAAGTATAAAATGCCGAACCATATTTTACGTGATAGATCTATAATTAGTTAGGTAAGTATAAATATTAATTTGAATTTTATTAGAAATTTATAAATTTAATAATAATAATAATGTAAATTAAGATGAAGTTCTATTATTCAAATTAAAATTAAATTATTTAATCAGCTTCACGCTATATCCCGCACACAGCAGGGTAGGAGGGAACCTAGTGTTAAGACACACCATTCCCTAATTTCCGCCGAGTTCTGGAGGCATTGCGTGTTGAGTAGTGGAACTCAACGCCGCTGATTTAATTTTTATTTATTAATAGCGACCTATTCGTTGCTTCACTCGCTTTGTCTTATTCCTATATTATATCCAAATTATATAATATATTCACATAAATAGTACAGTCGTGGCGCAGAGGCACAAGCGTGCAACTGTATACTAACAGGTCGTAGGTTCAATTGCCACTCTAAAAAGATGTTTTGTTTTTTCATTTCTTCCCTCGCTCTGAGTAACTTAACGCCGCACTTTGTCTCAACATCGGAGCGAAGAAACGAAAATATAAAATATTTTATTTCCTCGGGTGTAAGTCGCAACCACAATCTATAGTGCCCCTGCGCCACGATTACTCTCTAAATATTTATCCATAATATTATTCGCTTATCTTGACATCATAATATTTATTATTTACGATATGCAACACAAGCACTGTATGATAAGAAATAAAATTCACCGTAAAATTTTCCTTTCACTCGGCGTCTATTTAAATTCACAAGGGCATGGATATCTAGGTCCCAATCGGCATTACGAGGGAAAAACAGCATTTTCCTACATCATTCTACGTTCCCTGTCCTCGGTCACGTATCAACCAATCCCAGCACGTGACTGGCTTTAGAATGTGCGCAAAGTAAATATCTATCAACAGACTCACTCTATAGTCAAACTATGTAAATTATAGCTGGCAAAAGGATTTTCACAAAAACCACTGATTTTCGTGCAGGTAAGTACAAATTGAATAATCGTTTTGTAGGATTTCGTGTTTTGGCGGAGTCAGAAATATAAGATGATTTAGTGATTTCGTGTAATATATTTTTATTGGTAAAATTAGTATTTAGTTGTTCTGAAGAATATCTTTTTTTGTAAGTACGTTGATTAAATCTTATTAATATTTTAAAACTCTATTAAAAACGTAGTTTTTTTTTTGTAAGAATCGAATTCGTTTGACAAGATTTAACTTAAGACACAATATTTATAAACAGTACAACAATAGAATACAATATTGATAATTGGGATAAAAAAATACCAGCCATTCATTTATAACTGCTTGGATCCTCTAATAAATCTTGAAATAAGTCTTAAATAATAATATATTTGGTAATTGTTAGTTGCTATGTTATTTTGTTTACATTAAGTTGACACAGAAAGACAAAAAGAGATAAGAAGACATAAACTATAATTTAACTTTTTAATTAAAAATGAAAGCAACAGCATTAGTGGAAATCTAAAACTTTTGAAAGGCTTAGATTTAAGCTCTACGTTTAAAATGACTTTATATTATAGTAACTATTTATTTATTGGTATTTCTTTTTTGTTAGCTTCACATTTTATAACGTAAATAGAAGGATGGGATATAACGTTAAGACATTCCGTTCCAAGCTTTCCGCCAAATTGACGAGACGTTGCGTGTTATTTGGCGGAGCTCAACCCTGTGTTTTTTTTGTTAACAGAACAAAAAAATAAAAATATTAAAGAATTCCTCCTACTGGGAATTGAACCCAAAACTGCCATGTCTAGAGATTACCGTGCCATTACGCCACAGTGTATTATTGTTCTACTTATTTATATCATTTTATGTATTTTAATACATTTGTAGACTACATTCATAATAAGTCACAATTTGACTAGGTGATTTTTCCACGAATTAATGGACTATTTTTAAGAGACATTTTTTACATGGTCCTTATTTCTTTAAATAAAGTGGATGTTTTTTTAGAGATTCAATCAAGTTCTTGAATATTTTTTATTTATAGATATAGATTATATTTTAGTATAAAATTTTTGCTATCAGTCATTATATTTAGTACATTAGATGAGAGTGAAAATGATAAGGATGCAGTGTCCGGTGTAGAAGAAATGATATATTTTATTATATTTGACTTCTTTTTTATAATACATATTTAGAAAACGTATATAAATATTAACATAGCGGGACTCGAACCCCCGCCCCCTGGAGACCAGGGAAGTTTTTTTTATCTTTAATAAAAAACACAATTTTTTATAATTTTTGGCTCTACTTTTATTGATATCTCCTACAAATACAATAAATAAAATAAAAAAGTATATTGATGTACACTTTGAAAATTTATCACAATATAAATAGATGCCATCTATTTCACACGAGGTGTATTTCATTGAAAACGGGAGTGGTTTTTTTTTAGAAACAAACATGAAACAGCAAACGTTCCAAGCGTTGTCTAACAGATGGCGCAAATATTTCAACGCCATCTTTGAGGATATTTTTGAATTGTGTCATTTCAAAATACGCTTACAAAAGTTCATATTTTCATTAACATGAAGTTAAAATGCTGCTACAGCCTTATATATTGTATGACGTGTAAATGTAAATGAAGACAAGTTGCCTTTTCATTTTTTTTAGAAACTAAAGCTTTCCTACCAATATCAGGATTATAGTTCAATTCAGGTTTGTAGTAAAATTCAGAAAATTTAAGTTATACATGCTTACAAATTTAAGTTAACAGACACAAGAACATATTTTTTATGAAATGAAGTACAAATATAAATTTGTAAATCTTTTTTATAAAATACCAACGACTTTTTCATTTTCGTATTTTTTCTTATATATAAATTGTGTGAACGTCAGTCAGTCAGTCGTCAGTTAGAACTTCATTTCGTGCTAAATTTCATAACTTAGCTCAGCGAAATATCGTATAAGTTTTGATAACTCGGCGAATTTTATAGAGAATGCAACAAGATCGATGCATAAATTAATTTCATCTTCATACTTCCCAATTGATCTTGAAATAAATGATCTTGACAGACGGACAACAAAGGGATCAGAAAGAAAAGGGTTCCGTTTTTACCTTTGCAATACAGAACCCTAATAAATGGTAACTTACATAATAATTAAATAAATTAATACGTAATTTATATAAATTTAATATAATTCCTCCTCAAATAACTAGAGACGTACAAAATGTGTCTACTAGATGCGGGTTGCCCTATTAAACTTATACTAAACATATATATATATACATAGAGATTATTATTATTTTTATAGTAGAACTGTAAATAATAAAATTAGTTATTCGAGTTACCTGACACTTTGCCTGTTATGGTTGAGAAGAAAATTTCAATCCTGCATTTCGTCAGCGGGAAAATAAAAAAAAACCTCATTCTCCTGAGTGAGGAACTAAACCCACATCTCTCTTAGTCTTATGTTTTATATGAATAATCAATGTTATTTTTGCTAAATTTCGAATTTCTGCTTCATTTCTACCGTACCGCATTTTAAATCGAGCGAAGACTGTCTGTATAAGCATTATCTTAACTAGGTATTATTAAAACCCTAATTAAATTTCAGCCACAGGCGTTTAAAGTAAAAGTTGACGGACCAAATTATTCGTTAGCGCGGACAGGTAAATGTTTTAAAAACATATGTTGTTGTAATTATTTCATGTATTCCACATTAAAATAACGCGGAATTTATATTTTAGAGTAGAAATTTGTCGCTACGCGTTTTATTAACCATATTAAAATGTTTTTAAAATTGTATTATTTGATAAAAACAAAAGTTTCCGTGTTTTTTTTGTAACTAGTCCTGAAGAACGAAAACCCATCAGGCCAGTCGTAGAGCAAGGCAACGCGCCAGTTTCTGGGTTCAATTCCCATCAGCGGAAGTGGAACTCATACTTATAAGAAAGAGAAGTGTAATAATAAGAATTTTCTCTACTTATCATTAGTTTTTCGGCTTATCTTGATTATTTAGGATTATATTTTCTTACTAATCGTATTGTAAATTTAAAATAATTTCATAAATATTAGTATAGCAAAGCGGACGATGAATTTTATACTAATTTCTTTGTAATGGTGTCGAGGCCCGCTGAACGCTAAAAAAAAATTGGAATTGAACCTACATGCAACGTGAATACTTCATAACTGCGATATAGTTGCTTCATGTTAAAATTACTAAATTTGTTAATATCGTTTGATCATTTCCAGAAATACGATACTGTTATAAATACCTTACATAATTCGTTACCAACTCTATTATAGTGAGCAACATTAGAAATGGTGTCTAAAATTAACTAGACAAAGTTAAAGTTTAATAATATTTCATTAGGAACTCTTGCTGAAGTCCGTCGGTTTTCTTAGGCTAGGAATGTTGTATTGTACCCTTGTAATCTAAATTATGAAGATGTCAATCAAAATTAATTTAGGCCTAAGTTAATAATTTAGTTTAAACTTCATACTATTGCTTTATGTTTGTAATCGTATATCCTACACTTATTCCACGTACTTAAAATTTTACTGGTTAATTTTAATAACAACTTGAATTATTAATTTTAAACACGTTTTGTATACAATTATAACGTTACTAAACTTACCTACACAAAAGTTGATAAATATCAAAGAAATGTATAACCCAAAAGAAAATATAAAAAAATAACATAAATTAGTGATCGAATCGATTTTAAATAAAACTATTTTAACTTTCGGTAAAAATTTTAAATTTCGTTTTTTTGTACATTTTTGGAAACCCGACGTTTCGAACACTATGCAGTAGTCCGTGGTCACGGGTAGATCGAATCGATGTCGAATCGATTTTACTTTTACATTTAGCTTCAGGCTTTTCCCTAGGTAGTCGGAGAGAACGGAGTGCCAAACGCTAAGGTAAGGTATCTACATACCTCTTTTGCCTCGTTCACTGTAACCAAACTTTTCATACATACCCTCCGGAGGGTCCTCATGCTTTTTACGTGACCTACCTCCAGTATCTTTGATATTGTTTTTTCTAAGGTGAAGAGGTAATTCTACCTCTCTTACCACTCATTTTTCACTCTCTTTCACAGTGTATAGAAAATATACTTAAAAAAAATCAACTTCACGCTTTATGCCGCTAACAGCAGGGTAGGCAGAGGGAACCTAGTATTAAGACTCTCCGTACCCCACTTTCCGCTAAGGCATTGCGTGATGAGTGACAGAACTCATCGCCGCGCTTTGCGTCGAATAAATATTTCAAAAACTTCTTAGCAAAGATCCCCAACATTTTTTTTTATATATGTTCCATGTACAGACACGGATCCGTTACGATTTTATTATAAGTATAGATAAGTGTAAATTTCTAAAACCATCTTTAGTTTAGACGTTAACAACAACTTGAATATATATGTAGAGATAGCTAATTTTAATTCATAACTTTTCCTTCTTAATAAATACATTTATTAATTAATTGAATAAAAGATTTCTTTATATTTATGTTATTCTATGTTACTTATTTATAACCTTTTTAACACAAAAGCTTTTTGAGATGACAAACATTTCAAAGCTTTAGAGATTCGCTGTCTTAGCCTTTGTGATCTTTTATTCTATCACTGAGCTTAATATCTACCTGTATTCATAACTAATTCGCTTATGACTAGCTATTATTTTTAATAATAAATTAATTTATTTAAATATAATTAATTAATTTTAAAATATGAAAAAAAAACTAGTTCATATTTATTAATTTATATTTCAAATTATATAAATTTATAATATTGTATAGTTTTCAGCAATTTCTTGCTTTCTCCCCTTATAAAAAATTTATATAACTCTTTTAAAAGTACGTTTCTAGATTGTGAGGTATTCGAGCTTAATCACATTGAGATTGGTTATAAAAAAGTAAAAGATATAATAATTTCTAGTTTGATTTTTTAGTAAACTATCGTTTAACGTTAAAGATCAGAAATTAAGGTCTAAGCTGATGTGGTTGAGTCCCGATATTTTTATTCTTCCCGTTTTCTAAATAAGTATTTTTTTCCCTAAGTGTGGAATAACACTTTAAAAATGTGAAAAAAATATAAGATTGTATATAATATTAAGATAATTCTTAGTAATTATCCATTCTTCATTCTTCATTCCATTTCTTCGCTCTGGTTTCGAGGCAAAGCACGGCTTTGAGTTCTCCCACTATTCCCTCTGGCTACCCTATTGTGTGCGGGATACAGCGTGAAGCTAAATAAATAAATAATTATGAAATTATTATATTATTTATTTTATACTATGTCTAGGATATACAATTCACACACACAACACTTATACGATTGTTTGATTTTGACTTTTTTTTTGGACGTGCGGGTCACAAGCCAGGTAAAAATATTTCAAAATCACACCTAAAGAAAAACTGTTTAGACGTAGGATATTTTTGTTCATTTCACGACGTTCATCCATATTATATTTCGTGTGACGCAGTGACGAATAGATAACAATAACGTAAACACATACTACTCCAAAAATACTACGAAAAAGTGATATCTCTCGTCCTATTCTACGCAATTCAACATCTCCGCCATTACCTACGACTCGATTTGAAAGATTTGTGTATAGGTATCATTCATGACAAATGGTTCTATACATTGTGCACGTAAATATTTTTACTTTACGCTCGTTTTACCATAATTAATGTTATTACTTTTCCGGTAGCCTCCCAGAATGTTTGCTTTTACAAATTATCTTTTTATTAAAAAATATATTTTTAATTTCATCAGCATTTCATGGAAAACATTGTTATCCTGATTTAATTAAACTCAAATATATTTTCATTTTACTTCACACTGTATCCCTCGCATATGAGGGTAGGCAGAGGGAACCTGGGAACCTAGAGTTAAAAACCTCATATTCCATTTAGAAACTTCCGGTCCCCATTTTCCGTGTTAAATGTCGGCACTGAACGCCACGCTTTCAGTCCTGTTACCATAGCAAAGAAATGAAAATAATAAATATCTCATTCCCTCGAATTGAACAAACACCGATTGTTTGTTCAACCCACGTTTGTGCCTCTGCGCTAAGATGGCCTCCTGCTATTTTGATTTATTGTGTACTATATCTTTGTTATACACTTTGATCCTCTTAACCTAAATTTCCTTGGATATGGCGTAAGTTTAACTTAATAAATAGAAATATTTTCTTAATATAATACGTCGTAACCCACAGCCTCATTTGCGTGGACCTCACGTTTTTGTAAGAACTTCAGAGAATGAGGGAGGTCCTAGTGCTCCTTTTCAAAATTTCATAAGAAGTATCTTATGAAATTTTAATAATAACATTTTAGTGTTTTTGATTACTGTTACCTGTGTGTTATAATTCAATCATATTATATTTAAAAAATACAATTTTTAATATATATTCTTTTTTTGAGCATGGTAGCGAGATGTAAGGAAAATCGACCCATTTGATTCATATTTTTAACCTATAAGTTAAACAAATAACCAAATTATATATATAACAAATCATCAGTCAGTTAGTAACATAACAGTTTATATTAATAATAATGTAATTAGGACGTCGTATATACGATTTAAATATAGTAGTAAAGACAACCTAAATTTATTTGTATTAAGAGTATTCTTTTACTTTATCCATTTCCATATTCAACGTACCTATACCTCTTTATATATCTACTCGAGGCCTTCGCGAGAGAACAATAAATTTCACATATCGCGCTATCCCATTTCCTTCCTATTATACGATGCAGTGCAGATCTTGATTTATTTCTATTAAATACTATAAATATTACCAGTACAATTTATGATTTTTTGATAACAAAATACATATTTTGCGTTTATATTTTGTTTGGATTCGAAAGCTTTCTATCAATGGATAAAAGCTACATAGAGTGGTTTTTTGTACTCAACATACTTTCCATCAAATTGATCTATAAGAATTGAAATATGATCTGTAGTGCTGCATCCGCTTCGGAAACCTTATTCCTTCGGTTGATATGACTGACTAACTGTGGCGATATTCTTTTTAATCAACAAGATGCATAAACTTTATGTAGGCATAACGGCATAAGTCTCATCCCTTCTTATAAAGTAAAAAAAATTCTGACTCCGTCCATTGCTGCGCCATAGTTTCCTCTTCTACATTTTTTTTCAGTAAAATTGTAAGGGTTGGTAATAGTAGAGTTCTACCATTCATCCATTTTAGTACATTGATAAACACCATGGCTATGTATATATATAAATTATAATTTTAAAATTCGAGAATATCATGCCGCGGTGGAATTGTAAAAACTATGATTGTGAGTTCGATTACCACTCAGTGGAATCTAAAATTGTATTGTTTCAGTACACTCTCCAATTAGACCAAAAATTACGTTGTTTTACTTTACGAATATCTTGAATCTGTGCGGAAAGTGGAGAATGGAATGTCTTGATTTAAGGTTATCCCTGCCTGTACTGCTATATAGGATAAAGCCAGTGGTTGAAAAAAAAGATTTAAAATCTGTTTTTTTAAGCAAAGGCGAGCCAATTGTTTAAATAAAAATAAGCTCGAAATATGAGAACGAAACCAATTAAAGTTTCAAAGAAATTCTGTCGAGGCTGCTTTCCCTTTGCAAGAAATTAATTTGGAGATGGATGAAGATAATGTCAATTTGGTACTGGTACAATTGAGAACTGAAAAATACATTATGACATATTATATTGCCTGACTGCGCACAAGCGTGTCTGTAAACGCGACACGTTGCGGGTTCGATTACCACTCGATTTTTTTTTCTAACGCTGTTAACTAAAGCGCGGCGTTGTACTCTGCTACTCAACACGCAATGCCTTCATAATTTGGTGAAATGTGTGGAACGGAAGAGACTTAATGGGGACGGGATATCTTAACAATAGATATAGAATACCATACCCTGTGCCTACCCTGCTATGTGTGAGATAAAGTTATAAAAAATGAACAAACCTATATATTATAGCGTTTGTTATATAATAACATAATAAATATTCTAGAATGGTTCTTAATATCATACTACGTAGTGGCGTAAAACGCCTACCAAACTCAGCGCAGATTGGCTTATGGAGTCTCTCTCAGACCCTTAATTTATTACATTATTAAAATTATTAATCATTTGAATATATTTTTGTATTGTAAATAAACATATCCAATTAAAAACAGAAATTTCAAATGAAAGTCGAGGGCCGCTAGTAATAAATTCAAATTATTGACACTAATAAACTTTTTTATTTAATCACAGTATTTATGTTAAAATTTTATTTAAAATAATCAGCTTCACGCTGTATCCCCTGCACACAGCAGGTTAAGCAAAGGGAACCTAGTGTTAAAACACTCCGTTCCCCACTTTCTGCCAAATTCTGGAGAAATGGCGTGTTGAGTGGCAGAACTCAACGCCGCGCTTAGCCTCGACACCAGAGCGAAGAAATGGAAATATAAATTTAAGTAAATATTTCATCTCTTCGAGTGGGGATCGAACCCACAACCAGTCGGTTTTACAGTCACACTTCGTGCCACTGCGCCACGACTGCGCTTTGTTTTGTCAACAAAAACAATTTATACCTTCGAGTTCAAATTAAACCTACCACATCGAAGAGAAAAATTCTTAGAAGTTTTTACATATTACTATATAACAAACTTAGAAAAAAAAATTTTTTTGCATTTATATACTTTTATATAAGAGAACTCATTATGTAGGCTAGGTACATTCATTACAAGCATGGTATCTAAAGCGATACTTCAAATATAACACGTTCTCTTTTTAATTCAGTATACGCGTGAGTACGCGGGCTTCTTTTATCCTTTGATTTTCAAATTTTTTCACATTTGTTCATATTCACAGAGATTGGATATATAAATTGTATTATAAATTTCTTCAAAGTGTAAAAACAACATGCGTACATAAGTAGCGTCCTTTGTATGTCTTAATGCTGCTTTTTTGTTTTTTCATGTGGAATTTAAATCAAAAATTAACACCGTGAGTTTTCCATAATATTGAGTTTGGTAGAATCACTATATGTTGATGATCTTTTGATGCCAAACGTAGCGCTGGTGCACAAAGTGCGACGTCAGAATTCGGCGGAAAGTTTGGAACGGAGTGTCTTAACACAAGGTTCCCTCTGTCTACCGTGCTGTGTGCGGGCATGAAGCTATTTTTTTTAATTCTATCAAGTGGCTGCCAATCCTCTTTCGCAAGAATATCCACATATTTTATTTTGTTTATACATTATTGCTGCTCGACCGAAATAAAATATCAAAGACATTCATGAGTTTTCGAAATAATTTTAGCGTTCCGTACTTCAAAATAAAAAGGTACCTTTATAAGAATACTTTCGAGTCCATTTAAATATTCGAGTCCCGTCAAAAATATTTATCTCGAGTTTGTTTAGTTAAGCTGAAGCTGACTTCTGCTTACCCTAATAAATGCTAGTATATATGTAGTCACATCGACAGCTTTATACAAAACGAGTTTTCCAAAATTAATTCTATATTACTGAAATTTGTAACCATAGAATTCTAAGTAAATTAACACAAAGTTTAACTTATTTACATACATTTGACAAAAAATCCCAATAAAATCTACTTTTTATATGAGAAATCTATCTAAGCTTGATAGAATTTGGCGCAAAATGGGGAACAGAGTGCCTTAACACTAACCTAGTGTTATCTCTACCTCAATTTAGGGCTATTCTATTAATATATGCTATGTGCAGCGCAAAGCAAAAAAATATGATAACAGGATGAACCATGAAAAATATATATAAAATAAACATGTGACATTATAAGAATATACAGAAGTATAAGTATGTTTGCTCAAATAAAGTATACGTGCTCAATGACAATGCGCTCTGAGCCATAAAATAAATATAAAGTGTTGTTATGAGGCCGCGGCGGACCGCCATAGCATCTGACTGTAAGCGTGACGGTTGTGAGATCGATTCTTACTCGGTACAATAAAATATTTTCATGTCCTCGCTTACTTGTAATCTCTTGTAATAGGACATAACGCAAAGTTCAATTTGTGTTAATTTTAAACAATACATACATATTACATACTGAATACAAAAACAAACAAATTGAAAATCCAAAATAATATCAAAATATATGAATTAAATTTTAAAAGCTCGAAAAGAGTTCAGAAGAAATGGGTTAAACTGTGTAAAATATAGCTGTTTGTGGCTAGAGGTTGCTTGACAAAAACCATTGGCATTCAAACTTTGTTGTATCTACAATTCTGCCAAGTGTTTAAGGTTTGGAATATCAAATGTATTTTTCCTCACTACTAAAATAATAAGTATGTTATATTTTTACATTTTATAAAGTACTACAGTCAGTCATATTGTCAGTTGAATTGACGCTTTTCGCGTTATACAAAAAAATATATAACCATAAATTTAATTACTTATCAAAGTTGTCATAAACATATATTTTAAAATTATAACCACATTCTCAAATCTGAATTAGTGAAGTAAATCGCATTAAAGTAGAGTTTTGGTTTTGACAAACTTTTGTGAAACTTATTTCTTAATTCTATTACATACAAATCACGCCAATAACTTAAGATGAGGTTAAACCTAATAAAGCTAAAAATTCTTTAAAAAAACTTCCTTAAAACTTTTATAAGCTTTTATAAAAAAAAAACATAATTTGTGATTTTTGAATACATTTAAGTAACTCACGTTACCTGATGAATACTGAATATGAATGTAACTTTTCATATAAACTCTCTTACCTTTTTCTCGATACGGAAGCAAGTTTGGATGAATCTTCTTGAGAAAACTTTTTTGATGGAGTCTATTTCATTTGATAATATATCAATTCAATGATGATAGAAAATGTATTTACATTGTGTTTTTTAATCGAGCAAAACGAAAAGTTTTGGAGAGGAAATAAAACTTTGTATTATACGTAAATTGATTCGAATTGAATCATTCGCTTATCTCTATTCGAGACAAAATTATATTCAATGCGACGTGCTTATGCGTGTAATTGTGAAAAACTTTTGTAATTTCGAACTACGTTAAAGAAGAAAGAAATATGCTTAAAATAATTATAGTATTGGAATTTCAATATTTATGGTGTAGCTAACCATAATTTTTTAAGGTTCACGCTGTATCCCGGACAGAATCTCGGAATCTTAAGACACTCCGTTTCCGTTAATAGTGATCTATAGATTGTAAATTTTATATTTCATTATTATTTGTATTTAAAAAGAGAATGTGTTTACAAAAAAATACAAAATATGCTTTCAGATAAATCAGATTTCTGTTTCGTTGGAAAATAACTACAGCTATCCTTGCTCCAGTATAACAAGTAGCATACAATAAAATTTCTGTAATTTTTTTTTTTATTTTATTAAAAAAAAAACTTGTCGAAAAAATAATATTTTCCAAATTTCACTAGCATTTTCATTTAGTTATATTCAAGTACTGGTCGTCAAGATTTCCTCACACGTTACCGTTAAACTCCAAAAGTTAAAGTTATATTAAAGTCCAATATAGCTGATTGCCTATAAAAGGAGAAAATATTGATAGTTGTTAGGCAAATAAATATAGACAAATTGTATCATGTGTTAACAATACCTACCTACCTATACAGAAAGTACCTACTTTTGCTATTACCTTTGATGCCTATGTAAGTATATGGTGCGTGAATTTGTGCTTCGTCAGCCAATTTAATGCTTTGTGAATACGACTTTATTTCTCACTTATAATATAAGGATTTGTTTAGAATATTGTATTTTTGGTTCAGTTTGTTTCCGCAAATAATAGGGGACGTAGACGGAATCTTGTGTTAAGACGCTCTGTTTCCGACTTACCGTCCAATTTTTCGAGGCATTTCGTGTTGAGTGGCGGAGCTCAAGGCCGAGCTTTTGCTAAGAGCTAAAAAATTATAAATTAAGAATTAATTCCCACAAGCGTGGATTACATATACAGCCGTCGCGTTACAGTCAAAATCTCTATCATGCTGTATCCTGCTATACAGCAACGAAATACAGCGTGACCCTGATTTTAATTAAAATTTTATTGATTAGATTGATGGACTTTATTAAAAACAAAAAAAATACAATTCTCTGTGAAATATTAAAATAAATATATCTTTCTTATTTTGTTTTTTATAAGCATTGATATCCATTATATGTCACATTATTATAATACTTTACGTACGTTTTTTATTATAAATTAAAAGATTCTAAGAAAATAAATCATAGATGGCGCCGCCGCCACTAAACAACTGCTCCCGTGAATATTTTGTTAATTTTTTTGTTAAATCTAAGTTACCAGTCTAAATTTAAGTGAAATCAGTTATCAAGGATGTGAATATACTGTGGTAGTGTTTTCCCAACAATCAGTGGACTAGAAAGACTGTGCGGAACAATTTTATTTAAAATCATATCAGTGCTTTTATGTTAACTATTTTGCCAATCTCCTGCCCCAAACTCAGTGATTTTGACAGTTATTCGACGACACAATAAATTATTTATAAAATCAGGTGTGAACAATGAACATTATACCTAACATAACTAATTTTGTAAACTTTAATCTGTTAACTGTTTTATTCAAAGTAACATAACGGCAACGGTCATAGTGTACATGGTGGCCACCTATACGCAAGGATACGAACTTACCGATAATCTGGAACCTATTGTTGCTTGATCGATACAGATTTTAATTTACTGTGTAGTGCAACAAGATACTAACAGATGGAACCGCATAATAAAACGTCTCCTTAGAATATTTAATAAACGCTGTATATGACCCTCTTATTGTATTGTGTGTCGTCACAGATAACTTGGTCTAGTGGCATCCGCTGTGAATTCATTTTCTTGACGCCGGTTCAAACCCCACTTTAAAGTGCAAATTTTATTCATTTTTTATTTAATTATAAATTAATATTATAAATTAAACGATGGCCAGTAAATATTCCTCAACTACATGTGCGGGGTGTCCCAATATGATTAAAACCCAGGAATTCTTATTATGTGCAACGTGTAAACAAACATTCGATCTTTTGTGCGCGAATGTACCGGAAAAAAAATTCAATGTAATGTCTAAGGAAAACAAGCGTGCTTGGATCTGTCATAGCTGCCGTAGTAAACGCCCGAGAACCGATAATTCCAATACGCCTGTACGATCTGCCCAAGCGTCCCAAAATCTTTCTTCTTCGGAGAGTGACAACAGTATACTACATAACAACGTGACGCAGCGCAAGAAAACTAAGGACTTTAAACAAACCTCGTCTAGTTCGCCAGCCTTAGGCACGGAAACTATGACTATTATTAAAGGTGAAATTCAGCTCGCTGTCAATGAAGCTGTTAAGACAGCCATGGAGTCGTTCTTTTCTAAAGAATTTGAACATATTAAATTGGAACTAAAAAAACTGAACGATTTAAAGGAGTCTGTAGAATTTCTTAGCGGTGAATATGACCGACTTCACTCCAGCATTAAGCACTCTGAAGAAGTTATACAAGTTCTAACGACGGATAATACCGAGCTTAAGCAAAGTATACAATCTCTGACTACAAGACTTCATCTCATAGAACAACACTGTCGAGAGAGCAATCTCGAAATAAACGGTATTCCTGAGAACAAATCGGAGAACCTCTACAACACCATGTGCCAACTAGGTAACGTCGTCTCTTATCCAATACAGGACACCGATATACTGTCTTGCTCGAGGGTACGCAAATTAGACAACACAAATAAGAGACCACGTACTGTAGTAGTAAAATTACGTAATACTAAGGTAAGGGATTCCCTCATAGCGGCTGTATCGAAATTCAACAAGAAAAATTCGAATGACCGACTCAACTCAAGTCACTTAGGTTACAGTGTGAATAAGTCAAATATATTTGTCTCAGAACATCTCTCCCCATATTTTAAGGCTCTACATGCACGTACTCGACAAGTTGCTAAAGAAAAAGAAATTCGTTACGTTTGGATAAGGAATGGCCGTATATTCACTCGTAAAAATGACCAGTCTCCAGCGAAGCAAATCAAGTGTTATGAGTCATTAAATCAACTTTAATTTATAAAACTAAAATTACAATACCGTTTTATCATTATCCTTAATTCAACATGTTTAATATCTATTATCAAAATTTTCGTGGAATGAAAACGAAACTC
The DNA here is from genome assembly GCA_030704555.1 of Heliconius charithonia. Lineage (NCBI taxonomy): Eukaryota > Metazoa > Arthropoda > Insecta > Lepidoptera > Nymphalidae > Heliconius > Heliconius charithonia. The sequence continues at coordinate 5,453,992 of CM060812.1, forward strand.
AGCTGTATTCACAAGGCCACATTGCAAACTAATTACGATATGATCGTAGCGACGGAAACCTGGCTGGATGAAACAATAGCTGACTCCGAATTATTTTCTAACTGTTTTAACATATACAGAAGAGATCGTCAAACCACGTCATTATCTCATAAAACGGGAGGTGGAGTACTGTTTGCTGTGTCTAAAAAATTTGAAACACGTCGAATTAGTCATTATGAAAGTGTTTATGAAGACTTATGGATTAATGTAAAATTTAAAAGCAGTGGTATTCATAAAAACATTCTAATTTGTGTCGTATACTTACCTCCACCTGTATCTTGTGACGTCTTAAACTCTATCTTAGACAATATAAGCTCCGTTATACAATCTCATAGTGGAGATATCCTAATCCTAGGTGACTTTAACTTAAGCTTCATAAATTGGATTCAAGACGTTGACAACTCCCATGTGACCACCCCTAATAATATTCATAATTCTTTGGGATATGCATTGTTGGACTTTCTCTCATTGAATAATCTAAATCAGTACAACAGCATACGAAATCACAACAGTCGCGTTCTTGATTTAGTATTATCAAACTTTGGTAATATTAAAGTAACTGAAGCCCTCGATACTTTAAGCAAATTAGATAGTCAATTCTAAGTTGGGTAAAGTCGATTGGGATCTCGAACTTCAAGCATGTTCTGACGTTGACAGTATGGTCGAAAAATTTTACAGCATTCTTCGCACAGTTATAAATACTTTAATCCCTAAAATAAAGCAAAAAAACTTAAAATACCCTGTCTGGTTTACACAAAACCTGTTAAAATTAATTGCTGAAAAAGAAAAACTTAGAAGTAAGCTAAAACTGTACAACAATCCTAGAGATTTATTAGAATATACGCTCACAAAAAGTAGAGTTGAATCACTATTAAAGCAGTGTTACTCTCAATATATTTTACACACTGAAGAGTCCCTAGTACGTGCACCAAAAAAGTTCTGGTCTCATATGAAAAAGTGTAAAGCTTTGCCATCCGAAATTCCTTCCCAAATGATTCTTGATAACACAACGGCTACTTCCGGAATTGATATTAGCAATCTTTTCGCGAAACAGTTCTCTTCGATATTTAATCTTCCAACACCTCGCCAAAAAGTATCGCTAAAGGATTCCTTCCCACAAATGTCTCTATCAAAGATCCAAAAAGTATCGCTAAAGGATTCCTTCCCACAAATGTCTCTATCAAAGATCCACACAACTGAACGTGACATCGCTAAAGTATTAAAGTCCTTGGACTCTGGCAAGGGTGCGGGACCCGATGGTATACCGCCACTATTTATAAAGATGACCCAAAAATATCTAACTTTACCGTTAAAAATAATTTTTAATAAGTCTTTAGAAACTTCTACGTTTCCCAGAGCTTGGAAGTTCGCTAATGTTCTTCCTATTTATAAAAAAGGAAATAAAGATAATATCTGCAATTACCGACCTATATCAATATTAAATACATTTTCCAAAGTCCTTGAAAGTGTGGTGTGTCCTATTCTCTCTCTCTATTCCAAAAATATAATTTCAGCAGATCAGCACGGCTTTATCTCAGGTAGATCTACAGTATCCAACTTGGTGACTTATACGTCTAACTTATCTAGACAGGTGGATAGTAAGAAACAGGTCGACTCTATATATACTGACTTTACCAGTGCCTTCGACAAAGTGGACCATGAAATCTTGATTCTAAAGCTATGTGCGTATGGAATATGTAACCCATTACTATCTTGGCTCCGTTCATATCTTGTAAATAGAGTTCAGCGGGTAATAGTCAAGGGGCACACTTCGGACCCGTACGTTGCTACATCAGGGGTACCTCAAGGATCTCACCTGGGACCCATCCTTTTCTCCCTATTCATAAACGACGTAACACGCAACGTGCGGTACAGTTTCTGTTCGTTATTTGCTGACGATCTCAAACTGTACCGCACAATATGCTCTATCGAAGATAGTTTTTTACTCCAGGAGGATCTTAACTCAATCCAAGAATGGTGTACTAATAATAGAATGTCCCTTAATGCATCGAAATGCTCACACATTAAGTTTACCCGAAAAAAGAAATTGGTCAGTTCTAAATACTTCATACATAATCAAGAGCTCCTAGAAGTGTCGGTGATAAGAGATCTCGGTGTTTTCATTGACAGTAAGCTCACTTACTCTGTTCACTATAATCATATGATCTCTAAAGCTTGGGCACTGCTGGGCCTGATCAAGCGCAGCACTTTGGAGTTCAAGAGACCCGACTCTATCATAGCTATCTTTAACGCGTTGGTAAGAAGTGTCTTGGAGTATGCGGTCCCGATATGGAATCCTTGTTATAAGTCCCATATTAATAGAATAGAAAAAGTGCAACATTCTTTAACAAGGTATCTGGCCTTAAAAGACAAATCTTGCCCATTTAGAGCGGACTACCAACAACGCCTGAGACATTTTAATCTACAGTCCCTAGAAAATCGTAGGCATGTGGCTGATTCGGTAACACTGTACAAAATTTGTCACAGTAAATTGGATTGCTCCGACTTACTATCGCAGATTAACTTAGTCGTACCTCGCCTCCCTCCCAGACATCCCCTTAAAAAAATATTTTTATCCAACACTTCTAAAAGTAATCTTGGCAAATTCTCACCTATTAATCGAATAATAAATCTATATAACAATCTATCCGACCATGATATCGATATTTTTCATGATACACTTATTAATTTTAAAAAAAAAATTTATCACAAGTTGAGTTGCAATAATTAACCTGTAACTACAACTCCACTCACTAAATAAATATATACATACATATAATACGACGTAGTTATTATTCTTTATTTAAGTATTTATTAAATATTTTTTAATCTCCATGAATTTTAATTGTACTATGTTATTTATTATGTGGCTTATTGTATTATTCTAATTGTATGAATTGTCTTTTTTTAACAACAACTGTTTTTTGTTTTAAAATAATATCTTTTAACTTTTTCTAATTGTAATGTCTAACTGTATTTAATTGTAACTTTAATTATTTGCATTGGTAATTTATTTGTAATTGTAATTATTTGTAATTGTAATTTAATTTATTATAACTGGTAATTAATCGGGATTATTTGGTGAATGCTGTACATATCTGTAATTGATATTTGTAACAGAACCAGACCGATATACGAATTTTCTTTTAATATTAAGTTACATGTATTGTTGATGTGTCAATAAATAAATAAATAAATAAATAAATAAATTAAAGTAAATAAAACAAATTTTGTGATATGAAATATTTTTTTTTTAAATTAAAAAATTAAAAAGAGCCAAATCTTTAACATGTATTCATATTAAATGTGACGTAATCTTACAAATATATACGTAATTTTCATAACTTATTTAAATTCTATTATTTCTAGGAAAAAATATATTTTCAATATAATAACAAAATGGTACAACTCTGCACGTACAACGGTCCACAGCAACTAAATATATCCCTGTGGATGCATTCAATTTTAGGATTTATTTGTTTACAACGCTGACTATAAATAGGCTGAAACAACGCACTCTGCATATTGTATCTGATGAAATAAACTAGCATGTAGTACCCAGAAATAATTTTATTTGTGAGAAAAATGTATAAGCTGTATTTGAATATGAACGACGATTGACGTATGAGTTTTGTATATTTTTAAATTATTTTTTATATTAAGGCCCTCGTGTCTGTTTCTGGTAAGACCCTTAGCATTCGACTAAAATGCGCCTACGAGACCAATATCTCGAATCTCAAATCCATGGAAAATGAGAATCTGAGCGTCTTGACACAAACTGCTCTCTGTGTATTTTGTATGCAAGTAAAGCGTAAAACTAAAAAAAAAAATTGGTTAAGCGCGAGTCGAACACGTCCACCAAGAATAATTGACAAACATAAGTTTGCTGGCATTTTTAACAAAAAAAAACTGACTTCAAAAATGAACTAAAAGTTTAAAAACATTTTTACATAAAGTAAAACGTGCTTTGATGTAATTAAACAAAAATAATTAAACAAAGATTTTATAATTTTGAACTCAGTGTCAAGCTAATGCTGCAACAACCTTACTAGGATATCGAATTAGTAAGCCTGTTTGTTTTACTTGGTATAGAAAAAAAAGAAGAAAATGGTATTTACCTCCGTCTATCCTACTATGCAAGCATTTTTTTTTCGATTTACTTATTTAGAAAACGTATAAAAATTTGAACGTAGCGGGACTCGAACCCACACCTCCTGGAAACTGACCAGGCGCCCTGACCACTAAGAACGGTCAGGTAAGAACTGAGCGGTCAGAGCGCCTGGTCTGTGCAAATTTTATACGTTTCCTAAATAAGTAATTTCCTTTCTTAACACTTTAAAATAATGTAAAAAAAAATATTTGTTAATATTTCAAATAAATTTTACTATTACAAACTAACATTAAACACAATTGATACGATTTACCAGTCTTATTGTGAGTACGTGCCTTATACTCGGTGTTTTGGATCAGGCTCTGTATTATCTAGTGTATATTAATTATTACTTACCAGTTCCAAGTAATACACAAGCGATCTTAACGTTCTTAATCTTTTACAAGAAATTAAATTTTCAATTTTAACCTTTCTGTTCCTAGTAATTAGTGAGTGAATAAAATAAATTAAAAAAAAAAAACGATTGCAAGTTATTTATTACTTCCAATCAATCAATCAATCAATCAATCAATCAATCAATCAATCAATCAATCAATCAATCAGCTTCACGCTGTGTCCTGGACACAACAGGGTAGGCAGAAGGAACCTAGTGTTTTTTAGACACTCCGTTCCCCACTTTCTGCCGAATTTTGGAGGCATTGCGTGTTGAGTGGCAGAACTCAACGCCGCACTTAGCCTCGACACCAGAGCGAAGAAATGGAAATATAAATTTAAGTAAATATTTCATCTCCTGGAGTCGGGATCGAACCCACAACCAGTCGGTTTACAGTCACACCTTGTGCCGCTGCGCCACGACTGGCCTCAACTATTACTTCCAAAATAAATATAAATATTTGAAGGTGAAATAAAATCGTAGACGAAATAAAATTGAAGAAGCTGCCTTACTGCTAATAGCAAATTAAAATAAAAACCTTTGTATTTGATCACGTAAGTGATACGTTAGCGTACTTTGCCGCGTTTGGCAGATGGAAAAGATAAAATGACAGAGGAATATGATATAGCACTTTTATATTAAAAATTCTACACCTGTCATTGTTGATATTTTTTTAGTTTAAAAAGGAGAATAATATATATTATATAACAACTTTTAATTCTTTAACTTTTAGTACGTTTGGAATATTTTACATTTTACTTAAAATACAACGCATTTGCCCAAAATACACGTACTTTGATATATTTGATTTCTAATTCTCAGGGATATCTTTATATAAATATAAAGAATTTCTTCAATTAGAATGTTCAACATGCTTTAGGAGAAATCAATACTTATAATAAAATCGTAACGTAGGTTATTTCATATTATACAATATAAGATAAAAATATATTGTTTTACTTACTTTTGCCTGAACATAATTCTTCACTCATGAGGTCAAATGTATAATATAGTTGTGTATCATCCAATTTAACTGCCCGAGGTAACAGTGACCGCGAGCAGTGGTTTTTGACATTAAAGTATCGTCAGTCCTGAAACCAATATGTCAAATATTTATTCCGAATAATGTCATGAAGCCATGAACGTGTCACCTTCGATCTGGTGGTGTAAGAAGCCTATTTATATATTAACTTAACGTGAATAAAGAATTTCTCTTCCATAAAGTTGTGATTTTTTTCTTTTAAGATTTATAGAATGTAATTTTACCGTTGAGACCGCCGAGGCGCGAAACTACGTTCGTGAGTTTTATTCTCACTTGGGACAATTCACTATTTTAATTTTCTTACTCTGGTACAAATAAAATTGCGGCATCGAGTTTCGCCACTCAAAATATGATGTCTTAAAAATTGTGGGGTGCAATATGCACAGAGTGTCTTAACACTAAGTTTCCTCTGTATCCTGTTATGGTGGGGATATGGTGTGAACCCTAAAAAAATCCATCTTTTTATTAATTTAACTATAATTTTCATATTACTGCATAATCTGAAATATAATAAAAATAAAAAAATATATTATATTTAATATGTATCATATTTAATTAACGTAAATAGTTATTAAAAGAACAAAAATAATCTTTAAATTGAGATATATATTTCAAATAAATCAATTTTAATTATAGATAGCAGATACCGCCAATATTTCCTTAAAAAACATTAATCATATAAGTTCAACGTCTTCCCGTGAGATGTAACCAATACGTAACTAATTAAAAACTTATCTCTATAGCTAGAGTATTTCTTTATGAAAAGAATGTTAATAGAAAATGACGTCTTCACAAACTCTCTGCATTAAAATATTTACTATAATATAATAGGCGACAAATCATTGCGTGCTACAGTTTTAATTTATTTATACATATGACAAGTAAACGTATTCAATGCTTGGTTGTCCAAAAATGGGACCAAAAATGGGACCTTTGCCCTATGAAAATTAATTTGATGTTTAGGTAATAAGAGCAAATGCTAATGTTTTTTTAGCTAAGACACTGTATCCCACATTTAGCAAGGTGACCCAGTATTAAGAAGCTCCGTTTCCTACTTTAGTATGCGTATTGAGTAGCGGTGAGTATAATAAGTATATTTAAAAATTCGATAGAGGCCAGTCGTGGCGCAGTGGCACAAAGTGTGACTGTAAAACCGACTGGTTGTGGGTTCGATCCCCACTCGAGGAGATGAAATATTTACTTAAAAATATATTTCCATTTCTTCGCTCTGGTGTCGAGGCAAAACGGGGCGTTGAGTTCTGCCACTCAACACGCAATGCCTCCAAAATTCGGCAGAATGTGGGGAACGGAGTGTCTTAACACTGGGTTCCCTCTGCCTACCCTGCTATGTGCGGGATACAGCGTGAAGCTAATTTCTTTTTTTTTTTTAATTCGACGGAAAGTGGACAACGGAGCTTCTAAATACTTCATTACCCTGCTAAATGCGGAATACAGTGTGAATATAACAAAAATAACAGTACTTTATAATAAAACTCCGCGCTTTGTCTTGTTACTAGAGCGAGGAAAAGAATACATAAAATTATTCATTCCGACGAGTGGAAATCGGAACCCTCTATAGTTGCGTCCACAGTCACATTTGTGCCACTGCACCACACACAGCTAAATTAACATTATATCACTTTCAAAGTAAAATAATGTCTTTTAGATTACTTTTAAAAACATTACTGTCAGTGCCTATTGATTTGGCAACTTTCATAATCGTGCAAACGAGAGCTTTCATAGAACCGCAGAAAGTTAGTCCGGCAAAAGGTCTATATAGAGCTTTCCCCTTATTAGCCCCAATTGATAATTCTATAGAAGTATGTTTATTCAAGCAAACTGCTATATTATAATAGGATTATATGTATTATGTTCTAAGTATATATTAAATTAATTATAATTGACGTAGCAGTTAATTGTTGGTTATTGATTACAAATAATTTTACACGCGTACCGCGTTATATATTTCAGCGATATTATTTCTAGATAACAAACACGAGCTGAACGAGCCAGAATAGCGATAATATTAAATTAAATCAAATTAAAATAAATTAACTTATATTTATTAAGAAAATGTATAAAAAATTTTACGTAGCGACCAAATATGACATACGTTCTCATCGAGCTACGTCGAAATTCTTATACAACTTATTTATTTATGTTGTTAGCATCTCTGTAGGGAGATTTTTACAAATTTCCAAAGATAATTTATAATCGTTTGGCAAGAGAGATTAAAATATTATCTTCAAATTATAGAAAAAACCATAATATTATTATATACGTCTTCACGGAAATTTATATTAAACTTTAAAATAAAATATATAAACATGATTGTACGTTTTCTTTTAAAAAGGCATTATATATCCAAAACTAATATTTTTTTTTAATTTATTAACAATGATATTTTTATCACTATGTGTAGAACACTTGGCACTAGATGATATCTGTCTCTAGGAGACGTATATATATATTTTTTTTCAAAATTTCAGCAGAATATTGTCCAATTTTCTTGAGATTCTACATTTTTGTTGAGTCAGTGTCACACGTGAGGTGAAATATGTTTCATCTTAATATGAAAACGTAGTACTTGTCACTGAAATGAGATGTTCTGAAACGGTCGTGTCGACTTCGTAAAAATGGCCGTAAAATTATTATTTTTTACTTAAAAATAGTTTAATATTAATAATAAATGAATATGCAAAAAAATAATATTAGTAAAGTATTAAATAAAAGTGAGGCCAGTCGTGACACAGAGGCACAAAGTATGACTGTAAATGTGACTGGTTGTAAGTTCGATCCCTACTCGAGATTATGTAATATTTATTTAAAACCAATATAAAAGTCTAAGATATAAGGTAAACATTTGTAGAAATTTAAATATCTTGCAACCAATATATCCCGCTAACCCTGTACTGTGAAGGAGCAGTCAGCTTCTCCCAAAATATGTATCACCGTAACCAGTAAGTCTACAATATTGTGTTGAATTATTAGGCTATATTTCACAGTCCACGATGACCTTGCATGTCTTCAACAGAATTTTCCTCTCTGAAAGCTTACCATTGTTGCTAAAGTTCCCGACAAAAGCCATTGTAGTTAGGAATCTTGCTCTATTTATAGTATTTTTGGTGAATACAGGTGCATGTTCCAAGCAAAAGACCTGAGTACCATTTATATAAAAAATATGGCTTGTTGACTCGTTACCAAATGTACTATTTATTAAATGTGCTTTCAAACATGTCTCTATAGACCAAGTATTCACGTTCGTTAAGATACCTTCAAATTCCTTTTGTAGAGTGTAAGCTCACTGGATTAAGAATTTGAATGTCGTATAAAGTGGTATTATTGCCTACGCTCCCCGTGTTTTGTCATACGTAGTCAAATTAAGATAGTCTCGTTTGGGATCTGTAACAAAATATAATTTATTAAATTATTTTTAAAATCATGTTAATAATAATTTAATTAATTAATTATAATTTATAAATAAGTCATATTTGAATATTTAAAATAGAATCTTAATGGATTTTAGCTAAATTATTATAGCAGTTGATCTAAATGTATTCTCATTCTGTTGCATAAATTATTAGCTTCGTTTGTAGGTTGAGATATTTAATTACGAAAATGTTGGTTAGAATGTAGCGCATTGTAGTTTCTCTGACAATGGAAAACATACATATAATTTCATATATTATATATACCTCCATTAACCGCAATGTTAAGTTTGGGGCCATTGTGGAGCAGAAGTAACAGCGTTCGATTGTAAACCTGATGTTTGAGGATTCGATTCCATTTCACTTTAAATATTTCCATAACTCTGCAGAAAGTGAGGAGTGGCAGTGAATTGATATTAAGGTCCCAGGTTTATCAGAGGGATCTGATTACCCTTCTATGTGCGAGGATACAGCATGAAACTAAAAAAAGTTGATGTTCTTCCATGTCTGGATAGGAGTTCATTAACTGATTTGATTTTTTTGAATTTATTTTATTGAATTTATAAAATAATAAATTTCAGAGACTGAAATCAAAGTGGTAATGCAAAATATATTTGTATTCTATATTACAATATAAGTGAAACCTTTTACTACGCCTACGTCTTGAAAATAATACAACGAATGCATTGTATGAAATGAAAACAGAATTGTTAGATTTTGTAAAATTTATTGTAGAATAAAAAAAATGTCCAATTATAAATTATATTGAATAATAAATGTAATGTATTTCTTATTCTATCGAATTTAACTAAATTCAGCTTAAAAAATATTTTAATACAACAATAAAAATAGCATTCGCCGTTCAATATTGTATTTTCATCGCTTTTGATAAAAATATGTGACTTCAATAAATAAAAAATATTTAAATTTATAAATTTTATTGAGAAATATTAGTGATGAAATATATAAAAAAAAATGGTAATTTTCATAATTTATTTGAATTACTGAACATTGCAACACTGTATTGTATCTTTGCCACTGTAGAAGCATAAGCTAAAGGCTAAACTATGAAATCAAAACTTCTCCTGTAGTATTCTATAATATAATACATTGTTATTAATCCATTTGTTAAACTAAAATTATCAAAAGCTTTTACGAGTTACGAAGTACGTAAATTTTAATGTTCCATACAATATATTGGTTTTCATACATTAAAATGTAATGGTTTCATACATTAAATGTATTGGGTAAATTTATTTGTAAACAATGAAACTGTGGCCTTCTTATTATTTTTGAGATTTAATAGAAAATCAAAATTAAATTAAATCAGCTTCACGCTGTATCCCGTACACAGCAGGGTAGGCAGAGAGAATCTAGTCTTAAGACTCCGTGCCCTACTCATCGAATGACGCAACTCTACGCCGCGCTTTGCCTCGACTCCAGAGCAAAGAAATGGAAACATACATTTAAATAAATATTTAATTTCCTCGAGTGAGGATCGAATTCACAACCAGTCGCGTTTACTGTCACTGAGATAGCTTAGCAAGATAATTACAAAATACCCACTATTATATAAGATCTAGAGGCCAGTAGTGATGGGAGGGCACAAGCATGTGACTATTACCGTGATAGGTTGTGGGTGTGATTCCCACTCGAGTTAATAACGACGGACGAGAAAATATTTTTTTTCGGCGTTGAGTTCTGCCACTCAACTCGCAATCGCTTCCAGAATTTGGCAGAAAGCGGGGAACGGAGTGTCTTAACACTAGGTTCCCTCTACCTACCCTGCTGTGTGCGGAATACAGTATGAAGCTGATTTTATTTTAAGGAAATTCACATTACTTTGATGTATATTAAATATAATGTGTATGTAACATACATATTATGTTCAATATACATCATTTCAAATAAAATCTTTTACGTTTTACTCGAAACGTAGGCGAGCGTATACGAGTGGTTCTTCTTGAGAAACCTTTTTTCGACGGAGTCTAGTTCATTCGATAATATATCAATTGAAAGCGACGCGCCTTTAACGATTTCTTAAATAAAAAGTATTTTTTGATAACGTTTATAAAGCTTCATGATAGAGTTTAATTATTAAATTAAATTAATTGTTTGTAACTTTGAGAAACAGAAAACATCTTTTAGAAAGTTTTGCAGACACTGGCTTATAAATATTAATATTCAATTAAAACACAATTAGAGACAAGATTGATGTAAAAGGCGTGTTTATTTATCATATACTTTAGAGCTATTATTTTTGAATAGCAGTAGTCATTGTAATGAGGGTAATATAAATAATGTATAAAAATATAGATAAAATATAATTTTCATATATATATTTTATAGGTTTATCATTTTTAGAGAGCGAACCTATAATTTAGACTCTTTGGTCTCCGCCCAAATTTAAGACATTACGTATTGAGTGGAACTCAACGTCTCTTTTTGTTTATATTTTAAAGTTCACACAACAACAACAACATGTACAAGCACGCACGTTAGGAAGTAAAATAATGTCGCATATTTTTTCTGTCGATTTAAATTTAAAATTGAAAAAAAAACATATACATATAGTTAAAGCTAAAAACCGAATTTGAGTAAAAATAAACTTGCCAGTTCACAACTTCAAGATAATATGTGGAACAAAAAGCTTTTTTGGTCATTTAAAGTTATTCGATCTTCACAGATTTAAAAACTTAAAATTTTGTGTTTATAAAGTGCATTTAAAATATTAACAACGTTCTCTAACATTTGAGGCCACGTTAAGCTCATTATGAGTAATTTTGTTAAAAGTTAGAATTCTAAAACTCAATGACTTACATTTTAATATTATTATTCTATATTTTTTGGATTTACTTACAATGCTACTTTTCAAATGAAATTTTCAACTAAAACAAAATTTTAAAGAAAAACAACATTACTGCCCAAATCTACTAGAAACTCCATTAAATGATAGAAAATGTATTCATACTGTGTATTTTAGTGAGCAAATGGAAAAAAAATTGAGAAGAAAACAAACTTAGTAATTTACGTAAATTGATTCAAATTGAATCATCCGCTTATCTCTATTCGAGAAGAAATTATATTCAATCCGACGTGCTCATGCGAGTGACAATGGAAAACTTTTGTAATTTTAAAGCGCGTTACAGTAAAAAGATTATTAGCTTCACGCTGTATAAAAGATTATTACCTGCACACAGCAGGGTAGGCAGAGGGAACCCAAATTAACTATGGCATCGGATATTTAGTTAGCTGTAGTTTTTTTTACGCTTTACGCTATATGTCCCATAGTAGGGCAGGCAGATGGAATGTGAGAATCTAAAGTTAAAAACCCCCGTTTCTATCAATAGACATCTATAGATGGTAAATTCTATATGTTGTTATTATGTATATAAAAAGTTACAATGTGTTAAGATTAATTGTGATTTTTAACAAATAAAACCGATGTCTTACCGATAGAGGTTATTCCTCCTCCTTTCCTTTCCTTCCTCCTTTTACAAAATAAAGATTTTAAATTAGACCTCTGTTTTTATTTGCGGAATATAACCGAAGTGTAAATACAAGGAGTGTAAATTCTATTTTATCATAATAATATTTTAAAAGAAAAATATTCCAGTAATTGAAAAAAAAATATATTTTCTAAATATAATTTGTAGTTCAAAGTAGTTACAATATTTTAGTACTTGCGTTGAATTTTCCTTCACACTTAGAATCCAATGTGGCCGATTTCAAAACTGCATAAAAGGAAAAAAAATCGCGCTTTGAGTCAACAAGAGCGAAGAAATAAAAATATTAGTTTAAATAAATTGTTAAACCTCGAATGTGGATCGACCCACTACCAGTCGCATCTATAACACACTTTGTGCCTTTGCGCCAAGGCCGCTCTTAACTTATAAAATTATATTTTGTTAATAACATTATATTATTTGGGTTTAGTTTTTTTCCAAAAATAACAGGGAAGTCAGAAGGAACCTGGTGTTAAGACGGTCCGTTCAATTACGATTCTTTTCAATTTCTATTTTATATTCTAGTATATAATAATTAGTACCTTCTTAATTCGTAAAAATTAAATATAACTTATACTAACTAAACAAATCCATTAAATGTTTACACACCATTTAAAAAAGTGATTGAGTACTCCGGCAATTATTACTTTGTATAATAGGTATAATGAATGTTGGCAACAAAACCACATTGTCTAACGACACCGTATTTGATACGAACGAGTTAACATTCAAAGAAATTTGTCTACGTAACATTCATTATTAACAATTATACTTAACAAGTCACAGAAGAAACAAAATAAATCAAGATTATTTATTGAAAATGATTAGAAACCGCCTTTATTTATTGAAAATGGTTTAAGGTCTGTTCCACAACTGGCCTCAAATCATCTGGTGCGGAGGCATAAAGTGCGACTGTAAAATCGACTAGCTGTGGAAGAAGGAAATGAAATATTCATTCACATAGAATTTTTCATTTCTTGGCTCTGGTGTCGAGGCAAATCCCGGCGTTAAGTTCCGCCACTCAAGACGCCATGCCTCCAGAACATGGAGGAAAGTGGGGAACGTAGTGTCTTAACACTAGGTTCCCTCTGCCTACCCTATTGTGTGCGTGATACAGCGTGAAGCTGATTTTTATCAATGTAGCTAAGGCACCGTTGATGCTGTAACAGCCAGCAATACGCCTTTCCACGGCATCTTCGTATTTTCCCTCTCTACTAAGCATATTCACTTTCCAAATATTCCACTTCATTTACTTGTTCCAACATCTTACCTACTTATTTTCTTTATTTCATTCAAACATTATACTTTATCAGGGAATCCTTAATAACTACGTCAAACAGTAGGTATGCCCTAATATAATGAAGTAGGTATGCCCTAATATAATGAGTTACGGGTTCGCCCAGACTGCAGCGATCGTCACGTAACGTATAGCGATCGTCACGTTTATTATATAGCTGATAATGTCTTTGCGGGGAGAGAATGTGAAATCGATGTCTTGTTCATAAAATATTTCAATCGGTTTTACCATTAAATTCTTGTTTGATTAATTTTCTTCTTATTTTTCTGTTATCGAATTTTCACTACTCCTTTTCTGTTATATTAAAATTTAATGAAATTGGTAAAGAAAATTCGCAATTTATCATTTTATATTCAAGATCGACGTATTTATAAAAGATTTTTTAATTTGTAAGATATTATGTCTTTAACCGCGATAAAGCAATAGAGGTGATCCGTCACTCCATTACATGATAAAAGTGTCGTTATTTTTGTTATTCTATCTATCTATGTTTTTTTGGTATTCTACTTAACTTTCTGCGGACTTTTCTCTATTAGTAGTATTGATTTTGTTTTTTTAAGGGATATATTTTTTTTTTCTTTTTTTTTTTTAATTCTAAAAAGTATATGGGTATAATTTTTTTTCTTGAAATATAATTTCACAATTCTTTACTAACGAAATTTTAAATTTTACCAATATTATTTTACAAATACTATATTATCCTTTATCGAAATTTATTGAAATCTTAAACTAATACTAGCTCCTGGAGTGTGTTGAAATTGAAGTAAAATTTAGTATATTAATTTTTAGTAACAAAATATTTAGCAGTCTTTTTCGAGTGTCTGTAACTTTCGTAGCCAAATCGATAAGTTCTTTACAATAATGCGTTATCAAAAATAAATAATATAAAACAAAAAAAAATCAATGGTCAAAAGAAAACTGTGTACCATTTTTTTAAATAAAAAAGTGTAATTTTGTTTTCAAGAATCTGCTCTGCCTACTCTTGAATGTGCGGGAAACAGCGTGAAGTTGATTTTTTTTCTATTTCTATTATTAAACTAAAAAGTACATGTATAAATAGATACTACGTCATACATCCATAAAATCCATAAGCTTTTATTTGAAACAGACTCATTGATTGCAAACTAACTACAAAGCCTAGAACTATATAGTAGATGGACAATATTAAATTGAAATAAATTCCACGTAGATACCAACAGCGTCCTAGTTGGAAAAGGTATGTGAACGTTTTTTGTTCATTAAAAAAAATCATATAAGCTTAATTTTTTAATAATCTGGTAATATAAAATATGGCCATCGAGGCGTAGGTGCACACGCGTGCGGCTTTAAAAGCGACAATTGTGGGTTTGATGCCCACTCGATGATATGAAATATTTAAATTTTCACGGTAACGTCTTATTGAAGAACGGGACTTATTAACACTGGCTTTCCAGATTCTCCTAGCATACCCTGCTTAATTTTATTTACCACCCTATATAGCAATGTAGGGTGGTAAATAGAATTAAGACGTCCATTTACATTATTATTATAGATATCTGTAATAAAGAATTGATTTTTAACAAGTAACTTCAATCCATAGTGAATCAGTAAAATATATATTTTTCTTACTTTTAAAACTTTTACTTATTAAGAAATATTTTAAAGTAATATAAAGATATCCATAACAAATATGAGATATGTACATATTTACACGATTCGATTACTCTGGTGACTCGTTATAACCAAAAATATATTATTATGTATCCACTTACCTATTACGTGTAGTGAGGTCAGTGTGGTAGTAAATCATATATTGGTATTGGTAGTGACCAATAATCATCAAAGCAATTACGTATCGAAATGATATCTGAATATTTTAAAACAGTCATTGCCATATCCTTCTTTATATTATAAAGTTAGAGTTTGTTTGGTTGAACGAGGGAATCTCAGGAACTAAATAGATTTTTTTTATGTTTGTTCAGTTATCGATATTAGTAGATTTCGCTTCTCTAACAAGTGTTGCACATTGTGTCGTACATTTGATATTTAGAGAGAATTTAAACTATAGTCACAGTTCGTTCACGGTCCGATTTAAGTCTGTTAAAAATATTGTTATACGAGTTACAGCTTTCATAATAACGTTCCGGTTTTAGAATCCAGTTTCAGTCCAATTTTATATTCTTGTATGAGAAATATTATTGCCGAACAAAACATATTATTAACTGAACATATGAAAGTTTATCATTGTTTCTTTTTTTTCAACTTCCTACGGTATTTCACATGAAGCAGGATAGGCAGAGGGAACCACATAGTGTTAAGACACTCCGCTCCCCATTTTCCACTGAATTCTGGAGGCAATGCTTTTTGATTGGCGGCACTTAACGCCTCAACGCATTTCCTTTATTTGCATTATAAGCTGTAACTTTCTGTGAAATTCCAAAAACTCAGATAAATGATCTTGACATATGGACAGACGGACAACAAAGTGATCCTATAAAGATTTCGTTCTTACTTTTTTTATGTACGGAACTCTAAAAATAACGATAAGACAAATAATAAAAATAACAGCATTAAAAAAATGTGTTCAATTATATAGTTAATTAATTTGTAATTACAAATTAAAGCAGATCACTTTAAATATTTAAATTTTAATTTATTTGATAGTCTAAACCACTTAGTAGACGTCAGGAGTCAAGACTAATCTCTCAGCATTTAAATCTTATTATTTTTACGGACAAGGATTTATAATTATAATCTTTAAAAAACAAATTAAAATTAAATTTAGGTTCACGCTGTATCCCGCATACAGTAGGGTAGGCAGGAGGAACCTAGTGTTAAGGCACTCCGTTCCCCACTTTCCGCCGAGTTCGGGAGGTATAGCGTATAACGCCGCGCTTTGCCCCTTAATAAATAATTTTTATTTGTTCCAATATGTAATGTTTCGGTGTCTTTAAGCTAAACTTATACGATATTATAGAGCGAAAATATGATACATTTTTTGTTCATCTTTAATTATCTGTTTAATGGCAAGTTGCGAGCACCTATCTGATCAGCTTTACGCTGTATTTCTCACATAGCATAATTGGCAAAGGGGACCAAGTGTTAGGACACTCCCCACTTTTCGCTGGATTTTTTCCTTTCCTTTTGCTCCGAGTGGGAATCGAACCCACAACCGTCGGATATCAGTCACAGCCTTGCCCCTGCGCCGCGACGACCTTAAAAAAAATATCATTATAATACAAAAATATTCTCAATATAAATAACTTACAGTCTTTCAAGAAAAAATATAATTTAGGAGTGCTACAATTTTTTACTTCTGCAATAGTGATTTTAATAGACGATTAAAAGGCTAATAGCGTTTTTATTATCCATATCGGACGACCCGCATGCACAGGCATTATATCCATATTGGGCTCATTTAATCTGTCATTTGTTTTACTTACTTTTTTACTTTGCCCGATTTTCATTGATTTAAGACTCAAAGACTCATTTGAGTAATCACCTCACTAATCAATATTAGAAATTGTATAGTTTTTTATAAACATTACTAAAGAGCCAGTCGTGGCACAGTTGGTCAAGCGTACGACTGAAAACGTGACAGGTTGTTGCTTGGGTTTCTACTCGAGGTAAAATAGTTAATATTCTCATTTCTTTGCTCGAGGCAAAGCACGGTGTGGAATTCCGCCACTCAACACACAATGTCTCCAGCGTTCGACGGAGTAGGGAACGGGATACACTGTATCCCTCACATAGCAAGGTAGTCTGAGGAAAGCCGAGAACCTATTATTAAGACACTCCGTTCTCCACTTTTCATTGAGTTCTGGAGGCATTGCGTGTTGAGCGGTGGAACTCAGCGCCGCGCTTTGCCTCGACAATCGAACGAAGAAACGAAAATATAAATGTAAATAAATATTTCATTTCCTCAAGTAGGTATTGAACCCACAGCCAGTCGGTTTTACAGTCACACTTTGTGTCCCTGAGCTACGGAATGTCTTGACACTAGAGGTACATACTCTTAGCTTACTCCCAAAATATGATAGCTACGTTAAGAATTTATGATAAAAATCGCTTTCTAAATAAATATGTTGTACGATTTATAATAACACCCCAAAAACTTTTTTATTATTAAAAAATAATAACTAATATTATTACTTTATGATAATAAATTACCTTACCCACATACTCCATTAGTTATAGTTGCGCCAGAGATTGTTCTCATGTTATTTTCTTAAGTTACAAGATCTAATTATTTATCTAACGCCTAATTGTTTGCATTGAAAACATAATTTATATGACAAATAACTCCACAGGCATCTGTAGGCTATCGGTAATTAAATACGTTATGTTAATTAAGTTCATATTTGTAGTTTCCAATATTACTATGATTATTATATTATTAAGAAACAGCAGGGTAGACAGAGGGTACCTAGTGTTAAGACACTCCGTTCCCCACTTTCTGCCGAATTCTGGAGGCATTGCGTGTTGAGTGGCAGAACTCAACGCCGCGCTTCGCCTCGACACCAGAGCGAAGAAATGGAAATATAAATTTAAGTAAATATTTCATCTCCTCGAGTTGGGGTCGAACCCAAAACCAGTCGGTTTTACAATTACACTTTGTGCCGCTGCGCCACGACTGACCTCAATCTTTGGTATAGAATTAATTAAATAATATTCGTTGTAAAATACGAAAATGTTAATGTAAAGCAAGTAAACATATGTTTTTTTTTTTTTTATAATTTTTATTTATTAAAAAAATACAAAACATAACATTGTATTTTGTGCGGAAAGAAAGTGATTAAATTATGTGCTTCTGAGTTGATAAATTAACAATTATTTATAAATTAATTTTATTACTATAAGTACTAATTCTTTTATATTTATTTTCGCTGAGTACTGTTACAGTAACAGTACTCAGCTCTCTGAGAGCTGTTACAGTGCGATAGGATATCTATTTAGATAGGATCTCTATCCAAATCAAACAAAAATATTTCAAAGTGAAATTATTATAACATCGAAGTATAAATTAATCAAAATGTTAATAGTTAGATAAATGTTTTTTTTATAACCTTATTTCAATACAGTAAATATTTTGGTTAGTTCATATAAAATAAGTAAATGGGCCTATTAAACACTGCGTATTTAAAATCAACGATATCGTGGAAACAGACAATTTGATTTACAAATTTCAATAAAATAACCTCTTATTAACCTACCAATTCGTATTCTCTTTACGATTGAACTGTTTATAAATAATTATCTTATCTGTCATCTAATCTATTTATTTTACATTCTGATTTTAACCCGCCATTGGTGACGTTAAATTGATTAACATCGTTAGTGACGCCGGTCTCACAGACCGGGATTGTTGACCTAAGACTTTGCCAATAACTAATCAGTTAGGTAACGTACCTATATGTGGCAATAAAACATAAGTATTTGGCAAATCACAACTCGATTATTAATATTATACATTCATATGTTGGATACTAAAAATCGTCGTTTTTTTATTGTCGTCCTTATATATTTTTTAAAAGTAATAACAATCTTAAGTATTTATGTCTTAAATCGGCTTTTATTATTTTTATGATTCCTCGCTATTCGACGTGAAGTTCTAGCCGACGCTGTTCGTTCTTGTAAGACATTCTGAATCAAAATATAAAAATTTCTAACAACATTCTTTATAAAACATTAATAAAATTATGCAAAGAGCTGATTTATTATTAGCCTTTATAATACTATACAAAAATAACACTAAAAGAAACGCATACTTCTGTTAAATTTATAAATTTAATAAAGAAAATCTGATATGTAAGCTTTATTACTTTAAAGTACATTTTAATTTTTACTACTTAAATTCAACTTTCTGTCTTTAAAAAAGAAAGATAGGTAGGTATTTCGACGGCAAACTTTCAAGTGCTCATTTACTCTCTTCAATGAAAGTACTTGTAATATTTTAAGATACTAGGTACCCAGATATCAACGCACAGACCAAACGCAGTGGTTTGGATATGTTAATTTGATGACATTGGTTGGTGGTCATGTCAGTACAAAATCTATAATTATAATGAAGTCGTAATGGTTAGGTGTCTGTAGGTATATAAGAAAAAAAAATGTTGGTGGCATTTAATAGCGTAATATACCAAAAACAATTACTATTAACATTATTGTCTATTTGTATGTTTGTCAGTACATTTGTTTACGCTAATCTCAGAAACGGCTTAACTAGGCCAGTCGTGGCGCAGCGGCACAAAGTGTGACTGCAAAACCGATTGGTCGTGGGTTCGATTCCCACTCGAAGAGATGAAATATTTACTTAAATTTATATTTCCATTTCTTCGCTCTGGTGTCGAGGCTAAGCGCGGCGTAGAGTTCTGCCACTCAACACGCAATGCCTCCAGAATTCGGCAGAAAGTGGGGAATGTAGTGTCTTAACACTAGGTTCCCTCTGCCTACCCTGCTGTGTGCGGGATACAGCGTGAAGCTGATTGATTTGATTTATTTATTTAATTTATTTTTAAGTACATTACACTTACGAAGAAAACGGCGTTAATATGTAATTATTCTGTTAAATGGATGAGAACAAAAGTAGTATTCAAGTTCTTTATATAATAATATAAAATAATAAATTGTATAAAATAATGTCTGAAAGTGTTTTTTTCAAGTAAAATATATAAACTAGAATTTAATTAATAAATTATACATCAGAACTTTTTATAAAGTGACGAACTAATTTTGCTTAGTTGAGCTAAGTTTACTTTCAATGCTAAATTAATTAAATCCTAATTAACTAGAATTTATAGATCTTTAAATAAATAATTAGTGTTTAGAATAATTTTATTGTAATAATATATATAATATTACGACATGAATGATGGTAAAAAAAATGAAGTGTAGTAAATACGGCGTTTTGCTACGTACCTACTCTTTATATAAGTAAGACCACTCTTACATAATATTTCGATATTATAGTTATGCATATTGCCTTTTATTATTATTTAGCTATTTCTATTAACATTAGCCTATTTTTGGGAAATAATGAAAAAAAATATTGCCATTGTTTTTCATGATTATAAAGTCATTGTAATTTTCTAATAGTTCCGTACTAAAGTACAAAATGTCTATTTTGTCGAATATTTCAAAATATCTCATTTCAGTGACAAATATTCCGTGTTCATATTAAAATGAAACATATTTCACCTCACGTGTGACACTGACTCATCGTGAATATAGAATCACAGCAAAATTGGACAATATTCTGCTGAAATTTTGAAAGAAACCCAATATACGTTTACTAGAGATATCATAAAATATTATTTTTAATAAATAACAAACTTTTCTAATTCTAGATACTGTTTCATAATAAAGTATTTTACATAAAATCAAATTTATATATTTTTTATAATTTAATATATTAAGCATCTCTGTGAAGATGTATAAAACAAAATAACTTTTTTTATAATTTGAAGTGCTCTTTTGACATGATCAAAGCTTTAGCTCAGTACTGCAAAATTCACGCGTACTTCAATTTCACAGTAATAAATCAATTAAAATTGTAAAAAGTTAAAGTGCTTTTGCAATGTATTATATTAAAGGTTGTAAGCCCTGGAGATATTATTTCTGGGTTCGTTCATTGCGTATTAAGTTCAATTTATATTATTTGATAGTTTTATTTATTTATTTCTGAGCGAGCTATAGAGAAGGTTATGTTTGGAGTATATTTGATTGATTTATTTACTTGTGGCATTTTAAGCGTACCAGTTTGCGCAACTGGCAATTCACTTCACCAATATCACATTGTATGCCAAACATACAGAAGAAATTGACCAGTTACAAAAAAATCACGAAAAAGGCTCTGTACCTAAACTATACTCAATTACAGATAATATATTAAGGAGAGTTCCAGTAAAAACAGCCTTTACCTATAACAAAATAAACAAATATATACAGTATGTACACAGCAGTTACATTAGTTTGTTTACACATTGTTAAGGAGCCATCTAATTTCATCCCTCCTAGGATGGCTTCTCTCTTAGCGCACAGAGGAGAACTTGCGGTACCGGCAATTACCAAAGAGAAAATGAAGATGGCTCTTGGTAGGCTAAATGCCAAAAAGACGGCCCCAGAACCGGATGGTATTCCAGGGAACGACCTGAGCATCGCCCTAGAGTTCCTAAGCAAATATCTTCGGGTATTGTTTGACCTGTGCCTTTTTACTGGACAGTTCATAAATATCTGGAAGGAGGGAGGGAGGGTCGTCCCTTGGACTCTCTTTCATACAGAAATATGCCGAATTAAACGGGGAAAATTTTGGAAAAGTTCATCGCCGCTCGTTTCACTCAGCACCTAGAGGAGATAGGCCTGGGTCTTTCAGAGGCCCTTAATGCTCTGAAGACACTGGTGTTGGCAGCGATTTCACAAGGAGTTCTCCGAGCCGTATCATTTGACATGATGTGCCTTTCTATCTCCGGCGGCTATTAAATGACTACCTTGAGGATAGAGTGATCTCATGTGGGATGGGCAAATCGGTAGTCGAAGAGTCGCTTGTACCCCACAAGAGACTCTTCGACGACCACAGGGGTCTGTGGAATCTCGGATACGATTTTGTCAGCACTAGAGGTGTAAATTATAATGCAAAGGCGGCACTTCTGGCCAAAGTGGGAAATCTGTCGCGTTATCAACCGCATTGAATGACTGAGCCTCAGGGTTTCCAGTTCGAAAACGAAGGCCCTGCTGTTTCTATATACTAATTATATATACAAATAAATTTCTAAAAATTAAAAAAAAAATATCTTGTACAATAGTCAGTACCATTTCTACCAAATGATTTTAACTATCTTAACTGAAACACTAAGTTCGACTGGTAGAACGTGCAAGGAGTGACAAAATTTTAAATGATGGCGTTTGCAAATTTGAGCTTCTACGTATTCTTGTATGTTTTATGTTGTTAAAAAGTTATTGAAACTTTATATTAAATTGTATCAAAAATTAAAGTTTTAAAGTTATAGAATTGTAGTTTTGTTATATCTGGGAATGTAGTTCCTCCTTGGGCAAATAATATTTTCAATTTTATTATTAAAATATGATGAAGATAAGTTATTTCAAAGTATATATGAAGAAAAGTTATTTCGCAATTATTATAATTTTATGGTTGTCGTGGCTTTGTCGTGGATCTGATTTTCACTCGGGAGAGTGTATTATTTAATATTTTCATTTCTTTACGCTAGAAAAAAGTAAGGCGCGGCGTTGAGTAAGAAAGAAGAATAATTTCAATAATACAACAGAAAATATGGGTAATTATGCTGCTATAAAAAGATCATCAAGGAGAGAAATCATGCTTTATAAAGTTGTAACAAATTGTAATTTATTATTCACATCTAAAAGTGAAATAGTTGTTTGGTTGAGTGTTCATTTAAAAAAAGTGATATAAAACATTTCTATTTTATTAAACTCTCATGAGCATTATCATCTATCAGCATCTCTTGACAGTGTTCGTTTCTGTAAAATAATATGCAAACATTGTTATGTAATTAGAAATCGAAACAGTTGTGTCTACCCTGCTGTGTGCGGGATACAGCGTGAAGCTGATTTAAATTTTTTTAATATTAAAAAAAATCTACAAAACGTGTTCGGCGTCATTCATATTCAAAATCAGTATAAATTAAAGTATAATAATTTTATCCACAACTCAAACATGATAAAAATGTGAAATACGATAAAGTTATTTCTAGATAGCCAGATTTGCTAGTTTATTTCAACAGATACGAAATGCAAAGTGCGTTGTTTCAACCTATTTAAAGACAGCATTGTGAACAAATAAACCCCAAAACTGAATGCATCCACGGAGATATATTTAGTTCCTGTATACCGCCGTACGTACTAGATGTAATTGTGTACTAACATACAAATTGCTGTTGATTTCCTACTATTTCGTTTCTTAATTTAGCTTAACTTCACATTTTATTCCTAGCGGGCTAGTTAGAGAGAACGGAGCGCCAAACGCTTCGGATTTTACATACCTCTTTCACCTCGTCCACTGTCATCATCCTGTATACTTGCCTTCCGGGAGGACCTCATATTTTTTGCGTGATTATTTCATTTCTTCGCTCTGGTGTTGAGGCAAAGCGCGGCGTTGAGTTCTGCCACTCAACACGCAATGCCTCCAGAATCAGGCCGAAAGTGGGGAACGGGAAGTGTTTTAACACTAGGTTCCCTCTACCTACCCTGCTGATTTTTTTTATATTATAATTACAATAAGAGTGAAATTTATGATGTCATAAATCCTTACTGAACATAGTAAATAAGTAGCGTAGTAAGTGTAAATTAGTCTTTCTGTTCCGGTGCACAGAGTATTAGACGATTTAATCCTATATAACATTGATTGATGTGACGCCATTGATCTATGGCTTAATTGTCTGTCGGGTTTTCATTGCACGCTCTTACCACATTGTATAGTAATTGGTGTCGATGCTATCTAATAATAATATTTAAATATTATACGATTGAATTCAAAGGGCGCAGGACCGGACGGAGTGGCGAGCATTAGGGGAAGCCTATGTCCAGCAGTGGACTTCGAAAGGCTGATGGATGGATGGATTATACAATATTAACAAAAATAAGGCCATTGTAGCCCGTGGCGTTGAAGGACCCGACGGTTCAGTAGGTTCTCGTTCTCTTTTAGGAAAGTGTGGAGCTTTTTGCCATCTTGGACATTTTATTTGTTTTATGAAACATGAAATAAAATATTTCATATAAGCTGTTACGTTTCCCTTTATTGCCTTAGAGAAACTTTTACTAACACTATCTTAGGGAATGGCTCTATAGTAGTTTGAGTGTTGTAAGGAATAAATAGTAGACTTTGATATCATAATTTTTGAGCCATCATCAACCATTCTTGTGTTGACTAGCGGAACTCAACAGCGATAGCAACGCGATGAAGTGAAAATAATATTAAATAATAAAACATTCTTCCTAGTGGAAATCGAACCCACAACTGTCACGTTACAGTAACACACTTGTACCTAAATTTTTTTACATATTATATATACCTAATAGCTATGAGACAAAAATGTTTGCAATGTTCCAAAATAATAATGAAAAATTAATCAACCCTTCAGCACTGTGACGTATTTTAATATATTTCATATGACGTTTTTGTCCCCCCGCCTGTTTAATTTGAATATTAAAACGAAGCGACCCTTTAATAAGCGCATTCTTAGTTTCATTATAACCAACGCTTTTGTTTGTGTTCAACGGATATACTTTAAACAATGTATTGGAAATATTAAGGTTATATTAAAATTAGATAACTTACAATTCAATACATTGAATCCCAAAAAAGCGTCACTTATATCTATTAAAAGTCGAAAGTAGAATATGGAAGACAAAGAAAAAGGAAGAAAGAATTTACTCACCAACCGATCCATCTTCTAGTTCAACATTTTTTTTAGGTTCGTGGATAGCCTGGCTCAGGCGATAGTTTGGACACCCAAAACTATATATACAAGATACACAGACCTGTAATAGACTGTCCTACCGTCTGCACCATTTAGACTTACTATATGAAATTTTACTTATTAAAAATAATAGAATAATTTTAATTAAAACTATTTATTACGTCCAATCGATTTGGAGATATGAACAATAATAAAATTAAAGTTCAAAACATTTATATTGAAATTTTATAATTGATGTCCACATTTATAGAAAAAAAAGAGAATATTCGGGTCTCAATGAACCAACGGAAGCTCTAGCTTAATATAGTATTGAGGGTTTGGGTGAGTCCATAACTAGTCTTTAAATAGTATTAACTGGGTATTAATATTATAAATGAATAGTAAACTTTATTAAGAAAAAAATATTTTATACTATTGGGCGCGTTAAAATAATAGCGTTTTTTTAAATACCAAATTTTACTTTTTCATATTAACTTTAATCGACATTATTAAACGACAATAATTTTTTCTTAGTTCATTGAAGTACAAAATAACCTACATCAGTCTCACGTCACGCTGTGTTCGTATGTCAAATTACACAGCAATGTATCGAAGCGTTGGAGCATGAAGAACAACCACAAGCACACTCTCGCTTATATAGACCGACAAATTTATTTTCATTATAATATTGGGAATAAGTTCGTCTTACTTATTTAGAAGACGTATATAAAAATATGAACGTAGCGGGACTCGAACCCGCGCCTCCTGGAAACTGACCACTATAAAATACACTAAGAACTCTTTAAAAATGTAAAAAAAAAGTTTTTCTTAATTTGTCCGCGATATAAACACGCAATCAGAGGGATGGATGGAGGGACGATTGAAAAAAAGGTTACAAACACGATAGTTGTAAGCTTTAATTGAACTCAGGATAGTAATTAAAACACACATAATGGATACATAAATCAAAAATATGGCTATTTCTCTTGTCTGGGTGAACAATTGAACATAGCACTTCGAAGCACTTCTAAATGAACTAAATGCCCAGAGCGGAAAGATATATGATGAAGACTTCTCAATTCTTGTGAGAATTTGTGTAATTTTCTTCTAAATATATATTTTAAGTTTTATTTAAGACAAATCATTAAACACAATTTTATTATCAATCAGCTTCACGCTATATCCCGCACACAGCAGGGTAGGCAGAGGGAACCTTACGTTAAGACACTCCGTTCCTCGCGTAAAAAGGGGGATCCTCATCTCTCATGCCCTATGTATGAAGAGATTGATGACAGTGGAGGAGGCGAAAGAGGTACGTAGAGACTGTAGCGTTTGGCGCTCCGTTCTTTCAGGGATAAAGCGTGAAGTTAATATAGTATTTAAGATACTTTAGTTTCAATATCCCCAGGAGGCAGATTTAGCTTACGGTGTTTTTTTTTTTCTACATTCAATACACTAATGTAATAATGTAGTGCCAATACATATACAATCTCGTAATATCAAGTATATTTTTTATTTAATATTAAATTATATATTAAGAAGCTAGTTGTGGCACAGTGGCATAAGTATGCTACTGTAAACGCGACAAGTTTTAGGTTCCATTTCCACTTGATGAAATGAAATATTTGATATTTTAATATTGCTGTGATAACGAAGCAAAGCGCGAAGTTAAGCTACGCCACTTAACCTCGACGCTCGACTTGTGTTTAATAGAGTTGAGTAGTGTAAGTAATTTAAATAAATTCATTTATCCGAATGGAGAATTATCGTACATACAATTACTGGCTATTACCCTGCACTGTGGTGGCTTCAAATTCCTATTTTATAAACAAATCTAAGCATTCAAATGCAAGTTTAAATTAAAAAATACAATTTGATTGTAGTGAATAATAAAAATGTGGATATCGACAATGTATTTTGTTAACCTACAATAGAGAGTGGATATTTATTGGAGCGTAGCGTAATGAAGCATACAAATTTAGATACACTTGGTTATATCATATATTACTTTTTTGTAGTTCCACGCCGTACACTGCATATAAAGGTATAGGCAGGTAAAACCTAGAGTTAAGACACCATCCATTTCTCATTTTTTGCTCGATTTTAGTCACATTATGTATTGAATAGTTTTTATGTTTCTCACCGCACCGTTTTATTTTGTTTTGTCAACGAATAATTTTTATTTCCCTTCTTATTTTAGTTCTGGAATAAGAAAATAAAAATAATTTATGCTCCCCGATGGGAATCGAACCCATAATATGTATATTAATAAAATAAGTGGTAATGGGCAACTGGAAAATCTAAAGTGAAAAAAATACGACGGTCTCATTTTACGATAAGAACGTGGTAAAGCCACCTAAGTTTTGGATCAAGTTACTTTGACAGCGCTAGAAAATGTTAGTGTATGAAAAGGTTCATAAAGTCGACGTAAACAAAATTACGGATGGAAAATGTTACTAGATATTTTAAATTTTCAGATTAAAGTCAATATTAGTAAAGGATTTTAAGATTCTTTTCATAGAACGAAATGAGATATAGCATTTAAGGGTCAGGTCAATATTAAGATTATAATTATCTATCGTAGTAGGTTCCTGCAATTGGTATAAATTCAAATTTTAATATTTTTGATTTACTATGATTTTTTGTTTACTAATCCAAATTATATCAGTTTTTGCGTCTTGATATCAATTACGAATTGTTGTTGTGAAGTTTAAGTTATTTATTAATTACATACAAATATCATAAAATAATAATATTTAAAGAAAAATATATATTTGCGTTACATTTTAAACATGAATTATGTATTTTTTTAAACGTCTAAACCAAATATCTATTAACAAAAACTAATAATAGTACATACTCGTATAATTTTATTTCTATAATAAGTCGTTGATACTTTCATTAATTTACGGAGGCGAGTTTTGACGTCGAAAAAGAGGACAAAATGAAAGATTGTTTAAATATAGATTGTAAAACTACTTCAATCGTAACTCTAACACTTTTTTAATTGGTTTGTAAATATTTTTTGGATTTGTATTTGGCAGAAAATGGGGAACAGAGTGGTGCTTAATACTAGTTTCCCTCTGCCTACCCCGCTGTGTGCGAAATACAGCGTGATTGCTGATACGGAAGAATTGAAGATATATTAAATAAAAAAATGTATGTTAAAGTAAATAAAATATTATAGAACAGAATTTGAAAAGAATTGAAATTTGATCCCACGTCTCATGTCTCGTGTATTAAGAAGACCAACTTTTCGGAAGATACAAAGTTAAGGATATATTATTAAATAAAAAAGGTATATTGAATTGAATGATACCAATTATAAGGTAATAGAATATAGCTCTAGAATTGAAAAGAATTGTAATTGAATAATCTAATCCTATAGCTCATATAGCTCCTATATCTATCAAATCCTATAGTTATAGCTTATTATAGTTGAATTTGCAACAAAAAATATATCTTTCTAGAATCTAGATAAAATGAAATTAGTAAGTGCATCCTAATAGCGGAGTAGCTTTAATTAATAAACTTAGCTAGAAATTACTATCAGTAGCGTAACCATATTTTAGTTTACTAGCGAGTCAGTCGTGGTATCGACCGACACGATCACTCTCATTTTTACATATTAGAAGGATAAATTAATTGAAATATCAAATATTTCTTATCTTTAACTGTTTTCTGTAGTTTACACTTTAAAAACAAGGGGCTGAAAGTTACCCATCATTTATCTTGTAAAACTTTGACTAACGAGTTAAGTTAGTGCAACTAACTTCCTTTGTCCATTGTTCGGTTTATATAGGATATGAAGGCTTAATTAAAGA
Organism: Heliconius charithonia; assembly: GCA_030704555.1. Taxonomy (NCBI): domain Eukaryota; kingdom Metazoa; phylum Arthropoda; class Insecta; order Lepidoptera; family Nymphalidae; genus Heliconius; species Heliconius charithonia. The sequence continues at coordinate 5,483,083 of CM060812.1, forward strand.
CAGACGTATTTCTCTAAGAATTGAGATTAACATCATATGCTATTTGTAAGGGAAACCCGCATATGGAGCTCGCTTAGATTTATGAACATCATCATATGAGATCGCATCTTATATGACATGTGAGCTTATTGTCTATGTGTCTTATCAGCTTCACGCATTCTGTACACAGCAGAGAAGGCAGTGGAAACTGCTAAGAGACTCCATCCCCTATTTTCCGCCAAATTTTTTAAGCATTGGGTTAAGCTTATCTCAACGACGCACTTAGCCTCTGTACCAGAGTGAAAAAATTAAAATATTAAATATTTCATGTGGAGTGGAGATCGAACCCACAACCAGTTGCGTTTACAGGTGTGTGAACATCTGCGCCGCTACGATACGACTAGCCTCATGTATAAATTAATGTGAAAACGAAAATGTATTAAAAGATATAAGATAGATAAAAGATTAGCGATGGGGAAAAAAGACGAACATCACGCACTCGTATAGTCAATACTTATTTATGTATGGATACAAAACATTTTCTTTATACATAACTTATGTAACAGTTAATTATATAATTGCTAATTGAAGTCAGTCGTTGCCCAAGGGCACGCACATCCGACTGAAAACGTGCTTTCAACACGTTAATATAAGAAACAGCTAGTTCGATTTCCAGATTTGTTGTATGGGTGGGTAGTCGAAGATAACGTAAATCGATCAGATGTTACCTACTATACATACAGTATACCAGACTTCAATGTTACCTCGGGCTATTATTAAAAAAAAAGAAAAGCTTAAATTTATATGTATATATAATGCTTAACGATTCCATATCTATATTTAAATATGTATACATATCTCTCTTTTATTGGGGTACAAGACAGAATCAGCCTTAGGCCCTACAGCAGGAAAATATTCCTATTATTTTTACTACTAACTAGCGTCCCGACCGCGGCTTCGCACGCGATATCACAAAAATATTTGTGTGTTTTATATATATATATATATATATATATATATATATATATATATATATATGTATGTATGTGTGCAGTGTATTTATAAAAAAAAAATATTTTAATTAATAATGAAAGTTTTAGTACCTTTGGTTACATTATCGTAACTTCCATAACAATTTTAGACTATTTTGCGTATAAAAAATGATAACTTAAAACGCAATACTTCACCTTCACACTTTCTATACGACAGAACTAACTTGAATATTGGAGGCATGTGGCGGAACTCAACGCCGCGTTTTTCCTTGTTACCAGAGTGAAGAATTAAAAATATTTTATATTCGATTTCTTATCTAACCCACAACCTGTCGCCGTAGAAAAGGGGGGATCCGAGTGGGACCTGCCCACCAAAATAGTTAAACAATCTAAAGTACAAAAACACAGAAAATATCTCAAGATACGATAATGCCTGTCACGTTTATCGCATCGCACTATAACTAGCCATGTTGAGGCCATGTAGAGGAGGATGTTACAAGTACGTCTAAAATGTATGAAAATTGACACAACCGTCAGCGTAGTCTCTCTGTTGTGGTCGATCGAAGCCGCCCCCGCAAACCACGCGGCTCCTTAGCCAACTTTAGAATCTATGATATCTCTTTAATGATGCACTTAAAAGTACATTTTGATTGTTTAAATAAAATGTCAAAAGTGACTACATTATATACATAAATGTATATATTTTTTTTATTTTAACGGTGTATTCCTAAAAAGGTAAAATGGAGCGCTTAACGCTACCACGTAATTTTCTTCATTCGCTCAACGTGCCCAAATTGCCTTCCAGCTGCCAGCTTATTCTTCTTCATTTCCACTGTGACGTTCTAGCTAGTACTTGCCATTATATGTATCTTTACATAACCTATGAAGAGATTGCATGTCCACAAATTAATCTTTCTTTCATTCCTCTTCTATTATAACCACGTTCTGCTGCAGAATAACAGTGTTGCTACCAACATTGCACTGACGACAACTAAACTTGAATGACAAGATGCGTGAGTTCACGTGAGTGAACTCACGCATCAAGGCATCAAGTGTTTGAAATATTATTAAATGGAAAACGGAGTAAATGAAGAAAAACAATTTAGCACCATTTTACTAAAGTTAAAGCCAGTCAGACCTGAGAAGATCCGGCGCAGGAAACTCATCTGAACTTTTTTTTTTAAATTAAATTTATACAAATACATATTATACAATTATTATACAAATTATATGTGGCAATAATACTTTTGAAACAGACTGCGGCGAGCATTTCATTCCCAAGGCGTGTTTTCATTGATAAAATCATAAATTTGGGACCTTTAACACACAAACGTTTTTTCATAGCTTTTTTAAATCGTGATTTAGAAAATTATCTGACGTTTATCTTTGACGCTATTGGAAAAGCGTACACAGGTGCGCTAAGTTTGAGCCTATATATTGTATAAATATTTTAGTAAAATTATTGATGTTTTTCTTAACATAACATTTTCAAAAATGTATTGTGATGCAACTGTCAATATATTAATTTCTTTAAACTTTTGTTTTACTCCTTGATGCAAAAGTTTAGGAACTAAGTTATAGATTGTACAAATAACTTAACTTAACACTTCTGCAGGACAAATAATGATTTAACATCGGCTTAACAAAATCCCCTAAACCAAAGTACACCTTGCGAGCGAGCAATATTTACATCATCATAAACAATTTGTCATCTTTTCATTTTAAAAATCTATGAAGTACATTACCCCGATACTCACAATCTATCTCTAAGCAATTATTTTGCTTAGTTATAGATAATTATTTAACAACAACTTATCCAGTATAATTTTAAAAGTATGTAACTTTTAAATTTATACCGGTCTGTTTTAAGTATATTTTTGAATTGTTTCATATTAAAATGTTTTGGTGATGAAATTTAACACTCGCGTAGGGCTTTGTATCACTTAAATATAAATTAGCTGAATTATATATTTAAGCGATCACGCTGTATCCCGCAGGCAGCGTTTCAGCAACACATTTTCCACCGAATTTTGAAGGCGGAATTAAACACCAGAGCAAAGAAATATTAAACATTTCATTTCTTTGAAGGGATGGAGAAGAAACCTACAACCTGCCGGGGTTACAGTTCGAAGTCAGTATTTTTTTTGTTAAAAAATAATTTATTAAATAAATTTATTTGTAGCCAGATAATTATAAAATAAGCATCATTATATAAAATCTACATATTACATCTAATAAATAATATGAAGGAGACACTTTCATCAGTTCATAAATAAATTTATCCAATATGTATAATGTATGAAAACGATTATATTAAATAGAACATTAAAATTTACGTACCTCGTACATTTTAAAAGCTTAAAAGCTTTTGATAATTTAAGTTTACAAAATGGATTAATCACTATGTGATATATTATAGAATATTAAAGGAGAAGTTAAGATTTTATAGTATATAAATTAGTTTAAAGTTTTAGAAAAACAGAAGCAGAATTACAGTATGGATAAAATAAATTATGCAAATAACATATTTTTAGCAAAATTAAATTTAGTTATTGATATAAAAAATTATAAATTTCATTTGCCAATAGTTCAAGTATTTATTCAATTTTTTATTGAATGATGAAAATTAAATTGAATGAAGCCACAGATTTCTTTTTCAAAGCGACGAAAAAACGATATTAAAAAAAATCTTTAACCGACAAATGATATATTTATTGTTAAATTAAAACATTTACTAAGCTAAAATTTTATTAAGTGCCATAGAATAAGAAATTAATTTTATTATTTAATAAAGTTTACAAACTGAAAATATTATGCAATCAATTTTACAAAATCTTATAAGTACAATTCTGGTTTTATTTCATACAAATTCGTCGTATTATTTTCAAGATGTATTGAAGTAGTAAAAGGTTTCACTTCAATATGTATTTGTATAAAAAGACCCACAAAATTTTTTGCGCCGATTCTTTTCAGGTCTTTTTCTATTCTTTTCAGGACTTGACGCCTCAAGTTTAGTGAACTGATGTGGATTGTTAAATAAAATTATTTGACTTTGACTTTATTGCTACTTTACTATGTAATTAATAATTCAACGACTAATCGATATTTCATCACCTACATATATAGAAATACACGTAGATAATTCAGAAGTGGTACGTTAAAATACTTTTTTTAAGACAGCTTTTTTGGTTAAAGCTATAAAGAGACAGTACTCTGTAAGCTTTCTTTCAATTATCAATTTACATTACGTACATATAATATGTATGAATATTAATATCCATTAAATATACATCATACTTTAAAAAGGGAAAATGACGCAGCTGGTCTTATAAATGAGCTCACTTAGTGTATAATCAGATATTTTTTCCCTATTTTACAAATAGAAAATAGTACTTACTTATTTGTACTAACATTTTTCACTCAATCTAGTGTAGTATCGAATAACTTTGAATAAATCTAAAAAGTGTTTAAAGGCTGTCGTGGCGTAGGGTCACTATTTTCCAGTAAGCTATCGTTTAACAGTAAATCGTTTAACAGTTTTAAACTACTTTGATTGAATAATGATAGGTTTTGTTTACACAGTATATTAATAATTCGATGCTAAAAAGCCTTCGTATTACAATCCATGAATGTTATTACTTTTCCAGTAGCCAGAACGTTCGCTTTTACAATTAATTACATTTTTTATTAAAATTTTAATCTCGTTAGCGTTGTTTCATGGCAAATATTGTTGTCCTGTATTAATTAAACTCAATTCTGTTTTGATTTCATATATTAAAATAACGACAAATAGTGATTTTGTTAGAGGCTGTGTATTATCCTCTTAAACTTAATTTCCTTAGGTATGACGTAAGTTTATCTTAAATTAAATCAAATCAGCTTCACGCAGTACCCCGCACACAGCAGAGTAGGCAGAGGAAATCTAGTGTTAAGATACTCCGTTCTCCACCTTCTGCCGAATTCTGGAGGCATTGCGTATCATTGCAGAACTCAACGCCGCGCTTTGCCTCGACACCAGAGCGAAGAAATGGAAAAAATAAATTTAAGTAAATATTTCATCTCCTCGAGTGGGAATCAAACCCACAACCAATCGGTTTTGCAGTCACACTTTGTGCCGCTGTGCCACGACTGGCCTCAATCATAATGTCTTTAATATGTACAATACACGACAAATGTTTTTTTTTTATCTTGAATTACACATGTCATATTATTCTTTAGTGCGGAAGCTAACATAGAAATTCACCTTAGTCCTCCCTTATACTTCTTATGTAATTTAGATTTTAACATTTCCTTTTCTTTTTATTAGTTTTGGAGACCCCACGAACTTGAGTTCTTCAAAGAGAATTTGTTATCTATCTTCGCCTCTAGCTTGCCTTTATCAATCTGCAAAGCAGATCGCAATAGCTATATGCACGACGGTGCTCAATCTTCATGATATCGGGGAAACCCGATCACGAACTCCCCGTGATGGTGAAACTGATGCACACCTTTCTACACCCTTTACTGATCACGTCGATGTAGTGCCTGAGATATTACGCCGTTCTGTAGGAGCCCATCTAGTCGGAGACGAGCGTCCGCCCACTGTTCAATAAGAGTCATATATATAGTACGATCATAATATACTAAATAAAGGATGAGTCAACCTGCGACTGTGGTGCCAACCCACAAACGATGGCACACTTACTTTCCTGCCCCAAGTGTCCATTCGCCTGTTCATATGACGACTTGATCAGGGCAACAGATACCGCAGTCAACGTGGCTAAATACTGGCAAAATATAATTTGAATTTCCAAGCATTGACACGAAGAAGAAGAAGAAGACAACAATTTGTTTTTATTACAAACTATTCAAAATATTCTTTTACTTTTGCCTCCTCCACATACAGTGTATTTTATATACATACACACCTCCTCGAGCTAACGAGAGAACGATAAATTTCACATATCGCTCTATCCCATTTACTTTCCATAACACGCTGCAAATATTGTTGTAAAAAATATTGATATATTGAAGACTAAAGCGATTTGAATGTAAATCGATCCGGATCCATTTGAACCCGAGATTTATGCAAGAAAAACATAATAATAATAATATATTAATAATTAATAATATTTATAGGACATCGTATGTGTAGTACAATCAAAATATACTTGTAAAGACAACAATTTGTTTTTATTACAAACTAATCAAAATATTCTTTTACTTTTGCCACCTCCACATACAGGGTATTTTATAAACGTACCTCCTCGAGTGTCTTCACGAGAGAACGATAAATTTCACATATCGCTCTATCCCATTTCCTTCCTATTACACGCTGCAAATATTTTCTATCGAAGGCTATATCGACTTGACAATATTTTTTTTTGTTTCACGCTGTATCTTGCACCTACCTAAGGCAGAGTAGGCAAAGGGAACCTAGTGTTAAGACACTCCGTTCTCCAATTTGCGCTGAATTTTGGAGACATTGTGTGTTAAGTGGAGGAACTCAACGCCGCGCTTTGCCTTGTCGCCAGAGCGAGGAAATTAAAATATTAAATGTTGTGGGAATTGAACCCATAACCAACGACACATGCAAGTATTAGCCACTTTATCTTCACTCCATCTTCTACTGTAAATACATGCTGAATAGGAATGGATTATTTTCTTTACAAATGTTATATAAATATTAAACCGTTTATATTTTTTTGATTTAAAAATCTGTTTTTTTTTTTTTTAAATAAAGTTAATGTTTATTTAAACAAATCTTTTATATAAAATTAGAGCTCGGAATATAAGAACGAAACCAATTGAAGTTTCAAATAAATTCTCTCGAGGCTGCATCGCCTTCGCGACATATAAATTCGGAGATGGGTGAAGATAATGTGAATTTGATGGTAGAATTGAACATTGAAATATACATTGTGAGATGTTATATTGACTGATTTATTGAAGAGTGCAGTCCTGGCGCGGTACATATCAAGCATGTATGTAAACACGACAGGTTGTAGGTTCGATTCCCACCCGAAGAGAAGAAATATTTACTTAAATGTATATTTCCATTTATTCGCTCTGGTGTAGAGGCAAAGCGCGGCGTTGAGTTCTGCCACTCAACATGAAATGCCTCCAGAATTCGGCAGTAAATGAGGAGCGGGATGTCTTAACACTAGGTTCCCTCTGCCTACCCTGCTGTGTGCGGGATACAGCGTGAAGCTAATAAAAATGTCAAGGATCGATACTCAAATTCTCAATGGACAAAGAAACATATTTTAATAACTTAATATTTATTCATTGAGCAAAAATTTGTATATTGATTACAATATGTAAATTTTTTTGTTCATTAATCATCACAATGGCTTTGGCATCACAGTGGGTTTAATTTGTTATGTTAATCTGATTTTTATTTGAAATTTTTAAATGTATGTAAACATAAATAATATTATTGTATAACAAAGTAAATTAGGGTTAATAATTTTATTGTGCTTTTTAGGTACAACTCTTGATGTAGATCAAATGTGAAAGTCTTCGAAATGGAACAGCTAAACCATAAGAAATAATTAATAAAAGTTGGTGCCTGAACAAACCGCGGCGTTGAGTTCCGCCACTCATCACGCAATGCCTCCAGAATGTGCGGCGGAAAAAGCGGAAAATGTTGAACGTATTGTCTTAACACTAAGTTCCCTTTGCATACCCTGCTGTGTGCGGGATACAACGTGAATCTGATTTATTTAAATTTAACAAAAGTCGATGTGAAAAAAACTGCAGTTCGTATAAATTACTTTAATTAATTTCAAATAAAAATAATACAGAAATGCTGAAGAATTTGGAGCAGTTCTGGGGACTTTCCATTATAACAACAACCGCCTTCACTGCTCCAGCTCAATATAGCAAATTCAAATTCAAAATGTAACGTATTTTATACATTTTTTAACAACATGGCTGCCTATCAGAGAACAGTGTTGCCATAGCACAATAGATATGGCTTATTACATATTAATATTATCATCGGTAAACATAGCAAGTTAACAGTACTTTGGTATATACATTTTTACAAGCTTGTGTTGAATTGTGCCTACAGCGATACCTCAAATATTAATATCACACGTTCTCTTTTTAATTCACTATACGCGTGAGTACTTTTATTCTTTCATCTTTCGATTTTCATGTGTTCATATATCAGAGGTCGGATATTTTTTTTTATTTTCATGAATTTCTTCAAAGTGCCAAAATTGATATACGTACTATAAGTAGCTCCTTTCGTAATTGTATGACGTTATACTCTTTGTAAGTGCTGTTTTATAATTTTGTAATATATTATATGTGGGATGTAAAAAAAAAATTAATATCGTTATAACAACTAAATAAATAGGTGTAAGCGCAATCGTTGTACATTAAATTCCCAGAAGAATTGAAATTTTAAAAAAATCGACATTTTTTTAAATATTTTTGAACTTAATAACCATCATAATAATTGTTTGTTATATTTTTTAATTATATTTTTTATTTAATTATATATTAGCACAGTTTAAATTAATTAAAGACTTATTTCTTGAGATATTCGTCGTTCTTAATTATAAGTTATTATTAAGTAGGAACGAGCAATGCGGACAATCATTCAAGTGGCATACTGAACGGTTGTACTAAGACGTCATTTGATTTCACCGCGTTCCATGTATGGAGGTAGGACTGCCTGTCCAGGCACACACACCCCGTTTCGTTATGTATATATAAAAAAAAATCAAATTAGCTTCACGCTGTATCCCGCTCACAGCAGGGTAGGCAGAGGGAACCTAGTGTTAAGACACTCCGTTCCCCACTTTCTGCCGAATTCTGGAGGCATTGCGTGTTAAGTGGCAGAACTCAACGCCGCAACGCCGTTTGCATGATAAATGTTGTAAAAGTAAGAAAGAGTGATAAGAAGCTTAATATATTCTGATCATAAATATATAATTATTTAAAAGAAAGCTTCTATATCGGAAAGCCACCTTTAATATTAATTATGTGTATCTATGTAGTTCAAGAGGATACAGTCGTCCTTTAGAATTGCACAGATACACACAGGAGTGTGACTGTAACGCGACGGTTGTGGATTCGTATCCCACTTGAGGGAATGAATTAGTATTAATAATATTATCACTTCTTCGCTCTTTTAATAGGATAAAACGCGAAGTTATGAAAAATAATAAGTTTTCGAAAAATTTCCTTAAAATGGGGAACGGTCTTAATTCTTAACACTACATTCTTTCTACCAAGCCTGTTTGTTATACGACGGATACAGAGCGATAAAATACCAAAGTTATATTTTAATAAATTGAAATGTATAAATAAAGCTGCTTTTAGCAGGAAAATAATTTTGAATGGAAATGGGTTAAACTGTGTAAACTATAGCTGTTTGTGGCTAGAGGTTGCTTGACAAAAACCATTGGCATTCAAACTTTGTTGTATCTACAATTCTGCCAAGTTCAAAGTTATGAAAAGTCAAATATATTTTTACTAATAACTAAAAATAAAGAGGAATATTACTTTAAAATTTTATAAATTCCTAAAAATGGTATTGTTTGTATGGCAGCGAGTAATTGGTGTTTATAACATGAATTATGTTGTTTATTACCCCTAAGTATGGTACTGGCATTTTGGAATTAAAATAAAATTGTGTATTACGAAGGCTTAGACCTGATTTTGACAAACAGAACAAATACATGTTCTTACAACAGAAAAACATTAAACTTTTATCATTATTTTGGAACGATATGTAAACATAATATATAATGAAATCAAAAGCATCTATTTAAGAATATTTTAAAATTATAATCATGGTCTGAAATTTAAACGAGTGAAATAAATAATATGAGTTTCCAACTTTCGTGAGACTGGTTTCTTAGATACAAATCACGCCAATAATTTAAGATGAGGGTAAACCGAATAAAACTAAAGTGCACTAAAGTTCCTTGGATTTTTTATAAATAAATAATTCAGCTTCACTAGGGGGAGACCTCGGTTGACCTTCGAAAATACAGTATCAAAGATACTGGAGGAAGGTCACGTAAAAAGCATGAGGACCCCCCGGAGGGCATGTATGAACAGGTTGATGACAGTGGACGAGGCGAAAGAGGTATGTAGAGACCCTAACGTTTGGCGCTCCGTTCTCTCTGACTACCCCGCTAGGGATAAAGTGTGAAGTTAGTTTAGTTTAGTTTTAGTTTAAATCAGCTTCACGCTGTATCCTTCACACTGCAGGGTACGTAGAGGGAGCCTAGTGTAAATACACTCCATTGCCCACTTTTTGCCAAATTCTGGAGGCAAAATTCAACGCCGCGCTTGTCCTCGACACCAAAAAATGGAAATATAAGTCGAACCAACAACCAGTAGATTTTACAGTCACACTTTGTGTCCTTGCGCCACGACTGGCCTCACTGAACTTTGAATGGACTTTTATAAAAAGTAAATTGAAGGTAACGTGATGATTAATAATAAATAATATATTTATGTAACTTCTTCTCAATCTTTCACCATTTTATCGATACGTAGACGAATTTGGATAGATCATTTTGAGAAACCTTTTTTTCAATGAGTGAAGTGGTATGGAGATAATTTATTAGTTGAAATCGGTCTTCAATGATTTCGAGAATAGAAATGTAATATTTTTATAACGTTTATAATTCCGGCTTCGTTATAAAGTTTTATCATAAAATTAAATATGTAACTTTGAGTAACAGAAAATATCGTTTAGAAAGTTTTAATATAACATATTTTTTCTGATACTCTCTAATAAATAAATACCAACCAATATTCACGGGAAGTGTATAAAATTTGATAAACCTAAATTTGCAGACGTATGCATTCATTTTATAGAAAATAAAAAAAATACCAATATTTTAAGTTCTTAACGATTTTTTTTTTCTTTGAAATATGTATAAATTTTAATTTTTAATTTTAAATAAAACTCTTTTAAACGGACTTTAGATTTTAACGGAAGGTGATCATACCCATAGTCCATAGGAGGCAACTTAATAATATTTTATAACATAACTGTCCAAACTAACTAAAAATTCTATTCAATGGTAGAAAATGTACTGATATTGTGTTAATCGAGCAAATCGAATAAATATTTTCGAGAGGAAAATAAACTTAGTACTTTACGTAAATGGATTCAAATTGAATCATCTGCTTATCTCTATTCGAAATGAAATTATATTCTATCCGACGTGCTCGTACAAGTGACTATGGATAACTTTTGTAATTTCAAAACACAGTAAAGTAGAAATGTCGATTAAAATAATTATAGTATCGTATATTAACTTAAATGTAGTTTTTTTTTATTCTTCACGGTGTATCCCGCACATAGTAGAAAAGGCATGGAACCTAGGGATTTAGTATTAAAATACTCCGTTTTCATAGAGATATATAGATTGTTAATTCTATATATTGTAATTGTGTGCATAAAGAGACAGAATATGTTATGAAAAAGATAAATTAGTTTTCTGTTTTCATTTGCGAAATATAACTGAAGCTCTCTTTATTCCAGTACAACAAGAGCAGTAAAAAAATAAAGATTCTGTATATTCTATCTAAAAAAAATCTATCATAACGGTATATAATATATAATCAATATGTTTATAATATTTAAGAACTTGTGTTGAATTTTCCTCCACAAGTTAACATTTAAGTCCAAAAAATAAAGTTATATTCAATATGGCCAGTTGTAAAAGGAAATAAAAAGAAAAAAAATTCAAGGACAAATATAGTTGTTAGGCAAGTAGAAGCAGATTGTACCAAATGTGGTAACAATATACGGGAAGTACTTTTGCTGTTGCCTTTGAAATGTATATAGGCTTATGATGCGTGAATTTGAGCTTCGTCGGGCAATATCATGCTTCGTGAATACGACTTTATTCCTCACTTATAATATTAAGTTTTGTTAATATCATAGAATTTTTTCCACAAATAAAATGGGAGTCAGAGGGAATCTGGTGTTGAGACGCCTCATTCCCAGCTTAACGTCTAATTATCGAATTATCAAGACATTGCGTGTTGAATGCTGAACTTAACTGATTTGTCCTAACAGAACTAGGATATATGAATCGTAAAAGATTCCCCTGAACGAAATAGTCAACAATAAAATTTATTATATACTGTGTCGTTATTATATATCGTTCGTTGTTCCTTACTATAATATTATAGTACTGTAGTAAAAATGAAATAAACACTAAATAAGGAAAGAACATACCGACTCAAACTTCATATAATGCTAGTAATTGCTAGCTAAGTTTATTAATTATAGCCACTCCATTATTAAGCATCATTTACTTATTTAATCAAGGGCAGTCGTGGCGCAGTGGCACAAAGTGTGACTGTAAAATCGACTGGTTGTGGGTTCGAGCCCCACTCGAGGAGAAGAATATTTTCTTAAATTTATATATTTTCATTTCATGGCTCTGGTGTCGAGGCAAAGCGCGGCGGCCTCGTGCCGCTGCGCCACGACTGGCCTCATAATTTAAGGATATCATTTTTGTTGCAAGGTCAACAATAATAAGTTTTTAAAAAGACAGAATGTGGGATTCAATTTCATTCTTTTTAATTTTTCTTTCTTTATTCTATTATCTATTTTTTATCATCAACATATTTTTTGGAATTTACTAAATATCCTCAACTTTGTATTTTTTGACTAGTTATTCCTCTAAGTACATGGGACAAGAGAAACTATAATCACAATTCAAATACATCTATAATTTAATATTGTATTTACTATTTATTTATTTTCTTCAATAACATATCTTCAATTCTTCTGTATCTAAAGAAAAAATACATAATTCTAAATTCGTAAAAACATATGTGTGTAATATACAAACAAAATAAATCCAATAAATATTTACAAACCATTTAAAAAAGTGGTGGAGTCACGATCGGAGTAGTTTTACAATCTAAATTTAAACGGTATTTCATTTTGTCCTCTTTTTCGACGTCAAAAGTCGCCTCCGTAAATTAATAAAACTATCAACGAAATGCTATAGAAATAACGTTTTATACCAGTATTTACTATTATTGTTTCCTGTTAATAGATATTTGGCGTAGACATTTAAAAAATAGCATTATGTGTGTCTAAATAATAACTCAAAGATATCTCTTTGTTTACAAATTTGAATTGAGTTTAATACATAATACCATTTATATGTAGTTATCGTTTAAGTTTAACAAAAACATTATATATATATATATATATATATATATAATACTTGAGGCCAGTCGTAGCGCAGCGGCACGAAGTGTGACTGTAAAACCGACTGGTTGTGGGTTCGATCCCCACTCGAGGAGATGAAATATTTACTTAAATTTATATTTTCATCTCTTCGCTCTGGTGTCGAGGCAAAAGTGCGGCGTTGAATTCTGCCACTCAACACGCAATGCCTCCAAAATTCGGCAGAAAGTGGGGAACGCAGTGTCTTAACACTAGGTTCCCTCTGCCTACCCTGCTGTGTGCGGGATACAGCGTGAAGCTGATTTAAGATTTTATTTATTTTATATATATATAATGTTTTTGTATATATATATATATAATCGTGGCTTTGTCAAGGTCTGAAAGTGTCTGAAAATCCAAACTTAAAAAAAAAATCGGCACGGGCGGCAATTGTTACCAGACATTATAGATTTTCCGATTAAAGTCAATATTAGTAAAGGATTTTTACATTTCTTTTATAGAATAAAATGTGAAATAACATTTAGGGAGCAGGTTTATATTAAGATTTTAATTATCTTTCGTACTACAGGTAGGTAGGGACTTCCCACGATTCCAACTCGATGCCGCTCTTTATGATTTACCACTAACCATTTATTTCGTTGTATTCAATTTTAAGAAAGTCGAATCAGCTTGACACTGTGCCCAGCACCCAGCAAGGTAGGCAGAGGCAACCTAGTGCTAAGACACTTCGTTCACGATTTTCAGCGAATTTTGGAGGCGTTGCGTGTTGAGTGGCGGAACTCAACGCCGCGCTTTTCCCCGATACCACAGCAAAGAAATGGAAATATAAATTTAAATACATATTTCAATTCCTCAAATGGAGATCGAACGCACAATCAGTCGCGTTTACAGTTATACTTTGTACCCTTGCGTCACGACTGGTCTCTGACTGGCTTTAAATGAAATAAAATAATAATTTAGCTTAACTCATCTACTACTCCTATGTTTTATTGCTTCTGCCATAATTAGAAGGCCCTTTATAATAAAATAACAACCTATCTAGTCTGATAACATCAAGGAATGTGTAAATTACCAGAGCATATTCTCAATTAAGAACATAAAGTAAAATAGTTTATTAGTTTATACGTTTTTCATGAATAGTCAATATTCAAAAAATTCAAATAATAAATACTTTTTCGTAGGACAATCAGCTGACCAATTTACGCCATTTTTATAGATAACATCACATATAAAAATAAATAAATTAGTTGAACAGTTTAACCAACAACCAATGCATGCAAATTACTCTACTACAACAGCCATCATGGCAATAAGAACACATATAATACGAGTAAATTAAAGATACTCTAGATGGGTTCTACTACTACTAGATGAAGGCAGTGGGCCAGAGGCATGAGGATGCCACGGTAAACGTGATTGGTAGTAGAATTCAGCGGAGAGTAAATCTAAAAAACATAATCTATGTATATAAAAGGACATGTACCTCACTGACTGAGGTAAGACGCACGCACAGCCGTAACCGCTGTGCGTAGAAACGTGAAATTTGTACAGATGTTTATTTTCATTATCTGGCATCCACTGAGTGAGACCTTGAGACCTCTCGGACGCCCAAGGAAGCGCTGGTTTAATATCGTGAAGCAGGACATGAGAGCCAATAGTCTAGCCACCGAGGACGCTAAAGACCATGCGAAGTGGAGTAGGTTGAGTAGGAAGGCAGACCCTGGCAAATAGCCGGGATTAATGCCAGGAAGAAGAAGAAGAAGACTCCACTCAGAATCCACTAAGAAGGGATTTTGAAAAATTTTAACCCTAAAGGGATGAAATAAGGGTTTTCAACCCTTATTTTGTTCGTATGGAAAAAAAATTAAATCGGCACCGATTTTAATAAAATTTTAAATTCAGATTCTTAAAAATATTTCATCGTGTTTCATGGTTTTTTAAAATTTATCTCATAGGGATTCAAATAAGAGGTTGAAAGTTTAAATGGGAGAAACTTTAAATCGCCACAGTGAGCATGAATTATTTTTGATTCCTCGTTTTGGAAACGGAATAAAGCGGTGCGGTGGGTTAAATCACAAACTCTATTACACTAAATTATTATGTTACAAAAAATTTACGGATAATAGAGAACAGAGTGTAATAACTCTAGGTTTTCCCTTTTTCCTCTGCTATACGATACGCGTGGAACTATAAAAAATTATATATTTTATTATATCACCAAAGTGCATCTAAATTTGTATTCATTCATTATGCTACGCTCCAATAAACTTCCGCTGCCTATTGTAAGTTAAACTAAATACACATTGTCAGTATCCACATTTTTGTTATTACCTACAACCAAATAATATTATTACGTTTATATTTGTATCTATACTTACGTTCGGTGCTGGTAACTATTTACAAAATATAAAGTCGATAAGGACCAGTGATAGGTTGTAAGTGCGATAGTATACGGGTTAATCAATAAATCATATCAGCTTCACGCTGTATCCCGCACACAGCAGGGTAGGCAGAGGCAACCTCGTGTTAAGGCACTTCGTTCTCCATTTTCTGCCGAATTCTGGAGGCATTGCGTGTTGAGTGGCAAAACTCAACGCCGCGCACCAGACACCTTGACCACTAGGCCCTTGACACCCGAGCGAAGAAATGAAAATATAAATTTAAGAAAATATTTCATCTCCTCGAGTGGGGATCGAACCCACAACCGGTCGGTTGTTTAGTTACACTTCGCGCCACTGCGCCACGACTGGCCTCTGGGTTAATTAATATTTTTTTATTATTTACTTACTACTCAGTCTACTAAGATACAGGTCAACATTGAGTTCTACCATCAATCATGCCTGAAATTGAGACGGAAAATCGTTTACTGCAGAAGTACTTACTAACTTAACTAGTACTTATAAATTTGGCTAGAGTTTTTAGTCATTTTCGAGCTGAATCTCCATGTCGCAAATTTATTATGTAGAATGGCGGAACTCAACGCCGTTCTTTGTTTCGTTAATTATTTTAAGTTATAATATTGTATTAAGTAAGAAAAGAAGATTATAAACGCACATTCTCTCTGTCTACTAAGCGAAAAAATTGAATAACAGAAAAATTTGCAGCAAAAGCTACCAGGGATTTTGGAACTAAGTAAGTATTAAACATTATATCAAATCCGGGCTTCTATAATCTCAAACAAAATTATTGCTTCGTGAAGCGAATAAGCTCTCTAATAGCCATACAATCCATATTCTATCAAGTTATGTGAGTCAACGTTATATAAGCTCCATATTTTTATTCATCTCACATACTTTTAAATCAGCTTACTTGTAATGTATGTCGTGACAAAACCATATATGTGGAGACTGTATTTTATTGTCGATATTGTGTATTTTCATTTATAATAGTAAGATTATTTTATTGATTTCACTCTGTATCTTTCATATAGCAGGGTAGGTAGAGGGAACCTAGAGTAAAATTGTGTAATGGCCTTGTGTAATTAATGGCGGAACTCTACGCCGCGCTTTTGCCTTGATATCCGAGAGAAGAAATGAAAATAGAAATAAATAATTATTAATTCATTCCTCCGAATAGGAATCGAACCCACAACCGTCACGTTACAGTCACAAGCTAATCTACCTGCGCCACGATGGCCTCAATATCCATTTAGAAGAAAATTTCATAAATTCTCCCAATAATTGTGGAGTATTTGTCACAAATCATTCCGCTCTCGACAATTTCTTCATTTAGATGTGTTTGCGTCGCACTTTGTTCACCCAGACAAGAAAAATAGCTTCATTAGGTATATTGTAATTATTATTCTGAGTCCAATTTGTGTCTCCAACTATTGTGTTTACACGTGCCGAAACATTTATTAAAAAACCTCTTCGCCTGCTTATTTACACCCGTAGGGGTGAATTCTAAGATACCCACGAAACACGTGTTCAATTAAATATTTTAAAGAGTCTGAATTCACACAATAAAAAATCCATACAAACTTTCAACCCCTATTTCATCCCTTTAGGGTTAAAATTATACAAAATCCCTTCTTAGTGGACAAGATTATGAAAATAAACATCTGTCCCAATATCACGTTTCTACCATCAGCGGTTACGGCTGCGTGCGTCTGACCTCGGTCAGTCAGGTCCATGTCATTTACATTTGTCTTGTCTGTGAACTATAAATGCAACGGTTGTGGGTTCGTTTAACGAATATATATAGATTTTTTAAGAAACTATAAAAAATATGTTTATATAGTAATGATTCGACTTAATATTTGTGTAAAATTACATAAAATTAAAGAAATACAGACTTTGAAACTACGAAAAGTTATTTATTCCCTTATGTATAATTTACTAACATTCTTTGTATCTTCAAATATGAACCGAATAGCAAGATCTTAAGTGACTCAAGTTTATTTAGATAGTCCTTAGTCAAGTTAAAATAGCTCACATCGGCATAATCGAGAATTGGGAATGACTTGCTAGCATAATTTTATTTGGTATAAGTAACACTGAGTGTAGGCGTCAAAGAGAGGTAATCTTCATGATTTAGTCTGATGTTAAGTACTCTATAAAGCTTTCGCTATACAAAATAGTTGGTAAATGTGCATTCAACCTTCAATATGGGCCTCCAATGATGATGACCTGAAATTTTATAGGGTTAAATTATTAATTACTTTACTTTGATATAGCGAGAAGATTATTATTAATAGTTCGGATAGAATTCACCAATTTTTTTGGGGTTGAGTGGATATAAATTCAAACGTCGTCTTAGCTAGTCAAGCTAACATACATTTACTTACAGAACAATGTTTTTGTTTTAAATAAATAAATCTTATTATTTACTTTAATAACTAAAAGAGTAACTGATCAACTAAAAAATTTTACCATCTTAAGTAACTGATATCTAAAAAAATCGTCGGTAAGATTTACTCCGAAGTTCATGTAATACTTTTCCATCCGTATCGATCGCGGGTTTATATCCCAGACAGATTATGAAAAGCTTATTTTCAATATTATAATGTATTATCTATTATATAAAAATAAGTCCGGTTTTCCTTCCTGACGCTATAACTCCAGAACGCACGAACCGATTTCCACGATTTTGCATTCGTTGGAAAGATCTCGGGCTCCGTAAGGTTTGTAGTGAAGAAAATTCAGGAAAAATTCAAAAGAAAAGCAAGAAAATAGGGAAAATCATTTTCATCACATACAGCGCCATCTCTGATACAACAGCGCCAGTACGTGGTGTGTGAGTATCCCTCACGAAAATATGTACGTTTAATTTTAATTAGATGGCGCCAGTGCGTGATAAATTATTTGACAGCTATTCATTGTACTCTGCTCAGTTAATTTTTGTGACATTTAATTTGCACACGTTCTTTCAAACGCATACATTAAACCGTTATTGTGTTCACTATGAAATTACGAAAATCCAAAATGCCGAGAGCACGACGTGAGAGCATCGGCCACCGCACAAGACATGCAAGCTAGCAACAAGTGTATTCATAGAACTTAAACGAAGAAAGACAAAATATAATAAGAGAAAATGCCCGATTGAGACAACGCGTGAGCACACGAAGATCATTGGCATCATACAATCGCTTGGCATTCCAATATGATCCCACTACGAACTACAGTGATGATGACAATTTAGATATTGGACCAATGACAACTATATGCCGATATTGCAATGTGTTAAAATTCAAAAGTGAAACGGCAGGATTGTGCTGCGTAAGTGGAAAAGTCAAACTGGATCCATTACTTACACTACTACAGCCACTGAAACCATTGTTCGATGGAACTGATCCCGATTCCAACCATTTTGTTCCACACATCCTTGAATGCAATGCTTTCGCATGACTTCCTTTGGAGCTAATATCAATCGAGACGGCGGCTTCGTGCCGACTTGCAAGGTAAAAAATACAACACACACAACCAATCACTCATACCAATCAATCCCACCAACACAATTAATTGCAACACATAACAACCACTCATACACCACACACCTTATACTACACCACCTCATGATCAGAAGTCACACCGTATTCTTCAAAAATAAATTAATCTCATTAATAATCTTAATTGTTTGCCATCACAGATACAAGGACAAATATATCATTTGCATGGTTCAATGGTGCCAACACCAGATGAACCGCATCAATTTCTGCAAATATATTTCATTTTGTCGATGGTGGATCAGCTGAATGTGCAGTGCAATATACAGGGAACACAACAGTTAAAGAGACGAATTATTGGACAGTTGCAAGCATTTTTCACGCTAATAACGCTGTTGTTAATATGTTCAAAACAGCATTGGAACGAATGCCATCGGATACGCACAAATTTGTCATAAAAGCGGATCGTAGCCCAATATCCAATCAATTATTGGCAAGGGCAAGATGGATACGATGTCACATTGAAGATGGTCGATCCATTTATATGTACAATATTCACATACTAATCATTGGTATTGTTGCTATTGTTGGTTCCTATTAACAATCCATTTAATTTTGCATTTTCAGGCGTATCAACGAACATAAATCTAAGCGCAATGAATTACTATGCGTATCGTATGATGATTCTTTCACATGAGGAGAATGTCATTCTGCAGTGCCGTCGGCTATTCCAGCAATTCACTGTCGACATGTATGTCAATTAATCAGGCAAAGCTACGATCTGAAGACTAGATACACTTGCGTGATGCTATTTATTCAGACGGTATTGTTCAGAATATTGGACGCCTAACGATTCTCCCATCATCTTATATCGGAAGCCCACGCCACATGCACGAATACGCTCAGGATGCTATGACATGCGTGCGAAATTATGGAACCCCGGATTTATTTATTACGTTCACATGTAATCCGAAGTGGACGGAAATTGAACGTGAGTTGGACCCGGGTCAAAAATCGCTAGATCGCCATGACATAATCGCCAGAGTGTTTCAGCAAGAACTCAAAGTTATGATGGATGTACTTACTAAGTATCGAGTTTTTGGTGACACACGTTGGTATACGTACTCGGTGGAATGGCAGAAGCGTGGACTACCGCATTCTCATATCCTAATATGGTTGCTGAACAAATTACATTCAAATGAAGTGGATGACATCATATCAGCTGAAATTCCTGATCCAGATGCAGATCCAGATTCTTGCAGATGAATTGAATGCTTGCCTGAAGTCATCACCTTTGTGGAATAACATAAAAACATTATCGCTAACCACTAATATGAGAGTTCAACTTCAAAATGATCAAAGTGCTGCACAATTTTCCAAACAATTGTTAGCTGTTGGAAATGGAAAAGTTCCAGTTGATGCGACAACTGGATTAATTACTCTTATCAACGACTTTTGCCGATTTGTAGACTCTCAATTAGCTCTCATTGAAAATGTTTTCCCAAACATTCGTGAGAATTATCACAATTATGCTTGGTTAAGCCAACAAGCAATTCACGCCGCAACCAATAATGATGTACACGCACTGAATTTAACCATTCAATCAAAAATCGATGGCGATTTGGTGACATACAAATCTGTTGATTCCATAACAAATCCCGATGATGTAGTAAATTATCCGACGGAGTTTTTGAACTCTCTGGAGTTACCAGGATTTCCACCACATAACTTGACACTCAAAGTTATTATAATATTGCGTAATTTGAATCCACCGCGACTTTGCAACGGTAATCGACTTGCGGTGAAAATACTTATGCTGAATTTGATTGAGGCAACCCTTATTAACGGAAAGTACGCAGGAAAATGTATGTATTCCTCAAATACCAATGATTCCGACTGATCTTCCGTTTGACTTCAAAGGATTGCAATTTCTGGTTCGCCTTGCATTTAGAAAATCATTGTTTTTCACATGGGCAGCTATACGTTGCGTGTTCACGAGTTGGGAAACCATCCGCTTTACTGTGTTAACGTCAGACCAAAAAGCAAAAAAATGTGGTTTACCAAAGAGCACTTCAATGAAACGAATGATTTACGGACACGTATAACGCTTCGATTCAGTATTTACTTGAATTCACTTTCATTTTTTACTTAGAGAAGTTCAACTAAATTGCACTTCTTTTTTGTAATGGAAATTAATCCATTACTGTTGTGACATAAAATAAAACTTTTCGTTTGCAAATATAAACTAAAAAAAAATATATTATTTGGTTTATATCTTTTAATCCCCAAACGAAATGTTACAAAAAACGAAGCCATCTGGTGGCGAAACGGAGTTCGCCGGGCTTGCTAGTATATATTATAAATACACTTGTCGGTCCATATTATCGAAAGTATAGTTGTAGGTTTTTCATGCTCAAACGCTCCGATACATTGCTGTCTAATATGACATACGAACACAGCATCACGTGAGAACTGATGTAAGCTATTTTATACTTCAATGAACTAAAAAGAAGATATATCGAAAAATAATGTTATATAGTCGTTTTATAAATCAATGTTAATATAAAGAAAACAAACGAATTACAAAAAAAACACACATTTTTTTATTTAAATATTTTTTCCTTAAGACAATTTATTTTATAGACAGACTTGTAAAGAGAGATACAAAGGTATTATAAGGTACGACATAAGGTACGACAGTCGTTAACTTCGTGCCTCGTAAGAACGCTAAAGGTTACATAGCGGGCAATAGAGAGAACAATGCTTAATGCGGAGGCTTAAAAGAATTAAAAAGAGGAGGACCTCCTCCAATCAACGGCAAAAAGAAGGTGTTGTTTATGCTGTAACTTTTCCGTCTAAAAATATCGGAGAAAGAGAATGTTGTATTGATGGGAGCGCAGATTTTTGAAGTACCTTTTAAATTTAGTGTAAGTAAAGTATTCATTTATTTTTATTTATTACATGTTTTTTCGTTTTATTTATAATACACACTTTAAAATTCAACATCTGATTAAACCAAATACGGCACTGTTTTGTCACTGTAACGGTATGAGCCAAAAATTGAGAATAATAAAGTGAAAATACGATAAAATAATAAATATATTAAAAAAAAAATACGAGATAATTGACTGGTCTATTACATATAAAATTACTGCTTTATATAAATCAAACTAATTACTTTCATTTCAATCGAGTAATATCTTTACAAGTTCATTAATTTCTCTACGGCACTGATATATTTTGCCTTAATAAATAAAACCTTTTTGTATCAAAGAACGACCTTACATTCAATCATATATATAAGTATTTAAAAGATAATTAATCTTTTAACCAAAGCCTTTGTGGCGCGGTGGTCTAACTGTCTAACTGCAGACGGTTATGCCTTTGATTTCCACTTGGAGCAATGAAATATTTAATATTTTCATTTCTTTGTTCTTGTAAGCCAAAGATATAGAAAATAATTTCTTAACACTAGGTTCTCTCTTGATATAATGAGCGATATTTTTATAGCTTTTCTACTTTATCTTCATTGATAGAAGGTCGGTTCTTCCTTACATTTACAGATACCATTTTGTCAAGCTTTTATATTATAAAAATTGTGAATTAATAATAACTTAATAGTATAAAATTTAAAGAAAAAGTTTATTATTAAAAAATAGGTAAATAAAATCAAATCAGCTTCACGCTGTATCCTGCTCCCAGCAGGGTAGGCAGAGGCAGCCTAGTGTTTAGACACTCCGTTCCCCACTTTCCGCTGAATTCCGAAAGCATTGCGTGCTGAGTGGCGGAATTCAACGCTGCGCTTTGCCTCGACACCAGAGCGAAGAAATGAAAATATAAATTTAAATAAATATTTCATTTCCTCGAATGAGGATTGAATCACAAACAGTCGCCTTCACAGTCACACTTTGTGCGTCTGCGCCACGACCGGCCTCAATAGGTGCATATGTTAATTTGTAATTACTAACATATATGTGAAATCTTGAATGGAATTACTATGCACGTCTTATATACTTTACAATATAGAATTGTACGACAATATAGTTTCAACTGTCATTAAATAAAAAAAAAATCAGCTTCTCGCTGTATCCCGCACACAGCAGGGTTGGCAGAGGGAACCTAGTGCTAAGACACTCCGTTTCCCACTATCTGCCGAATTCTGAAGATATTATAAATCCTTACTAATATTATAAATGCTTACTGAATATAACAATATTAGTGAAAATTAGGCTGTCTGTTCCGGTATACAGAGTATTAAACGACGTAATCCTATACAACATTGATCTGACGCAATTGATCTATGGCTTAATTGTCCGTCGGGTTTTCATAGCAACGCGCTCTTGCCAAATTGTATAATAATTGGTTTCGATATTCTTCTCTATATTTTACTAAAAAAATAGTATAATATTAACAAACGAAAAACAAAAAGACAGATGATGTAAAATATTTCACATAAACTTTTACGTTTCCCTTCATTTCCTTAGGGATCCTTCCACGAACCCTATCTTAGGGAATGGCTCTATTTCAGTCTGATTCATACAGTGTTTTGAGCAATATAGATATAGAGAATAGATTTTGAAATCATAATTTTTTGAGAAAATCGTGGCGCAGTGATTATTATCTAACTGGGAATGTTATAGTTATGAATTTGATTTGCACCCGGTGAAAGCGGTCGGTGATGTCTAAATTAACATGCGTGAAGAAAGCAGGGTAAGTAGAGGCATTGCGTGTTGAGTGGCGGAACTCAACGCCGCGCTTTTACCTTGGTACCAGAGTGAAGAAGTGAAAATATTAATGAAAAATAATCCATTGTACAAGTGGAAATCGAACCTAAGCCGTGGCGTTACAGTTACACGCTTGTGTCTCTGCGCCACAACGGAAACTTTCTTTGTTCATGAGATAAAAAAATATTTGTTCTTTAAACCATCTATTGTTAATTAAAAGTGTATACAAAATAGGTATAAAAATTTAACAAAACCGAAACTTAATATATTTTATATGAGGTTATTGTCACCACTTCTGCTTAATTTGAACATTAAACCAACCCTTCAATAAGCGCATTCTCGGTTTCATTATAGCCAACGCTTTTATTTGTTGTCAACGCTTGCACTTCAAACAATTTATTCGAAATTTTTAAAGTACGTATGTATATTATGTTTACTGCCAATGTATTTAATGCTTCAATTTTACTTTATTTATTTTTTTTGTTTACTGAAATAATGTAATGGATTTTATTTTAACAGAATCTATTACTAACTCATACTTATTGGTCAGAGAGATTTTAGTCAGTAATTTTATGAAAAATATGCATAATACATAAAACGAGATGATTCTTCTAAGGCGAAGTAAATACATTAAAAAATGATAAATATAACTTTAACATTTGGCGCTCCTTTCCCTACGGCTACTCCTATAGACATCTCTATAGGAGTGGCCGTAAGGAAAGGAGCGTATGTAAAAAAAGTTCAACTATTTTTCAATTATATTTTACGACCAGTTTTACTTGATTTATTTTTAAACAATAAATTTCCTAATAGATATGCTATAAAAGTCCTATAAAATTAATCCAGTTAGAAAGAAGAATGCGTTCATTAAAAATTTATTGTTATAGCTTTAACGGATACTAAAATTCTAAAGTGGAAATAATTGTCGTGACGCATTGTTCCATATACTAAACTATATTAATTTATTTTGCATTTGTAAAACTACAATACACATAAAAAATGTTGAAAAAAGCAACAAAATGTTCTTTGTCAGTTAAGTATTGATTACTTGGAAAAAAGGTATCAAAAATTGGAAAAAATGCACTACACGAATTTAGTTTCACGCTGTGTCCCGGTCCCGGCAGAGGGAATCTAGTGTTAAAAAATTCCGTTCCCTATTTTCCGCAGAATTTTGGAGACATTGTGTGTTGAGTGGTGGAACTCAACGCCGCGTTTTGCCGCGACACCAGAGCGCAGAAATGAAATTATTAAATATCTCAAATACGTGTGGTAGAGTTACGTCGCCAGCAATAGCAAAACGTATGGACAGACTCAGATCAGATCAGCTTCACGCTGTATCCCGCACACAGCAGGGTAGGCAGAGGGAGAAATAACGGAGTGTCTTAACACTATGTACTCTACCTACCCTGTGCTGGATACAATGTAAACCTGATTTTTTCTAAATAAAGATTTGATATTTATTGATTTGAAAGCATCGCATTTCAATATTAAACAACTAGCGGGTGTTAGAAAATGGAAGCACATACAAATTAATTTGTAATAAATCTATGGATTAATACATAAATTATATAGAGGGTTATATTGACTGGGAGGAGTTTGCAATAACAGTTAGTCACTTATCAATGCCAATGTTACAATTTCTAGGTTAAGTGGATCAATTTTATATTTGATGGACACTGACGTCACTGTATTATAGATAATATCCATTAAATCATAACTTGACAGTCTACTACATACTGTCAGTTAATATGTCAATTGCTTATATTAATACTAGTATACGTTATAATACAAAGGATTATAGCAGAAGTTAAATATATTTTTTTAACCTTTTTTAATTCTGTTATTTCACACTTAGGAAAATATTGTGTTAAAAAAGGTAGTGAAATTTAAACACAACGGGATTTTAAGCCGCATTTGCGCTTAGAAACTGAATGTATGTCTTAGTAGTCGGAGCGCTAACAGAGTCTCCAACAAGTGCGTGTTCAAATCTCGCTACATTTCATTTTTTATACGGTTTCCAAAAAAAGTTCCTAATTTTAATTAAAGTTTATTAAAAAGTTTATTAAAAGTACAATTTCTTGTGAAATTGTAAAACTATTATTTATTTATTTTTTTTTGTTTTTAGGATTCCGTACCTTTTTAAGGAAAAAAGGTACCCTTATAACTTCACTTACCACTTTGTTTCCCGTCCACCTGTCTATCTGTCCGTCCGTCTATTTGTCTGTCTATCTATCTTTCTGCAAGACCTTTTCTCTCAGGAACGTTTGGAGATATCAAGTGGAAATTTAAACTATTTACGGCCCCATGATTTCTTGATAAAAACATAATTATATATTTTCTTAGAAAACAAAATTATGGTCGTTTATATCGCAAAATCGCATAATGGAAATTAATGGAGTACTTCCAGTTAAGCTAGAATTATATAATTTGGCAACTAGAATCTACAAGTAGTACTAGTTCAATTAAGAATCTGATAACTATACGCTTGTAGTTAAATCCTAAAAAATTATAGCCTTAAAAAGGGGGCAAATTTGGTATTATTGACGCTAGTTCCAGTAAGGTATCAAATGAAAGAGCTCTAGCTAACCTAAACCTGAATTTCAGGAAAAGCATACGACCTCCAATTTTACGGAACCCTCGGTTGGCGAGTTCGACTCGCCCTTTTCCGTGTCGTTTTTTAATATTGATGTCGATCATCTATAATAGTATAGAATATAGGTCGCCCTCCGCTTCTGTTTGTGCTATTCTCCGTCGTGCCAAAATCGTCTGGTATTCTCCTTAATATTAATCAAATCAAACGTTCTTCGATTATTTTTCTCGGCAACCAAACGAAAAAACATTTTTTTTTTAAATAGAGGTAGGTAAATCTTATATAACCTAGTAAAATAAAGTAACAATTTGATTTTTGGTCTATTATAATATCGGATATTCTTCTCATGAGGATCATCACATAATATTGTTATGATGATATTATTGTTATAATCCTCAATCGCTTTCAAAGTTACGCCATCCCCATATTCTAGGCTTAGACTAACTTTGTGCAACAGGCATGTCGCAGAATATTTGCCGCATTATTATGATACTTCACGCTATTATTAAATTAGCTTCACGCTATATTCCGCAGACAGCAGGGTAGGCAGAGGGAACCTAGTGTTAAGACACTCCGTTCCCGACTTTCTGCCGAATCCTGAAGGCATTGCGTGTTGAGTGGCAGAACTCAACGCCGCGCTTGGCCTCGACACCAGAGCAAAGAAATGAAAATATAAATTTAACTAAATATTTCATGTCCTCGAGTGGGGATCGAACCCACAACCAGTCGGTTTTACAGTCACACTTTGTACCACTGCGCCACGACTGGCCTCATTATAATACTTGCTTATATTTTATACGATAAGATTTAAGTCACTAAAACAAATTTTATATGAACTGAAACTGGTTTTATTGGTTAAGTTTTTTTTTAAGTGAAATAAAAAGCCCCGTATTATACGTTGATTCATAAGTAATGTGATGAAAATCTATAGTGATAACGAAATTTCAACAAACGACTATAAAATGTTCATCAAGATTGTTTTTTTTAACTTAAATAATATATATACATACTTTTAACATTTTTAAAGTGTTATTCCATACTTAGGAAAGAAAAATACTTATAAAATGTATACGTATACGTTTTGAACATAGCGGGACTCGAACCCGCGCCTCCCGGAAACCGACCAGGCGCTCTGACCACTCTGATCGCCCTGAACGTATGGCTTAGTGGTAAAAAAAAAATAGAAAATCTTATGAAAATATATTATTATATGTAGTACGTACGGCGGTATAGACCAACTACATATATTCCTATGGATGAATTCGATTTTAGGGTTTATTTGTTTACAACGCTGTCTATAAATAAGTTGAAACAACGCACTCTGTATATTGTTAAAATAAACCAGCATATCTGGCTATCTATAAATAACTTTATCGTGTTCCATATTTTTATCATGTAAGAGGTGTGGATAAAATTATTATACTTTACCCACGTTGCGAGGAAAATATAAACTGTATTTGAACATGTGTAGGACGTTTGGTAGTTTTTTTTTATTATTTGTATAAGGCCGTCGTGTTCTGTCCAATAAGCTCAACGCTGCTTGATGTGCAACTTAACATCCCAGGTTTCCCAGGTGGAAAATGTGAAATCGTAATATCTCGAATTCAGGTGGAAAATGAGAAACTGGACATATTGACACTAAGTTCTCGCTGCATACTATTCCATGTGGACATACTAATAAAAGGGAAAATTATACAATGGTTTTCGGTTGTTCATTATTTTTTTACTAATATATTTTTCGAAAATTACAGTAAATGCACAGCTGTTGCGGTAAGTAAAAATATTTCGAAAATCTCACTTGTTCATTTCGAATCTATGTATAATGCGAAACTCACTGAAGCTAGGGCTAAATACATAATAATGTTTGCATATTATTTTACAGAAAGGATATATTGTGCTGTTGTGTTATCAAAATTCTTCTTTTTTCTCACTCAACACCACGCTTTGCCTTGTGCTTGCGTAAAGAAATGGAAATATTTAAAAATATACTCTTCCGAGTGAGAATCCGGCCCACAAACGTCGCGTTTCAGTCACAAGTTTATGCCACTGCGCCATAAAATTATATTAACGTTAAAATAATTTTTCTTCATATAGTTTCAATAATAAAATAGAAAAAATATTATTTACTCAGGGAAGAACTATATTCTTAGATATAACACACCTACAATTCAATTTTGATTCAATTCAATAAAAGTTTCAATAACTTTTTAACAACATAGAACATGGAAGAAGTCGTAGAAGCACAAATTGGCAAACTTCATCATTTAAAATTTAGTCACTCCTTGCACGTTCTACCATTCGAACTTAGTGTTTCAATTAAGAAAGTTAAAATCATTTGGTAGAAATGTTACTGATGCACAATGCATATATTCTTAAAATGATTAGAAATTTATTTGTATACAAGAAATTAAAAATATATATTCTTTTTAAGTGTCCCTCTATCCATTGCTGTCAAAATTACTAATTGTACAGACAAAATATTTTTACTGTTTTATTATATACATAGATTTGAACGCGATTGACGGATCAGCGGCTGTCTCTGGGTAGAGGACCTCAGTACCTATCCATTTCACCCCCAATCCGTTAACCGATTTTCGGTTATTCAGCAGATATTTGAGAATTTGTGATTTATTACAAAAGTTGGATTTTTGAAGAGAGTTGGATAATACAACCTCAATATAGGTCAATAGTAATCCATATGAATTACATACCAGTGTTAAATTATAGGTTTATAAAACATTAAAACAAAAAAAAAACAGAAAGTATAATTTTAACAATAACTTTCAGCGGCTGTCTTGAAAAAAAATACTTAGGTATTTTTTCCTTTACTTCCCGCCTTTCCAAGTAAGGCATGTTGTAACTGTTATCCCAAACACCTTTTAAAATATTATTTAATAAATAATGCCTTGGCTCGTGATGTGTCTAGTGGTTAGAACCGTCTATAGTTGTGAACGTGAAGAACCCAAAATCTTTTAGAGATTCAGAGGTAACAGTATTAAGAATTTTATATTAAGTCATTAGAAGGTATCGCTGTAATAACATACTTGCCATCAGAAGTTGTTCTTGTGTCAGTTATTTACATAACTGGAAACTCAACAATATGACATTGTCATAACTCGAAGCTCGTCCGAAGAAAAGCCAAGAGCGCGTCCTATCTTCCTCTCCACTATAACTGCGAACTAGTTATAATAAAAGGAAGAAAGAGTACGGGCACCTCCCCGCCCTACACCGTGAATTCCTACCAGACTGCGGCTGCAACAGTCTTATTGAACTCTCCGGGACGTTTGTGTGTGATCAGTCTGAAGGTACTTGTTACGCTTGTTTATATTAAGATTATTATATTAGAATTGTGATTCGTGATGTTGATTGATTTGTGAGATCAATATAAGTCGTTGGAACGAACGCACTGCCGCAAGGCGGCCGATATGTTAAATAAACGCACGGCACACACCCCACAGTCGTGTCTCGAACCGTAGGCGGACACTACTACATACACCAGAGTTCCAGGACATAAAATAGCACCACACACCCGTATGAGACAGGCGGACACTACTACATACACCGGAGCTGGGACATAAAATAGCACCACACACCCACTTGTCGTATACCAAGTCGTAGAAATGGTATATTAATATATCAATGGCTAACGCCATACAAACACAGCTTACGTACCGCGAGCGTATTGCGAGACGGCATCAGCCACGACATAGTTAATGTCACTGCAACAGTTCGCATAAGCCCATCACGTCAGCTTCCGCGACGTCAAGCAACGTTTAATATTATAATATTGGTCAAAGATAACTTTGATCCACAATATGTGTCGCTCCTACACATATATTGCCTTTATAAGAAATTCGATCCTAAAAGATCGTGCCATCATAGACTTCGAATTATCATATTATATTCATTATACATTTGGTACGAGTCTTTATGTGCATCATATTTATTAGTACCGTAGTACTTTAGAGTTCGACTCAACCGCTGCCTTCCAGCATCACCACCACCTATATATACGGAACGACGGTCGCGACACTCGGGACGACAATACACGAACTCGTCTCGACTATTATGGTATCAAAAATATATAGTTTGTATTATTCATAATTAACTACGTTATTTATGTGTATTGCCATGCATATTTTATTTTATTTATTTATTTATTTTTAACTTATATCGGAGGTACATACTGTTACAATGTCGGGTGTTGGTCCCCAACGCCGCATTCGTCATTACTGGATACGCCAGCAGGGATGCACTAATGCGCGTTGCTTTGAGAGGATACTCTATCAGTGCGTTGTCGTAAGGTATACAGGGCGGAGAGAACGTTGCAGTACTGAAAGGAGCTGGCAGATCGCCTGGCGATTTAATTATATATACATCTTGACAAAGATTAATATCTAATTATAGAAAAAACATTAACAATACTATACTAACCCGACAAATTTAAATATATTATCGCAGGCTCTTATAGGTTTTTAAGGTTCTTGTAGACTATTGTTGAGGTTAAACCAGCGCATCCACTGTAAGCGTTCAAGTCGAAAGTTCATACCTTCACGTAAAACTAACATACGCTGTGTGTTCGACACCTTGGTGTTTAACCTAAGATTCCCAGGGCATCGGTTTGCAAGGACAAAAGTTGCGTCTTATTTCTTTGGAAATAACAAAATCCTGTGGGATTGTACAGTAAGCAATATCACGTATAATTTTGAAATAGATAAGAAAAGAAACGAATATATGAAAGATGAAATAGACAACTATATCGAATAAAGGATACCAGTAATCAGTAAGAAAGTTGTAACTTTTTATTTTATTATTGCTTTTCACAACATTTGTATCTATCGAATGGCTAATTAGTTCCTCATAAATGGTTACTAATTATTATTAGTACTAAGACTTGAATATACTATATTTTTTATCTGTGTATTTCGGACATAGATCGACGACGAATTAAGCCGAATATCTCCAACATTTTCCTTAATTGTCTAGATTGGACAAATGAATTTGACAAACGCCGAATTTTGGAGACATTGGCGTGTTGAGTTCCATCAGTTAACACGCAATGTGTCCAAAATTTGGCGGGAAGTCTTAATATACGGAGTGTCATAACACTAAGTTCTTTCTGCCTATCCTGCTTTGTGCGGGATTCCATGTGAACTTGATTTAATTTTGTTTATATAAATTGATCTTATTTATGTGTGTATGTATTTTTTCTATTTCTTAATTTTAACCATAGCCTGTATTTATATCCCTGTTTATTTTTTCTAATTCGTAAAGTATATATTGGTGTGCCTCAGGGAATTTATTCTATTTAAAATATTCTCGCCTATGTTTATAAATAGTAAATGTTATGGCGCGAATTCTAAGTACCAGATGGTAAAGCTTTTATATCTTCTTCTTATTAAGGTAAGGTACTATTTTTTATCAGCTTCACGCTGTATCCCGCCCATAGTAGGGTAGGCAGAGGGAATCTAGTGTTAAGTCACTCCATTCCCCACTTTCTGCCAAATTCTGGAGGCGTTGCATGTTGAGTCACAGAACCCAACACCGTGCTTACACCAGAGCGAAGAAATGATAATATAAATTTAAGTAAATATATCATCTCCGCGAGTGGGGATCGAACCCACAACCAGTCGGTTTTACAGTCACATTTTGTGCCCCTGCGCCACAACTATCAAACCAATCAAATAAAGGTATAATTTATTTGAAATACATAAAATTCGGAGTTAAGCCCATTTGTGCAACGCCTAAAACATTGCGTGTGACGCGAAACTTAAAGTCAGGTTATCTTACCAGAGTGGGGAAATTCAATTATTTATACATAAATGATGCCTCGAATGTGGATTGAACTCATAAGCATCTCGCTTAGAGCCAGACTCTGCATCACTACTATACGATTACCTTATCTAATCCTATATTAAATAAATATATTGTTGTATAAATTTTTGCAATAAATTAAAATCTTAAAGCAACTCGAGAAATATTAATATTAAAAACCGATATAATCACGCTACAATATATAAAATTGTGAAGGGCGTTAAAAGTGATGACTCGTTGAAACGAAATAAGATTGTAGTTAGATATTTCTCTATAACTGTTTTTTTTTTTTCAGATTATTGAATGTCATTTTGAATATAAAATAATCTTTTAATATAAAAAATAATACGTTTTACTTATTTTTGCCTAAAGCGTAATCCTTGACTCGTGTGGTCAAATGAAAAATATAATTATGTATCATACATAATACAATTTAACTGCCCGAGGTAACTGTGACCGTGAGCAGCGGTCTCTGACATTAAACTATCGGCAGTTCTCAAATCAATAATTCAAAAAAATATTTTCTAAGCTATGAAGCTCCTGACAGGATCGACTTAACTATGCGCGTGCCGCTGTTTGTACTAATATTTAAAAATGTTCTGATATTGCATATACATCAAACTAATACCGCGTTGAGTTCTGCCACTCAACACGCAATGCCTCCAGAAATCGGCAGAAAGTGGGGAACGGAGTGTCTAAAAACACTAGGTTCCCTCTGCCTACCCTGCTGTGTGCGGGATACAGCGTGAAGCTGATTTATTTATTTATTTTTTTATCAAACTAATATAAACAAAGAATTTGCTTTCCTTTAACTTTTTTTTCCCTCAACTATGGACGCATGGTCTACTCACAGGCCGCCACCCTTTTCAAAAATCATGTGTACTAATTTCCCTGAACGTTATGCTCCTACAACGCTCAGTAACGGTGACTAACGCCTGCAACTCGCAATTTGATTATGCAATGAGCACTCCATCATTTGCGTACAGCATGCAATTCACATTCAAGTCACCAACTTTCACTCTCAATTCACATTTTTCTCTTCTCTCTCACAACTCTCACAAACGGCTATTCCAAGTCTACAAAAGCACAGAAAAGTTTTTGGTTAACAGCTAAGAATTTTTTCGTGATCATGCATAAGAAAAAGATATGATCCATACACCCTCTTACAAATCTAAAGCCTCCTTGGGCCTCAAACAACAGCCTTTCAACAAACACATACAACTGTCACCGTCGACATATTATATATGTAGGTTTCTCTATTTTAAGAAATAGATTATTATTATCGCTAACATCGCTGAAAACGACCCAGGATATATACGGTACACGTGATAACTTATTTATCAGAGTGTTGTCTATATTAAAGATAACTAATTTGATATATACATAGAACACAATACGATATATGTACATTTATAATATAGCAAATCGCTTGAATATACATATTTCTATAGTATAATGTAATTTCTATAGTATAATCAAATGGGGTTAATAAGAGGAAGCTCAATAGGTCTGATGCGGGACTAACTTTCTGCGGCTCAATGAAAAGCTCTCGTTTGCACGATTATGAAAGTTGCAAGGTTAATAGGTACCTACAGTATTGTTCTTAATAGAATAATCATAAAACGGTGATATTTTTTTTTATTTGAATTTATAATATTTTGTCTTGAATGACTTTAAAATTATAAAATCTTTTCTTAATTATTTTTCTTTAACAAAATCAAAATATGTTGTACTTTGTGTTATATTTTTTTTTATTTTTTAGTTCGTTGTTTGAAGTCGATTTTTTATAAAAATTAATGTATTTTACGGTTTAAGCGGTTGCCCTATGTAAGACTTTAAACTTAGATATCATTATACATACGAGCTAACATCAGAGCTCATACTAACATTTTGGCGTATAGATAAAAACATACATAAAAAATATTCGTGCGAATTGAGAACCTCTTCCTTTTTTGTAATCGGTAGAAAGAAAGAACATCCTTTTTTTCACTTATTTCAACAATGTTTTTCCTTGTATCTATTTTTATTTTTATAAGTATACCAAAAAAAACAATATGTTCAATTTCAACCTGATTCTTCAACCTCCTTTTCTCATAGAAATCGGTTAAAAATACGACAGTTCCTTATCATGTTTGTACTAAATTAAAAGAAAAACTCGTTACTTATTTATATAAAATTAAACGTATGCGTGAGTAAAATTTAACAATAAGATACCCAAAGAACACATTGAAGACTGTTATATTGTAATACATTTCTATTGTTAATACGGTCGCAAGGGAATTTCATTTATTTGAGTTGGGTTAAGTTAATTTCGGTGTAGTCATGTTTGTCCTGTGCATATTAACTCTGAGATTAAAACTAGCCGTGTCAGTTTTAATTTAAATTATATTATGCGGATATCATGCTTAAAGATGATTTTATAATAGTAATAAAGAAATATACTTATTATTTTATTATTTTAACATCTTATTCTGTTTATAGCATACCGGCAACATCTGATTTGCAAGTAAATTTCTGGAAATGATCAATACTTACAAAAAAATAAGCATATATATAAGCATATACACATAATAATACTATAAACATATATTCGTCAACTAATTGTTAGTTCTTTGATATTATTCTCAAAAACGCATATTAACCAGAGGACTACAACAACAATCTGTCGTGTCAATCTGCCAAGATCAGGGTAAGGAGCCATTTTTTGTGAATGTAGCCTTGCATCTTATTGTCTTGTCCTAAGTTAATACGTCCCTTGTATGATGTCCTTTTCCATAACCTCTCACGTCCTCTAAATGTTAAGTGTATGTTAATGTTTGTGTTTAGTCCCTTATGTAAAAATATGTATAGGTAAATAATTATAAGAATCAAAATAGAAATCATAAGAAAATCAAATTATAAACTTACACTCATGTCATATTATTTATTAATAACCTAATATGCTGTGTGTGAACTGAAGATATTTATCTATTTATTTATAGGTGTATGCTGTATTTTACCGGTTATCGGTTACCGGTTTTCTTTTACATGTATTCTTTATTTTTTATTATTGTATAATTTTCTTCATATATTTTCCATACATCTGATATTAGCGAAATACCATAAATTAAAAAATGGTCCCTCTTTTATAGCTCGCCTATAATAACATAAATTGAAAGCACTACTTAACGAACCCGATGTTGTTTTATATATCTCCACGAAAATTTATATTCAGCTGTAAAAAAATATATAAACATATGTTTTTACAAAGCCATATACTAAATTAAAAAAGTTTATTATTTCTTAATAATGATTTTCTTTATTATTAAATAGAGGGCACGCGCAGCTTTGCCCGCGTATTAGCACCCTTAGGGGTGACTTCTAAAAAAACCACGAAACACGTGTTCAATAAAATATTTTTAACAATATGCATTTATTTTTTTATAAAAATCGGTAGCGATTTAAAGATTTTTCCGTATAAACTTTCAACCCCTTATTTGAACCTTTAGGGGGTGAATTCTAAAAAACCATGAAACATGTGTTTAATGAAATATTTTTAAGAGTCTAAATTCGGTGCCGATTTTATTCTTCCATACAAACTTATAACCCCAATTTCATCCCTTTAGGGTTAAAATTTTTCAAAATCCCTTCTAAAATGTCCAGATTATGAAAATGAACATCTGTCCAAATTTCACGTTTCTACGCACAGCGTTACAGGTTACGGCTGTGCGTGCGTCTTACTCAGTCAGTCAGTACATGTCCTTTTATATATATAGATAAATAATAAACTATAATAGTTTTATTACACTGTCTAGTATACGTGCCACTAGATGATATATCTAAAAATGTATATTGGGCTTCTTTCGAAATTTCACCAGACTGACCAACTTTACTGTGATTCTGCATTCGTGATGAGTTAGTGTCACAGGTGTTTCATTTTAATATGAACACGGAATACTTGTCACTGAAATGAGATGTTTTGGAGCAATAGTGTCTACTTCGTACTCTACTATTATTCGAAAATTTAATTAGTCATATTTGGAAAATTGAAAGAAATGCTGCTGTAAAATTATTACATTTTACTAAAAAAATGCTTAATTTTAAAATAAATATTTTGATAATAATAAAGGAAAATGATATTTAGTTTGATATTATTATCAAAGTATTATACAAGAGCGATCTTACTTAGGTTATGAATTCGTAACAAGTCTTAACTTACTATTCTTCAACTTCTTTCACTATTATGGAAGAAATTCTTCTAGAATTTGTCGTTAATTAGGATTTCATTAAATAAACATTAAAAGTCAACCTAACGTAACTAAGCAAAATAAGTTCGAGCCTTTATAAAAAGTTCTGCTGTATACTTTATTAATTATAATCCAGTTATTTCCACTCAAAGTACTTAAATACTGGGTACTTTGTTCTTATCAATTCTACAGACCAATCAGATATCAAGGCTGTCTTTTTTGTAAGTGTATGTACAAAGTCAAAAAATATATAGATTCATTTCTCAAATATACATATTCTAATATTTGTTTTTACGTCCTAAGAGACATCTATAATATTATATAAGTTAGCTATGATACATAGCAGATATGTGGAGAAAATCTAGTGTTAAGACACTCTATTCTCTTCGCTATGAAAATAATTCATTCCCACGAGAGGGAATTGAACCCACAACAACGCGTTTAATGTTACCTAAACACTGCGATACACCAGCCCCTTCATACTTTTTTGTTTAAAAATAATATTTTAAAAACTTTGAAAGGAATGATATGTTAAATATTTAGTTCTTTAAACAAAGTTAACATAACAAAGTATAAAAACTAAAGAACATTAAATGAATTTCTTATCTCTGCACAGTTTTGTTTTTCTAAAGTGTATCAAGAATGAAAAATTAGCAATTAATTAAAATATATTTCCAACTAGCAACTACATAATTGTTAGCTTAATAATCGGCATTACTGTCGTTTTCTATTAATTTTCAAAACATTATTTAGATATGATATATGATTTTAGATATATTGAAAGAATAATTGTTTTTTTTTCGATTTTGAAAAGTAAACTTTTTCAAAGCTATTTCAATTAAACAGATACTTACAAAAAAATTGTCAAACAATATTCTTTAAAATGGTTGAAATAACAAAAAGTTATACTGTGAAGGATAGTTTGCCAAACTACAGTAGTAAAAATTATAATTAAATGAATTACGGCTTTTCCCAGATTAGCGAAAGCCAATGCACAGACAAACAAACAGACAGAAATTTGAAAAATAATTGTTGTTGGTTCTATTACCTTACTAAATACTCTTGTTAACCCCAGTTTGAAGCGAACCCAAAGCAGTCTCGGGTTGGTCGCCTTTTATTCAACCGCTGCACTAACCAATCGAGAGGACAATAACACCAGTACACTTTGACAGCCTCGCTCGCTCTCTGGTACGCCGGCCCAGAAAGCGACTCGACTGCCTAGCATATCGGTCGTGTCATTGCCCTTTCGCTTAGTCTCAGTCACACAAACGACACCCAAATCTCTATCATCTATCGCATCTAATAATTCCTTCATCTTTTCTTCCATCCCTCGTCTTACATTGCACGTAGCTATTTGTAGTTCCTCCACCTCCTGCCGTTCCGGGCATGGCGTGTAGGGTAGCGGTCCCCAACGCCGTATTCGCCGCCACTTGACAAACCAGCGGTTAAGCACTGGTGCGCGTCGCTTTGGAGGGACGCCCTATCAGTGCGGTCTCTCGACGTACACGTGGCGAATACTTCCTTGTAGAGCGTAAATAAATATTCCAAAGCCTTTGTTAAAAACAGAGAAGTGTAACTTCAAATTTAAAATCTTAATTAGTAAAAGTTTGAATGTTTTTAATATTTAGAGATTTGAAAACCACACGAGCAAAACCGCCAACGAAAACCTAACGAAATATAAACTTTTACGCTGAATAAATAATCATATTTTTAATATATTAAGACATCTATAAATATTATAAAAAAGAAACGCTTTTTTTCTCTGTCTGGCCTTTCTAAGCGATCTTCCTCTAAACCACCCAACGGATTTTGATGCGGTTTTCACCATTTGGTAGAGTATTTCTCAGAGAAGGTTTGTGTATGATTTATTATATATATATTTTAATGTAATTTGACATAAATATGATATATGTACATAAAGTCCTACCCGTTGAGAAACTTTCACGCATGCGCTGCTTTAATAGTAAGTCTTACATGAAAACAATGTACTAGAGTATTATTCCTCTTAATAAGATCTACAAAAAAGTCAGCGACAGCATATTTGTATCTTCTAAGGATAACATACAGTGAGCATATTTCTGTCTAAAAATAATAATTTGAATATATCTTTTATTGTGAGGGATGTTTGTCCATAATGATATCAATCCTTATCCTTTTAAATACTTTATTAATTTACTACGTTAAACGAAGATAAAATTTGCTTTTTACACTAATTGAAAATTACGTATAGTTTTAGAGAAAAACGCATTTAATTGATGACACATCACGCCCGCTATAAACCGCCGATTTGGCTCATGTTTCGTTTATCCCTTACTCATAAAGCATATAAATAAGTATATTAGTTACGTTGGCCATTTAATGGAGATGAAAACTGTCTTTTATTGTTTTTCATTTTAATAAGTACTTTAGAAGTTGTTACAATATCAAAATATCCTTGCTGCGAAACGGCTCACCACACGCCATGCGTCCGCGCCCCGCGACGCGTCCGCCGCGCCCGTCTCCCCGCCTGTCTCTGTATCGAAGTAGATTTAGATGCGATTGTACGTATTGGATAATTAGAGTTTAATGTATTATTTCAGCGCGATATATTTAGTTTCATCTTTTTTGATTAATAGAATAGTAGGTAGTCTTTCGTGTAAGTTTTTTAGGAAGAGAATAGTGGGTAGTCTTTTGTTTATCATTTCTTTCGTTTAAGTATCCTGTTGTTTAAATTGTTTACTCTCCTTCTTTTTATTATTTTTTTACCTTTTTAAACATTTCCTTTTTTAATTTAA
Organism: Heliconius charithonia; assembly: GCA_030704555.1. Lineage (NCBI taxonomy): Eukaryota > Metazoa > Arthropoda > Insecta > Lepidoptera > Nymphalidae > Heliconius > Heliconius charithonia. The sequence goes on from CM060812.1 coordinate 5,522,238, forward strand.
TTATGCCACGAAAAAGTCGTTCATAGGTCGTAGAACAAGAAATGCAAATAACAATCGTTTAAATCTTACTAATGAAAGCGTAGAGGAGACGGAAATTAGACGGCAATTTAAATATATTTTCTTATTGTAAGGGATGTGTCCATAATGATATTAGTCCTTATCCTTTTAAATAAGTTATTAATTTTCTACGTTAATCAAAGATAAACTTTGCTCTTTACAATATTTCGAAATTACAAATAGTTTTAGAGAAAAGCTATATCATCCCTTACTCTCAGTATATAAATAAGTATATTAGTTACTTTTTGGCCATTTAATAAAGATCAAAATGTTGTTTACTGTTTTCATTTCATTTCAAGGTATAAGTAAGGACCACAGATTTAAGTAACTAAGTAGCACAGATTTAAAATTACCATTACGGTACTAAAAAATTCTTGCTGTGTAACGGCTCGCCGCCCACCACGCGTCCCCCTGCGCCCCGCAACCTTATATGCTTATAACAATGGATCCGCCGCACCCGCCTGTCTTCTTTCCCCCGGGCATGCAAGGAAGGCCTGCTCATCATGTTGTCCAAGGCTGGGAAGACCCCGCAACCTGAAGGATACCGATCTATAACCCTCCTTAGCGCGGTCGCCAAGCTGTTCGAGAAGATATTCCTCTCACTTCTCCAGTCGCACATCCACCCACGAAGCGAGCAGCTTGGCAAGCGGGTATACCACTCTGGTTATACTACGGCGCAACAGCGATCAACCGAAAGGAGAGTGCAATAGTAGTCTTCTTCGACGTAGCACGCATTCGACCGCGTCTGGCACCCGGGCCTACTTCATTAAGTGCTCAGAGTCGGAACCCCCCAGCACGTCGCGCATGTCTTTGCCTCCCTGCCTTAGTGACAGAACATTTTGCGTGAGAGTTGAAAGTTCGACGTCTAGCAGCGGTCGATCGCTGCCGATGTTCCTCAGGGCAGCATTTTATCACCTGCTCTCTACGCACTATACACTGATGACGTCACAACGCCATAGCAAGTATCACAAAACGAGAAATCCTGCAGGTAGTCCACAACCTCATCCTCCGTCGAGTGACGCAGGCGCCATACTAAGTGAGGAACACCACGCATCATAGCAACATAAAAATAGAAAGCCTGGAGGTACACATTGGTCGTCTCGCGTCCAACGCATTCCGCTGCGCCAATATATCGGATCACCTGCATCTAAGGAGCAGCACTCCGTGGCATACCCGGCCGCCCGAGGTAGGGACTTTCTATCCTTTGATAATCCTTCCAATTCCATACTGTGTCAACGCCCAGATGTCGTTCGGAGCTACTACGGAGATGGACGAGAGAGTGCTTCATTTCTGCGCCTGGCTCTATAGCAAAGTTAATTTAGAAGCGTTTGCACGCATTTTGGAGCTATCCAATAATTATAATGTATGTCAACGCGACATAGTTGGTTACATCTTTCGTTTAAGTATTTTTAGTTAAGAGAATAGTATCTAAATGTGCTATTGTTTATAATTTCTTTCGTTAAAATTTTCTGTTGTTTGTGTCATTTGTTTCAGTTTGTTTTTAAACAATTGGAACACCCTTATTGGAACTACGAAAATGTGGGTTGCATTAAGGTTTAAATAATTTTCACATTGGTAATCTTAAGTGTTTTGCAAACACATACATAGGTACATTACATGAATAATTCAGTAGTTAAAGCGGGCGAAGCCGCGAGCAGGTCGCTAGTTCTATAATATAATATTAACAGTAGGTTGAGTTAACATATTTGAATCTTATGATATAGGATAATTAAAAATTAAATTTAAATTAGCTTCACGCTATAGGCAGAGGGAACCTAGTGTAAGACACTCCGTTCCCCACTTTTTGCCGAATTTTGGAGGCATTGCGTGTTGAGTGGCAGAACTCAACGCCGCGCTTTGCCTCGACACCAGAGCGAAGAAATGGAAATATAAATTTAAGTAAATATTTCATCTCCTCGAGTGGGGATCGAACCCACAACCAGTCGGTTTTACAGTCACACTTTGTGCCACTGCGCCACGGCTGGCCTCTACTATATAGGATACTTTTTATTCATAAAATGTTTATTTTTTAAAATATTATTCTTTTGGCCATAATATAAAAATAAGTTAAAAGGAAAGAATCCGCGTTTAAGCTTAAAGCATTTTTATTACGCCTGTATGAATAAATAATGCAACATTTTCCAGCCTAATATAAATATTTGAAGCTTCTAGTCGCATTGAGAAAATTTAAATTTGTGAATATGTTGTTTACGCAGGACGTAATGAGCGAAGAGCGCGACTCTAATGACTTTGATGTTAATTTGTCAACAAATAAGTGAATTCAGCAATTCGAGCTAAGCCTTGTTAAATGAACTTTTATTTTGTAAATGTTACTTTAAGAAAAATCAAAAAGTATATTTTCTTATCTTATCGTAGAAGATAAAATATTTATGTATTTAAGATTGTTAAGGATTCATTTTTAAAAGATTGAAATTGACTATAAAACATTTTTTGAAAGAAAACAATTATAGTAGTTAGTGATTTTTATAGACAAAGATATAGGTGATAGTTAACATAGTTAACCAAAGAAACAAAGGTTACCTGTAAAAGTTATATTTTCAGTCACATTAATTACTAGCGGCCCCTTGTGCACTTGAACTATACGAATATTTATGTGTATTTTTTTAAACATACATAGTTATTTTAGTAGATTATCTCTACTGTTTTGTATCTGACAGGTTCTTGCACGATTCGCGAATAAACTAACAGACATCCAAGGAGGCGAAATACATATGTTTTTTATCTTTCATATGCATGAATTGAATTTATTATATTATGTTATTCTAGTTATGAAGTTTCATACGAACTTTTAATCCAAAATACAGTGAGTGAGTGACCTGTTGATGTTGATACATAGTATAGATTTTATTGAAAATTCATTAATTAATCCAAAATTTCCTTCATTAAAGCCAGAATGTAAAATAAGGAGATTAAGCGACAGATGAGATAGACAATCATTTCCAAACAGTTCAATTGTAAATAGAATAGACATTGGCAAGTTAATAAGAACTTATTTTTATTGAAATCTGTAAATCTAATTGTCTGTTTCCACGATAACGATTTCAAACACGCCTTTTGTTTCAATATACCTTTAAAATTGAATAGGCCTATTTACTCATTTCATTATAAATGATACAAACCAAAATATTTACTGAATTGAAATAAGGTAAAATCATTTATCTGTTAAATTTTGATAATTTCTCCTTCAATTTTATCATAATTTGCTTTGAAATAATTTTGTTTGATTTGGATCTGTCTAAGAGCTGTTTCAGTGCTTTAGTAAAAAAATGAAAGTAGTAGTAGGTACCTATAGTAAAATAATTAATTTATAAATAATTGATGCTATTCTGTATGCTTTTTCAAATTTGGTATTTCGTGTGCTTTGTCAATTTACCAACTAAGAGACATAATTTAATGTCATGTTGCCAATGTCATGTTTTGTCATTTCTTGATAAATAAAAATAATAATAATAAATAAAACAATTTAATAAAAAAATATATTTATTTGCATTACATTTACATTTTAAAATTTTTACAAGGAACATTATTTAATTAATTCTATATACTAAATTAATATTTGGTTGAAGAAGAAAACTTTCCTTTCGCATCCCATTTAATAAAAAAACTATTTTTAAACACTTGCACTAATGACTAGTTCAATATCACTGAAGAAAATTTTCCATAGTTTTTAAGTAAGCACTTCTATATAAATCACTAACACTTTTCTTCAGCTATATAGTTTTTATCAAATCCAATATTACTGATAGGTTATAATAAGCTTATGTTTTGACCATTGGAATATTTAGCAGACGACCTTAACGACCTTATGGTGGTCAGTCGTACGGATGAAGTGTGATCACCACGGCGCATCGAGGCGTGGCGACCACCGGATTCCCTGTAATAAAAAAAAAATATTTATAATATCAACTTTTGATATATCGTAATCCTTTATTGGTGCTTGGTCAAATATATATGGTTATGGGTTCGCATTTTATTCTGGGGAATATTTGTATATTAATTTTTATTTTGTAGCTTTAAAGTTCGTCCTGTATAAGAGACCTATAGAATATTGAGCAGTGAAAACGTTAAGACATTCCGCTCTCCACTCTCTGCGTCATAATTCGAGACACTGCGGATTGAGTGACGGAAATTGACTCCGCATATTGTATTCTAGGAGTGCGGTGACATATAAATAATTTATCCTCTCGAGTAGTCCCTCTGATATAAAGTAACGAATTTAAAGTAAAATAATGTGAATTAACTTTGAATTCGAATTGAATTTGGAGTGTAACTTGATTAATTTGAAGTAAAAGAATGAATTTGAAATGTAAAATAGCGAATTTGGTACAGAAAAGAACATATTTGTAGTGAAAATCTATAAATAATGTTTTTGTTCAAATAAAATCTCTTACAGATAGGGTCTAATGCAATAAAATTTAAGTTGCTTTTATTATTCTAGCAATTGCTATTATTATTTTCGCTACGGTTGCACAACGGTTCATCAGTCGATTACGTGACTGCGTTAGAAAAATGATTCAATTGGTTGGTTCCTTTGAAGTGACGATTCTACCTTATTTTACGAAATTAGCACTTACTTACAAGAAACTACGTGAGAGATAAACGAAGAGATTTATCACTTTGTTCTCCGTAGAGAATAATAAATTAAGATGAATATATGCAATTGTATTAGGTCACGAGTCTATAAGTAAATATGTGGTACTAGGGACGCTTATATTTTGTCTTTATTGATTTTGTTTAACAATTATAAAATCAAACATATATTACAAAATTGAAATTATTTTAGGATTTCACTGCTTTATAATTCTTCTAAGAATTATACAGACCTGTATAAGGTAAATATTTTTGCTAAGTAGTACATTGTTAAGGAGTCTCCGCAGTGAAATATAATTGTAAATGAATATTTATTTCCAGTCGTGGCGCAGCGGCACGAAGTGTAACTGTAAGACCGACGGGTTGTAGGTTCGATCGCCACTCGAGGAGATGAAATATTTACTTAAATTTATATTTCCATTTCTTCGCTCTGGTGTCAAGGCTAAGCGCGGCGTTGAGTTCTGCCACTCAACACGCAATGCCTCCAGAATTCGGCAGAAAGTGGGGAACGGAGTGTATTAACACTGGATCTTAACACAGGTTCCCTCTGCCTACCCTGCTGTGCGTGACGCTGATTTTTTTTTATATATATTTATTTTGTTATTTTTATAGCTTTACGCCATATTCACATAGCAGGGTAAATAAAAAGAACCTAATGCTAAGGCACTTTTTTAAATATCTAACTTTTTTAGATTGTTCGAGTGGAAATCGAACCCACAACCTGTCGCGTTAACAGTAGCACCATTGTGCTCATGCGCCGTGACTAGCTCACAAATAATTATTCCTATATTTATTACAGTATTTTAGAACCGTCACTATTATTTGAATAACATACTTAAATAAAATAAAAATTATGATCGTGAAAATCAATGTTATTACCTGTCACTATTCCTCGAGCGTTTCTTCTTTGGCCATAAATGAAAAGCACCGTAAATAACGGGGTTGACTAGACTATTTGACATTCCGAAGAAAAAAATTCCCGACAGTAGATCCTCACTTTGCTGTATGGAAAATTTCAAATGTTTTCAATATAAATATATTTTTTTCTGAGCTTCATCGTGTATCGTGTACGAAAGAATAAGTCTAGTGTTAACTCTGCTTCCCACTGTTCGTTGACTTCTGCAGACATTGCGTGTAGAGTAGCGGAGCTCAACGCTGCGCTTTGCCTCGACACCACAGCGAAGAAATGAAAATATTATTTATTTAATTTGCTCAATTGGGAATTAAACCCATAAACACCACGTGTTGCCTTCAATGTGAGTAAAAATACTAAAATGTAATTCATATACTATAATTTAAGTATTTAAGTAAAAACGGCCCCAACGGAGCGAGAAAATTAATAGAATTTGTTTCGTGATTACATTCAAACACCGTCTTACTGCGCCACGATAGCCTCAATTTGTAATATTTTTTTATTGCCGAAAACCGCTCGTCGTACTTAATTAATAAAATTTGTCAAAGCGGATTTTTTTGTTCGTTATATAAATATTTTAGATTGTTTTATATGTGGATGATAATGATAGAATTTGAAAGTAAAGGAATTTAATATTTCATTCTACATTTAAATTTTATAAAAATAAAAAAGAGGCCAGTCGTGGCGCAGCGGCATGAAGTGTGACTGTTAAACCGACTGGTTGTGGATTTGATCCCCACATCGAGGAGATGAATATTTACTTAAATGTATATTTCCATTTCTTCGCTCTGGTGTCGGGGCTAAGCGTGGCGATATGTTCTGCCACTCAACACGCAATACCTCCATAATACTTTATTTCATTTCAACGTAAGAGTTAGGTCTTATTACAAGTATATTAAATATTTTTTTATATTTTTAAAGTGAAAATTCGACACTTAGGACGCAGCTCGATGAGAACGTATGGCTTAGTTGGTCGTGGTTGGTAAAGAGACGCAGGTTCAAATCCCGCTACGTTAAAATTTTTATATGTTTTCTTAATAAGTACTAAATAAATGTTGTACCGCAGCAAAAAAACTCAATAAACATAAAAATTATCTTATTAATTATTATATTAGGTATTATAAATACAACATCAAGTGATCTCTTTTTTTTAAATACGAACAAAACAACAGTTAGCCGGTTTTTTATACAATGATTTATAAAAAAAACGTAAAAGTATTATTATAGCAAATGCCTTTACTTACATCTTTATCAGGATTGAGGAAAGTAAAAATAATCATCATCACATAATAGGGTGTCCACCAAATAATAAAGGCAGTGACAATGACAATAGACATTCTTAGAGACTTCATTTTAGCTCTATCAATAAGTCTACGCCTGTTCATATCTGGACTTAGATATTTTTCTTGTCTCGTAACTTCCGGTTTGAATACTTTCTCGCTTTCTGCAAATATAATATATTTTAGTCTTAGTACAAATAGAACATGTCCTACTTGAAATTGATAATAAGTTTTGAATAATTTTAAAATTACTATAGAAATTTTTATTAAAAAAATCAGCTTAAAGCTTTAATTTCACATACACAGCAGCGTAGACAGAGGTAACCTAGTGTTAAGATACTCCGTTCCCCATTTTCCGCTGAAAACGCCGAGGCATAGCGTTGAGTGCCGAAACTCCACTCCGCGCTTTGCGTCGAAACCAGATCGAAGAAATGAAAATATACATTTATATAAATATTTCCTGGATTAGGGATCGAACCCACGACCAGTCGTGTTTAGAGAGTTTTGAATAAATAAGTATTTTTTATTTCCAAAAATATTCCAATAACAAAAATTTACTGAATAAAGGTAATTTGAATTTCATAAACAATGGGTAGGTGCTATTGTATTAAATAATAATAAGCCTTCTTCAGTCCTGCGATCCGGTAATAGGTTTTTGTTCTTTCGACGATTGAGAAATGCTTACAAGAGAAAATATATATTTTTATGTATATGTAAAACTTAAAAATGGAAAGAAATCTTCTTTATTTAAATATATAGTTTATTCCACAAAGTAAAACAACTGAAGACAAAATGTGAAGTCAAAGAAAATATAAAAAAAAAAAAGTTAAAAATTATTTAGTCCATTCTCAGTTAATAGGGACAATATACTACATCAAAAGCTAAAATTTTTCTCGACACTAGATTGCAATGAAAAATATTATGTAAGTAATAAGAAACTCTTTTACTGAATCTTGAAAGCTATTTCAAAAGCTATTTTTAAAGCTAAATAATTAACACTTGGGAAAGAAATCAGAATTTATTGTTTAATCTAAATAACCGTTACTGATAATGTAAACGATATGTATGGATAAATATTTTTTTATCCCGCTGTATCCGGCCTGTAGTGTGGGCAGAAGAAATAAGGGAACTAAATGTTAACACTCCGTTTCTTCCTCCATTCTCCACTATCCGCTGAATTTTTGAGGCACTGCATATCGAGTAGCGAACTCAGCGCCGCGCTTTGCCTGGTTATGAGCAACGCAATGCGAACGGGAGTCACAAAAAATATCTCTTAGAAAATTATGTTTTTAAATGAAATATATATTACTATGTGATTGATTGATTTCTTAATTAACGGCGTTTCGAGCGTGCCAGTTGTGCACAATTCATTTCGCCAATATCACGTTGTATGGAAAACACACGAAGGAAATAAAAAAAGGGAGAATCCAGTTAAAATACAGCCTTTATCTAGAACCAAACAAACATATATTTAAAAACTATGTGTTGTTTAAGCTGACTGAGCAATTTATAAAATCTCTAAGAATATCTGAAGATAACGACATAGTTCACAGTAAACAAACACCTCTTTACCGTTTTACGTTTAATTTAGAAATTGCGAACTTTATTTTAATTTACAGTTTCGTCGTAATGTCAATAGGATTTTAACTTATTTTTAATTGCATCCAGTAGTTAATTTCAGCAAAGTTGCAAATTGCTTACTAACTTTTTATTATAAGGATTCAGCTGCCAAATGGTGCCAATTGAACTCAATTATTCACTAAAGTGCCTTTCGAAAAGCTTAAATTGATATTTTATTATATGTATTGGTATACGATTCCATATCTGTATGTAAATGTGTATACAATATATCCATTATTGTGGTACAAAAGACGTATTACTATAGCGTAATGATTTTATATTTATAAGTTTTAATAATCGCAATAATTTATTATAAAAATGTAAATCAACCTTTTTGTTTAGTAAAAAGATGTTTTTGAAATAAGAAAAAATATAGAAGTATCACCAGGGGACACTACTTAAATGACGCTTTATATGGTCGGAAATTCGAGATATACTTTTAGATTTGGAGCGGACGAAAAAAAAGGTCCTCTTGAATAACATAATAAATATGAGATAGACATTGTACAAGCTCAATAGTATTTTACTTTGTAAGAAATATAAGTTCTGTAAAGGTCGAGGTGTTTGATTTCTTTACATCATGATAAAAAAATAAAATCCCTATTAAAATTTCAATAATGTACCCAAGGTGTAAAAAAATTGGGATAAAATATTTTTCATCGTATACTCTGCAGTAACTGTAGAAAATGGAACAAAAAACGTTCTACAAAATTAAACAAAATATCCATATCTAAAAGCAGAGCATGCTATCAATACCTTTATAAAAATTCTCATCTAAATAAATCATTTCGGATTCGAGACTGTTTCCTCCAGTTTATTCTTTAAATTAATAAAATCGGACGTTTCATTCTAAAGATTTTACGAATTTAAAAATTCAAATCTGAACAAATATATATTTCTCGATTATTATACTTTCCAAATAATCTATATTTTGTATTCACCTTTAAATACCACTGTTAACGTAGTGTACAGAGAAGCTTAACTCAGCAGCAGCTCGCTTGGATACAGAGGCAAAAGCTTTGCGTTAAATTCTGCCATTTAAAACTCAATGCTTTTAGAATTCGGCGGAAAGTGGTAAACGGGGCGTCTTAATGGAACCAGAGTGACCTAATTCTAGGTTCCCAGGTTTCCTGTGCCTAGCTTGGTAGGATTCGATAGCTAGATATGCCCTGCGATACAGTGTGAAGCTAAAAAAAATCGATTATACATACTCACTTGCAATGGTCCTCACAGTAGATACGTAAGTCGAAACCAAAATTAGTAAAGGAAGGATGAACATAAAAACAAGAGACAACGTGGTGTATGCTTGCTCTTGCCATCTTTCGGTATAAAACCCGTGAGTGACACATTGATAGAAGTCTTCTATGAATGGTCCTTTAGCTAATCGAAATACCACTGTCTAAAACAAATAAATATTTATCAATTTTTAGTTGTTTTACCACCAAAAATGAAATAATGATCTATTTAATTTTTGGTGGTTAAAATTTTAATCTTATAAAAAGGATGAAAAAATACTTGACAAATAAAAAAGAAAAAAAATACTTTACACAGCGAGATTTATGTTTATATGAGGTTTTTTTTATTATTTATAAATGTTATAAATCAAACGGTTCTTAAGTAGTTTATTATTATAAATGAGAAATATTTATATTTCCAGTTTGTTATTTCAAGCAAAATGTATATCATTATGCACCTAATTGCAGAAACAAAACCCGTTAGTTAAAATGCTGGATGACAAATGCTGTTTCATACATTCAAGATTAAGCAAAATTACGTTATTATATCAGTAGTTAAATAATTCATGCTAAGTACCACATTGCACCGAAATATCAGAAATTATTAAATATCAAAAATAGAGTTTCTTAGTGCTATAACGATTTTAAATTATACACATAAATGATAATTGCAAAATACCCAAAATAGCTAATACAGACCTCTTATAAGTTAAGTCAAACCATAAAACAATTTGAATATTTTTTTTATAAATTAAATATAAGCTATTTTGAGTTTTTAATATAATAAATCACCCTATATATGTAAGTGCAATTTACGTGTTTAGTAGGATGTGCTGTTATTCTTATGTTATTCTTAATTACGTTTCTTCTTATTAAGCCTAAAGATGTACTTTATGTAATTATCTTATGAATTATTAATTTAACTTCTTTTGCCTTTAATTTAATTATTCTATCTATACACGCTATACTGAAATCATTATAACCTGTATCTATTATATAATTTAATAGGTATAATAGATACAGGGTGTATTGATTTACTATTATAGTAACGAAAAAATATCAATTTAAGTGATTTTTTTTCTCTTAGATCAGATTGATTTACAGCTCCTAATAATATATATATATATATATTGTAATACCAACCTGAGGTATACTTAATATGAAACTTAGAATCCAAGCAATAATCACTAGTCTACCATTCCTCGTCGCCGTAGCCATACTTTTCATTGGATATTTCACAGCTAACCACCTATCGACTCCAATTAAAACCAATATAAAAGTACTAAGATATAAGGCGAACATTTGTAGAAATTTAAATATCTTGCAACCAATATTTCCTGCATACCACTGAACTGTGAATGACCAACCAGCTTCTCCCAAAATACAGAATAGTGTGACCAATAAATCAGCTATACTGAGTTGAAATATTAGGCTATATATTGCAGTCCACGATGGCCTCGCACGTCTTCGACAGCGTTTTCCCTTCTGAACGCTTACCATTGTTGCAAAATTTCCAACAAAAGATAAAATTGCCATTACAGTTAGGACACTTGCCCTAATTAAAGTATTTTTGGTCAAAACAGGTGCATGCTCCAGGCAAAGAACCTGAGTACCGTTTACAACAAAAACATGGCTAGTTAACTCTTCACCCAATGTACTGTTTATTAAATGTGCTTCTAAACATTTTTCTATAGACCACGTATTCACATTTGTTAAGATACCGGTGAATTCCCTTTGTAGAGTAAGCTCGCTGGGATTAAGAATTTGTACGTCATATAATGTGGTATTGTTGCCTACGCTCCCCATGTTTTGTCATACGTAGTCAAATTAAGATAATATTGTTCAGGATCTGTAACAAAATATAATTAATTAAATTATTATTAAAACAAGGTAAACGTGTTTTACAAATCTAAACAAAATAAATAATGTAATTTTGAAAAATTATCATAGCAGTTGGTCTAAATATATTCTGATTTTGTTGCATAAATAATTAGTTTTGTTTGTAGGTTGAGCGTAGAGATATTTATTTAATTGTGAATATTTTGATTAAATTGTAATGCAATGTAGTTTCACTGACGACTGAAACAAAAATATTATATATAATAAATCACAACATAACGTATATAAGATACGTTTCTCTCTTTTATCTCGTCTATCATAATTACATCTACTAATTGTTAATATAAAATTATATTCGAATAAAAGTGGGGAACATTATTCGTCTTATTTATAATCATCTAACAGAGCTCTTAGATGTATTTTATTTTATTCTTCTCCTTGATATTCTTTTTCCTCCAATCAGTTAACCTGCAATATATTTATTTTAAAATAGTATTGACGAGGACCTTACCACAATATGTTCATTATAATGATTTTGTGATTTAGTACATTTTTTAGCTCTATATGATACATATTATTGTTAGTTTGTATATAATGTGTTGTGTTGTGTTGTGTTGTACTGTGCTGTATTGTGCTGTGCTGTACAGTGCAGTGCAGTGCAGTAATTTATGCTATACAATCTTAAACATCTTTGTTGTTTTATTTCATTTACAATTTATTTATATCTATGCAATAAATTTATATACAATTTTGTTCTTAAAAATAATAAAAAGGCTATGTAATCTTTCATGTTATTATAATATATATAAGTCAGTTTGGTGTTTTATATCCGGTTTTGCAGAACCGGATTTTTATTTTCAGTGTAAGCCGCTTCGCTACTTGTGAGATTGGTAACGATTTTTTAAAGACATGCCATCTTTGCTAATTGACCACGTATCATTTTGAAATAATAAAGTTATAGTTTTTTGTAAAATACCTCAATTTCATTAATAATAATTAAACTAAAATAAACTTTTTGCAAGTGACCACCAGACAGACACATTACCGATATTGGGATTTATAATTGAAGAAGCATTATATTATATATATGTATAAAAATGTATTGAATAAATAAGATACTATTGCTCAAAAATGAATAAAACAAAATGTCACATTCACCTTAATAAATAATGCCTCCAGGACGCTTTTCGCTTGGGGGAGCAGCGAAACGTAAAGTGACAATGATTCTCCCAGTGTGTGCTTGATTTGCGGCAATATCATAACGACATATACGCTCTCTCGTGGAAATTATTTGTAATAGAGATGTGACGTTAATACATCAATTACAGAAGCACCTCATGCCTCTTATTATATATCTAAATTTACTATTTACTATCAGAGATTCAAAGTCAACTCTTTGTAAAAAATTACAAAGAGTTGACTTTGAATCTCTGATAGTCTTGGAGGAGATAGCTAAAAAAGCAAATTTTGATTGAATTGATGAGAAAAGAGCTTTACTGTAATTGCATTTACTTCAGTTAAATTAATTATAATATAACGTGTGTACGTCTGAACAGACGTTGATTTCGGTACAGAAATTATTTAAGATACTTATATTCGTAGTTAATTAATTAAATATTCGATTTTATAAATAGATATCAAAGCATTATCCATTCCAATCCATGCATTGAATAGTGCCAGAGGAGGCCAATAACTTTTTAATAAATAACGAGTGAAAAAACCTTTCACTACTATTGCAGTAGTTTAGTCATCTTAAATAATACAACCAATGATTTGTATGAAATTAAAGAAGAATGGTATAAGATTTTGCAGAATCTATTGTAGAAATATTTGTAAACTATATTTAAAAATTAAATTCATTACTTATTATATTTTAAAATAGATAACTTAAAAAATATTTTTATATAACAATAAATATATCATTCATTGCTTAAACTTTAATTTCAATATCGTATTTATATATTTTCATCGCTTTGAAACAGAAATCTATGGCTTCAATAAATTTAATTAAAATGTTTAAATTCAGGCTATTGACAGTATAAACTTAGAAATTTCTTTCTAAGATATCAACAATTAAATTTGTTTCAAAAAAAAAGTACATGTATTTTTAGCTTCACGCTATACCCGAACATAGTATACCATACATAGGTAACCAGAGAGATTCTAGTGTTAATTCACTCAGTTTAAAGAACCTTCCGTTCCCATTTTCTACCGAAATCTCAAAGCTTGCTCAGAATTACGTGTTTAGTGACGGTACTTTTCGTCGTGTTTTTCCTCGTTACCAGAGGGAATCGAACCCACAGACTGTCACCTTTAAAAATAAAATAGATAACTTTAAAAAAAATTCGCACGCTTATGCTCCTGCGCCACGACTGGCCTCAAAAATATGTAATTTGCATAATTTACTAATATGTTATCCACACTTTGATGTTGCATCTATTTTTCACTAAGCTTTAAATTGCTAATTACTGGACATTACAACTCTGTAGTATAACCTTTTCCAATGTCGAAGCATAAGCTAAAGGCTTAACTATGAAATCTAAACTTCCTCTTTAGTATTTTATAATATCATACATTGTTATTATTCCATTGTATAAACTTAAAATAGCAAAAGCTTTTAAAGTTTTAAATTGTACGAGTTACGTAAATTTTAATGTTCTATATAATTCGTTTTCATACATTTTACGTATTGGGTAAACTTATTTATTAATTAGTACTGTCATTATAATTAATCATTAGATTTGATATATCATTTTTATACCTATTTATCACACTGTAATCCGAACACGACAGGGTAGGCAGAAGGAACCTAGTGTTAAGACTAGGGGTTGCAATCCGGGATCCGATATCCCGGGATTTTTGAATCCCGGGATATCGGATCAAATATAGGTCTTAAAAATCCCGGTTTTAATTTTACAAAAAACCGGGATTTTCGATATTTTCGGATTTTACAAAGTTAAAAGTTAGTTAGTCTATTTAAAACGTGCCTGCTATTAAATCCAGGCTTTTTTAAGATATACAATGGTACATAACATTACCGGCCAAAGTAAGCGATGAGTTTTCCTCAAAATCCGGAATTTTACGACATTAACCGAGTTTGACCGGCCCGACCAATGAACGCACGAATACCGTATTTTTTCGTTGAGCCTCGTTGTTGCGCGTCTTTGTTGTACGTCGTTGTTGCACGTCGTTGTTGCGCGTCGTTGTTACACGCTGTTCTTGCCCGTTGATGTTTTAGGTGTCATTATTGCACTTCATTGTTGTGCAAGTCAAAAGAGTTGAAAGAATTATATCCTAGCTTTAAATAGCGTAATTGGATGGAAAAGTGAATTTAGAATCAAAATTTTAAAATCAAAAATATCTAAAATACTAAAGTGATTTATTATTAAACTGTTAATTATAATTATTTTATTTAGAAAATATAATTTAAGTTACTACTTCCCTAAAAATACCCCCCTAACTTAACTATAAAAATAAGAAAAAAAATTGTCAAATCTCGTAAATATCGAAAAAACCGGGATCCCGGGATTTTTCTGAAGTCGATATCGAATCTCCCGGTTTTGCTTGAATGGTCCGATATTGCGACCCCTAGTTAAGACACTGTGTTTTGATTTTGCCAAATGTATGGGAAACATTCTAATGTCGAAACGATCAATTTCGTTCCTATCTGGGAATAATCAGGGATATACTCTTTTTTATATTTGCTTAGAAATCTCAGTCCCTAATAATTAGTCAATGAACTAAATGTTTCATATTAAGAAATTTAAATCGTAAAATTGCTTATAAACTTTATTTTGTCAAACTTGATTTCTTTAAAGTCTTTTGTTGAAGGATAACATTTTCACGAACACTGGCCATGTCTTCAATGGATACGTATTTTTGTTGAATAAAAGATTATTCTTTTGTTTTCATTACTTCTATTGTTAAATAATATTTTCCCTATCTTATTATAATACTCGAAAAATATTTGTATAGTTACTTAGATAATGAGATTTATAAAATTTTATAATAATTTTGTAATTAGTTATTATTTAAGGTTAATTAGTTATAGTTATATTATTATTATAATATTTTAATTTCCGTAAAAATAAATTATATATTATATAGAGATTTCCTCTAACCATTACGCATGGTATTGATAACAGCAAAGCTTCTTTACCCCGGGCCACTGCGTCCTCCGTGTAGGACTTATGACATCTACCATGGGGCTTCGCTAGCTATACTCACATATATATATATTTCACAGCGTTTAACATCGAAAAAAATATTTTTTTGTGAAATCATTATTGTTTAAATTGACGAATTAATTCTGCCAGACTATTATATTTTGTCAATTAAAATATTTACATAATTACATGCATTAAATATTTGATACGGTATCAAAATTCAATAAAATACTTGTGCATACTCAATAATTCAATGTAAAATTACGACTTATTCTTATGTTTTATCGATTCGATTTTGACGAAATAAACAAATATTTTTTCGGTTTCTTCGTCTTTATATATCTACACACTAACACTTACTTCACAAAATTTTATTATCGATTTCATTATATAAATTTTAAGCATAAATTAACTATAAAAAATATACTCAGAACAGACAAATATAAAAAAACGTAATTTAGGTACCTACGGATAAATGAGTGTATATTAGAAAAGTATTTGCTTAAATAAGTATTACGCATTGAAGCAAATATTTCTTTAAATATACCAGTAAAATTATAAAAATACAGTAAATTGACAAATGTTGTGCCTACATCCAACTATATGGCTAAAAATATATTAGTACTAAGCTCATTTTTTTGGTACGTTAACCTCATCAGTCATTCCATGTCAAATATTGTTTTATGCTCAGTTGATTTTGTAAGCAACGTCTCTTATTTTCCTTTTAAAATATTAATCTTTGTTGATCTTTCCTAAATTAATTCCGATGTATAATTATTTATGAATTTTTTTATCAAGATTATCGCACAAAATAGGCCATTGTGGAGTAGAACGCCAGCAGCCAGCCAACAAACGGTCTGTAAACGTAATGGTTGTGGAATCAATCGCCACAGATAAATTAATTGTTTTAATTTGCCCGCTCTAATAGACAAAGCGTGGCGTAGAGTTCTGGCGCGAAGATACTAACTGGATAAATTCTCGTATGTTTTGAATTCAGGCAGTCTCTTTGTGGTTTATAGTCCTGGTTGGAGTACCCCAAGGTGGTATTCTGTCTCCATTACTATTTGCAATCTTATCTAATTCATTTAACTTTTATAACCTTTTTCATCTACATCTACCCCTTTTTAACAAGAGTACACTAGTGTTAGTTAGTGGCTTCTCCAGATGAGCAATCCTCTCCGCACCTGCTCAGACCTGCCTCCAGGAGTGTGTCATGTTCACACTAGTTACAACCTCTAATTGTAGAAATAATTTTTATTTTTATTTAGTAGATACATACAATTTGCATGAAATCTTTTATGTCACCCCTACGCTCAAACAGAGTCTAACAAGAATCTTTTCTCGGTCGCCTTGTACCTGTCTTGATAGAGTTAGGGCAGAAATTTTGTTTTTTTACAGTATTAGGGTAGAATTTTAATGTAATAAATATTTTTTTCGTGAATTACGTTTGGAATATATATTCTTTATTGTGAGAAATTGTATTACAATGTAAGAAAATGTAAGAATGTCTATTGCAGGTAGATTTTAAAACAATTATTCTGTGAAGTATGAATTAAATTTTAAATTTAAAATATTGTTTATTCAAATTGACAATTGTAAGCACTTTTGAATCGTTGAATGAACCTAAAGCTACACCCGGCTCGGAAGTCTACTGAGAAGAACCCGCAAGAAACTCAACAGATGCTATTTTCAATGTCAGTCGTATAATAAAGTTATTACTATTTTTATAATAACTGGGTAAATTTTAGATGTAGTAATTTGAAAAAACTTTTTAAAGATATTTTGACAAGTCGACAAATAATTTTGTCAATTTTTGCCAATATTTTTTGTCAATTTGGCAAAACTTAAGTATCATCCACACCATCTGGATACGTAATACTCCACGACTGTGCGGTTTAGTATTAACTTCCTTCCACGCGCAACTGTGTGTGTTACACGAGGTGTACACTGGTGGGCGGCAGTGATCACTTCCACCACCACCAGGTAACCCGTACGCTCGTTTGCCTTGTCTTTTTCAATAAAAAATAAAATGACTAAATAAAAGCACTTTTAATGGTATTATCGGTACTCTATTCTTGTTTAAACTTTGTAAGTCGCTACCAATGTTACTTACAAACAATTAACTTCTCTATATTATTACAAAAATTATGGTTCATTTACATTTTAATTAGACTTTAGCCTAGATGTCGGTCTCATATAATAGTGCATTATATTTTTTCTTCATAAAAAAAACTGCAATAGCAAATTCTTTTAAGAAAATAGACGTTTTAAATTAAAACTACCGCCTTTCATTTCAAAACAGATTTCTAGAATGAAGAGTGCTGTTATAATTTATGTTTTTCAACCATCGTCCATTAAACAGCTGTGACCGTGAAGTAGCAAACGTGAACAAAAGCGAACAAACCTTTATAATATTTAATCATTATTTGTTCAAATGTATTTATTCAGCGTGTCGGCTTCACACTGAAATTTTAATAATTACACTCTTTCATATATAGAATTTCTTGGAAAACAATATTGATTACTCATTACTTAAGAACGTTATTGAAATTTTGAATCGTTATTGTCTTTGAATATTTTTAAATTAAAATTTAAGTTATTGAGGCCAGTCTTGGCGCAGGGGCACAAGCGTTTGACTGACGGAACTCAACACCGCGCTTTGCCTCAATACTAGGGAAATGTAATGAAAGTTTTAATTTTTTTATTTCCTCAAGTGGGAATGGAACTCACAGCATGTCTACTTTACAATGTTTAAGTTTGCAACTGTCCCTGTCTACCCTGATATGCGCGGGAAACAGCGTGTAACTAAAAAAAGTAATATTTTTTACATTTTATTATTTATTTTTTACATTTACATACAAATATGTTTTTTTTACATAAAATAACATCAACTTATTTGTTACTTGTATTCAAGTGTCAAAGAATTTGTTACAGATGTCAGATTTTAGGTTGTTCACTTTGCTTAAAACACAAAATAAATATTTTTAAAGCAAGTGCTTTTAGAAAATAAAAAACAAAGTTATTCGAGGCTATTTATATTTTATACTCAATCGAAATTATTTATTATTGTGTGAGTGAGTATATCAATAATAAATTATATTTTTTCCTTATATATATACAGATTTTTGAGGGATGTAGGGTGTGAAAAATTAGAATTTTTAGATGAAGGGGACACAACATCAAAATAGCTATTTCCTATAGAGATGAGGACGCAATAAATATATTACGCAACCAATAACTAACAATAACTTAACTGCAAAGAACATGACCAACGAGCACAGAACTCATTCACAAACATTGACAAAAATGAACACTGAGCATTCAAAATACAAATGTTCACTTTACATTTGAAAAAGAAAACAGCAACAACAACTTAAACCAATCAAGAATATAAAAGTCACTAACAACAAAACTCTGTGGTGCCTAACAACTCATATTAAAAAGAACATAAATGTTTCAAGACTAATTTTTCTTTTGAGTGTGATTTAAAGTCATGGCGTGCATTTTAGGTACATATAAATTTCCATTTACTACATTGCAACAAAATTATATAAATAGGTAGGTCTTAAAATGCACTAGGGACTTAAATAGAATTCGAAAATTTTTATTTTATTTACATTTTCTGAAAGTGTAAAGTACTAGGTCTGTTGGGAAATTGTAAAATATTTTCAAGCCTTAGTAAAACATTCCGTACTACAAAAATAGCTTGTATTTTGCAACAAAATCGCTAAACCTAAGAAAAAATATGAATATTAAAACTGTTTTTTTTTTATTTATCGTTTTATAAACAAAAATTTAAGCAAAAGTTATATAGTTCTTTAAATATTGCATAAAAAAAATCAATATTTAATAAAAATAAAAAAATCAATTGACTACACGCTGTATCTCTCACACAGCAGAGTAAACCTAGTATTAAGACACTCACCCCACTCTCCGCCGAATTCTGAAGGCATTGCGTGCATATACGTATTTATTTTTACAAAAATTTTATGCGACTTTTATTGGGCTCACTGGAGTATTTTTACGACTATTAAAGTACATTTTATTAACTAAAATAATAAACGCCAGTCGTGAGGGCACAAGCGTGCGAAACTGTAAACGCGACAGTTGTAGGTTCGATTCCCAGTTGGGGAAATGAAAAGTTTCATATTTTCATTTAAAACTTACTGTACGTGACAGTTAAGTATCGGGTATTTGATATGTTGTGACACAAGATACATCCAATAAGTTTCTAATTTAAAAATGAACGTTCTCTTGTAAATAATATTGTTCGTTTGAACGTCATCGTGCATTGTGCCCTATCAAAATCTCAAACGATGACGAATAACAAAGCTTTGTCTGCCGAAGTGTTAAGCGTGAAATTAGGAAGATAGATATCAAATAAAAGCTAAAAGATAAAATTGAATATCATAATGCCAGTCGTGGCGCAGTGGCACAAAATATGACTGTGTGTGAGGAGATGATATTTCATATTTACTTAAATGTATGTTTCCATATCTTCGCTGTGATTTGAGGCAAAGCGCGGCGTTGAGTTCTGCCACTCAACACGCAATGCCTCCAGAATTCGGCAGAAAGTAAGGAACGGAGTGTCTTAACACTAGGTTCCCTCTGCCTACCCTACTGTGTGCAGGATACAGCGTGAAGCTGAGATAAAATTGAATATCATAAAATTTACTACAAAACATTTATAGCTCTACGTTTCTCGATCGAGGATCGATAGAGACTTTGATGATTCATTTGTAATAGTGTACTAAGAGCCTATACATTTGCGTCCGTTTTTGTTTATTATTATTTGGTCATTTTTTTAAATGTTTTAGTTTTTTTAGCTGTGATAATGATAATGATTATTATTATTTATTTTTGAAGTAATTCATCTATTTAACATTTAAATATAAAAAATAATACATATGTGAGCTTATAAAAAGCATTTGGAGAATATAATTTAAGCTCAAGCTAACGCTTTGTACTTAAAAATAGGTTGGGCTTGAACGTCTTTCAACGTCTGAGTAAGATAAGGATAAATACCCAATTGTTGGTTTGAGAATCATTTCTATTTATTGTATAAAGATATATCGTGAGGTTTATTTGCTTCACCATGACTATAATGGTTGAAGAGGATTGACACCGAAGATTCAAGGCTTCAGGTCAAAAATATGCAGAGTAATGAAAAGATAATTTTGAACTGAAAATGTAGGCTACGCCTAAAATATTTGGCTTAAAACATATAATTTGAAACTCTTTTTTATCAGCTAGTATGTACAGCAACCTAGTGTTCAGACACTCCCTATCTCCACGCCCTTTTTTTCCCAATTTTGCTCCCTTTCTCCATTTTTCGCGGCATTGTGTGTTGCGTGGCGGAACACAACGCCAATTATAGTTGGCACATTTTTATTATTTTGTAAAATTGTAAAACTATAATTTGCTATACAGGTCTTAAGATTAAAAAAAAAGAATATATACATATATTATTCAAAATATGCCCGTTAAAAATACGTTTTCCTTACTTTGTTCCATTTTAATTATAAAAGTAAAGGGTACAAACAATTTTATAATACACTGAAGCTCAAGATAAGAACAAGTATTATCTTTTGGCTAAAAGGAGCCCAGAACTGAAATTAGGAAACGTTTTAGGTGTTCTTTAATTTTTATTCGGTGATTAAGTTTAGCTGCTGTTTCTATTTTTTCGTTAAAACAGAGATTAAATTGTATTTTTGTTTTATTGGACAAATTAATGTTTTACGTCAATTTTACGTATTTTTATTAAATTCTTATTTACATAAAAATCTATATAAAGCTCTAGCTATAAAGATAACAACGATGTATATGTTTTATTATACAGAATTTTATCGTTCTTAAAAACAATATAAGACATGGGTTTCTTCAATTTAACACCCTGTATCAAAATGAGCGGAAAGGGGAGGCGTTTTGACGTTTCAATAGATTATCTCTGCGTAAGTGCTTACTCAGCAAAATGAGGAAAATGCTTGAAGACATTACAAAATCTTTATAAATAGATATAAATGAAATAACGATATTTTTTATGTGCGATAAATAAATCTATATAAAACAAAACTTTTCCGTTACTGAGTGGCTGATAGGCAACCAATGCAATGGTTCAAAGTTCATTGAAAAAAGCTTATCACATTTACATTTCCTAAATTTGCCTTCCGGCTTTTGAAAGGAACAAACTTACCAACTTACCGCCGCTTGGTCAACTGTGTGAAAAATGTTTTTTTAGCTTCATCCCACACACAGCAAAGTAAACAGAGGAAATCCAGTGCTAAGACACTCCGTTCCCCATTTTCAAATTTTTTAGGCATTGCGTGTTGAGTGTCGACACTGAACGCCGCGTTTTGTCTCGTTACCAGAGCGAGGAAATAAAAGCCGTAACTCGAGTGGGAATGAAACCCACAACCTGTCGCTTTATAGTCGCGCCCTGACTGGCGTTACTTACGTATATTACAGGTTGCGTAATACATCTGAATATCAATTAACGATTTTTAATATAAACATCATCGCAATGGTCCTAGTATTTTTTTCTTATATTTAAAGAAACATTGATTGATGGGATGTTCTGACATTTTATAATTATCAGCTAAATAAAAGTAAATGAAAATAAATTTAATAACAATAGATTTGGATTAAGTTATAATATTTTTTACATATGGACTGCACTATTTGCCCTTGCTACCTTTCTATTTTAGTTATTTTTTTGTATTTTATACGCTATAAGCATTTTCCTATAACTACGTAAAATCACATTTTTTATGTCTTTCTTATGCCTTAACTTATTTATACCTTATTTATTACATTGGCTTTTGCCGACATATATGTTGCAACGTACTACAGAGAATCTAGTGTTATGACACTCCGCTCACCACTTTCCGTAGTATTTGAGATTCACTAATCTGTTCCAAAATCTTTAAATTACTGCCGATGGAATGCGAAATTATTATTATTTATTTATACATATACCTACAAAAACATATATATTTGATATCTCGTAAATCCGTATTAGGATACGTAAATATTTGTGCTATAAATTGACCACAAAATCGACACGTAAACTGGAAAGCGCATTCGCTAAGTTTAGCTTTATCAGTTTCTCGAGATTTACGCGCTTAAATGTTTTGGTGTAAGATTTTGAAATATATAATATATACTATACTGCAATTATATATTGTAAACAGGACAGTTTCCAATCCAAAACATCCAATTAAATTCCTTCCAATCACACCACAACAGAATTTGTCATACTACTTTCTAAATTTCAAATATTCATTCATTTCTCTATAAGACAATTTTTTATATCTAGTTTTAGCGTACTCGTGTAAAAGAGGGTAGATTTAGGTGAAAATAATTATAAAAGCAGTGGAATTGTGTCAACCGGGGGACAGTTGCTTGTAAGTGACGCCCCCTATTGGAAGGAAACTAGTGTGAAGTATTGTTAGTAGGTGATACATATCATCTATTGCAATTACATAGTATCCCCTTCCCAAATAGTTTAGGATAGACGATGTGTGTTTTAACGTGTTTTTTTAAAAACGTTACCCACTTCCGATTTCTAACACTAGTTTCGATTTTTATAGGCTTAAAATTTAGTCAAAAATCACCACTTTTATTTAGCATATTTAACAGTAGCCTTAAAATTGTATATAAGTAATCTATTTATAAATTTTGCTATTTCATATATGAAATATGAGTCAGCATTGCAAACTCTTATATAATAATTCTCCGAAATAGCACACAGATGTTTTAATAAAAATTAACAAATGAAACGAAAATAAAAGAATGTAAATTTTTCGTTCAAAAGAATAAATAATACTTACAATATAACTATTTCAAACTTTGACAAAAGTTGTATTAGGTACTTAGGTAAAATTCGAAAAGTTTTTCACTTTATATGAAATAAAGTGAATAATATCCAGGAAGTGGAACACAATAGTGATTACGTAATCATATTCTACAGAGTAGAACAGACACGTTGCATATTTAAATCGAAAAGGCTATTGCCGTATAGAGTGAGGGAAAAGCCATTGACTCTGGAGATTAGAGTACTGTTAAAGGTAAAACTGTATAGGCAATATATTTAACAAAAAACAAGGCATTTTTTTCGGGCTTCTTCAATCATATTTCTTAACATAATAATAGATTTTTTTTATATTTATATTTTTAAATGTATTTATTATAACGATTTGGATTTAAAAAATGTTAAATATATTTATCTTAGATAAAAAAAATTATTATATTGTTTAGAAATATTGAAAACTGGAAAATAAAAAATCTAAATAAAAATCAGCGTCACGCTGTATCCCGTACACAGTAGGGTAGGCAGAGGGAGAACCTAGTGTCATAAGTCACTCCGTTGCCCACTTTCTGCCGAACTATGCGTGTTGAGTGGCAGAACTCAACGCCGCGCTTAGCCTCGACTCCAGAGCGAAGAAATGGAAATATAAATTTAAGTAAATATATCATCTACTCGAATGGGGAGCGAACCCACCACCAGTTGGCTTTACAGTCACACTTCGTGCCACTGCGCCACGACTGGCCTCTCTTGGCCTGGACTTTATATAACATTGTGTAGTAATATTGAAAACTGGAAATACGAAGTTAATTAATATAACGTATTCATTAACCGATAGACTACAGGTGGCTGTGGAGTCTTTTGTCACATAAATTATGTTTTCTTTATTAGATCTTGTAACTTAAGAAAATAACATGAGAACAATCTACAGCGCAACTATAACGAATGGGGCACCCTGTTAGTTATTATTTTATGATAATAAATGACATGGTGCGGTGTCATCGTACATCTTACAATATCTTTACTTGGAAGGCGATTTTTTTCTTAGAGTTTACGTTTTATTTATTAAGAATTTACTTTCCTATTTTTTTATTTACTAAAGTAGCATTTTCAGGGAGTTAATAAAGAGAATCTATGGTATGGTTCTTTGATTATGGCGTTCCGAGCGTGCCAGTAGAGCACATGTCACTTCGCTATGTACCTCTAGTTCGAAGACTCTTTCCCTTCAAGACATTAAGAATCAAAACAGTTGTCGAACCTGATGCTCCGGTTTGTCTTATCTAACCAAAACAAAAATATCTTTAAAATGGCAACCGAATATTTTCAACATGCTTGAAATAAGGGAACAGAGTAAAAATAACAGTATCTATAAGAAGTATATGTAATTGTATATATGTAATTTTATACTATACATGAATATGTAGGTACTACATACACAGGTATATGTGTATGTAGTACCTACGTACACACCTACATTTACATGAAGTAAATAAATTTGATGTCTTTAATTTTTATAGCACATGATTTCGGTGGGATATTATTAGTATGATTGTTATAAGTTTCACATATAACGATATTTTAAACAATTATAAAATTGACCAAAATCTGTAGTTCATTATTGAGGACATCGTGGCGTAGAGGCACAAGTCTGACTGTAAACGTAACTGCTTGTGGGATCGATTCCTACTCGAGGAAATGAAATTTTTGCATTAATTTTTTGCAATCAATGCCTTCAAAAATCGGCGAAAAAGGAGAGAACGGAGTGTCCTAATACTAAGCTGCCAAAAAAAATAATAATAAAAAACATTAAGTTATCTCTACCTACTCTACTTATGATTATATGTATTTTATTTACAATAGGGGGTCAATAATTGCAAAAAAATTGCTTACGTAATACTTGAACGGCCCCTTATAAAAAAATATAAAAATTCGTAATATTTATTAGTTACCCATTTGAATTTCAAATCAAGTTAAATCAAGTAGAGACGTTTTACAAATGTAATGAAATAAATCGAATGACAGATTAAATGAGCCCAATATGGATATAATGCCTGTGCATGCGGGTCGTCCGATATGGATAGTAAAAACGCTATTAGCCTTATTCGCTACTTTTTATCGTCGATTAAAATCACTATTACGGCTCACGGAATGGGTTAACGTTTTTAACCAAAATGAAAACGCATATTGACTATATAAATAAATAAATCAAATAAATCAGCTTCACGCTGTATCCCGCACACAGCAGGGTAGGCAGAGGGAACCTAGTGTTTTTAGACACTCCGTTCCCCACTTTCTGCCGAATTCTGGAGGCATTGAGTGTTGAGTGGCAGAACTCAATGCCGCGCTTAGCCTCGACACCAGAGCGAAGAAATGGAAATATAAATTTAAGTAAATATTTCATCTCCTCGAGCTGGGATCGAACCCACAACCAGTCGGTTTACAGTCACACTTTGTGCCGCTGCGCCACGACTGGCCTCAAATATTGACTATATGTTTCTATGTTATTCGGTGGTGTATTGAGTTCACCTCGATGCGCGTTATTTGTATATAAATATATAAACTTTAATCAAGTGTAATATGTATCACCTAATAAGAATACTTCACACGAGTTACCTTCCGATAGGGATCGTTGCCTACAAGCAACTGACCATAATAGACATAATCCCATTTTTTTATAGTCTTTTCCAACAACATCTACCTCCTTTTACACGAATTTGCTAACACTATTTTATAAGAATTTAAGCATATTCTTTTTTGAGGTTACCAAAAAAAATGTAAAGAAACAACTCTACATTTATTTGGTCATTTTTATTTAGCTGTATCTATTTTTTTATATGCATTGAAAGTATTCTACTTTCTTATGTTGTTATTACTCATATCAAAAAATCATTTAGTATCAAAGCTATTATAAGAATTAATCCATGTTCAAAAAGTGAATAATATTTAATTGCTAAGAGATTAGTCCGGAGTCCTGACGTCTACTAAATGGCTTAGACGATCAAGCAAATTAAAATTTAAATATTGAAATAAATATAGAGATACGTTCTAAGCTTTAATTTATTTAATAACATATTTTTTTGTCTTGTCCTTCTTTTTGTACTTAATCTACATAATATTATGGAAAAATAAAAGAAAATCTTAGCTCAATAAGCAATTTATCTACAATAAAAAAATATTATCTCTTGTGGACCTACTGTATTCTACATAATGTGATATATTAATGCAATCTTAAAACATCCGGTGTTCTTAATGACAATAAAACACAAAATTTATTATCATTACAGCACAAACTAGTTTTTTTTTTAAAGACAAAATTCATATTTTTTTACATTATTAGGCTGTGGTTTATCCCAATGCTATTTAAGCCACATAGTAATTGTTGAAAATTTGAATAATTACAAATTTTGAACGCAAATATTTAAAATAACATGGTAATGTAGCAGCGGCCGTATCTAATCAATCCACCTTGTTTACTAATTATTATTTTCTCAGGGTCAAAACAAAATAATATTGTACCTATTAAGAACAAGTTTTAGTAGATAAACAGAGAAAAAAAACAAAATAAGAGATACAAAAAAAAAAGAACTGTGTAAAGTTAATGATTGAGTTGTTAAGGTTTTTTGTGAGACCATTTTGTCGCTATTACTGGCATTGTTGCTTTTGTAATACAAATTACTGAACAATTTGCATAATATATATGAATACGTCTATAAGAAACAATCTTTTGTGATGTATATAAATATCACACATTTTTTTGTAAAAGCAAAAACGGCAAAAAGGTGTTAAGTTCCGCCAATCAACACGCAATACTTCAGTAATTCGTTGAAAAGTAGAGAATGGAGTGTCTTAACACTGGATTCCGTTTGCCTATCCTGCTTTATGCAGGATACAGCTTGTAGCTGTTAAAAAAATCGTATCGTATTTCTCTTAACTTACATACTTTAGTGGCTACGTTACAAAGACTACCTACAAATCAATTCACTCTCCACCTACCGCCCATTTCCGCTCATTGCGTCTCAGGTGGCGGACTATAATATTAACAGAAAACCACTAAAGTGGGATTCACACGGTTCGTTCTCATTTCTAGCTTAGTTTGTTAAAAATATTGTTTTTTGAGAAATAATTATGGCATATATACTAAACGTTCTGGTTTTAGAAATTCTAGTCCAATGTAATATTCTTGTATGAGAACACTTTTGTGAGACCAGTCATAGCGCAGGGGCACAAAATGTGACTGTAAAACCGTCTGTCTGATTGTGGGTTCGATCCCCACTCGAGGAGAATAAATATTTACTTAAATTTATATTTCCCTTTCTTCGCTCTGGTGTCGAGGTAAAGCGCGGCGTTGAGCTCTGCCACTTAACACGCAATGCCTCCAGAATTCGGCAGAAAGTGGGGAATAGAGTGTTTTAACACTACGTTCCCTCTGCCTACCCTGCTGTGTGCGGGATACAGCGTGAAGCTGATTAGAACACTATAGTGTGAGGTCTCCCTAAATATGAAATGTATAAACAATTGTTTGAGAAGCGAAATCTAAAAGTATCGATAAATGAATTGTCCAACACAAAAAAAATCAAACAAATCCTTTAACTTCATAATATTAGTATAGATATGACAATGACAATTTTTAACTGTTTTTCAAAAAAAGGAGGTTTTCAATTCGTCGGAATCTTTTTTTTTTATGTATGTTCAGCGATTCATTCTAATGCTACAATACTACAATACTACAAATTACTAAGCCTGTTTGTTTTACTTAGCACCGACTTCAAAATTATAAAATCTTTCTTTAATATTTTTTTTATAAGATCAAGGTACTATTGCTTTTTGTTAGGTAAATTTATTTCTATACTTTTTAGTTTGTTTGAAGTCGGTTTGTTTTTTGTTAATAATTAATTAATAAAATATTCAGATATAATTTCGATACGTAATAGCTTTGATTATTAGTGACCAATACCGATGTGTGATTTACAGCCACACTGACCTCACTACACGTAATAGGTAAGTGGATACATAATAATATATTTTTGGTATAACGAGTCACCAGAGTAATCGAATCGTGTAACAAAATATGTACATACTTTATATTTGTTAAGGATATTTATAGGTAGTAGGTACATAATATACCTAACTAATATTTAACTGTATAATATTATTTCAAAATATTTCTTTGTAAGTAAATGAAGGAAAAGCTTTAACAATGTTTTTTTTAAACAATGTTTTTTTTAGGTTAGATATCTTAAGTATTTACTATATTATAGTTCGTTATTTTGATATTTTCATGAAAGTGCCTATCTCATTTTTTTTGCCTCACGCCGTATCCCACTCATAGCAGTAGTATCCCGTTCTCCATTAAGACTTATCCATTCCTACTTTCGCTGAAATGCAATGCATTGCGTATTGAGTGGCGGAACCAAACGTCGCGCTTTAGCCTCGTCACTAGAGCGAGGAAATAAAATTAAGAAATATCTCATTTCACGGAGGGGAATTGAATCCACAACCGTCGCGTTTACAATACTTGTGTCATGCGCTACGACAGCCTCAAAAATTCCTTAAGAAATAAATAAATATCTACATATTAATAATCCCTCACAGGATTAGGTTCGTTGTTGTGTTCGTTCGTGGGCTTTTCCAAAGCATTAAAATTAGATTCTAGCAAAATTTACATATCTATCTCCCTTTGTTTTTTGATAATGAACAAGGAGGATAAAAAAATATTTTTTCTTTTTGTTATTAAGTATATTTTTATCTTGAACGTAACAATTTTTATAAAAGGAAAAATATCCAAACCTTTTATTGAGGCCAGTCGTGGCGCAGAGGCACAACGTGTCTGCAAAATCGACTGGTTGTAGGTTCGATCCCACTAGAGGAAATGAAATTTTTATTTAAATTTTTATTTCTATTTCTTCGCTCTGGTGTGGAGGCAAAGCGCGGCGTACACTCACCACTCCGCCTTAACACCTTTTTTCCGCATCGAATGTTGTCGGCGGTAAAGGCGTTCCCTGCGGGATTCGAACCTAAGCTGACAGCTGTTATACTGGCTGGGAGGAATGGATTCGATGGCTCATGATCAATTTAAAAATAGTGTACTCACTAAAGTGACATACAACTGTAAACGCAAAGAATTATTAGTTATAATCATTTTTATGTTTTGAAAACCGAATTTTTACATTGACTTCCACTACAAATCCCTATCTTATCTATATAACTATCTTAAATTAAGGTAAAAATAGAGAACGAATTTTTTCAGCAAAATGATCTCCTTGCGTACCCGGCTAAGACCCTACGGATCTAAACACCGATCTTTGGGATTTCCACTGTATCCCGTACATAGCAGGGTATGCAGAAGGTACCTAGTACTTAGATACTCGATCCGCTCTACTTTTCTTCCGTTCTAGAATTCCACCGAATTGTCATTGCGTGTTGGGTAGCCGAACTCAACGCCGCGCTTTGCCTCCTAGCCGAGAAAATTAACACATTAAATATTTCATTTGTCCGAATGAGAATTGAACCCAACGACGCTTACACTCGCACTCTTCTGTTCCTCCGCTACGATATAATTTTATCTTACCAGATAATATCAATGTAAATAATATTATTTTGTACAAAAATTAAGTTTATATTAAAATTTTGAATGAGTATAAACCACTCTCACTTTTCAACTCTCGATTTCCTTACACACTTTCCAACTGTATTCTGTGGTATCTGTGTGGAATTTATCTATATCCCCTACTATCTGAGGCTTTAAAGTTAGTTTGCAAACAATGAATCCGCTTCCACTAAAAACTTATAGGATGGCAGAGTATCTATATTAGTTTTTAGTTTACAAATAGCAATAGATCTATTGTCAGTTGTATGAATAAAAAACTTTTTATAGCAATGTTCAATTGAGTTTCACGTTGTATCCTGAATAGAGCAGGATAGGCGAGGAAACCTAGTGTCCCTCATTTTCTACATCATCACTTAGGAACTCAACGCCGGGATTTTTGCCTAGGTGCCAGAGCGAAGAAATAAAAATATTAACAAAAAACAATTCATTCCCTTGTGAGGATAGAACCGAGTGTGACTCCCTTACAGCCACTCCCTTGTGCTCCTGCGCTATGACTGACGGCCTCTTTCAATTGAGCGAAACGTGAAAAAATGTAAAAACTAAAATGTTTAATTATAATTTTGGAATGCGCATAAAAAATAGTATCAATATTTTTTACATTTTCAACGTTTTATTCCACACTTATGAAAGACATAATATAAAAAAAACACATGTCGGAAATTGAACCCTCTCCTCTTGGACGGCTGCCAAGAGGCGCAATTTCAAATTCCACAACGCAATTTTTTTATACGTTTTCTAAAAAATATGATACTATCAACTGCATTTTTTATATTCAATTCTGCAAATAAGTAATGCCTTTTGCATTTTCCAAAAATTAGGATAGTGCGAATACTGTTTCTCAATTTAACAGAAGGGACAGACATCCACAGTGGTGAAAATTGGATTGAAGTGATAAGGAAAATAGTATTTGGCTTACGTTAATAAGCACAGAGGCATAGGCAAGTGACTGTAAACCTGACGAGTTGTGAGTTCGATTCCCACTCGGGGAAATTAACTATTTTCATTTCTTCGCACTGGGGTCGAGACAAAAGCGCGGTATTGAATTTCTCCAATCAACTTGTAATGTCTCCAAAATTCGGCGGAAACGGGAGTGGAGTGTCTTAAAATAATATTAAAGGATAAAAAAAATTTCAGTTTCACACCGTATGCAGCAGTATAACCAGTGTTATGACACTCCGTTTCTCACTTTCCGCCAGATATTTTGATACATTGCGTTTTGAATGGTGGAACTCAACGTTGGAGTTTTGCCTTGATGCCAAAGGGAAAGAATGAAAATATTAAAAAATAATAATTCATTCCGTCGAATCGAGAACGAACTCATAGTCACACCCTATTGCCACTGTGCCACGATCTTTTGTGTAATTAACGAGAAAAAGCCATTTTGTATAAATAGATCAACTAGTTAATGGAAATATATATAAATCTCTATTACCTATATTTTTTCCTGTTTTTTACTTATAAGTATACGAAAAAAAAAGAGAAACTCTTAATATATTTTTTATAAATGATGAACGAGTACAATACAGTTTTTCACAAGCCAGCCTTTTTCTAAATAATTACGAAAACAAGACTACTTACATTATTTTAAAAAGTTGCTAAAATCCTTTGAAAACTTGAAAAAAATATTATTTTTACACTTTTCTTATTTTAAATAAAACGAGTCACAGTTTTATTTCTATCATTGATTACTTGTTGCTTTATTTTGTTTACTAACGCATTGTTATAAAGAACTTATCGTCTCTGCTACGAGAGCTACAGACACGACGCGCCTGTTCCGGCACTCGAAAAAGACTGCCAAATATTTTGTCCCAACTCCCAACTCGTATGCTTAGAATTAGTATATCAAATTTTATATAGTTAGTGTTAATTGAAAAGTTAAATAAAGGTTGAAGATCATTTTTTTATTTATAAAAAAATATTAATAGGTTCTTTCATTTTCACGATTATTACACATTTTAAATAAAACTATTTTAACCGGATTAATCGGGTAGACGGTCACGTGGTCAACGTGACCACGGACTACTGCAAAGTGTTCGAAACGTCGGGTTTCCAAAAATGTACAAAAAAACGAAATATACGCGATTAATCCGGTTAAAATAGTTTTATTTAAAATATTAATAGATTTCATTCACATTCAAGCGAATTTTAAAATTTCGTTGTAAAAGAATGATACAATTGTATTGATACGACTTCAAAAGAAACATAATTTTTAAAATTTAAAATGTTCAGTTTGATCATTCCCTGAAAATTACGTGTCGTCCGAGAGAAGTCTCTCGGGAGGAGAATATTAGCAACAGAATTCCAGTCCGATGAAAGTTTGCTAACTGAACACGGACTTAGATATTTAATTTTGTTTGACAGTTTTCATAAATAAACCAATTTAAATGTACAAAAAGTTTAATGGAGTAAAGTTAAAATCTAATAATCTTTAAGGGTGGAGCTGTCTTAATGTAATCTTACATCATTACTTACTTTCGTATTTCTTGCATTTTGTAGGATTTGTAGATTTTTTTATATTGACATATCTGAAACAATAAATAAACAGTGGTCTGGGCCACTGTTTATTTATTGTTTCAGACAAATAAACAAAAATAATAGTGCAAATGTATTCAGCATTCTATTATTTATGAAAGAAAGCCTTTTTTCAGTGATTCAAAGTATATTATTCAATAAAAAGGCATTACATTTTTCTTTTAAATCAAAACTCAGCCAACTGGAAAAAAAACCAACGGGAAGAAACTATATATATATATATATATATATATATATATATATAATTACCAATCTTTACATATGTGAAATTCAAGTATACAATTCTACTTAATTTTACCTACTCTTAAGTAACAAAAGTATCTAAACAACAAGCGATTTGGCCAGATTCCATCTCCTATGCTCCTATGCTATACCAAAGCTTTGGAAATATAAAAAAGTATTTAAAATTTTTGCATCATAATAATAATAAGTAAAAGAAATCAGCACGCATCACAACAGGGTAGGCAGAGGGAACCTAGTGTTAGGACACACCGTTCCCCACTTTCTGCCGAATTCTGTAGGTATTGCGTGTTGAGTAGCAGAACTCAACGCCGCGCTTAGCCTCGACACCAGAGCGAAGAAATGGAAATATAAATTTAAGTAAATATTTCATCTCCTCGAGTTGGGATCGAACCCACAACCAGTCGGTTTTACAGTCACACTTCGTGCCGCTGCGCCACGACTGGCCTCAATACAGTATATATAATAATAAGTAGTAAGTACTAATAAGTGAAACAATCGAGAGTGCAGGGGCACAAATGTTCGACTATAAATGAAACAGGTTGTGGATTTGATGCCCACTCGATGAAATGAAATACTTAATATTTTCATTTCTCGCTCTGGCAACGATGTAAAACGCGGCGTTGAGTTCCGCAACTGATCACGCAATATCGCTATAATTCGGTGCAAAGTAAGAAACAAAAGTACCGTTTGTCGTAGAGTGTAAAGTACCGTTTGTCGTAGAGTGTAAAGTTTAAAAATAATAATAATATTATAACCCACTAAGACTATAATGGCTGCAAAAACACCTAATTTTGAATTGATAGATTAATTACTAAACGGGTTTTATAAAAATACTAGTACAGTTTTTGCCTAAAATACATACAACATACATATACAGGGTGGACGCGGCAAGCTCTAAAAAATACAAAAAAAAATTAATCAAGATTCCTCAAAAGTTTAGACGTAAGAATATTATTTCCTTTTCAGGATGTTTATCCACACTATGTTACGTGTGTCACAGTTACGAATAGGTACCGAATTTACGAACGGTTACGAACAACACTGCTAAACGTTACCGACTGCCACTTTTAATTGTTAAAAAAGAACCAGAACCAGAACGGGATATCTCTCGTCTGTCATACGTAGTACGTATCTGTTTTACGCAGTAACCTATTGTCTACCTACTGTTTATATACGTCATACTTAACAAATAGCGTTTTATTCTACAGAGGTATTTTAATTATTTATTTGAAAAAAACACATTTTCATTTTTGGCAAAATCTCTTTCGTTTTAATTGTATTAGGTTTATATAAAGTAGTTAAAACTGTTTCATTAAAACTGATAAATGCAGATAGATACACTCTGTATATGGGTGTACTCTAGTACAGTTTACCTGACACAGATAAGATAACACAAGTTTATATATTGCAATTTGATTTCAATGCAGTAACCAGTACAGAATATATGCAAAATATTATGTAAAACGGTTTGCGGGAAAGCACTGTGAATTTTTTTATTGTTAAATGATAATTCTTTTTACATGTAGATATAATTTTGTTTTGTAAATGTTGATAGAAAGGAACAACTTTTTCGAATGAATAAAATATAAATTATATTTTTAAACAGTAGCAAAATGTTTGTAGATTTCATTCTTATTTGAGAGTAAGAATTTTTTATATTATATTATTTTCATTCCCTTAGTAAGACTTTATGGCGCGGAGTTAAGTTCCGCTAGTCAGCACGCAATGTCTTGAATTCGATAGTGTCTTTACAATATGTTCTATATTCGACCCAACTAAAAAGGGAAAAGTTTTTATATAATAGGTACATGGCGAAATTATCTGCGACATGAATAGAAACTTACCGTAGCGTTTAACGCTACCGTAGGCGCTCCGTTATCTCTGACTACCCCGCTAGGGATAAAGCTTGAAGCTAGTATAGTATGAAAAATAATAAATAGGTACCTAGTTATTATTTGAATACATTTTAATTTTTTCTCACAAACAGTTATTTATTTTGTTTGAGTTAGTAAAATTATTATTCATTTATTTTATGAAATGGAATTTATTATATAAACTTTTTTCTAGTTGCAATACCAATTTAGATGTATAAAAAACATGCAAATAGAAAGCAAATATAAAAAGGCGGTTGGTACATACATTTTATTTCTATTTCAATTAATTTAAAAAGTTATTTTTTAAACTTTAATTTATAACTATAGCCTAGATAAACTGATTAAGACTGTTTTTTTTAGAAAAAGTGAGAGGAGATAGTGCGGTGTTGAGCTCCGACACTTTGTACTGAATGGAATGTCTTATACTAGGCTCTCTATTTCTACCTTACTGTGCGCGGGATAAAGCGTGAAGCCGATTTAAGGTAATAAAAAATGAAAAATTGTAGTATTATTGATAGTTACATGCGTACCTAACGTAGCGTAAAATAACGGATTATAAATAGGTAATATTTATAATCCGTTATTTTTGGACGGAGTCCAAATCTGAAATCGTTATAAATTTTCGGAACGGAAATTCTCCTTTGAACCATTGCAATCAAATCAATATAAAATGACTCAATAAAAAAGTACGATATCAAAAAAAAATGTACAATTCTAAAGCATTTAAACCTATAAATATATTTAGTACTTAGAGACGTGTTTTATTGACGCCGTCTGAACAAGACTAACGCGACGGTTGTGGGTTGGATTGAATTATTATTTATGAATATTTTAGTTTCTTCGTTCAGGTACCAAGGCGTGGCGTTGAGTTCTGCCACTCTGTTGAGTGGCCGAATTTTTGAGATTTTAAGAATTCGGCGGAAAATGGGGAACAGAGTGTCTTAACACTGGGTACCCTTCTGCCTACTCTGCTATATGTAGGATATAGCATAAGGCTGAAAACAAAAAAAAAAGGTGCGTATTATTCTATGATCTAGGATTCACTCGGAGATGGAATATTTACTTAAATTTATATTTCTATTTCTTCGCTCTAGTGTCAAGGCTAAGGGCGGCGTTGAGTACTGCCACTCAACACGCAATGCCTCCAGAAGTCGGCAGAAAGTGGGGAACGAAGTGTCTTAACACTAGGTTCCCTCTGCCTACCCTGCTGTGTGCGGGATACAGCGTGAAGCTGATTTATTTATTTTATTTATCTAGGATCTAGATAGTTTGTGGTTACCGTTGGAATGTGAGGTTGTTAGAATTAAGCAACTGGCAATAAATGTTCAAAATAGTAAACTATTTTGACCAAAATAGTAACTATGTTGAACGGATCGGATATGAATTTACTATGTGCCGTAAAATGGTGAAATAAATTTCTAGCTTAGTATTAAATACAATAATAAATTTTAGTACATAGGAATATGCAAAATATTTTATTTAAAGTTCATATTTTTTCAAGAAATAAGAGAACAACGAAAACGAATTTGTGAAGTAAAATTCGCTTGAAGTAGTCTTATGAGTAAAATGTAAAACTAATAATCTTTACAGGGTTCCGTACTTCAAAATGTAAAAGCGGAACCGTTAACCCACTATCGTATCAGGATTAGCCTGACCACACTGGAAGCACTGATTGCTTCGGTCGATATCACTGTTACACTTTGCCAATTTACTACTTTTGTGATCAACTTCATTTGTAAGTGGCAGAACTCAACACCGCGCTTAGCCTCGACACCAGAGCGAAGAAATGAAAATATAAATGTAAGTAAATATTTCATCTCTTCGAGTGGGGATCGAACCCACAACCAGTCGGTTTTGCAGTCACACTTTGTACCACTGCGGCACGACTGGCCTCACTTGGTTGGAACTTGACTCTTGCGGAGACGAATTCCACGAGGAGCCTTTTGTATGACTAGGATCAAGCGAAAGATCCAAATCTCTGTCATCCATCATATCTAATAATTCATTAATATTTTCTTCTGTCCCTCCTCTTAAATTCCACGTAGCTATCTGTAGCTCCGTCCTCCACCTCCCGCCATCCTGGAGTTGGCGTGTTGGACTGGTAGTCCCTGACGCCGCATTGGTGCGCCTCGCCTTGTGGGGGCACAATAACAGTGCGCTTTCAAGCGTTGCACTATTTAAAAAAGTAAATACTTCTTCAATATTTCCTAGTCCCTGTGGGACATGATAAAAAAGTTATAGAATTTTATTACTTACCACTATAATAAAAAAAAATACATTTTTTTAGCAAAAAACCGTAGGTATATTTAATAATTTAAGCTAAATTAATTATAAATTTATATTTTTATATCGTAAGAATCTATTGCCTCACGTTGCGGTAACGCAAACTTAAATTATACGTATATAATCAAATAATCAGCTTCATGCTGAATCGTGCACACAGTAAAGTAGTCAGAGGGAACCTAATCTTAAGACGTCCCGTTCCCCATTTTCCCCAATATTTTTAAGACATTGCGTGTTGTGTGGCGGAACTTTACGACGGGCTTCTGCTTTGTTGTCAAAGCGAAGAAATTAAAATATTCATACAAAATAATTCATTCCCTTAAGTGGAGATCGCATCCACAAACGTCACATCCCAGTCCACTCATGGGTACCTTGGGTCATGACGGCCTCGGCCTATAGGTAAATAAATTTAACTGTATAAAAAAAATGTTCAAAAATATTAAACCTAAAAAATAACGCTCAAAATTATAATGTTAAACGATTCGATTCTCGCTCATCAAATAAATCATCAAATTTTCTTTAAAAAGAATTATGTATACTTAAAACTCCAACTGCATATTACGATTTAAACCGAGGAACAGAGCGATACAATAATTGGTTTTCTGTCAAAAATATCCATTTTGATATAATTATTCAAAATGTGGCCATTTTATTTAATTCTCATTGATATTCTATTGGTATTGAACAAGATTACCGCAAAGCTTTTTCTTTTATAGAATTAAGAGGTTGGATTTAGATTTTTGTTGTGGACTTAATAAAATTTCTTTTTATTAAGTTCACCGTCACATGGATTATATTGATCGGCCTTTCATGTCATTTTTCTAAATGATCTTGTTATTCTTAACATGGGTAAAAACTCTCTAATCTTATAAGCGATTATTCGAAAAATAGGTTTATTATTGATTTTAACTCCACTAAAGTGTAAAAATTAAAAATATATTATATATTTAAGCTAATCCATAAAAAATATGTATATAAATATTTATCTTTTCTCTTTTCTTCTTTTTTTAATCCCCGAAGGAAAAAGCTGTGTAAAACAGATGGCAGACCGATTTCGATGTGTTAATTTTAATTCGAAAGCCAGATTCCTCATGATCGTTCGTAACTGTGTTTGGTAAAAATCGGTTTTGCTATTTTAACAGTATCAGCTCTTTTCGCGATATAAGGTTATTTTGCGTAAAAAATATGTTTTAAGGTGAAATAACACAAATTAAAATTAAGTGATTGGTCAGGAGTTCTTTGCTTTGATTATTTTAATATGAACTATGTAAAATATATACAAGACTTATGTATATTATTTGATTTTTAATAATTTTGATATTTGTACAGGTGTTATGTTGAGCTGGTTACAAAAAAGATCATATATAGTACCACAGATAACTGATGGCCGTGGCTCCATATAGATTATATTAAAAATTTAACTAATTTAGACCTCAAAATAGCTTTATATTTTAGTACGCAGTGTTTTGAAATAAACTTATGATACATTTAAAATTCGCTGCTTTTATTCAATAACGATTATATTAGGTACTTACTTAGCTTTAGTATAGCAGAATAGCCAGAGAGACCCCAGTGTCAAGACAATCCGTTTCCCACTTTGCGCCGAATTTTCATAACATTACGTGTTGAGTTCTTCCACTCAGGAAGACCTTAACGCCGCGATTTGTCTTGTTACCAGAGCAAGAAAATTTAAATATTCAATAACCCACAACCATTGCGCTTACATCACTCAATGATCTTTATATTAAACAGATAATCTAATTACAAATAATTTAGTTCTGTTATTTTGACTCAAAGATAAATCTAGTCTAGTAAGACTGAGCTAACATTTATTATAAACATCAACAAATATTTACTATTTACATATAACAAGATAAAGTGCGGCGTTGAGTTCCGTTAGTAAACATACAATGTGTCAAATGCATGGACAGATAGCGAATAGAGTATTTTGATATTAGACTACATGTAACCTAGGGTAACCTAGTGTTAAGCCAAACCGTTCTCATTAATTCCATTGCTAATCTACCACGGAATTCTCAACTCATTGCTAGTTGATTGGCGGAACTCAACGCCGCGTTTTTTTACAAAAGTGTAAAAAAAACATTAAATGTTTCAATTCCTTGAGTGGGAATCGTATCCACAAACTATCGTGTTAACAGCACACGCACATTTGTGCCCTTTCGCCACGACTGGGAATGTCGAATATATACATATATATAATAAAATTTAAATTCACTACCATTTTGCACTGTTAATCACGACGCTGCAGAGACAACAAGAGACTCTTGTTTAACTATTTATATAAAAATATATATATTCCTCTTACCTTTAATCCATCTTAACTTTTACAACACGTTGAATAAAATATTAAGTTGAAAAAATCACAAACCCAAATAGAAAAGTTTACAAAAGTCTTTCGATTTATTAGAAAAAAGTTGAAGCATTGGAGTCTTAGTGTAAAATATGCAAACAAAGCTGAAAGCTAAGTAAATGTATTTTGCGCAATTGAATTTGCAACTGTAAATTGTAACTGTAAACACGACGGTAGTAGCTTCGATTCCACTCGGTAGAATAACATATTTAATATTTTTATTTCCTGCCTCTGGTCACGAGGCAAAGCACGGCGTTGAGCTCCATCTCATAACACTAGGTTCCCTCTGCCTGCCCTGCTAAGTGCGGGATCCAATGTAAAGCAGAAAAATACTTGAGTATTGCGAAGATTTTATTATATTTATTCAACTACACAGTGTCTATTGAGTTTCACCATTAGGTTGTTTTTAGAATGAGGCAAAATGTAGCGGAGTGCTCTAACACTAGGTTCTTTCTACCTACTGATAAAAATATGTTTATTATCATTCAATGTTGAAAATATTTTCATAACATCAACATTAAGGATTTAGATAAAATCATAATCAAATTCTTTCACTTCAAAAAATAGTATAATAAAAATGAAAATTTAATGTAATATAAGGGTAGTAAAAAAATCATTAACTTCACAAAGACAAGATAAGTCTTCTCACTTATTTAATTGAATAATGAAGAAAGCAAAATGCAATTTAGCTGTCCATTAAAATTAAACTTCTTCACAACTTAAATCAAAATCCGAGCATTCTGTAAGCAATAACAAAGGCGTGAAATTATGCTTAGTTTGTAAATAAAGTAAATACCTATTAACTTTTTATATATAACTTAGATGTTTCGAACAAAATTTTATTTAAAAAAAAACCTACGTGAAATGGAATTTACGAAGGGATTGACTTCCTCTCTCCTCTTTTACCTATAATCATTTGTGTACTAATATTAATAATTATATAAGAAATTATTAAAAGATTATTAAATAGAGTACTTTGAATCTTGATCACATATCGATTGAAGCTTTGCAAAAACTTATTAAAAGTTAGTAGTCTATGGTTATATTCCATGTGATTTCTATTACGTGTTCACGCTCGTATATTAGATTAGAAACTGATATTTTTGTAATAACAAATAATAATCACCTTCACGCTGTACCCCGCACACAGCAGGGTAGACAGATAAAAGTAAACCTAGTGTTAAGACACTCCGTTCCCCAGTTTTCGCCGAATTCTGGAGGCAATAAGTGTTGAGTGGCGGAACTCAACACCGCATTTTGCCCCGACACCATGAAGTATTTAATCATTATTTAGAAAGTTGTATTCTGTTTATTATATAAAGAGGAAAGATTTGTATGTGTATATGTGTATAAAACTATTAAACCGATTTTTTTAAATTCTTCCCATTACAATGCTACATTATAACTGAGTAACATAGGCTAATAATTTAATCCATCCAAAAGATTGAAAGAGTTATAACGAAATAAAAAATTCCAATACAAATAAATCATACTCGATAACGATCTCCAGAAAACCTATGTATTTTGTTATGTTTTTACAGAGAAGCTTAGGTTAACGTGGTATAAATATGTATGTAAAAATATAAATGGAACAGAGAAAGTAAACGGTGCTTTCGCTGCATTTACGAGACGGCGAAACGTCAGCACAGCTTTCGTACACAATGCAGTGTTGACATCGACGCTATTATTCGCTAAACGTGGGTAAACTGTGGAGATATGATATTATTGTAGGATATGTCTTTACATATCCTACAAAAATATAATGTCAATCAATTTAACAATAATATCATATCAATTTAACTTCTTAAATTATGTGTAATGAAGAGATATATAGAATGGCAAGTACTAATAAAGTCTCAACTCATCACGCAATGCCTTCAGAGTTCTGTCATTTTTTTCTTATGGAAGCTACGATAATGTAACCCAAGGTATAAACCATCTTTATAACTATCTACACTGCAGACATATATTAGACGAATTTTAATGCGCTATAAATCTTAAAATAATTATTGAACATGATATTTTTTGAAGATAAAACATTTTCTTGCGTTGGTAACTGAGGCGTTGTTTTGAGGAGTTGGCAATAATTTCCATCAAGTTTTTTTTTTTTTTTAGCTTCACGCTATATCCCGCACACAGCAGGGTAGGCAGAGGGAACCTAGTGTTAAGACACTCCGTTCCCCACTTTCTGCCGAATTTTGGAGGCATTGCGTGTTGAGTGGCAGAACTCAACGCCGCGCTTTGCCTCGACACCAGAGCGAAGAAATGAAAATATAAATTTAAGTAAATATTTCATCTCCGAGAGTGGGGATCGAACCCACAACCAGTCGGTTTTACAGTCACACTATGTACCACTGCGCCACGACTGGCCATCAAGTTACACATATTTTATATACATTTTATGTGAAACTAGTGAATAACGTTTAAACAAATTGATCGATGCAATTTAGATTACCATGGTACACAAAACTCATGGCCCGGACCCACATTTTAATGATAAGATTAGGATCTAACGTAGTCGTTGCCTTAACACGATAATGTAGAAGAGACCTTCATCGAAAACCCTGGTTTTAGTGAAGCTGACATTGCGTTGTCAAACAGAGCGAAATATCTATCATAATTTACCTTATCACCATAATTACCTTAACTTAGTGATGATGTGAGCGTGACTGTAACACGACGGTTGTGGGTTCGATCCCCATTTACGACAGTGAATTATTTTATGTGAATATTTTAATTTGTGCGATCTCACAGCAAGGCAAAAGCCCGATATTGAGTTCCGCCATTCAACATGCAATGTTTCACATTATGTTCCCTCTGCCTGTAAATTTCCTCTGATACGGAGTGAAGCTGATGTGTTGGTGCAAGTTTTTCTTGAATTTTACTATTAGTAGGTTGTTAATTATTAAGAGATTTCTTTTGCAACAGTGCTTTTCCGTAAGTATAAGTTAGAAAAATTAACAGATTTAAAAAGAGAACAATCCAGTACGGATTGTTCTCTTTTTAAATCTGATAACTTTATAAACAAGCTTATTTCTCAATAATAAATTCCGGGTACATACACTTTTAATTTTCCCGCACACGGCATGGTATGCGGACAGAAACCTGAAAACTTAGTCCTAAGACAATCCGTTTCCATTAAGACTTCCGTTAACTCACTTTCCGTTGAATTCTCGAAGCATTACGTCATGTGAACTGTCGACAGAAATCATTGCTGAGCTAAGCGTCATTATCAGCGATGAAATAAAATGTATACCTACATAGTGGATTAATAGAGTAACCGCTTTTCAAGTGGCCATTTTTTTTTCATCCGCACTCTTTATCGCGCATATGATAGAGCAGACAAAGAGACCCTAGTTTTAAAACTCTCCATTCACTACTTTACGCCTGGATTCGTTATATAACTTGTTGGAAGGTGAATGTTGAACAGTGCATTGTAGATGTAGAAAACATTATTCTATTTTATTCTTCAATTCGAACGGCGGAATTGTCGATTGAGATGTAGGTCCCCAGACCTACGTCATTTAAGCAAAGCTGAAATTTAGTCCAACATGTAATTAAGACGGTATGCGTACGTAATAACTTGAAAGTGAGTGCCGTTTCAGAAGTAGAGCCAACTAAAGGTTTACGCTCACCCACGTTAAAGCAGAAACGTTCGTATTTAAGTATGTTTTTAAAAATAATGTAAAATATGTATATTTGTTATTACGCAAAGTTAGTGTTTCTTGCTTTTTATAAACGATGGAGTTTTAACTAAATAACCATATATTTTGCAGCTATGGGTGGAATTTTACAAGGAGTTGAGAGTGCGATACGAAGTTTGAATCGTAGTAAGGCAGCGGGAGCAGATCGATTTACTGCCAAATCGATCAAGTGTAAGGCTAGATTAGATTAGATAAGATTATTATTACCAAATCCTTTATGTGGACCTTTATTCCCGCCAAACGTCCGAAATTTTGACACTAATCGTTCCGATTAAAATATTTCTGTTTTCCAGTTTCCGCTGAATTCTCGAGGTATTGTGTGTTCAGTGGCGAAACTTAACGCCACGCTTAGCCTCGTGACCAGAGTGAAGGAAACGCGAAAGATTTTGGGTTCGATTCGCACTCGCGCAAGTGAATTATTCAATATTTACACATTGC
Organism: Heliconius charithonia; assembly: GCA_030704555.1. Classification (NCBI taxonomy): domain Eukaryota; kingdom Metazoa; phylum Arthropoda; class Insecta; order Lepidoptera; family Nymphalidae; genus Heliconius; species Heliconius charithonia. Next base: position 5,565,815 of record CM060812.1, read on the forward strand.
CACCAGAATTAGGCGGGTAGTAGAAAACAGAGTGTCTTAATACTCGGTTCCCTCTCGGCTATATACGGAATAAATCGTGAAGCTGGAAAAAAAGTTGAGTTCCACCACTCAACACGCAGTGTCAGGAGGCACTCTGCTACACAGGTAAATTAAAAAAAAATATCACACAAAGGGTGTTCAAATAAAATAATGTCTTCACAATACTGGATTTAATAAAATTATCATTTGCAGGTTAAATTTCAAATTAGTGAAATAATAAAAGCTGCTGGCTTAGTTATATAACACTAAAATATTATTATATTATACAATTATTTGGTGAAGTGATTTTGTGCTCAACTGTCACGTTCACGAAAAGTCATAACTAAAGAATTAAAATGCATATAACTTTTTTTTATATATTTTTTTTAAAATAACAATTAAAAATTTTATATAATAGTAAAAAGGTACTGTGCTAAATGAACTACATTTATTATTGTACTTAGCTTTAGGTAAATTAATTGGTATAATATATATATTTTATTAAAAAAATATAAATAAGGACGTTTTAATTTTCGGCCAATGTGCGCAGCATTATGAAGTATGAGAATGAAGTTTTAAGAATCTATAAAAAAATAATTACATAGGTATCTGAAACTCGATAACACATTTAATAAAAAAAAAATACACAAAAACAAATACTATAAAGAAATTCCCCATTCTATCCTTTAAGATGTATTGATAAAAGTTGGCAGAACTCAAAACCGTGATTTATTTATCGGAACGAGAAAATGAAAATAATTTAAATATAATCAATCATTCGCCTGAGTGGCAAAAAGCCCACCGCGCCATGATGATATTTATTAATTTAAATTGTTATCTCATTTATGTTTAAATATTAGTGTTTCATTAAAACAATTCGACAAAATGTCGAATTAGGAATGAGGCCGTCGTGGCTTAGGGGCACAAGAGTGTGACTAAAATGCGACGGTTGTGGGTTCGATCCCCACTCGAGAAATTGAAATATTAATTTAAATTTTTAATTTCATTTCTTCGCTCTGGTGTCGAGGCCGAGCAGCGTGAGTTTCGCTACCCAACAAGCCTCCAAAATTCGGGGTAAAGTACAGAACGGAGTGTCTTAACACTAGGTTTCCTCGGCCTACCCTGATGTGTGCGGCCTGAAGCTGAAAAGAAGTATCGAACTAAGGTCAGTCAAAAACATTATAGAAATTATTATGACTCTAGGTCTTTTCTCTGCAAAAGTAATATTCAACACTCCTATTCAAACACGCCTATTCAAATTAAAAAAAATATATCTTACAGAAGCCATTGTCTGCACCCCAATTGCTACTAATCCCATTGCCTTTAAAGCAATAGGTTTCTGGACGTTAGACAAAAAGAATAAAAATATTTTCTTGTTCCTTGTATCCATACATTCCCACGGCATTTCATAGACCGCATGTTTTATTGTTTCATTCTTGAATAAAAAAAGATATTTTTTTATAAAGTTATTTTAAAATACCATAAGATTTTTCTAACATATTAATATAGAAATTTTGTGGTCAGTAGAAAAATACTAAGGGAAGATTTGCCATATATTTGTTGAGCCACCAAATATACCTACAAATACACCAAAAACCGATCGTTTAACTTGCTATAAATGGGAAAAAAATTTAAACGACTAGAATTTATTAAATTTGTATTAAAACACTATTGAAACATTGTTATCTCACACACAATATTCTTGATTTCATGCTGTTTTATATAAAATGCTCATATAAAACTTTTAATGAAGGAAAGAAATGAGAATTTCAACGTACCTTGGACCCGATTAATTCAAATATTATAGATATTTGTATCAATTGTTGGAACATAACGAAAGTAAGAACACCGTAACTAGCAAATGATTCCATGTCCTGGAAAGTTTTAATACAGTTTAAAACTAAAATTAAAAAAAATTATCCTATACTAAATATTTCATAATTGTGATTGTTATATTCAAAAAATATTTATACTCGTATAGGATATTAAACGGAACAGATATAAAGGATATTTATTTATAAATATTTTTTATGACTTTTTAGCGCTATAAAGACTTTGTTTGTGTCCAACGGCGGAACTTAACGCTACATACAGTTGTTTGTTTAATCGGACTAAGAAAATGTGAATTAATATTTTCAAATTCAAGTAATTCCGATCAGTCATGTACGTTCTGTGCCTTGTACTTAAACATATAAGAAAAAATTATTTAAGTTACAAAGATGGACTTGTAAGTGGACGAGTTACAATCAGTGGTTAAGAACATATTTACTATTGATTGATATTTAGTGCAGAGGAAAAATAGGGGACGTTGATTTATGTTAAATAATGAAAATATAAAATGGTACCATAGCAGATATTTCCAAAAGTAAAATACATCCGACGACTTGATGAAATGCGAAGTATACACATATCATTATACCAAATGCATTTGAGGCGAGATCCATGAATCTAGTGATAAATAAAAAGTTAAGTAACAATAGAATTTAAAACACTTTCTGTTATTTAGCGTAGGTACTACAAATCTTCTTTATGGTAACTTGTAACAGATTTTTCTTACTGGTTCATTCATTCATTATATATATATTATTATACCTAGCTATATATGTAACTTTTCCAAAATAATCCAAAATTTTATAAACAAAAGACGTTATAATAATCTACCCTTACATTTAAAGTTATTAAAATTTTCATATTAGAAGTTTCTATATATAGTACAAACTACCCACTTTAAACATAAATATGAAAAACTAAAGCTTTTGTGATTTTATATACAAACAGATTATTAAGTAAATAACTATTTCAAGCAAGCGAAGGTATACACGGGTACCATGTCTTTAATACATGTTAAAAGAAAAAACACAGGTTGGAATAGTCAACGCTCCTTTTACGAAAATACCAATAACGTGTAAATATATACTACTACAAAAATACAAAAAATACAAAAGGTTAAAAATCTTTGAGCTTTGTTGCCAATACCTACGACTCGATTTCGGAATGAGGTGTATGGCGATAGGTTTATATCTGCGTGCGTCGTTTTTGACAAATGGTGGTTTATTTTACAACGTTAATTTTATTATTTATTTTGTTTGAAAAAATCACTCTGTATATACTTACTTTATAATTATTTTGTGATGTTCGATATTTTCATTTAATATTTCAAAGATATTTTGCAATTCCTCTTCCGTATACATAATCATATTAGTATAACTATTACCTTGCTCACATACATTCAACGCAGGTTTTGGAAAGTTTTCAAGATGATATTTCAATATTTTGAGATGACCCCAAACGTGAAATATTATAACTGACATTAAAACGTCGAATGTACAAAATATGGAGGCTCCATCATATGTAACTAATACATTCAGGATCGAGATAAGTCCATATTGTATTTTGTTTTGGACGGTAAATGGAAGGTAAAGGTAAACGGAATACTCGAATGTAGGAGCTGTATCATTTTCCACAGAATGGGTGTTGCCTTGAAATGCACCGGACAACATGTTATTGATAAGTGGACTTAAATTGAACAAAAAACAGCCAACGTACATTTGGGTGTACAGATAAATCGTGTACCATGAGCATAACGTGTCTATTTGTTTATATATCTGAAAACAGATTAATTAAATGCTTTTATGTTCTAAAATTGTATTGAAATAATAAACAAGAAAGGAAACATTTTGATTTTTTTTCTCTAATTATGATAATTAGCTGGTGAAAGACTACTTTTTTAATTTATATAAGAATTTTAAATAATAATTGCTTAAAAAAAGCTTTCTTGTCACGTTTTATAAATACTATCTATTGAACAAAATAATATTATAAATATTAAATATTCTCAATTATAAAGGTTTTAGAGGACAGCGTAGCGCACGGGAATAAGGGTGTGATTGTAACGCGATGTGGATTCGATCTTCACTTGGAGGAATGAACTTGTTACTATTTTCATTTCTTTGCTTTGGCACCAAAACAAAACCCACTGTTTTGTGTTGAGTTCTACCACTCAACACGAAACTCAAGTGGGGCAGGAAATGTCTTAACACTACGTTCCCTCTGCCTACATTGTTATATGCGGGATACATAGTGATTCTGGTTTTCGCTTTTTTATTTCTAAACCGATTAATTAATAAATTTTAGAAGTTTGCTAAAATACAAAAGTGCACTTTAATCGACAAACACATAGTATTCATTACAAGATTGTAATTCAGTGTATTATTCGGTAGTATAAGCGAGCAAAGCCGCGAGTAGGTCGCTAGTAATAAATAAAATGACTACTACTTACTTTCAATGCATATTTTGATCTGTTCTTATGATGAAACAGATGAAAGTTTAATATGAAATGGGCCATCATCTTAGAATATGAATTCAGAAGAGCCATTGTGAATCTTTGCTACAATTTTTATTAAATGAATCACGGATTTATTAAATAAAAAAGAAAATAATTATCGTTATCCATATGTATTAATAAGTATCTATTACTATTAATAAGTATGAGGCCAGTCGTGGCGCAGTGGTACAAAGTGTGACTGTAAAACCGACTGGTTGTGGGTTCGATCCCCACTCGAGGAGATGAAATATTTACTTAAATTTATATTTTCATTTCTTCGCTCTGGTGTCGAGGCAAAGCGCGGCGTTGAGTTCTGCCACTCAACACGCAATGCCTCCAAAAATTCGGCAGAAAGTGGGGAACGGAGTGTCTTAACACTAGGTTCCCTCTGCCTACCCTGCTGTGTGCGGGATATAGCGTGAAGCTAATTTAATTTAATTTAATTTTATTTATTTTAATTAATAAGTAGTCATAGCCTTATTGTTTTTTAGCTCCACGCTATATCCCGCATAAAGCAGGGTAGGCAGAGGGAGTTAGTTAGTGTTAAGGCACTTCGTTTCACACTTTCCGCCGATATTCATAAATATGTAGCCATATTCACGCGCACGTGCATCAGTGATATATGTACTTACTATACTAACTACATTCATTAAAAGTGTTATGTAATTGTGGCCAAGTTCAAAGAAATTAAGTTCACTTTTATGAACTTTGACGTAAATAAGACCTGCTAGAAATACAATAGTGTAGTAGATTATCAAAATTTTGCTGTTTCGTAACGGTAAACGCTTAGGTTCCTCTTTATACTCTTCGTATAGATCTTCAAATGGCCAGCTTCCCAACCAATTTAAATAAAATTTTATTCTCTTCATATATTGCAAGTCCATAACAGTTTTATGATCACGATTTCTACAAGAAGTGTGTGTATTAGTTATGTTACTAATGAAATTGGCGTTTGGTTTGGGCGGAACAAAAAAATCTAATATTTTTTAGAAATCGGAGGCCTTTAAAGTTTTTAAAAACAAGACAAAAATATATATCGTCTATACGTTTCTAAATTATTCAGCAAGATATTCTATGTATTTGCAATAAATAATATATGACCAAATAACAATACTCCACACGAGTTTCCGTCCAATAAGAACCGTTGCCTACGAGCAACTATTCCGATGGACACAATTCCATTTCTTTTATAGTCTTGTATTAGGGGGCCACCTAGCGTACCCTCCTCCATTTGCTCTTCATAGCGTAGAGATGCCGTGGCGACACAAAACGCCGCGTACCTGCGCTTGATTATGGATAGAAGACTGTCCATAATCGCCCAGGTCAAAAAAGCCAAAAACACTGCAAGAGCCGCCCTTAACATCCTGCAGCCCACACTCAGGTCACGCCTCACACTGCACACCCAATTGGCCATCTACAAAACCTACGTCAGGCCTCACCTGACGTATGCCACTCCAGCCTGGATCTCCCTCGCCAGCCTGCTCCAAGTTTAGCTGATGCAACAGGTGTAAAGTGTTGCACTACAGTCGCTCTTTGGTACGTGAGGAACGCCACTATAAAGCGTGGCCCCCATATTGAGGACTGGAGCGTCCATACTCAACACATCGCTGTTTGGATGCCGTCAGGCTGACGCATCAAAATTTCATCATCTTCGCGACACACCCGCTCTCCGGACACAGCCAAGAGAAGGCTGCCCAGAAACGTCGTCCCATCATCTGACTCCGACTCCTGAGCTGCTACCGTGGTCGCTGGTCGCCTAAGCTGGGCATCCTCCGGGTAACCGGGGATTTTATTCGGCTGGGCAGGCCGCCCAGGTAGCTTCCAGCTCATCCCTCCTGCTGTCTTACATCTCACCCGAGTCACATTATCTGGGCCTAAGCCCGCTCCAATGCAACGCTCACTTAAAAAGGCGAAAAATGATCCCACGGCCAGAGAGTTTCACCCTGAAGCCGTTTCAATCAGTTGCTTGTAGGCAACGGCCCTTATTGGAAGGAAACTCTTGTGAAGTATTGTTATTGGGTGATATGTATCATTTATTGCAATTACTTAGAACATCTCCGAATAATTTATCAACATATAGACGATATGTGTTTTTAATTTATTTTTAAAAACGTTAACCGCTTGCGTTTCTAACAATATTTATTTAATCAAAGTATGGCCCATTGTTATCTATGCACTTTTGCCATCTCGTAGGTAGTTAATTGATCCTTTACTAAAAAAACCATTGGAACGGGAAGTAACAAAATCTTTGAAGGTAGTTTGCCCTGCCCCATCGGAGTTGATTTTTATCCCTTGCAAGAAGCTATCCAAATTTCAAAAAAAAATTTAATCTAATCGAGCAAGAACCTCGGGATGAATTGTAAATGTCTTAGACATCCCAATTGAAGCTCTTCTAATTTGGTGGCTGTCTGTTAAGCAGTGTATGGTCTAGCTTTGTCGTGAACCAGCAGTGGATGGTTGGCTTTCCCGCCGTGAACCAGCAATTAATTAATTTTATTTAAAACCATAAATTTATAATAACTAATTTTACATATTAATAATTACTTGTACTTTTTTATAAACGGCATTTTTCCTTTCTCTTCCACGACTTGTAATATTAAGAGTTTACTACAAAATGAGTCTAAGCAATTTTTTCTTATATCCTTATACATAGTTATTGAGTAAATTACATTATAAAGAAAGGGACCGCTACCCTATTTATCAATTTCTTCTATCACGATTTGTAATTACGTTAAGTATTATTTATTGACTTATACTTATTTAAATTTATAAGAGCGTACTACCGCAAAAATACCGTATTTATCTTACCTTATTATTCTTTTATTTGATACTAGTGACCTGCTCGCTGCTTCGCTTTAACTACTCAATAATTTACTTAATACACTTAACTATGTTTGTGCAGTAATATTATATGTATGTTTGCAAGGCAATTAGGTTTTCTAATGAAAAAAAATATATATTAAAACTTTAAATTGCGTTTTCATTTATTTAATTAATCTAAACTTGACAATAGACTGTTAGAATAACGCTCGGCTATTCACGAAATTGAGTTTCTCAAGTAACATAGGAACTAGTTCCTTACAGCGCGAAACTCAGTTATATTCATACTATTACATACATATTAGTTTAATTTCTTGAAGTTTAATTTGTCAGTATTGTCAGTAGCATGACTTACACCGTAGATTAATAAAGTAACCGCTTAAACCGCTTTTTTTTTCATCAGGAGAAAGAAAGAACCTAGTGTAGGGACACTCCGTTTGTCACTTTACGTCTAGATTCGAGATATAGCTTATCGACTGGTGGAACAGTGTACTGTAGTTTTAGTAACCACTAGTGTGTTCTCTGTCTATTTTCTATAGCTCTATTGTCTGTTCTTTGCTTATTACGTTCCGAACGGAGTTACCGTGTATTAAATGCGAGCCCACACAAATTAAAATAACATCCATGTTAGTTAGAACGTGGATATTTCGCTATTTTCGTCATCGTTATGGCTAAATATCGTACTTAGCAATTCTTAAACCGTAGTCGGGGTCAATCAGGCAAGTAGGATGGCCAAGTAATGAGGGAAGCAGCACTTTCAAAGTTCTAATAACACACTATAGTCAGAACAAAATAAGTTAACTGATAAAAGCGCAAAATACAAACAACCGCAACAGGAAATATTCAATAACAAAAAGTTTGAATCTTTTGACATCAACAACAAAGTTATCAGTGTTGCAATTGCAATAACTCTTAAATAATTTTTAACAAAAAATATTTTATTCTTATATTTTATTTGAATTTAAAAGCTTAATAAATAAATTATGAAATTATTTTTATGTTTATGTATTTTTCTCCAAAATCCGAATACTAGTTTTCAATAAAGACTTAAATTTTAATAATTAGGTTGATAGTAATAATTAAAACAAGAAAAAATAATAAAGTATATATTTGGAACCTATTGACACTACTCATTACTTAAAAAGTTACTATTACAGGTGAAGTCAGAATTTTTTTATTGTTTTTTTTTCACATAATATCTATAAATAAAGATATGATTGTTACAAACAATAATTTATCCTTCAATAAAATACAAATATTTTTTAAATAATAATTTATTTCGTTATTTATTTAAATTTATATTTCCATTTCTTAGTTCTGATGTCAAAAAACGCGGCGTTAAGTTCTGGCACTCAACACGCAATGCTTCCAGAATTAGGGAGAAAGTGGGGAATGGAGTCTCTTAACATTCGGTTCCCTCTGCCAGCTGTGTGAGGGATACAGCGTGAAGCCAAAAAAGAAAATTCTATGCGATTATGCATATGAAAATGTATTACACATTTTCATTTTAAAAATTTTAACATTGTGTTGAGACACTCCGCTCCCACCAAGACAGATCCACTTTCCGCTGAACGAGTCCCAAATGGGAATTATACTCGGAACCGTCGTGTATTCAATCAGACACTGCCACTGCACCACAACAGCCTTATATTATTATACGTTCCATATTATTATTATGGGTCACGCGTTACAATTTAATTTGAGGTGGGTACAAGCAATTCTGTTTAAGCCAGTTCTGCCTTGTGCATATTAACCGTGCTTGGGACACAATTAGCTCTGTCAATCTTTATTATTCTTACGAGAATTGTATAAGCAACCCAGCTGGTTTCCCTCTATAATCCTTTTCTTAGGTATACAAATTCAACATTAAAATGAACCATTTTATTACAAGGGTTTTAACAAATGGTATAAAAAATATAACATCTATTTCTGTTTAGTTTGAAAAATATGTTCGATTTTAAAAAATATGTATGTATTTGATTTTTTTTTTTTGGGGTTTTGTAGAATTATGATTAAAACTGGACGCCTAAAACAATATAACTATAATCGCATCCTTGTAGGAATTAAATGATTTTCATTTTTCAATGGGAACTGTTCACCATGTGGAACAACTATTTTTAAGGCGTATTTTATTTGTTCCAAATCTTTCTTTTTTATGCCAATGAAGCTAAAAAATACCTATGCTATCACACTCAACAACTTCTGTTACAGCGGCATTTTATTATTTCTCATAATTTATGGACACAAACAGACGAATTGGCAATCAGGCGAGCGAACAGGCACTTTGGCGTATGAACTAGCGGCCAAATTTCAATTCTATCTACTCACTCTACTCACTCTATAAATCTACTCACGATCACTCTCTTCAATCTACTCACGATCAAATTTCAATTTGAAAGAAATTTTAAATGTTTGGCAATGGCAATTTGTCTTCTTATAGCAATTAGACAACCTAAAAAAAACTTTAAAAAATTGGCAAACATCTTAAATACACCGAGGTCAAGGTTCAACAAGCGGCCTGTCCACGAGCGATCATATACAAGCATAGGACAGACAGTATAGGATATGCAGAAAAGATGGTTAAAGAAGAAGCAGTGTACAAAATAGAACGACACAGTAATTTTAAATGTTCAATGAGGACTCATCCTCATTTTAAAAAGGAAGTTCATAATAAACATTTTTTCTCTTCTTTCTTTAAGGTTTTTTATATGGATGATGTCAACTGTTTACATACTTTAGTATATTATTGTTTTTTGAGGACAGTTTGGCCAATTGAGGCCAGTCGTGGCGCAGCGGCACGATGTGTGACTATAAAACCGACTGGTTGTGGGTTCGATCCCCACTCGAGGGGTGAAATATTTACTTAAATTCATATTTCCATTTCTTCGCTCTGGTGTCGAGGCTAAGCGCCGCGTTGAGTTCTGCCACTGCCTCCAGAATGCGGCAGAAAGTAGAGAACGAAGTGCTTTAACACTAGGTTCCCTCTGCCTACCCTGCTGTGTGCGGGATATAGCGTGCAGCTGTTTTTAATGGTTGAGAAGTGTGATGTGTTTATCCGTGTACCACTAACAGCCTCCGTCTACATCACAGTGATTCTGTCTCAGTAATAAACCAGCCATAGTACAAGACGCATGTTTCATTACTTCCCGTTAATGTAAAATAATAAATTCAATAATTAGATGACGATAAGATGTCTACGGGAACCCAAAACACAGAACTGCTCAGTCATGAATTCCAAACAACTATAAGATATAAGTTATAGTTGCAGGCGACAACTCCTTTAAAGATTTTGATGATAGAAAAAATATTTACATTTTTATTAAGAAAATATAATCAAATATTACTTTTTTATTTACATATATGTACATAGCGCATTAAAACGTCATTCTCATACTGTGCATAATGGTAACAGTGAATTAAATGCAAGGTAAAATTAAATTATAAACATTAAAGATAATTAAAGTTTAATAGGACTTTTATATAATGACATTGAACATACCGTAGGATTGACATGAATGTTTGTTCAAATATAATTATTATTTACGATTTAAATTATTTTACTTTTATTATGATCTGGTTTACAGTTAAATTTAAAAAGAGTAGAATACCTTCATGATATCATAGTTCATTTTTTATTTATCCAATTGATAACGAACTGAGGATCAATTAATTTATTTGATTTAAAATATTCCCACCGACTACACGCAAGCCACTAAAATCACCACAGTATGAACACTAGTTCTGTTCCCACTAGACGACGAGCTTTGTAAAAAATAAAACTATATAGTAGATATATATATAAGTAACGGTATGTGTATTGATGTAATGACAAAGACTACATTTTTCACGTTCATTCTGCACAGAGCAAGCATAGAGATCATAGTGTCCAGATACTCTGTTCTCCATTTTTCGTCAAATACAAAAATTGCGTATTGGATAGTAAACTCAACGTTGTACTTTGTATTACCAAACCATGAAAAATAAAATAATTCACTTATTCAAGTAAACATCGACCCCATAACTATCGCAGTTACAGTAAGACAATGTTCCCACTACGCCACGATGGTTTATATGTTTATATTTTCATATTATACTACTACTATACGATTAGCCTAATCGTGGCGCAGGGGCACAAAGTCTGACTGTAAAATCGACTTCTCGATCGACGACTCGATCGATCGGTTGTAGGTTCGATCCCCACTAGAGGAGATAAAATATTTACTTACATTTATATTTTCATTTCTTCGTTTCGAGGCAAAGCGCGACGTTGAGTTCCGCCACTAAACACGCCTTTAAAACTCGGCGGAAAGTGGGAAACGGTTTGTCTAAACACTAGGTACAGAGGGTACCTAGTGTTTAGACAAACCCTGCTGTGAGCGGGATATAGCGTGAAGCTGATTTTCGATTTATATAATACTATTTAAAAAAACATTTGAGAATAAACAAAATCGGGTGGACTCTCAGCATGTCGCAAATAAAGGTAACAATAATATCATAATCATAAAAACTACGCAAATGATTCCATGGAAAATGTCTGCTGTATTATACATTTTTAATCGAAAGGTCGGTTATTATAAAGTAATTAAAAAAGTCATATTGTTTTTTTCTAATGCAATTGCAATTATAAATATTGTATATATTGTGACGTTTCAATTTCTTACCAATAAAGCTTTACGGCTTAGGATCACAGTCAAACGTACAACATGTTGTTCAGTAATAAAGAAAAGTAAGTACTTGTAATTTGCATCTTCATTTCCGTGGAGCCCTTGAGAATGCTGAGAAAGTGTTGGCTAATTCGCTTATGTATAAAAGCTGAGATTATATATCAGTCTTAAGCTTCGACGACACGGCCGTAAGCCATACCAGTAGATCTCCCGCTATTTGGCCCGGGAGCGTTGAAATCAATTCCTAATCGATCGATCGATATAAAAAAAATACAATTATATAACTAACTTTAATCCAGAATTACAATTTCATGAATATATTTACAGTTACATATAAGTAGTATTATATGAATATATGATTATTATTATTATCTCTCGCTTTTTCTTTCTATATTTTTGTATATAATAAATAAAAATCAGCTTCACGCTGTATCCCGCACACAGCAGGGTAGGCAGATTGAACCTAGTGTTTAGACACTATTCCCCACTTTCTGCCGAATTCTGGAGGCATTGCGTGTTGAGTGGCAGTACTCCACGTCGCGCTTAGCCTCGACACCAGAGCGAAGAAATGGAAATATAAATTTAAGGAAATATTTCATCTCCTCGAGTGGGGATCGAACCCACAACCAGACGGTTTTACAGTCACAACGACCGGCCTCATTTTGTATAATAGAGTTAGTTAATCATACGCAATTAATTGCTTCTGATAATTTTATTTCTTGGTCATTGCAAACCGGGGGTTGAAATGCAGACTGAGAAAGGGAGCAAGCCCTCAAGTACATATCTAGTACTAATAATATCATCAATTTTTTATTATTAGAATCAAGGAAATCTCCTCACCAATGGATATAAAATATATGAAGACGATTAAACGTCACTTACACATTATGGGCGGATGGCCGTTTAATGAATTATACGAAGCATATAAAGAAGAGCTCAAATATATTCCACTAAGAAATTTTAAATTTTTAGTAGTATTCTTTACTGCGATTCTTCTAAACTGTTTATATTATTTAAAATTGCATATAAACAAGTTAGATTTTTTCAAACTTGGACAAATATGCATAGTTCTTTTCATGAATGCTGTAGGTGTGGTAAGTTTGTTTTAGCGTAAATAGATATTATTTATATAATTTTAATATAAGCAAAATAAATAGTGATACTAATCTGTCATTACATATAGAAGCACTCTATTCTCCCAATTTAAGGAAATTTATATCAGTCAGTCAGGAGGAGGAGGTCGGTCGGTCGGTCGGTCAGTCAGCCAGTCATATCGCGTCTAGTTGAGTGAGAAACGAAAGTGTCTTAATAGGGACGAAGTGTATTCACCTTTGTTCCCTCGCTATATGTAGAATAGAGAGATAGATATGTTTTTTTTCCTTCTCGCTAGAAGCAAAAAAATCTCAGCAATAATAAATAATTAATAAAAAAATAATTATGTAGTAGATAAAGACCTACTCCGCCGCATGATAGTGGAGTGTTAAAATCAAGATGAAAAACAAATTTTAACAATTAATCAATGCCAAATACATTGAGATAATACTTCAAATTTTATGTTTGTATTTGTATATTTTAAAATTAAATAATTATGAACACTTTACCCTTTATTTATTTTGAGGTAAGTCTTGGGGCAGTATGACTAAGCGTTACAGGTTGTGGGTATGATTCCGCCTCTCAACATGAAAGCCTCCACAATTCGAAGGAAAGTGGTGAACGGAATATCTTATTGTGTGAAGCTGAAATGGAAAAAAAACACAAACAACACAAAAATATTCTACATTTAAAACATTTAAACATTTGCATTACTATATTGAAGTTTTTTTTCTTTTACTAGCAAAGAGTTTCAATGCCGTTTATGAAATCTTATCGAACGACTGTTGCTGATTTTGTGTTAAAAATACACCTGTTTCACCATAAACATAGATCAAAATATGCTATGAAAGTAAGCCAATTTGAATTTGTGTCTTCATGTATTTTACTTTGACTTATTATACACATCTGTATGATTGCTTATTAATTTAATTAATAACAACCTTTAACCTTATAAGAACCTTTTGGTTACATGTAAAATTTTCATTTGGCGTCAATTTTTCGTAAAAACTAATGAGGTATTTTTATTAGCTTCATGCTGTATTCTCACTGCACTCCTCACTTTACGCCGAATTTTGTATAAAGCAGATAAAAAAAAACCCCCCGTCATATCCCGTGACACGTCCCTATGGTACCTCGATTGAATAGATTAAAATACCATACAAAATTATATGCATAGCTAAAATGATTTCTGTAATCAAGAAGAATTGAAGATTGATGCAAAATAGATTTAGTAGCGGAAACAAAACACGGCTAGTGGCATATATATAACAACACATTCGTTTTTTATTTGCATAATTATATAACTCATCGGTACAATTTTTTTTATTTAATTCACTGTATTATTTTGCGTTTTTCAGATTTACAATGAAGTCAATAAAATTTTAGAATATTTCACAATTTGGATTTTATTGGAAATATTTATGGGTAGCGCTTCGTTCCATGTAATACCATTGTACAATAATATACGATCAGGAGTATTCAGTGCAAGCGATCATAGTTTTGAAAACGGCACCCTCTATGAATACGCTATCTACCACCACATACCATTCGAAGAAAATAATATCATATACGCTATAATTTTCGTACTGAATTTAATGTTAGTCTTTGATGGCTCCTCTTCCTTCTGTATATATGACCTTCTGATGTCCACGATTATAATCCACGTGTGGGGACATTTAAAAATTATGAAACACCATCTTGAAAACTTCCCTAAGCCAGAAGCGGAAATAAGTGAAGGCAAAACGGATGGCATTATGTATAGTAAACAGGAATCTCAAATGATATTTAACATGTTAAAAGAAAATGTTGAACATCATAAACTAATTATGCAGTAAGAAATATATGTTTTTATTGTTTGTATATTGAACATGTTTTAAGGTTCCATATCTCAAAAGATAGAATTGGAACCCTTTGATCTTTGATCACTTTGTTGTCCGTCTGTCCGAAGTACCACGCTGAAATTCATATCAAATATTGAGGTAAAGACCCTTGAAGTACAGAAAGAATCGATCTTTTAAAACAACGCAATCAAAATATATGAGGATTCACGTATATTATATCAATTTTGCTGCGTTTTTGTATATAATTAGTCGGTAATCAAATTCTATGGGTACTTCACGTGTGCCTGCAGTTATGAAATTTTGGAAAAATTGAGAGCATATAATATAAATACAGAGAAAAAACCGCTTAAAGTGTAAATATATTCATAAAACGAAAAAATAATAAATGTATATTTGTAATTTATTTTACAAAAAATGTGTTCACGTGCCAGCAATCTTAAGTATGTCAATTCTTATAAGATATACTGCCCGTTGACCTACATTCTTGAAATTAATACAGAAATTTCGGTAAGCGAGTCGCCCTTAACGATGACTAGCTTAACCGATTTTTACTACTTATTTGTATTTTTGTTTGATATCATTATTTAGATTTATGGATTCCTTTTTGAGTGCATTTGGAGTTATGATGTGCGTTTATTATTTATTCCACCAAGTCTCAGGATGTATTTTGCTATTAGAAATGTCAACTTTGGTAAGCATATATTTATATAAACAAAATTTTAAATAAGATAATACCGCTGACAAAAGTCTAACTGTACTAGATGGAACCTTGCTATTTAATTATTATAGACTCATAATAAAATCTCCTCTAGTTGTTGTTGTTTAGTATTGCATGTTTTGTCTTATTATCTGATGATAATCATCGAAGGCGCTGCAGCAACTGGTGGGCTTGGCCCTGGTGTAGAATATTTATTCAGATCCTCATGGACTTCGTCCATCTATCTGAGTTTTGGTTTTCCCTGGTATCAACTACCATCAGTTTTAACATTTAGAAAGGATTTGGATATTCTTAATAAATAAAATTAAAAATAAAAATTAAATTAAATTAGCTTCACGCTATATCCCGCACACAGCAGGGTAGGCAGAGGGAACCTAGTGTTAAGACACTCCGTTCCACTTTCTGCCGAATTTTGGAGGCCTTGCGTGTTGAGGGGCAGAACTCAACGCCGCACTTTTGCCTCGACCAGAGCCAGAGCGAAGAAATGAAAATATAAATTTAAGTAAATATTTTATCTCCTCGAGTGGGGATCGAACCCACAACCAGTCGGTTTTACAGTCACACTTCGTGCCGCTGCGCTACAACTGGCCTCATAAATAAAAATAACATTAATAATATTATAATATTGCTAATATTTAACAGAATACCGAGGCTTTTGTAAGTTACTCCCTCCTGACTCTCGTAATGTTTCAACAATTAATACAAACCTCTGTCATGTTTGAACTCATTGGATCTAAGGTAAGACATCATATTCATTGTACTGCATAAAAAGGTTTTGTGTAAGTTAAAATAAATCAGTTTCACGCTGGCATGTACACAGCAGGGTGGACAGATGGAATCTAGTATTAAGACACTCCGTTCTCCACTTTCCGACGAATTCTGGAGGCATTCCGTGTTGAGTGGCGAAACTCAACGCCGCGCTTTGCCTCGACACCAAAGTGAAGACACGAAAATATAAATTTAAATAAATATTTCATTTCATCAAGTGGCGATCGAACCCACATCAGTCGCTTTTACAGTCACATTTTGTGCCCATATGCCACGACTGGCCTCAAGTTCCAGTTTTCTGTAAGTTATTTTGATATTTATCAATTTTTTTCCTCATAGCATTTTCTATTTTCAAATAACTTACAAAGATAATAACTAAATTATAAAATACTAAATTCGAAGCACTGAGATACATACAGACATACTCTTTATTTAATCCGACCAAATCAATTAATAATAATTCACAAAATAACAAATTAATGGTCAGTGGCTACGATGAAACTGGTTAATTGGGATGTCAAGAGAGGATCTTGTAATCTTGTTGATCTTGTGATCTTGTTTCGAAATTAATGTCGAAATTAATCCCAATGTAGTAAAATGTCTCACTCGTACAAAGAAATTAACCTTGGAACTCCAATTATAGAGGTCGATGTATAGAAATCAAATATCATCTAACCACATCAAAATCAAATCAGCTTTACGCTGTATCCCGCACACAGCAGGGTAGGCAGAGGGAACCTAGTGTTAAGACACTCCGTTCCCCACTTTCTGCCGAATTCTGGAGGCATTGCGTGTTGAGTGGCAGAACTCGACGCCGCCCTTAACCTCGACACCAGAGCGAAGAAATGGAAATATAAATTTAAGTAAATATTTCATCTCCTCGAGTGGGGATCGAACCCACAACCAGTCGGTTTTACAGTCACACCTCGTGCCGCTGCGCCACGACTGGCGTCTAACCACATGCGAAAGGTTAATAGATGTTATTCTAAGAAAAAGTGCCAGGACCTCATTGGAGTTGGCAATTATAGAAGATTCTCATTTGTCCAGATCCTACTTAACCAAGCTATAATTATAAGCTAACTTAATCATTACTATTTAAAATACGAGACGAACGACGAGAGAAGTAAAAGTTAACACAGACCGAGAGACTCAATAATAGGTATATTTTATTTTGTTATATTTTAGAGCGAAGTTATAAAAGATGCAGTTTATGGGGTGCCATGGGAATGCATGGATGAAAAAAATAGAAAAATCGTGTTATTTTTTCTATACAATGTCCAAACCCCTATTAGGCTTCGAGCTATGGGCTTAGTGACTGTTGGAATACAAACAGCTGCGGCTGTAAGTTTTTCTTTTAAATAAAAACCAATAAATGACTATTTAATGTAAGCATAATAAATAGTTTATTTAATTGATTACTTTATTTTTCAGATTATCAAGACTTCGCTATCATATTTCTTGATGCTGCGAACTTTAACCAACAATTAATAATAAAAATAATATATTTTCTCTAGTACCTAATTTAAAACCTAGTAACATTTATTTAATTACTGCACATATTTTAATCTTTTTCTGTTCCGTTCTTTTATTATGGCGCACCGAGCGTGCCAATTGAGCACAAAATCACTTCGCCAATGCCACGTCGTATGGAGAACACACGAAAGAGGTTGTATGGTAAAAAAAGAGATACTTAAGAGAAAAATGCATGTTTAAAAGAGATCTAGTTAAAATACTGTCTTCATCTATAACAAAACAAAAAATATATATGAACATAGATGATTTGTAATACCTAATATTTTATATAGATAACTTATAGTTTTATTTTTTTAACTTTTTATTTCTGACATTTACTACCCCTATAAGTGTACAGTGTAATAAAAAAAAAATTTTATATTAGTTTAATGTTTTTTAAAAAATTTTTAATGTTCTTAAATAATTACATGATAGTGTCATCTATATATACAAAAGGACATGTACTGACGGACTGAGGTAAGACGCACGCACGCACAGCCGTAACCGCTGTGTGTAGAAACGTGAAATTTGGACCGATGTTAATTTTCATAATCTAAACATCCACTAAGAAGGGATTTTGAAAAATTTTAACCCTAAAAAGATGAAATTGGGGTTGAAAGTTTGTATAGAAAAAAAATTAAATCGGCACCGATTTTTATAAAATTTGAAATTCAGACTCCTAAAAATATTTCATTGAACATGTGTTTCATGGTATTTTAAAATTCATCTCCTAAAGGTCAAATAAGGGGTTGAAAGTTTATACGGAAAAATCTTTAAAACGCTACCGACTTTTACAAAAATTAAATTCATATTGTTAAAAATATTTAATTGAACACGTGTTTCGTGGCTTTTTTAGAAGTCACCCCTAAGGGAGTAAATACGCGGGCGAAGCTGCCCACTAGTCTTAGTATAAAAACAAATTTAGAAAAATACAAATCAAAATTTTTACGCTATTTCAAGCTAATTTATTTTATAAAAATTAAGGTCAAGCCTAACTAACACAACTAATTCCGTGCCAAGTTAAACTCTAGTTTACGGCATCGCAGTTCACGACTGCCGGTCTCCATCTTCTATAGTATAAAAGAGTAAAAAATTGTACATTGGATATATTTACCAAAAATATTTAGTTTAAAAATACTGTTAGAATATAAATCTATGATTTTTAAAATGTCTGTATGTATGTCTGTACGCGCAAACTCGTACTCTCGACTCGTTTTTTTAACTACTAGACGCAATGGCAAGCAATTATATTTAAATTAAATAGCAACAAATGATAAGTGAGTTTCTGGAATCTACGTCTTCTCTTTATTTACTTACAGCAGGCTTCGATCACAACAGGCGGTAAATGGAAGCACCATCGCACGGGTTGTTATCATCAAATAACGTAAAAGACGTTGCGGGCGGCCGTTTGTATTGCGTCGTGGTCGCTCGGTAGTGGCGCAAAGACACGATCGAGGCTCAATCCTCACTCACAATTTCATGTATTTGCTCTGGTGTTGAGGCAAAGCACAGCGTTGAGTTCCGCCATTCAGCACGCAATGCCTTCAGAATTCGGCGGACAGTGGGGAACGGAGTGTCTATTTGAATGCTAGAGAGTGTAGAGTGTTTATTTATAAACTTATTCAACTTTATTCTAGTAAACTTTAGTTGTCATGTTTTATACAAGTGTCAATAAAAAATATTAAAATAAAAGTTTGCTTGCTTTATGTTTACTTACATAAATTTTTTACAGTTACTGTACGAAGAAAAATGGTACAATTTTAAAGAAAATTTGAAAGAGAGAATTTCAAACAACCATATTTATTGTTGTATAAAGCTTAAATTATTTGCTTTTTTAGGTAATTTTAATAATAATAAATAAGCTTTATTTTTACTTTCGAGCTTTTTCTGATATTCAGGCTTAGCATAGCCAGATTTCATTTGATACTATACTCGAACAAGCGCCTTTAACATCAAATTTTGCCCCCTTTTAAGACTATTATTTATTAGAATTTAACCACAAATGTATATAGTTTTAAAATTTTTCCGCAACTAATACTATCTGTCGATGCTAGCTGTCAAACTACATAATTATAAGTCAACCCGAAGGATCCTATTCATTTTGATTACCTTTATAGTATCGAAATCGCTATTATATTCCAAGGAGGGTTGGCGGTTGGGCGCCGGAGTGCATCATTACTTAATGCAATACGCAGTTGTGTACTTAACGCCGGTAATGATCCGGTTCGAACCTGCCCATGCGTGTCGCCATTGCTAGTGACGTGAATCTTCCACACGTACATTTAGTCGCCTCTTACGACACCATCAGTACCAGGATAATCCTATTCTAAGCCGGAAACACGCGGCATGGATGTATTAAACTAATATATTATATCCCGAAACTAATAGTGACTTCTGTTGGTGATTACGTCGTTACCATCTAGATCGTGGAGGGGCCCATCATGGATTATGTCATCAAAAATAAGCAAAACAAAAATGTCCCGTCCTCCTATAGTGTTCACGTAATACTTAATAAGAGGAAATGAAAATATTAAATATTTCATTCCCCCTAGTGGAAATAGAACCCACAATCGTCGCCTTTACGATCACACGCTTATGCCACTACAGATAATATACATATGTGACCTTCAAGCAATGGGTAAACTATTAGTTTATCATTTTCCTATAGGTATCAATTACAAATAAAAAGATCCAAATTAGTCCACGGAAAATGCCGTATGTATTTTACATTTTTTATATGAACTTGCCGACAATTATAAAATATAAAGCGCTTCAACCTAGCTTCGTCCAGATCAGTTACATTTTAAATATAATTTACATGATTTTAATTGTTATTTACAACATTAAAATGTTAGTATCAGTTTACATGTTCATATTTATTTTGTCATATATTTTTTTTATAAAATCAAAATTTCTGTTTAGTTGTGACTCAACATTTCACATTTGTAAGTAATATAGAAGAAGAAGAAGAAGAAGTCTCTACATTTCTTCTAATTTAGAATTCTTCTAATTTAATATAATCTTGCTAATTAAAGAAAACTTTTATAACACGTCTGTTTAACCTCAGCAAGTTTGTTCACATCGCCTTATTTAATTTTAAACTATTATGTTCATATTACTTACTTTTAAAAAGTGAACCATGTGGTAACTTCACCGTATAGATTCACTGTATAGACAATAATAATCTTTTAAGACCAGTCGTGGCGCAGCGGCACAAGCACGACTGTAAACGTGGCAGATTGTTTGGATTCGGGTCCGGCAGAGTTATTTAGCGTTAAGACACTTCGTTCCTCACTTTACGCCGAATTCTGAAGGCATTGCATGTTAAATGGCGTATCTCAATTCCACGCTTTGCAAGGAAATTATTTTGTTAATATGTTTTACATTTTTAAAGTTTTAATCCACACTTAGGAAAGAAAAATACTTATTTAGAAAACGGATAAAAATTTTGAACGTAGTGGGACTTGAACCCAAGCATCCTGGATACTCACACCCAAAGATTATAATCCGGCAAGAGAGAATTCTATTTATTAAATCTTTTAAACATTTTTAAAGTGTTACTCCACACTTAGTAAATAAAAGGCACGGGTGTGTTTTAATTAATAAAGAAAAAACTAGCGAAGCTGCAACTGAAACTGAAAATAATTCTCCGATGCCGAATGTAGAATACAAAGCAGGTTACTTTTCTGAAATCAATTTAGATGATGAGCTTAAAACGTCATCACGTTCTCGTTCGTCTTCTAGCATTTCATCAAGTAGTTCTAGTAGTTCATATGAGAATATTAGCTTTGGCAAATAAAAAAACATGCAAAAAAAAAGAAAACGCACTCGCAACTGTAAAGAAAAATATAGCAAATATTTGAAGATCGCTCATTAAAGACTGGGTAATTGCTAAAGGGAAAAGAAATTGGCACCTCTTGTACAAACAAATGTTTACTGTCCTGTTCAAAATGGAAAATTTACCCTGGAATTGAGAAATGAAATATTTAACAAGTATTGGAGATTAGGAAGCTTAGAGAGGCAAAGACATTTTCTAAGTGCCTCTTTAATACGACTTAACGTTACGAGTCGAAGTATAAAGACAAATAATATTAAACATTACTTTAGGCAAGCAAATTCTGCATTTTATTTAGACAGAGAAGGCCAGGAAATTCGAGTATGCAAAACATTTCTTAATAATCATTTAGGAATCTCGCAAAGAACAATCAGAACCGTTATTGATGCTAAAAATTCAACAATTATACGATAGGTACAGGCTTCACAAAGAAGAAAAAAGTTTAAGTAGAATAGACAAATAAAAAGATTTGAAAGAATGTCAACAGCAATAAAGATTGTAATTACTTATGACTTACTAGCTGTTTAACCATATCCTATAGGTATGTGAAGTGCTTTCTTTTTACAAATCAAGACTAAGCTTACTTTTATGCAAGCATTACGCTAAATAAAAAATCGATACAGCTCAATTTCTTAATTCGTATTTCATATACAGAATAAAAATTACTTATTTCATCATTGAAAATTGGCACCCGTTCGATTATTGAAAAACCATCAATAGCGAAAAAAAATCTGGACCTTTATATATTCCAGAACAGTATATATCTATAATACGATGTACAAAGAAGACAGGAAAGTCGCTCCAGCTAAATGAAATGAATTTTAACGACTTTACAGACCTTAAGTCTCAGGCAGATAATATTAACTTTAACATAACAAAAAATGCTAATGGTACTACATTTAGAGTTACTGAAATAGAAGAAGTATTAAATTTACCAAAAAGAAAACTAATTATCAACAAAAAATAGAACAGACAAGAAAAAACTTACGTGGTTGTCGAGGCTGTGCTAATGTACATATATCTCAAAGATCGCAATTTCAGAACTTACTACGCAAGACATTTTGACACATTTAAACAAATATTGTACCACGATATTATGAAAAAAAAATACAAAGATTTATTATTATTATAACAAAATGATATCCGCCTAGACCGATATTTGCAATCATCCTCCTAGACGCGATAAAATTTCCATAATTATATTGCAAGTATCTAGAACAGTAATTACCTTCACGCTATATCCCGCACCCAGCAGGGTAGGCAGAGGGAACCTAGTGTTAAGACACTCCGTTCCCCACTTTCTGCCGAGTTTTGGAGGCATTGCGTGTTAAGTGGCAGAACTCAACGCCGCGCTTTGCCTCGACATCAGAGCGAAGAAATGGAAATATAAATTTAAGTAAATATTTGATCTCCTCGAGTGGGGATCAAACCCACAACCAGTCGGTTTTACAGTCACACTTTGTACCACTGCGCCACGACTGGCCTCGATTTATTTATTTATTTTATTTTTTATCTAGAACAATTTCATCAGCATTTCTATGTTTGTTTTGGTTTGGTTCTTTGATTATGGCGTTTCGAGCGTGCCAGTAGAGCACATATCATTTCGCCAATCATTTCTATGTTACTTTAGCTTAGGTGAGCGTTTGAGCTACCCCACTTTCAAGGTAGTAAATACGCATACCGTCTTAACCACATATTAAACTAATAATTCTCAGAATTAAGGAAAGCTAAAAAAAAATACAAAAAGGGACGACGATTGGAAATTTAAATTTGGTATCGGTGTATATAGTGCTTTAAATCATTTTAGCAAAATACAATGAATGACAAACAGATATACATTAAGATTTTATAAATATAGAAGATTTAAAAATTGCGTCGTATTTCAAGTTAGCCTTTAACGAAGACTTCTGTATAATTATGAATAAAATATTATAGCTCCTTGAATTTCTGTGTAATACTAACTTTGTGGATGGACACTGTTACAATAAAACGTATAAAATGTTCTTCAATTATAAACAAAAGTAGGTAATTGTTGATAAATGCAAATATTATTTAATTTGCAATTTCTATTCCTTTTAGTATTAAGAAACAAAACAAAAACGTTTTAATTTTAAACAAAAAAAAAATATATATTTTCGTATGTCCCAATTATCAAGATGGAAAATACATTTATGCTTCAAATATCTATATAAATTATTATGATCAGTAAAGCCAGATCGACTGGTTAAACCCAAAATAGAGAATTGGCTAAATACTAATTTATTTTTGCGGGATTTTGCGGGTAGAGCCTAGTCTTATTCCTCCTTGAAATTCTATATACTTTCAATGAAAAAAACATAATTTATAATCATCAGCTTCACGCTGTATCCCGCACATAACAGGGTAGGTAGTTGGAACGTAGTGTTAAAACACTCCGTTCCCCATTTTCCGCCAAGTTCAATATTTATTCTATTCCAATAGCAACGAAGAAATGTCTTCACCAATGAACTTAAGATATATGAAGAGGATTAAATTTCACTTACATTTGATGGGAGGATGGCCGTTTAACGAACTGTATGAGGCATATAGGGAGGATACTAAATATATTCCTTTAAGACATTACAAATCTCTGCTAGTATTTTATTCTATAATATTTATAAATTCTTTATTTTATTTAAAATTCAATATAAATAGGCTTGATTTTTTCAAACTTGGACAAGTGTATATAGTTATTTTCATGACTGCTGTAGCATTGGTGAGTTTCTTGTTTCTGATCAAAAGTTAGAAAACTTAAACATATTATTAAAAAAAAATTATTGAACATGTCATTGTTTTAAAGTTGATCTTATAAAAAGGATAATATATAAATATAAAAGTTATTATTAAACTTATTATTATAAAAGAAACCAGCCAGTCGTAGCGCAGCGGCACGAAGTGTGACTGTAAAACCGACTGGTTGTGGGTTCGATCCCCACTCAAGAAGATGAAATATTTACTTAAATTTATATTTTTATTTCTTCGCTCTGGTGTCAAGGCTAAGCGCGGCGTTGAGTTCTGCCACTCAACACGCAATGCCTCCAGAATTCGGCAGAAAGTGGGGAACGGAGTGTCTTAACACTAGGTTCCCTCTGCCTAACCTGCTGTGTGCAGGATACAGCGTGAAGCTGATTATAATTTATTTAAAAAAAATCTTATGAAGTAACATATCGATAAATTTGATTTCAGACGAATATATAAGATAATTATAGGAGTTTTTAGGGTTTTACACAATTTTGAATCAATATAGAATGATTTCCTGCTGTGTGCAGAGAACAGTGTGCTGCTAATATATATAATATATAAGTAGTATGCTATAGTACAGTATATAAGTAGAATTGTTACAATATAGTTTAACATGTTAAAAATCACAAAATAGTGTAAAGCAATTAAAAATCTCCTTGGCCAATAGAGATAATCCAGGCAAAGATTTAAGATAATACATTTAATTCCTATTCTGTTTTATTTATTATTTTATTCAGTTATCCTTTTATAAATAATATTTTTTTATAGCAAAGAGTTTCGATGCCCTTTATGAAATCATACAGAAAGACAGTCGCTGACTTTGTGTTAAAAATACATCTCTTTCACCATAAGCACAGATCAAATTATGCTATGAAAGTAAGACAATATTATTTCAATAATTATATTTTGCAAAAAGTAACTAAACTTTTCCTAATACGTAGTCTTTCAAAAAAAAAAAAAAAAATATATATATATATATATATATATATATATATATATATATATATATATATATATATATATATATATATATATATATTTTTGAAAGCCTTTCAAGCTAAAAATTCTGAAATTTTATAGCTAACTCGATAAACTTTTTTTTGTTCTCAACCTATATTAGTGTTATTTCTTTTTGGAAGTAATTTAATAGTTCATTTCAAAATTATATTCACTAATTTTGAATTCACAGGTACATAAGCAAGTCCATAAGATATTAGAATACTTCACAACTTGGATTTTAATTGAACTATATGTCGGTACTTCCTCGTTTCATCTGATACCCTTGTACAATAATATAAAATCAGGTGTCTTCACTGGAAATGATCACAGTGTAAACAACGGTACACTTTACGATTACGCTATGTATCTTTACATTCCATATGAACAAAACAATATTATATTTATTTTTATTTTTGTCATTTCTTTGATTTTTATATTCGATATTGGGTCTGCCTTCTGTACTTATGACGTTTTGATGTTAACAATAATAATTCACGTATGGGGTCATTTAAAAATTTTAATACACCACCTGGAAAACTTTCCAAGGCCGGAAGCGGATACGTATGGAAACGAAGAAAGTGACTTTAGGTATAACAAAAAAGAATCTCGACTGATATTTGACATGTTAAAAGAAAATATTGAACATCATAAGCTGATTATGGGGTAAGGAATATAATATTCAATTGCTATAATAGAAATACTAATAATATAACCATTATACTTATTAATTATTATATATTTCGTTTTATTTTTGCGCAAAGACACAAGAACGTGACTGTCAATTGTGAGTTAGATCCCCAGTCGTGGGAACTAATTATTATTTATTAATATTTTCATTTCTTCGCTCTGACACCAAAACTAAAAACCTGCGTTAAGTTCCGCCGCTCAAAACTCAATGCCTCACAAAATTCGGCGGAAAATGGGGAACGGAGTGTTACTTAGCTTAGCACTAGGTTCCCTCTAGTTTGCTATATGTGGGATACAGCGTGAAGCTGTGGATGTGTTTATATGATGTTATTATTGTTGTTTAGGTTCATGAATTCCGTTTCGAATGCATTTGGAGTTGTGATGTTCGTGTACTATATTTTTAATCAAATAACAGGATGTATTTTACTTTTGGAAATTTCGGCTTTGGTAAGCATACTAAACAATATAATAACCATGAATATATTTAATATTTTTTACAAATAATAATTTAAAAAAAATACTGTTAGCGAGTAAAATAGAATTAAAACAATATTTTTTTCGGTTTCAACAGAATGCCGAAGCTTTTGTCACTTATGGTCTACTTACTGCCTTTATGTATCAACAGTTAATACAGACTTCTTTCATATTTGAACTTATTGGATCTAAAGTGAGAAAAAAATCCTTTTTATATATTAAATGTTCATTTAAATATTATAACATAATTATTATCTGGTCTGGGAAGGAAAGTATACAAATATATGATTAAAATTGATAACACAGAGAGGTAGGCCGTTTGTTATTATATATCAAAGTACTGCTTTAGGGACTATTTTTAGTATAGTAGAAAAGCAAAAGGTTTTTATTTATAGAGTTGGCGAGAGACGCAAGTTGCGTTCTAATATTACTAAAACTTAAAATAATATATTTTATAATTGCACGTTACAGAGTGAAATTATAAAAGATGCTGTTTATGGGTTGCCATGGGAATGCATGGATGTAAAAAATAAAAAAATCGTCTTATTTTTTCTTTATAATGTTCAAACACCTATAAGGCTTAATGCTATGGGCTTAGTAGCTGTCGGAGTACAAACTGCTGCGGCTGTAAGTTTTAAATCTTTTTAATTAAATCAAAATCTAGTTAAGTCACAGCGTGTGACTGTACACGTAATGATTGTAGATTCGATGCCTACTCAGGGAAATTAATTACGAAATATATACACACAAAGCGCCGCGTTGAAATTGACTTAGGCTATATCAGCCATGTATCGAAAACTTGATGGAAAATTATTATTAATGTCTTAGCATTTGCTTTTATTTCTCTTGCTATACAGGAAAACCGTCACGCTATTATTTACTCGTATACAAGTAATAACTTAAA
Organism: Heliconius charithonia; assembly: GCA_030704555.1. NCBI lineage: Eukaryota > Metazoa > Arthropoda > Insecta > Lepidoptera > Nymphalidae > Heliconius > Heliconius charithonia. The sequence goes on from CM060812.1 coordinate 5,593,231, forward strand.
TTAAATAATCTTTTTTTTTACAGATCATAAAAACTTCACTGTCATACTTTATAATGCTACGTACCTTAGCTGATAATTGAAAAATAAAAAGTAGACTTTTTTTCTTTTAGTAATATAAATTTTGAATTTGCACATATTTACAGCAAATAAGATCACATAGCACTCCACGGAAGTTATTGCATCACCACGGGCTTCGAAAGATTACTAAAATACTTATATTATATTGTGTGACTTTAAAAAAATATATTAAATATAATATAAATATAACTTTTTTGATTGAAATACTGTAAGTATTATTTTTTTTATTAATTACAGGAAATCCAAAATTATACTTATATTTATGAAGTTAAAAAAGTAATTCTAGAAAATAATATTATATTATTCAAGTTAAAGAAAATTTGAAAATGATAAGTGAAATTATTGATTAATTAGCTTCAAACACACGGAATAGGGTAGGCACAGCAATTCTTAAATAGCACATGAAAAGATTTATTAATTGATGTTCAGTTCCGTTCCTTGATTGCATTGCGAACATTTTGTTGACAAAATTTTAAAATAAATTTAAGCTGTTTTTTTTTAATATATTTAATGGCTTGATTTTGCGATGACAGGCGCAAAATAATCTGCCAGTGTCACGTATAGTAGAAAACTTTAAACTGTTTTATCTATGTATATGTTTGACATATGACATATTTTGACATTTGACAGTAGTTGTTGACGTTTGAATTTAGTTGATCGGTCTTTAGCGAGAATATAACTTTGTTATTTTACATGAATTTATACATTTATTATAATTATCTAATGAAATCAAAAGTATAAAATGCAGCAACAAAATCTCCTGGAGATAGTTCCGGAAAAGCTTTTTCAAACGCATTATATTAATGATATAGATCAAGTGCAAAAGAAACTGCAATATGAAATTGAAAGAAAACGAGAAGAACTACGGGCCATGGTTGGGTACGTATACATAAATATTTCACAACATGACCATAAATTTCTGTAGGTATTCATTTCCCAAGTCATCCATTCTTACTACCTGCGATATAATTTGCTTATAAATATTATATTATGGACTCTAGAGGCTTTTTTACTTTTTAACATATTACACATATTCTTCTCACTCACTTACCCATATCATTTTATAAATGTAAATGTAATGCTTTTAGCGAGAGATATCGAGATCTAATACACGCAGCAGATACAATAGAAGAAATGAAGGCTACAACTGGAAGTACATTGATACATATAAATGAAATGATTGTTGCTTGTAAAAATTTACATGACACTCACTTGGTTGGTTTTAAGATAGATGAACGGCCTGTCCAGAGTCATAGGTAAAGATCAAAAAATAATAAATAATTAAAAATGTATATTGTAGCTTGATTAATGTTTAAAAACTAAATTGAAATAGTCTTTTACACCTCAACACATTTTTACTCTGTACAGTGGTCAAGACATTTCATGTACATTGTTGGTTAGGAGTATTTACCTTGGAATTGAATAACTTAATTGAACCTGCTCAAATTTCAAGGAAAATTCACTCTATCTATAAACAGTGGAAACTCTAATTTAATAATTGATATAGTTTTCAGGTCAACCCAGTCCAAATTATCTCTATACAAATAAAAATATTAATGGAAATACCAGAAAAAATTTGGAAATGCATTAATGTAAATGATTATGTGAAAGCTGCACAGTTGTTTATCATAGCAAGGCATATTAATACAGGTATTTTTTGTAACTTATAATTTATTAGTTTCAGTTTTTAAATTCTTATAGATAATGATGTACTCATACAGGTTTATACCATTCGAAAGTAAAAAAAACCTAAAATATTTTATTTCATACAGTAGAATACAAAACAATTTTCTAATTTGTAAAAGACTAAGAATACATGTATACACATAATCTAAGAAAATAAGAATTTTGCCCCTCCTGAGAAAATGCCTAATAGACTGTTAGCGGGCTTATACTCTAAACTCGACAATATGTTGTATTATAGATATTTATTTAACCCAATTCATTAAAAGAAATGCATTTGCAGCAGGAAGTGATTTTTTTACAAATAAATTGGGTTATTCTATTTTTCTATATAACAACATTACTTATGTTACAATGTTACTTATGTTAAATTAAAAATTGTAAATAATTTTCAAAAAGTATATTATTATAAGTTGACTTCATATGAAAGATCAATTATTACCAGTTCAATAATTTATTTAAATAATTACAATTTGCTTAAAATACAGCATTTTTATATACATTAGTAATTTAAATAGATATTTTTTATTAAATTACAGGCTTGCAATTGCAAATTGGCAGTAAAGATATTCAGCCAGGAATGCAACAATTAAAAAGAATTATTCAACAGCAGTGGTATTCGATATCTAATTTGAGCGAGACTATAATAGACATGTGCAAACAAAAGTTGCAAGATGTTGATATTAGTGTTGAGGTACAGAATGTCAGATTAATTTTGTTACTTCATCAGTTTCATCTTGCATTCATTGTTAAAACATTCCATTCTTACACTTTTCGAATTTCAACTCAAATTATAATACAATAATCTTATATTCTTTTTTTTATGATATTTACGTTAATAAATACTTTCTGAGGCCAGTCGTGGCGCAGTGGCAGGAAGTGTGACTGTAAAACCACTGGTTGTGAGTTCAATCCCCACTCGAGGAGATGAAATATTTACTTAAATTTATATTTCCATTTCTTCGCTCTGGTGTCGAGGCTAAGCGCGGCGTTGAGTTCTGCCACTCAACACGCAAGGCCTCCAGAATTCGGCCGAAAGTGGGGTATGGAGTGTCTTAACACTAGGTTCCCTCTGCCTACCCTGCTGTGTGCGGGATACAGCGTGAAGTTGATTTTATAAATACTTTCTTATTTAAAACAATTGTTTATATTTCAGGTAGCCTGTTCCTGTCTTATAGGACTTTATTTACTCGATTCGCAAACAATGATGCAATTGTTAAATACCCTCATAGATCTTCATAGTAATTCAAGCTTAAAAACTACATTACAATTTGACTTAGCTCAAATACTGGATGGTGATGTCAAAGCGCAGATAAAAAAGAAAATTGTGAATGGTGTCAAAATAGTTATGAAAACTGTTGAATTGGTTTTTGCCTGTTTTGTGGGTAATGTATCTAAAAATAATAATCTTTTATATTTTGTTTTTATTATGCATAGATTTTTAGTTTTTTATTTATTTATGGACACAATAATTATACTTTGAGTTTTACAACTTTTACAGCATATATCACGATAGTTTAACACATAGAATTTTAAAATTGCAATGAGTTACAATTTGAAATAATTAACTAGATTTTTTTTTAGTTTCGTCGCTGTGCTGTAGTAATACAAACAGTGGCGTTGAGTTTCAAAATTCAATACCCAATATCTCGAAATTGGTCTGAGTGAGGAAAATCTTTAACATTAAGTTCTCTTTGCCATGCTATATGCCATATGACGTGATTCACCACGTAGAATAGGATCCCACTGGTACTGATGTTGTTAGAAGCGACAAAAGTACGCGTGGGAGAGTCACGCAATGTGCATAGGAAGACTTAACCGGTTTATTACCATCCCTCGTACCTTAAACCGGCGTTTAATAGTAGCTTTATATCACTGCGTTTTGCATTAAGTAATGCTGGTCTCCGGCGCCCAACCCCAATCCCTCCCTGGAATTCATATTCCATAGCGGTACTAATAGATACACTACTCCATAAGGGTACCAGCATCTCTGGTGTTGAATCGTTCGCGTTCGAATCGTTGGAAATCCAATGATCTGTGAAAGGCTTGGTACATTGGCTTTGTGTTTGTAATGTTCTGGAGAACTGCTGACATGTTACCTGCAGCTGAATTTTCTAACCGCGCAGTACGTCCCAAGCACTAATACCATCCACACCACCTGGATACACGGCAATCCACTACTGTGCGGTTTCGGAGGAACTTCCTTCCACGCGCCACTCAACTGTGGAATCGCCTACCTGCAGCAGTGTTTCCAGGTCAATACGACCTGGGTACCTTCAAAAAGCGTCTATCTCCTCCATAAAGGCCGGCACCTTTAACTCCTCTGATGTTACACGGAGTCTTGGATTATGGTGATCACTTACCATCAAGTGACCCGTACACTCGTTTGCCTTATCTTTTTCCATAAAAAAAATGCGCAATATAGGGTGAAGCTATATGAAATCATTATATCATACTTTATAACCACAAGCACTACACATAAATCTAGTCCTTTTTTTTTCAGAAAATGAAGGTGGTGCAGTATTAGAGGAACTTAATGATTTGTATGAAAAAAAATCACAGCCATTACTGGAGTTAGTGCAATTTAGTGATGCAGCTGCTTTAAAGCTATTGCCTTCTGGAGTCACTACGTACAGGTATATGTTATTATTAATTTCTCAATAGAATTTGTTATCTATGTTTATAATAATATGTGAACTTTGTATCCTTTTTTATTATAAAAAGAAATTGAAATTTATGAAGACAATATGTGCTTTATATAGATTTTGAGTGGAGAACGTTAATATTTTTTTAAGTAATGCCTAAAAAACATTAAATTAAAAAAAATAAAAAATATAGAACATACTACTATGTTTGACATTATACAATACATTGTATGCTGAAATTCATCCCCTAATTTTTTTAGTTATGTAAAAATAATAAAATATAACTATTATACTAATTATAATAGTAATTCAAAGTCCATTCAGAGGAAAATAGTACCCAATATAGTAAAGTTAAACAACATTTTGGACATCTTCAATTAGTACAAAATGCCTTTAAAAATTAACAAAAGAAAAATAAATGATAATGATAAAAGAAATTGGTAAAATCGTTTCATTTGAGTAATAATAGAAGTATTTGTGTGTAACAACTTATTTACACAGTTAACATGAGAAAATTAGGTTCTAACAAGAATATAAGAATTTCGACGTAGCTTGATAGTAACTAGATTAGTTGTAAGAGGCACGGGTTCAAGTCCTGTCACAGCCATATTTTTACATATTTTATAAAAATATTTTACCATACATTTTATTGTTGTATCAGGTTATCGTCAAAAAAAGATCTCCAACCGTTAGCCAAACACGAAATAATGCAAAGTGTACAAAAATGGAGTGTATGGGTGCAAACATTCATCAAAGATAATGTTCAAGCATTGTTGCAGAATATTACAAGAATTAAAGCTTTACACGAAATTAGAGAGGAAACTTTTAAAATTGGTAAATATTTATTTTAACATATTAAAAGTGTCGTAAATACTTAGAAAAACATGTTTTCTGAAAATTTATGATAAATATTTGTTGAATACAGTTTTAAGTATGTGACTATAAAAGGCTGAATCCCAAAATGGGTAAACTTTTAGGAAGATCAGATAATCACTTTATCCATAAGGTTGCATTCCCAACCAAACAAAAATTATGTACATATATAATTATTATATTTACGATACACTTAATATAAAATTAGATTTTTTTATACTTAATATAAAATTAGATTCCATTTTTTCAATGTGCGCAATGAGAATATATAGTAGTAGATAGTCTGCAGCCCACCGCACCACACTCTCAATCTCATAATTTTTTGCTGAACTTGGAGACATTGCGTGTTGAGTGGTGGAACTCCCGCCGCGCTTTGGTCTTCACATTAAGGAGAAGAAAATGGAGATATTAAAAAGGCAATCAAACCGACAATCTGTCGCGTCACACTTTCACACTTTGTGCTGTTGCGCCACGAATGGCCTGATGATTATGATGTTCTTTCTATTTCTAGAATCGCCTCAGAAATGGTCAATAATATGCAATTCCCTCGACATACCAGCTGTACACGTGTGGTGTCATTATTTCCAACCACTGTTGACGTCTCGCGTCAAATTGATAATAGATAACAGGTGGCAGAGAGTGTATGACACATTCAAAACGCAGCTACTGGTGGATTTGACTAAAGTATGGATTTTTTTTTAATATTTATGATGTAATGTAATTTCAGCAGCAGGGCTGATTACCAAATTTCCGAAGATTTTTAGGAAGTTTTCATGTTGACTGGCGGGGATCAACGCCGCACCTTGCCTCGTTGTCAAATCGAGGAAATGAAAATATTAAGTAATGATTGTGTGTCCCCCGAGTGACAATCGAACCTACAACCGTCGCTTACAGTCATGCTCTGTATTGAGAAATTAGTGCCTGCGAAATTATTTCTTTTTTATTTCTTGTAAAGGTGTCATCAGACAGTGAAATAGAGAAAGAATCGGATATAAACTGGTTCGTGTGGAAAGACCTCATTGGCGATACTGTTATAGAATCAAGAAACGATGTAGTGAAAGTTATGAACAATCTTATGAAAGGTATTTGTTTTTTTTTATAATATAAAAAAAATCAGTGTTGAGCGGTGGAGTTAACACCGCGCTTTGTCTTCTTGCTATAGCAAGAGGATGAGAGTAATTTATCCCCGATTGGGAATCGAATTCACTGTTGTTCCATTTACAGTGAGAGGCCGCACTTTGCCTTTAATTCAAATTCTAAATTATTCTTGATTATTTAATTTAATTCTTGATTAAAATAGACTATCTATTATACGGACTTTTGAATCGTCGAATGAACATATAAAAAAATACCACCGATTCGGAAGGCAGTTTTGCTGAAAAAAGCCGCCAATAGATTTATTATATACCTTATGGAGATGGATAGACATATTTTTTATATTTTAAAATAAGATTACTGTATAACATTACTATTCTGTTTTTTTTTAATAAATAAATTATAACATTGACAGGTATGTCGCGCCAAGACCGTGGATTCACACAAAATTTGGAAAAGCTCTGTCAGAGTTTAGACGACGAACTACAGAAGCTTCTAGAAGATTTGAAAGACTATTTGTATCAGGAAAAGAGAAATGACAAAATAATTGTATTCGACGAAGAAGATAGTGTGGAACAAATCTTCACTGATAGAGAAATAGTAGAAGAATATTTGAGGAATACATCTGATAAAAATATTTTCAAGTACGTTTTTTCCATATTAAAAATATATAGAAATACAAAATGTAATATAATTATGTCAAATATGTATGTTTCTCTTACGTATCTCCAACATTGTGAGTTAAATGGCGGAACACAACACGAATACCATATTTCGCCCCTCTTTTTAAGGCCATTATTTTTTAGTATTTAGCCACAAATATATACTTTCCAGATTTTTTTATAAATTCTAGGTCAACTGGAAGTACCCTATTAATTTTTATTCTTTTTATAATGTCGAAATACGCGTATTTTGAGATATGAACAGCCAATTTGAGTTTTAACTCAATATCTCCAAGCGTTCCTGAGATAAAGCAGACAGATCCCACGCCTCTTAGAAACCGACCAGAAGACGCGGGTTCGAGTCCCGCTACGTTCAATTTTTTATACGTTTTCTAAATAAGTGTTTTTCTTTCTAAATGTAGAATAATTTAAAAATGTTTAAAAGTACATAATATATATATATATATATATATATATATATATGTATTTTAAATTAAACAATAAAAAAAATATAATTAATATATTTTTTCAGCATGATAAATTACATAAAGGCATGTTTTGAAGAGCAATCTCTTCAAACAACAGAACTACAAAAGAAAACATTATGTATATATACAGCGCGTTTTCTTCAAGCAATTGCCACCCTTATGCCTAATTTGCATAAGTGCTATATTAATGAAGTAACATCAATGAATGATAACGCTATAAAAAGCTGGAACGAAATGGGTGTGATTTTAAAAGAAAATTGTCACTTTTGTTGGACAAAATGGCTGGATATAGTAGAAGAGAAAATTATGGACTTGATAAAGGGCTTACCTCAAGAGTTCTCTTTGGAAGCGAATATTGATTATTTGATGATGGTATGTGTTAAAGTTGATGTATTATCGTAGCTTCGTTTCATATATATTTAAAAAGATAAAAATAAATTAGCTTCACGCTATATCCCGCACACAGCAGGGTAGGCAAAGGGAACCTAGTGTAAGACACTCCGTTCCCCACTTTCTGCCGAATTTTGGAGGCATTGCGTGTTGATTGGCAGAACTCAACGCCGCGCTTTGCCTCGACACCAGAGCGAAGAAATGAAAATATAAATTTAAGTAAATATTTCATCTCCTCGAGTGGGGATCGAACCCACAACCTGTCGGTTTTACAGTCAAACTTTGTACCACTGCGCCACGACTGGCCTCATCATATATATTTTTATTCGTTAATAATTAAGGCACATCTGTTTCCCACTTTCGGCCGAATTCTTTAATAAAAAAATAATTTCTGATGTTTGATGTACTATTTTTTATAGTAAGGTAGAGAGTAAAATGTGATATTTTGTCATTGGTCAGATTATATCCGCTATTTTTACTATTGTTCAATTTGTTCATAAGACTACTGTTGTGAGTCCGTTGTGGCTTTTGTTGTTTTTATTAAATTTCTTGTTTTATTAAGTGTAAAGTTGTTTTCTGATTATTTTGCTTTTGCTATATTTATATTTTTTTTATTTTAAAAAATAAGTTAACCTGGACTAAATTCAATAGAAATGAAAAAAATACGTAAAAAATTTGGTACAATATTTCTGTGTTTACATTTAGTCTCATCAATATTGGAAAAAAGATTTCGGAATCGAAAGAAAGAGTAATACATAATGCTTATATTTACATGAATCGAATTTAAAAGTCAATCATCAAGTTTTAATTAACTCGATGGACAATGTTTAATTTACGACTGTATTTTTGTTTTTTTTACTGTATCTTAATGAATAATATATGTAATCGTATTATTTCAACATTTTAGCAATGGGACATCATAAAAATAGAAGAGAAAGACGAAGAAGGAAACTCCATAGAGTCAACCATAAAAGTTCCATGCGGGCCTTCTTTAAAGTTACAAGAATATTTATATTCAATTAGTCGAATTTTAGATGAAGTTATTCCCCATACATTGCCTATAGAAATCCACTCTATGTTTATAGAGAGGACTATTGCTATCTCTTTTGCACACTACAATAAAGTTATACGTGAGAAAGAGACGGACATAACTCAGAGATGTGCTCTTCAACTTTTAATGGATGTTAGACATTTGACTTTACTAATGGTGGCCAGAGAGAATAAAAAAGCTATGGAACTGTCTCAGGATATTTGTGAGTTTTTAAGGCAAAAAATTGATCCATTCGATTATGATGTCTTCTATCCGTATATACAGACTAATTTGAAGAGATCGGTGCAGAGAGTGCAGGTTAGTTTTTTGCTAAGATCTTGTTTAATACTAGGTTTTACCTGTGGTTTCGTCCAAATTATCAAGAAGTTAAACATGGCACATGCAAAATTCCCATAGTAACTGTAACCGCAGATACACTAGAACTAGTTTAACGAAAAAAAATTTTTCACCTCTATTTAGTAATTTCTGAGACTAGTATGTTCCAAACAAGTTCTTGTACTTTATAATACTAAGTATTGTAAGTATAGATCTTGTTATGTATTTGAGGATTTATATTTTAGTATGAATGTTATAATTAATTAATCATTGTATTAACCGTCATGGTGCAGCTGCATATCGTCCGACTGTAAATTCTACCTTTCTACAACCGTCGTTCAAATCGGATGAATTATTTTTATTTATTTGCTTTTGTGACAAGGCAAAGCGTAGCACTGACTTCTGAAATTCAACACTCAATTGTAAAAAAAAACAATCAATAATCAAAATAACAATCAATAATGTTAATATATTTTAAAATAAGAAAATGCAGCGAGTGTGTCTTATTTTCAGACATTACTAGGCAGTCTCATTCTCCATCATGGTCAACTAACTGGTATTATAGGCAACAAGCCCATCTTGTCCGGGGGCAGTGGGGACAAAACAGCCTCCCTCCTAGCGTCAGCTGACACCCACTGGTTCTCAATCCTGCCCGTTGCCACCCCAAATGTGAATAAGAAACAAGATAAAATGGTCAGTTGATGTTTTATTTATTTATATGTAAAAGTGTTTTTTTTAATTTTACGCTGTATCAGATATTTTGTTGTTACAAGATACTCTGTTTCTTTTTTTTCTCCTGAATTTCAGACATTGCTTATTAAATGGCGAAACTCATCGCCAACCTTTGTCAAAAAGAGAAATGAAAATATTAAATATTTCGTTCCCCCAACATCGAACCCACAACTATCATGTTTGCAGTTAGACGTTGTCCTACTGTGCCACATAGGCCTCTTTTCTATTAAATTAGCTAGTTCTATTACATATCCTGTATATGTAGATATGGAAGTGTCAGCGCTCCTTTTACGGGAACAGCATATATGGTAAAATATTTTAAACCCATACATATAAAAATAAATAAGATACCTCGATAATAGTTTAGACGTAGGATTTTTTTTCATTTCACGATGTTTATCCACACCTATATTTCGTGTGACGCAGTTACGCATAGATACCGTAACGATATGATAAACTATAACGTAAATACATACTACTACAAAAATACTACTAAAGGTTAAACAAATTTTGAATTTTCGACTCGACTCGATTTCGGAATGAGGCGTATGCGGCGGTTTCCCTTTGATACATTTTTGTGTGCATGCGTCGTTCTTGACAAATGGCGTTTTATGTTACAACAATATTTTTTAGTTTTTTTTTATTTGAAAAAAAAAAACTTTCATTTTTGAGATTTTTTTTTTAAACTGTGGTTTCATTTAAAGTGGTGCTGACACTTCCACCCTGTATATATAAGAAACTATTTTATTGTTCATTATCTTTTAATTGATTTCATTGAGCGCAACTTACAATCTTTTTGTGTTTTTTTGTATTTTAGTATCAACATTTAATAGAAAAATGTTAGGACTGTTTTTTGTAGAATTTTAAATATTTGTATTAAATTATATCGCAGGATAATCGCTTCGATATCTACGTGCTATGAGAATGTGGTAAATACGTGTGTATAGAAACATAGTATATATTTAAAAAAAATAGAATTAGTTTGTCCGTAATAATACTTTTATATAGATTTTAGTAGTTTGTGTCACTAACAAAATAGTACGATGCAATGATTTGAATGTACATATGCATGATAAAAATGATGATGATATGAATTTGTAATTGAAATATATTCAGTTAGTAGATACAATAGAAAAAAAAATCTCCTTCACGAAGTATATAACTAAATATTTCATCTCCTCGAATGGGGATAGAACCCACAACCAGTTGGTTTTACAGTCACACTTCGTAGCGCTGCGCCACGACTGGCCTCATGCAATATGCCTAGATGCAATAGATTGAGAATATATTACTATACAAACAATAGTTGGTGGTTCGATTACTATTTGAGGTAATGTTTATATTGTCATGCATCCTTTTTCAATCAGTGTGAAATGTAGCATTAAAAGGTAATAATTTAAACATTAGTACCTGAAGAAAACATAGCTATTATTAAGCTTTGTTTTCTTATATTATTAATTTAAACGATAATTTGTTTATGCATAATTGGCTATGTTCTGTGTATAATACTGTATTCATTAATATAAATTTAAATAAAAATATGAACCGCCGTAGAATATACTATATACTTTTGATTGGTTTATAAATTTATTTATAAATATATGTCAAAATTATAATACAAAAAAAATATTTGCTTTTTATAACTGATTGATATTTTTATTGGTAGTGTAAAATTGAACTTTTAACATATTTCTCTTTTTTCAGGTGAAAAAGAAGCCAGTGCAATCAAGTCCGAATAAATCAAGATCAGATATAACAGATATAATGACTAGTTCTCTACCAATTAACTTTGCTAATGCGAGATCTGGGGCGGCCTCGTTCTTTAATTCCATTTCTACTGATTGGTTTAGTGGTTAAAGTGTTTTAAAAAACACAATTGGTATTTTACAAATTTCGGACACAAAAATTTCTAAAAGTAAATAAACAAGAAAAAAAACTGATAATCTTCATACGGCTGATCATATTTTCTTGTATCATGACTTAGAACACTCTCGATTAAACCACTTTTCAAACGAAAAACTAATTAAAATCTATTATTACGTTTCGGAGCTACGGTGCTACAGACAAACACACAAATACACAAATGCGTCAACTCACTTATAACATATCTTTTGTTTTCGTTGAGGATACAAAATATGTAAATATTGTTACTGGATTTAACTAACAATGTATTATTAAAGTGTAAAATTCTATTATTTTTTATTTATTACAATTAAACGACATATAAAAATGAAAGTAGTTATTTATTCGTAGTTTATAAATAAAAATATTACCACTCAACACGCAATGCCTCCAGATTTCGGCAGGAAGTAGGGAACGGAGTGTCTTAACACTAGGTTCCCTCTGCATACCCTGCTGTGTGCAGGATACAGCTTGAAGCTGTTTTTTTTTTTTTAATCTATAAGTCATTTTATTTTAAATTATTTTTTTTTCTTATGAAAATTTTATTTAATACGTGATATTCTTAGCGGGTAGCGATTAATGCTTATATTTTATTTCAATCACGTTGGTTCCTTGGTACAAATGTTTATGAGACAGTCATTGATTTTCTTTAAAAAGACTTTTTCTTTAAAGAGGCACAGTGTGTCACTGTAACTTTGACTAGTTGTGGGTTTGATCCCCGCTCGAGGAGATAAAATATTTACTTACAGTTATATTTTAATTTCTTCGCTCTGGTGTCGAGGCAAAGCGCGGCTTTAAGTTCCCCCAATGACACGCAATGCCTCCAGAACTCTGCGGAAAGTGGGGAACGGTGTGTCTTAACACTAGGTTCCCTCTGCCTACCCCGCTGCGTGCATTGCGTGACTTTTATATTTAAAAAGACTATCCATCCAAAGCTAAAACTCTCAAGTCGCCTCGTATTTTGATAAACCTACAGACAGTTATGGTCGAGTTACATAGTTATTTTACTTATAGATATTTGTAGATTTTATTAGTACATGTTGCTCATGTACTAATAAAATCTGGACTGAAGTGGATTATACATTAGAATTCAGGAGCTTTCCTGAAATCCACCAATCTTAAAGAGTATTTCAAACTGTTAACTTCTACAGGTATGATATACTTTCCCACTCGAACGTCATTATTGTACCACTTTTCCCAATCGAGGGGATGAATGAATAAAAATCAAAGCGTTACTTAAATATGATATTCCTAACAATACCAAAGATTCTGAAAATAAAGGTGATCGGTAGTAGCTAAATTATGCACATATTATTTACGATACTATTTCAAGTTCTTATGTGTTGTTAAATCCCATTAATTTGTTTTTTTTCTCTTTCTCATGTATTAATAAAAAGTAATTTTAAAGATATTAAAAAAAATGTAAACAAAAAAGTATACTATTGGTGCATGTTGTGTTTTCGGGGGTCGTTCAAGTATTACGTAAGCACTATAGGGGGTCTTGGGTTTGCTTATTATTGACGTTTTCAATGAAATATTTCTTAGAGGATTGCTTATTTTTGATGACATAAGGGGGAGAGGGGGGGGGTGTCAATAATTGCTTACGTAATACTTGAACGGCCCCTTCCTGTAAAGGGAATAACACTTAGCAATGTATTTTTTAAATATTATTATTTATATTAATGTACTGTGTATATTCTGTTGGGGGGCATTATAAAAAAATACACAAATAAATAAATAAGACCACCAATCATCACCTTAGACGCAATAATGTTTCCATAATTATATTACAAATATCTGGAACAATTCCCGTAAATAATACACGTAAAATTTAGACTTCAGCACCGGAGATGCTGGAGTCATGTCAATAATTTTAAGGAATCAAATAAAAGACATATTAGAAAATACTACAGCTCATATAATCGAAGTTACACTTTCATTTCATTAACAATGATCACAAAAGTTTTCATCTATTTACGCACCGCATAGAATATACATACAATCGCATACAAACTAAATCAATTTTATATTTGAACCTAGTCATTTAAAAATAATTTGCTGAAAACATTTTTCATATATTTATTTACATTAAAATTCGCAAATACAACTTTTTACACAATTACTTTTTTTACATAATGTCTTAACGTTATAGACTTATATTTACATTTTCTATTTTAATCAATCTTAATCAACGTTTGGTCAATTCATCTTACAAATAAATGTATTTTAGCTCAATGATATCAATGAACGTGACTAACTAAAATCTAAATAGTAACCAAAATTTAATTTCAGTTTAAATATACTACGTTAATGATAAAATCTTCTAAATTATCATCTCAAACGAGGTGTAAGTAAATGTGCCGCTATATATTTAGAACTATTTTTCCACACAAGTAATACAAACTTATTAATAAATGAAATTTGTATGAACGTTAAAATGTACAAAAATGATGATGAATCGTTATTTTGGCATTTAAAGCAATATGATTTTATAAAAATTGATTTCAGACGTAATTTGAAAAGTGGCAATAATTGGAGCAACAGTGAAGAACAACATTATATTATTTAAAACGAAAATTAAGAAAAATTCAACAATAATCTACATTCTATTATTCTAAATATTCTAGTTGGTGTTTCAAATCGAACCACTAATAGGATTTTTTAATCTATAGTTACAGCAATAAATTCTGCAAACTTAAGCTTTTGATCTAATAGTGATCTATATAATACTAAATTATCGCAACGAAGCAAAACAATTATTATTTTTCTTTGTAATTCAAATAACAGAAATAAATAATATGTCCTTATATATAATTTTATTATATAAAACTTTTTAATACAGTGTTAAGAATTTGTTGAATTATTTTAAATTAGTACCATTTGCGATTTGTTTTATTTATTATAATTAACTATTAAATTTTTTTGTTTTAGATTCATACTTTGCTTAATTTAATTTATTGTTTTTTAACATATGATTTATATCTTTTTTAGTGAAATATTTTATATTTAACTGAAAAAATTATTGCCGTGATTTTCTCTATTATTAAAAAATATTAAAACATGGGTTTTATATATATATTTATAACTAAATATGCTTTCAAATACAATGGTACTTCGATGTTCTAACATTATAATTATTTGATGCAAATAATTTGCTCAAATCCATATTGGTCTTATAGTAATTACGATTGTAAATTACACCAATAATACTATATTTGTAAAAGAGTAAATTTCAAGTAAGGGTCCATTTTGAACTGAAATTACAAAGAAATTGATCCCATCACTCGTACTCATACAAGCTACAAAACAGATATCCAATATTAAAATTACGCTTTTAAATCTTAGTCAATCTATTTACATATCCATAAGTTGTTAAGATAATAAAACTGAATTATCGAAATTTTCGTAGTGTTTTAGGCACTATTTAGACAGCCATCAATCTTAATGTCTTATTACAAAGCTTTACTTAATCTAATTTTTATAAAAAAAACATTTTACAATCTACATGTCAATAGGCAGGTAGTAACAATTTTTTTTTTATTCAATTCGTCTATTATCTAAAAAGTGTGTATACAGTATTATACATTTTGTGACAACCTAAACTATGTTTCAATCTCAGTTGAAAATCGAGAGGTAAAAATGGGGGTATAATGCATATATTTAATATGATATAATTTAATAGGTGGTATTGTCTGCCAATATGTACAAAATATGTACTTTCACCTAGATGTGTGTCTTAAACAGCTAGATTTTCATTACCAATTATTCTCAAGATTTGTCTAGGTGTGTTATTATTTTATATCAATTGTTTAACTTCATTAATGAATCTAGAAAATTGATTTGAAAATATTAATAGATTCTTTAATGTGACAAACTTATGGTTACCTAAGGTATAAAACCTTGAGTGCTATTTACAATAAAGTTAAATAGAAACATTCGATTAAAAACACTGTACTTGGTTCCTCGAACATTTGATAAAACCTAAACTGAGGTGTAGATAATGTCGATCTAATTAATAATAATACAAATGCTGATAATGTATTCAAAATATCGCCTAACGCCTATTGGCTAAAGCGTTTATCAATAAAGCATTTTGTATAATCACAACGGCTTGTCCTTTCATAATTCATTCACTACCTAACGATATCACTAAGAACAGTCTGACACTTCCGAAACTTTTGGGAACAGCGAAGAAAACTACGGCTGACCTTGTCTCGCTCGCGTGGTCCACTGGCTGACCGGGATAATTATTTCACTGACCATTCTTGATATTTGAACACCATCATCAGTAAACTTTGGAAATGAAAATAGTATGCAAGGAAAGGAATATTACATAAAAAAAAAATATTATATGTAACGTCGGGATACGGCCGTATGCTGATGAAGTAAATACGCCGTTTATATACGATTTAATATTTTACTTTCTCAAGGACAAATTAATTAGTTATTGATTCAGTTAAGATCTATGAACATCATTAAAATCAGTTTCAACTTAGATTTTTTAGAGAATTTATTCTATCAGGTTTTATTTCAGGCTTTATAGCATAAGAACAACTAGGCCTTTTAACTTGGTAGATTAGTTTCTTGTAGCTATTTACCAAAGAGTAGGCGAGAATTCAAGTTTTTTTTTGTTTTCAAAGGATATTTGAGACGTATTTACATCATAAACATAGTGAAACAATTTCCCCGATTGGCCTGATTGAATGAGGGGAGAGGGTTAGAGGAGGGGCGCCGAGTTTCGTCGAGTTCAGCACAGGAGTTCGGAGTTGGAGGGCGGTACTCAGCTGGGTAGAGGCGGCCGCGCGTGAGGGCTCGCTGCTTGTGGGGATGGACCTGACGCGCTCTCTGGTGTGGAGTGCGTCCGTGCTGCCGGCTGAACAGGGCTGGGTGGCCAAGGATGCGTTGCTGATGGTAGTGTTCTAAAATATACAAATAATGTTAAAATTAATTCCAAGAGATTTCTAAGTGATTTATAAAAATATATC
Organism: Heliconius charithonia; assembly: GCA_030704555.1. Classification (NCBI taxonomy): domain Eukaryota; kingdom Metazoa; phylum Arthropoda; class Insecta; order Lepidoptera; family Nymphalidae; genus Heliconius; species Heliconius charithonia. The sequence goes on from CM060812.1 coordinate 5,610,130, forward strand.
GGAATTTCATTACAATATTCAAATAAATTAAATATTCCAATAAAATTTCATTTGTCGAATAATTCAAAATGGATAATTTATTAATATGCAGATATTAATTTCGTTATTTTAAAATAAGAGTTTAATCATTGACATGAAAATTAAGAATTGATTTGTTCACAGTTGTTAATCATCAATCAAAGATCTATTATTCCTTGTTTTATCTTTATTAATCAATCTTAAAAGATAAAAGATTAAGAATTTATATGTTATTCGACATTTTTTTATATGAATTTTATATGAAAAAAATTATTTAATTTATTTATTCATTAATAACTACAAAACAATTTATTCATTAATTATTCGATATTCGAATAAGTTTGGCCAGTTCTTAATTAAATTCATTATATTTTAACAATTGTAGTTGTAAAATCTTTTGTGATTGTTCTTGGATTAGACTAAAATGCCAATTCCAAAATAAAAAAAAGAATCGCACCATATTTAATTTAAGCATTTTTTAACTAACATATATTTTTTTCATTTACCTGGAATATTGGGATATAGTGGACGCAGGTGGTGTAGGAACAGCTGCTGTGTCAGGATGTAGGAAATTTTTCCTTTGTTCCGTACGTTCCCAACATTGCTGTAGACATCTGGCCATCACATCTGGTAAATTGTTCATTTGCTCCTGAAAATATTTACAAATGAGAATAAAATATGTGTTATATACATACATACTTCACGCTGTATTAGTATGCCATAGCTGATAAGATTAAGACATTCTCGTTCCCCACTTTCCACCAAATTCTGGAGGAATTGCCTGTTAAGGGTCGGAGCTGAGGAGTGGCGTAACGTAACGAGGCAAAGCATTTGCGTCGTTACAAGAGCGAAAGGGAAAGAGGAAACTGAAAATATAAAATATTCAATTTCCTCGATAGAAAATCGAGCACCCGAAATTCATAGCATTTGAAATCGTACGCTAACGTCCGTGCGCCACGACTAGCCTTCTTCTCAATATAAAAAAAACTAAATTCAAAATTTTTAATTACAAAAAACTGTAATATTGTAAAAATTATAAATTTACCTGTAAAGTAGTTAGTTTTTCTTCCAAACTGGTTAGCCTTTCTTCAATAGTATCCTGTCTTGTACTCATATCTGACACTATTTCGTACACCGTGTTTTGCGTCTGTAATAAAAAGGGGTCCTACTATCAATCGCATTGCAGCTCTATAAGCACTGCCGGTTTAAATTATAACTTAGTGTTCAGTATCTTTTCTGTGTATATGTTTCTTCTTCATTAAAATATTTAGACAAAAAATCAAAAGATTTCTATTGAATTAAGTGTATGTGTATTGTAATTTGTGATAATTATTTTAATAATAATGGGTTTTTAACATGCTATCTAGTAATAAAACTAATACAAATATATGCGTTTAGCAAATGGATATGAATCTAATAAACATGCCTCTAATTTAAACATTACATAACAAAACTGAATGCTAAATAGGTTTTCTTATTTGACGTTCACTCTATGTAGGGAGATTCAATTTATACTAACAAGTGCTATCTAAGTATCTAAATGGATTTGTGTATGAAAATAGCATCAGCTAGTTATCTGTAATATAAACTGAAATTACCTTTGCCATGTCAGTTATGGTGTTAGCGTTATCCATGAGTTTTCTTTGATCCATTTTTACTTTTCTTAATCTGAAATAATTGTCTCATTTAAAATTTTAAAATTTCTATTTATTTTTATTTTCCTTTGTCATGATTTTGTCTAATTATCAAAAACAAGCGTTTTACTCACGCGTAAATAGCTAATAAGAACTTTCTTTGGTGAGTTCTTACGCGACCGGGGTGAACTCTTTTCACGAGTCGCGTATGCTTATATATTAACCAAGTTTCTCTTAATACATTGGCTGCTGCGTTTTTCAGCTGAAATTTTTAAAAATCCCATAATGACACTTTAGTTTCTTTCAATAGAAATCGAAAAGGTAATTGAAAAAAATATACCGCAAACAAGCGCTTAGTTAAAACTTAGCTCTATATATATATTTGAACTGTAGGAAAATTATTAAGAAAACTGTAAATTCTAAGCTTTGAAAATTTCCCTATTTTAAAATTTCAAAGTTAAAAAATACCTAAAGTAAAAATATATAATTATAAAAACAGCTAATTAACCTAGGACTATTGAAAATATCTACAGCTGCGATCTATTTCAAACTCGTCTTACCTCACCGGTCCGTCTGTCACTAATGTAACAGTTACCTTACCTTCTTGGTGAGTTGTGTTTCCATCATGAAGTTATGTACATGCTTTTCCGCTCTAGTTAATTCTAATTTTCTCGACGCAACAGTCACTAATAACGCTGTACATCCCGCCCCCTGTTAATTAGATCAACAATTGTGGTGAACTGATGTCAACAAAATACTCACTCTTTTAGTAAGTTGTGTATCCATCATGAAGTTATGAACGTGCTTCTCGGCTCTAGTTAACTCTAATTTTCTTGAAACAACCGCGACTAATAACGCAGTGCATCCAGCTCCCTGTTAAGTGAATACCTTAATGTAAAATGCAAGCGAACGTGTAAAAGCAATCGATATATCACATTCCTTAAATAAAAATGCATTTTCAGGCTAGAAATGAAAATAAACTATATTCTTGAGCAATGTGATATTCCTTCAGTTGAAATTTAAGTAGCGCGAGGACAATAGACACATTTAGGTAAATCACTTTATTAGAAGCTATAACAATAATTCTATAGAGAAGAAATAAGAAAAGCTACGACAGATTACGATATAGCATTGTCGATTACCCTCGTAATTACAAAATGTTATTTAAAACTATTTATATTAATAGTAAAATATAAAATATTTTGATTTAATAGCCATATAAGTAGCGTTATTATTATGTTAATTTACGTTTAAATTATATATTATTTTTTAAATAGTGCATTAACTTTCAAACAAACAATACTAGCCAAATATTAGACATTATGTTAATTCGAGCTGAAACGTCACTAAAACTACGTATTTATTAATTCAAACAATTCACACATCAATCATTAAAGATTTAGTACAGAATCATCCATATTTTATTATGATTGTATTAAATCATCCCACAGTGCATATCCATCTAGAAGTGCAGATTTAAATTATTATATGTCAATTACTCATTTTATTAAACTAATTACATTGATTTATACAAAAACAGTACCAAAGTGCAAAATATTATCATTTTTATTTATATAAATTATTTTAGGAAAAGTGAGCCATTTTAAAAACAAACGTATTGTGCAATTCAGTGAAAGAGTTAAGTGAAGAGAGATCTAGAGATAGTAAGGAGAAATGAAGCATTCCATTCTACTAAATATTTCTAATAGCTGGCTTTAACAGGGAAATGGACGTTCTATTGTTAACAAATACATTTTCATGTTCCCGATATATTTATTCATCCTTCACGTAATACATGTATTTAATATGGGAGTAAAATAAATTAATATTGTGTGTAAGACAATCGTGAACTGAATTAAGCGGTTGTGACAATAATATCATTTAACAATATACAACATTTAAAATACGACCAATTATACAATTATAACTCTGAGTTACTGATTCTGTGAACATACATTTAAATGACAACATCGAATACATTGAACAACGGTGATTTTAATTTTATATCTTCATTACATACAAAAGTGTGTAAAATTATTCAGTGTGGAGTGTCGTCTGTTGAAAACAACGAGATGTTAGTATTGACTGACTTGGTAATAAGGAGGAACTTAAAAATATAAAAAAAAAACGATAAACAAAAATGGAAGAAAAAATTTTGTAAAAATTGAACATAATAACAAAATGGAAACGTAAACAAAATAGTCCAAATTGAAATAATAAAAAATGTCAGTCAACACAAACATGAATGGTTTTAATAAACTTACCATAATGCCGGTGCTAACGGCGATACCTCTGCCGCAATATGTGTTTGGCACAATGTCACCAAAACCGACGGAGAGAAATGTAATCGCAATAAGCCACATCGCATTGAGTAGGTTAGCATGTTCTTCATCGTGAAACCTTTTGAAAATAAATTTCATCGCTTTACTCAGCACGTCTCACCTTCCAACATCTTGAAGGTAAACATTTTAAGTATTGTGTACAACCTATCTATTACCTACCTATCAGTACAGCACGCAAGCATATCCCATTGCATAAGTGAAAGGATTTTTGTAAAACAGAAAGAAATTGAAGAAATAGAAAGAACATATTGTCTCGAAGAGTTTGACTTTGATTATGAAATTGAAATTGCTTCAGTCATTTGTGAAGTATAATATGACACATAAAATGGCTCACCTTTACCAACCTATCACAATAATCTTAGACAAAGCAAGTTAGCGAACAGTACGGCTTTATAGCGTTAAAAAAACCTTGCTGTGTCTACAAAACACGAACAGAGGCTATTCAATAATGCGTACATCACGGTTTACATAGACGATACCCATAGCCTACCATTTGTAATCATACATACCACCATACCGCAGGTGAGAGTAATGCCACGGCCGCAGTAAGTGTTGGGAACTATATCGCCGTAGCCAACACAGAGGAAGGTTATAGCTGTCAGCCACATTGAGTTTAGCAAATTGGCATGGTCTTCATCGTGGAACCTGAGAGCCAAAATGCCCAACAAGAACCACAAGATAACCGGTTGTATAATACAATGGTTTGCGTTTAAAAGCTGAATTTAAATTACTTTTTTTAAGTCCATTACGAGAAATCAAACGACTTAAAAATTTCAAAACGTCATTGAGCCAAATATAAGATTTTCAAAAACAATAATTTAGCATGCCTCTCGAACGATACAAAATAAATTTAGAACTACACAAATACTAATATCGTATTTCAATACAACGTGCAGACTAAACATTTATTTGGGGTCAATACCAAATATAATGTACTGTTAGCCATGCTGTGAAATTGTTTGTTTACTTACTTGATAATACAGGGCAGGGTAATATGATAACACAGGTAATGAACACTTAAAGACAACGTAATAAGACAGAAAAGAGAGAATCAGAAGAGAGGAAGGATTGAAAGCCTTCTTATCGTGAAGCGGAGATACGCTCAAATGCATGAATGTGACAAAAGTGCAGTGGTTCAGTGCGAGTTTAGACTTGCCAGTTAATTGGAAGCTGTTCTATGTGTTGTATAACCTAGAGCCATTTTGTGCGTGATTATAGAATATTATAGCCATTTCTTACCGACACTTATTCTTTATGTTTGTTTCGTGTCGTTGCTGATATAGTTCCTCCCCACTTGTGAGTTTTTGTTTTTTTACAAGTGACTACGACACAGCACTTTTCTCAGTAAACACTTTGTGCACACATTAGTATTCAACATTTAATTTACTAACACTTACAGCAGGTTAAGCATTATCGTCCATGAACGATATAACATGACTAAATCTAACACACATCTAATTATTATTGTTTTATACAGCATTGTGTTTCAATTGTTTAATGACTACATTAGCGAAAGTATTCAAAGTCAAACTCTTATATTTTGTGAATATTACCAATTACTACATTAACATTTTTTGATTGTCCAAAGAATATTCGTAACAAAAACACAGAAGGTAAGAAGCAAAACATATTTGAATAACGCCACAGTACAAAAGCATCAGCATGCCCATTTAGGCAGTACATTGATAGTTCGTAATAATTTTGTGGAAATAAAAAAGACAAGTGTTTAAATAAAAAAAAAATGAAAGCAATACAGATGAATTAAATACTGATAACGATTAGCTTAATACACATAGACCATCTAAAATAAATACTTCAACTTATTTCACTTTACTTATGAATTAACATGTTTGGACATTTTCTTATAAGTTAGCTTTTGTGAGCTAATATATATATATTTATTACTGACCTCTCACACTGTCTTAGCGTCCAGCTCGCGATTATCCAAAGTGAAACCATGAAAACAAGTAAGACGGTTCCAGGACAAATCGTCATGAGAGTTTTTAATACAAATCTGGAAATGGAAACAAATCAATTGAATATTTTTTTAAATATATTATTGCTATAATTATTACACAGGATACTTCATCGTGGGTAGTCATTAAAACAGCAAATCAAAAAATAATAAAATACTCGTCACCCATAACTTTTCTGGCATTAAACCTTAAAAAAGATGTAAAATGGTAAAAAAGGTAATAAATAAAAAAGAAATGTTCGTCTTTGGTATTGAATATATGTAATACTCTCAAAGGTTACTCTGGAATATTAGCTTTTGGCCTTTTATATTTACAAAGCGACTTAATAAATAAAGCCTACAAAAATATAACGGTTTAATTATAATATTAATTATACATATTATTTTATTTCCGTGACTTTTATCAAGTGTCCCATGTGAATTTTTATAACATTCTAAGTTATTTTACTAAATATTTTGCTTGAATTGGTATATTGTCAAAAATATTATAAAAAATCTAAATTAAATTTATTTTTATATTTTATATATTGCATTGACTGCTGCTCTTAAGCTTTTTTCATCTATATATATAAAAGGCAAGAGAAGACAAACTAAATAACAATCGTAGAGAACGCCATATATGAATATGCAAGCGATAAGTGTACGTTACCCACAACGCCGTGAAGTTGTTTACGATGCGCGAATAATCTCAGTCGTAATCCCAGTAATGTAAAAAAGCACTGCGCGAAAAAAATCGGAGGAGAACATAGAAATTACTTCAAGCGTTTTTTACTCAAAACGTTATATGTTTTTACTATTTTAAAATTGTTATTGAGACAAAAAATCTATTATTTAGTAAAACTAAAGTATTTAAAGACCTAAAACATGCAGCCAGAGTAATTGCGGTCGTCGCCAAGAGATAGCTATAAACTTCGCTTGTTTACGATTTGGCTGGAATGTGTATAAGTACTCGGCTCTACATCTTATGAAAGTACGCGCGTACTCTTACAAGCAATTGTTATAATTTTAGTTTTATGAACATATCATTGCAAATTTCCAAATAAAATTATAATGCATTCCGTGTATTTATTCATTTTATGCACAGGATATATGACTTTTATTCTATTGTATATGAATTAAATGTAATAAATGAAAATTGATTTCTGGAATTAAATGAATGGCAGCGGCATACGAGGAAGGCATAATTTACAAAAAAACAACTTCAAGCGCCGGTTTTTAATTCAACGCCTCATAACCAGAGCGAGGAAAATTAAAATATTAACGATTTTATTTCCCCGAGAGGAAATTGAACAAACCAGCAGGCGCCTCTAAAAATTTTTAAATAAGTATATTATATTTTTTATCTTACCTAGTATTAAAGTTAATTCTGTTCAAGGCTCCTATACTTCTAGACGAGGCATCTGTAAAAAGCTTACTGTGTAGCAACATAACCCTGCATATTAAATACAGTCGAAAGAACATTGGAAGTGACAGCGTTACATCATATGGAACCTGAAAAGTGTAAAAAGTTATTGTTAGTATTAAATCAAAATCAGCTTCACAGTAGGGTTAGTATAACATTTTTTTTTATTTTAAATTTTCTCTGCTAGTTATATAATTATATTATTATATTTATATTATTATATTTATAGGTTATATGTATATGAAGGATTGAATGCTATTGGTTTTTTAGTCACCCTGTGATGCTGCGCCACGACTGGCCTCTGGTATAACTTAAGCAAATTATAATCGCCTTTGTAATTACATTATATCTACTTCCATTTAGTTAGTTCTGTATTTATCAATTACATTTTTTTAATAAAGTTGAATTTAAAGAAAATATTTAGTAAGCATTTTAGTTATTATAGATGTTTTGTCCTATATTTAATTATAACAGAATTAAAGATAACAATATTTATACAAAATTAAATCACACGTACAAGCCGAAAAGTAAGGATTACGGCACAGTTTTAGTACATAACAAGTACATACATTATATTCAGATAAGAAACTATCAATACAGACCTGAATTTGCTTATATATTGCACCCTACAAAAAAATTTAATGATAAATATTTTAATACTTAATTTATTTTGAAAATGAAGTAATTATTCTTCAACAATATTCATACTTACATTGTCTATATTATAATTAATTTCAACGCAAATTCCGATATTAACTTGACAAAATATTTTTATTTTAAATAAAAAATAAATGTACCTACATTTAAATGAAATAAATAAATAATAAATGTAATAAGAGAACGCTAAGTCTAAACATACCACTTCAACACCAATGACCCCGCCCTTATTCGCCAACTTGGTGGTCCAAGTGAATGTATACTGTCCAGGTATAGGATGGACCGCGCATATTGCTAGCTCGAGGGCGATTTGCGCTATCCGCTGCCACGTCATTGCTATCCGCCAGTCGTCTGCGCAGTTGTCTATCATAAATAACTGAAATTGACAAAAGAAAAACTATATGGTAATAATGCGGGATTTTTTTTGTTTACAGTAGTCAGAAGGAACCTAGTGTTAAGAGTGGCGCAACTACTTCGCTGTGCCTCGACAACAGACTAAACAAAATATATAAAATATATAATTTCTCGAGTGGGATTCGAACCCACAACCTGTCGCATATACAGTACAGGCTCAATTATTATTTTATATAATTTGAGCTTAATCCAATCAACAACTACCTTAAGTTTCAAAACTGAGTTGCAGCGTGAAGTACAAATAAGAAAGATTTGCCGCATGTTATATACAATTTTGATGTAAGTTCATTTCAATAACCATAAAAATCAGTCTCACAGCAACTTAAATTCAATCTATATGAATAGAAATGTTTTAATTATACTTTTGAATATTTTTGTATCTCTTTCAGTTTCCCGCTATATCGCAGGGTGAGCAGAGGGAATCTAGTATTAAGACACTCCGTTCCCCACTTTCCGAAATTTCTAGGCATTGCACTTTGAGTGACGGATTTCAATACCGCGTTTTCCCTCGTTACCTGAGCGAGAAAAGGAAAAAAAAAATATTTTAACCGAGTGGAATTCAAACCTACTATCGTGTTTACAGTGAAACGCTTGTACCACTGCGCTACGATGACATCAATATTTCTTAAATATAAAATGATGTAAACAGTACCTGTACTTCTAAAGCGTGATAAGCCACGATTAGGCCGAGTAAGATCACAGTTGACATTGATATAAGCGTCTTCAGTGCTTGGGAATATATTGACGCCTGAAACAGCATTACCCAAAATAAATATATACTAATTCTCGGTTTCACGCTGTATCTCGCATATAGCAGGATAGGCAGAGGGAACTTTCTTTTAAGACACTGGCATTATTTGGCAAATTCTGAAGAGCAAGTGGCGGCACGCAACGCCGCCCTTTGCCTTGTTATCAGAGCGGAGGAATAAAAATATTAATAAATAATAATCAATTTCCTCGAGTGGGTATCGAACTCACGACCGTCACGTATACAGTTATACGCTTGTGCCACTGCGCCATATCAGTGTATTTAACTTAATTTAATTTATATAATATATATATAGGAGGTATTGCGTGTTGAGTGGCGGAACTCAACGCCGCGCTTTGCCGCGACACTAGAGCGAAAAAATGAAAATATGAAGGTAAATAAATATTTCATTTCCTCGAGTGGGGATCGAATCCACAATCAGTCGATTTTACAGTCACACTTTGGGCACCTGCGCCACGACTGACCTCATAAAAAAATATATAATGAAAAATATTTTTTACCTTTGTGTACACTCCCGCGCTAGAAAGTTCATTTTCTATAACCATGATGATAATACCAAACATTCCCATCACTAACGCGTAGTCGCTTATCCGTTTTCTTTTTTCAAATAGCGCCTTTCTTCTACCTAATCTGAAAATATAATAAACAGAAAATTTAAAAATATATATTATTGTAATTTATTTCAATTATTATCATAGTGGCTGTAATTGAGAACCGTACTCCTGAATATAAATTTTCATTTTTTTTTCACAGGTCATCGTGGCCCAGGAGCACAAGAGTGTAACGCAGCAGTTGTGGGTTCGAATCCCCCCTCGAGGAAATGAAATATTTATTTAAATAAATGAAATATTTATTTTTCATTTCATTGCTCTGGTGGTGAGGCAAAGAGCGGCGTTTAGTTCCGCCACTCTTAATACGCAATACCTCCCAAATTCGGTTTAAAGTGGGGAGCAGAGCGTCTTAACACTATGCAATCTTAACGCTGTGTGCGAAATACAGCATACAGCTCATTTGATTTTCATTTTTTTTTCACAATATGAGGTCAAATTTATGTAAATAGAACGGAGAACAGAGTTTACAATAAACTTTTCTTTTGTTAATATTATTCAAGTCTGTCGTGAAGCAAGAGGGGGGGTATGATTGTAACGCGACGTTTTGAGTTCGATCCCCACTCGGCGGAGTTAATTATTATATATTAATATTTTCCTTTCTCCGCTCTGGTACCGAGCCACCAGCTCAACACGCGACACCTCGAAAAATTCGGCGGAAAGTGGGGAACGGGGTGTCAGACCACTGGGTTCCCTCTGCCTACTACTCTGCTATATGCATACATTCTAAATTATTATTGTTTAATTATATATAAGTGCCTACTTGTATTAGTATTAGGAATGCTTTTCAAGTCTGCTGTAAACAGGAGATGCCTTCGATTTTTCGAAAAAGAAATAAGATTTTAAAGAAAAACACATTAAAATAATTTATACCAGCAGCTCGCTTCGGACATAACAACCCATCTATATCGCCACAAGGATTACTAAAATTCATTTAACTTTATAGCGTTCGTGCCAAAAGTTCGGTGTCGTTGGATTAGCCTTATTGATGGGATACTAACACAGTTGATCGTCGCCCATTAAATTAATATTCACCACTGACACGGTTGACTGAAGTTCAAATCCGGGTAATTAACGTCCGGAGACTTAATTTGTCCAAACTTTATGAAGGCGCGTCGCTCACGTTAAAATAACCAAAAGAATCATGCTTTGCATAAGCGTGTTGCCTCAGTTTTAAGACTGGTACTAGTGACTACTCGTCGAAAAAAAAATTCCATAAATGGACTCATTTATTAAGGAGTCCATTTGATATTATAAAAAGTTCCACTACAATTTCTAAATATAACTTAGGGATTTTCTCTAAGACACTTCTATTTCCCACTATCCACCAAATTCTCAAGGCATTGTATGCTGAGTCGCGAAACTCAACCCCCTTCCCCGTTAACAGAACAAAGGAACAAAAATATGAAATATTTTATTTCTTCAAATGAGAATCAAACTTATAATCGTCACTATAACAGTCAATTAGCCATAACAGTCTTATTTGTACATTCTTAAAAAAATATTACAAAATATATAACATGTTGCGCTACAATAATCCTCTATATTTTAAATTAAATTATAAGGTAGGAAACGAAGTAGCTAAGCCCAAGTACATTTTAAAAGTTAAGCTCGTTGGAAGTCATTAATTTCGTTACCACGCAAAATAAAGTTGAGTACGTACTTTGATGTGAACCTCCTGCTTTTAATTATATTCATATTGTGTTATAAAAGTTATAAACTGAACGTTTAATATAAATTTAGTATGTATATATAATGCAGGGAATAAAATTCCCTGCATTTTATTATTGAGTGGGTTCGATGGGTTCGATCCCTACTCGAAGAGATGAAATATTAACTTAAATTTATATTTCCATTTCTTCGCTCTGGTCGAGGTTAAGCGCGGCGTTGAGTTCTGCCGCTCAACACGCAATTCCTCCAGAATTTGGCAGAAAGTGGAGAACGGAGTGTCGTAGCACTAGGTTCCCTCTGCCTACCCTGCTGTATGCATGATATACGATGACGCTTATTTATTTATTTTATTTTTTTATTATTCTTGAAACAATATATATGAAAGTCGAGTTTTTTTTTTATTACAGGTCATTTATCAATGGATCAACCGACATCAACCGAGATATTTGTAGACGAAGTATCAGTCAGCAAAGTAAGAAGTTTGATAATTATAAACGTTCCCTTGAGTGGGATTTATGGAAGTCTATAGCGTTAAGACAAACAAAACTTACGGCTTATTTATTTTCTTTTTTCAGTTTTATGCTTGTATATTGATTATAAAGTAGGCAGAAAGAACATACTGTGTTTTTTTGTAAAGATGCTTTATTGTACAAAACTTAATACATAAAAAAATGAACAATAGGCGGGCTTAATGTCGCGTTCCCCACTTCCTGTAGAACTCATGAGGTTGCGTGTTGAGCGGCGGAACTTAACGCTACACTTTTCCTCGTGCCCAGAGCGAGGAAATGAAAATATTGAATATTTAATTTAAATTAAAATATTGAATATACCCTGTGTGGAAATCGAAACCACAACCGTTGCGTTTACAGTCTCACCTTTATGTCACTGCGCAACGATGGCCTCAATATTTTTTATATAAAAAAAACCATATAATGATTTAGAAGTATAAAAGTATACTATGTACTATGACCGTCGACGTACAGCTTAAATAAATAACAAGAAATGCACAAATAAATTGTGAAGACGGACAAAATCGATTTGACACCCGTTGCACGTTATTTCCGTTCGTTCAAGGCCACTGTCCAACACCCGTTTGATTGGAATAGGCTTTATTTTTTATATAAAGTTGTAAAAAGACGGCTGTTTTGCTTCGGTATAAAAATCTACTGTAATTTTATAACAATAATAATTCAATTCATACTGATTATATGGATGACTCGTTTTGGTAGTAAAATAAAAAAAAACATTTTCTTGTATTTTTTTTGTTTGGCTTCACTTTGTAGCCCTTATGTAGCTGGGTATGCCAAAGAAACCTAGTGTTAAGACAGTCCATTCCCCACATTCTGCTGAATTCTGGGGGCATTGCGTGTTGAGTGGCAGAGCTCAACGCCGCGCTTTAAGACACCAGAGTGAAGAAATGGAAATATAATTTAATTAAATATTTCATCCTTTCAAGTGGAGTCCCTCTGCCTACCCCGCTATGTGCGGGATAGAGCGTGAAGCTGATAAAAAAATATAATAAGTAACTATATTATCACGAGACAAAAATCCCTAGTGCAAAGAAACCTAGTGTTAAGACAGTTCATTCCCCACATTCTGCTGAATTCTGGGGGCATTGCGTGTTGAGTGGCAGAGCTCAACGCCGCGCTTTAAGACACCAGAGTGAAGAAATGGAAATATAATTTAATTAAATATTTCATCCCTTCAAGTGGAGTCCCTCTGCCTACCCCGCTATGTGCGGGATAGAGCGTGAAGCTGATAAAAAAATATAATAAGTAACTATATTATCACAAGACAAAAATCTTTCTGTCGCGTCGTCTTGAAAAGCTATGAATGGATTTTGAAGACATAAATATCATTCGATTCCTCTTGATCACGCAAAGGTCACGAGCTATACGTATAACTTTCCTCAATAAAAATATCTCTTTTTTTTTCGTATTTTGTGACAGTTTTTTATATTTAAGTATGTATTTACACTATTATCGTGTATGCTGTACGTTTTTTACATATAAAAATAATATTCTTTAAAAAAATATATAAATTATAAATTAGCTTCACGCTGTATACCCGCACACTGCAGGGTAGGCAGAGGGAATCTAGTGCTAAGACACTCCGTTCCCCACTTTTTGCCGAATTCTGGAAGCATTGTGTGTTGAGTGGCAGAACTCAACGCCGCGCTTAGCCTCGACACCAGAGCGAAGAAATGGAAATATAAATTTAAGTAAATATTTCATCTCCTCGAGTGGGGATCGAACCCACAACCAGTCGATTTTACAGTCACACTTCGTGCCGCTGCGCCACGACTGACCTCAGCCTAATATTCTTTACTTGGTTTAAAATTCGAAAACTTTTGGCTTTTATATTATTAAGCTTCCGAAATATTTTTTTTTTGAATATTTATTATGTCAATATCTAATAAAACAAATGGATATTGTAGCATCAATCACTGGGTTCTTTTTACCTTCCCCACACGATGCGGCAAAAAATAGGAAAAATATGGCGAGACATTTTTTTAAATATTTTTGCAAGCTTTTAAAATTACCTCTTTACTACATGTAAAATGGTAATTTTAAAGCTTATATATTAAAAAGTTTCCAAAAAGACGTTTTTAATGACCTAACTAGTATAAAGTACTAAATGATTAAATGCTCACTTAAAATTTTAAATAATTGGGAGAAACTGTATATTTTTGCTCATGTCACAGAATTTCTAATATTGGCAAGAATATATATTTTCATTCCTTCACTCCTTTCAAGGCAAAATGCGGCGTTCAGTTCCGTCAATACGCAATGTCTCTAAAAATCGGCGGAAAATGAGCAACGGAGTGTCTTAACACTAGGTTCCTGGGACCTTATTTATTAACTTACGATTTCAAGCCTATTCTTTTATCGGGAAATTTCTTTTGTTACAGAATTATTTTTTTATATGATTGATTGATTAATGCCAAAAGCAAGAAAAGAAAAGAAAGATTGACTGTCCAATGAACGTCTGCTCCATATTGTGTTTTTTCATTCTCACAAAAAGAAGCATAAAATTAATATAAATAGCAGTATATAATTCACGAATAGGAGAAAAGAAAACAAAGGCAATTCAAGAACTGCAAAATTCTAGTCAAAACAACGGTTAAACGACTAGTTTTATTTACAAAACTGTTTCAGTTCAAAACAAACGTTTGTATACAAAATGTTGTTGACTAAAATAAGAGAATGGTCTATAGTGGTTTCCGGATTTCAATTTAGTTTTATCAGATACATATATATATATATTTAGGATTCAGGTTAGAATTTATTAAATAAGAAACAAAACAACAAACAGTAAAGTAACAATCTATTTTCAATGCAATTTAACATAACAAAACTTACTATAAGCACATTGTTATCACCTGCGAACATAAACAACAGAAATCATCAATTAACACGAATTACTTATCGTTATAGTTACCACTCGTACATCCTGACATATTCCTAAAATAATAAGAGGTTAGTAGTATCGAACATATATCAGATGTGGACGGAAGTTACAAGTAATAATATTAACAGCCTTTTCATTAACTAAATAACTATCGGAACAGTCGTGGTTATGTGACGGAGCACGAGTAGTGTTCCGTCCCATACTCAAGCCCATACTGACTGTACAACGCCCCTCCAGCCCTTTATATCATCGCGTCACAAACACGATTATTGCATCATCCTGGCGTGATCGGTAGGTGTCGTATACAAATGTATAGGTAAACAATGTAGTATTCGGAACATTAAATGAGATACCTAACTATATATATTATAAATGTATATGGAAAGTAATACAATATTGTGCTCCATTTGCATTGTATGAAGCCACAGCAGTGAGTATAAAGTTCACTAAGCGAAAAATTATGATCTTGTTTCGTTGGTCTGTGCGTGTTGTATTTGTGTTAGGTATAAAATTCTAGAAGATTTGTTTATTTTTTTATTTTAATTTGTTTATTTGTCTATTGGATTATCTATACCTTGGATTGTCCAAGTAAAAAGAAAATAATATTTCTTTTAATACCTTTTCTTTCTTAGTATGCAATAACACTTTAAAAATGTTAAAAAAACTTTATATGTAGCTACAGATAAGATAAATATTGTGATTTTAATTTTTTTTATAGTCTTTCCGATTGAAGAAAGACAAGGTGGCTGGGATTGTGGATTATATGAGCAATGTAATGAATCTAATTTAGGAAAATATATGAATATAAATATTAACATTTTAAAATTAACCATTTTTTAAAAAAATAATTTCACAGCTATTTTAAAAGTTTTAATTATTTTATGATTTGATTTATTTTTTCTAAATACTTTTAACTTCACACAGGATATGCAGAAGGAACCTACTGCTGCTTTCAGTACTTTTTAGGTCTATATATTCGGATATACATAAATAAAGTGGGATATATTCACATCACTTCATTAATATAGACGATTCTTGACCTCCTAGGATAATTAAAATTTAATTAGAAGGCTGATAAGCAATCTCTGGTCTCTGCATATTGCATTGCGCCATCCCCATACACCCTTGGGAAGCCGGATGCAAGGTATTAGATAGGCATGTTATTGGGTAGGCTTTTGTTTGGAAAATCTTCTCAAATTTCTTGTGGTATTAAGTCAGATTTTATCTTACGATTTTTCTGATCAATTTTTTTAAGCAGAGAAAACCTGGTAGCCTAATTTTAAGATACTCCGATCCCATTAAGACACATCCATTTCCCACTTTCCGCTGAATTCTCGATGGAAGAAAGGAAAATGTTAAATATTTCATTTCCTCGAGTGCGAACCCACAACCTGTCGTGTTCACACATTTGAGCCCCTGCGCCACGACTGATCTGGTCCTCTAATTAAGAGCTAAAATCTCCTCGAATGAATGAATATTTATATTTAAATGAGAATGCTTTAGTAGTGTAGTTGAATAAAATGAAGCGTTAAATTGCGCTTTAATATGCAATGTAGATCATTTCTGTGAATACCTTTTTAAGTTTTAAATTGTGGGAAGTAATGTATATTTTATATTTTGAAATTTTAGTCTTATGTGTAAATGTGTAAGCCAAATAATATATCTTGACTTCATCGCATTATTAACCTTACTTAATATGCGATAAAGCTGTAGGATACTTCCCGTAGATCTACTGTTATGAAATTTGGTACGAAGTGAGAATTTACAATATAGATAAAGACAAAAATACACAACCTAAAAATTTTTAAGTACTTCACAGGTAAAAAAATACCAATTTATATTTATAGCTCATTTCATACAAAATGTGTGCATTCGCCCGCAAAACTTAGTTTATCAACTTTTACAAATTGTTCATACCATGAAATAACCAATTTTTTATATACCTACATATAAAAAAAACTTTCTAGTTTTACTAAAAACACATAAAAAACGGTTAAGCTAATTAAATCAAATATTGTTTTATCCTTCACTGAATTTTAAATAAAAAAAGTAAGAAATATTAACAAAGAAACTTATTTATCTTCCTCGTCAAGTTAAAAACTAGACGTGCTTAAGGTTGTAGAAAGTTACTGTAATTTGTTATTAGCAAAGGAGGCCATTAGTTTACTTCAGTACTGAACTTTTCTTCCCAAGTTCAAAAGGAAATGCTTAACTAGCTTAATTACAAAAGAATATGTTTATGTTTGACAGAAAAAATATAATTTTAACCATTATTTTTTTTAATAATTTTCTCTTTAATTTATCCTGTCAAACACTGTTAGTCTAATAATCTAAATATATGTATAATAACTATTAATAATAATAGCAGCCAGTCGTGGCTCAGAGAACAAAGTGTGACTGTAAAATCGATTGGTTGTGGATTCGATCCCCACTCGAGGAACTAAAATATTTATTTACATTTATATTTTCATTTCTTCGCTCTGGTGGTGAGACAAAGCGGGGCGTCGAGTTCCGCCACTCAACACGCAATGCCTACAGAACTCGGCGGAAAGTAGGGGACCGAGTGTTTTAACTCTAGGTTCCCTCTGCCTACCCTTCTGTGTATGGCAAGAGCGTGAAGCTATAATAAATATAATTACCTATATCCTATATTAGGTTTATGTTTGGCAGTCCCCCCGCCCTTGTACGTGCCGCCGCCCAACGCACGCTCTTCACCGTAACGCGGGTACTCGCTGTGGACACCGACCAGCGCGACCCCAGCTTCCTCCGCCGCTCCGTCCCTCCCGGAGTACGCCTTCATGGCGCCGGGGATCGAGAGCGTCGATACCGGCTTCCGCAACTGTAATAGATTGGTTGACGTTTAATATTTGGTTTGGAGGTTGCTCATTTAGAATTTCAAAGTGGGGAACGGAATGTTTTAACTCTAGGTTCCCTCTGCCTACCTTGCTGTGTTAGATATAAAACAAAGTAAGATATAAACGTGAAGCTGATTTAATTTAATGATATCTGTAGATAATTGTGTAAATATTATAAGATAAAAAAAACTCCATTCCCAAATTTTTACCGAATTTTTGGAGGTATTGTGGGTTGATAGAAGAAACTTAACGATTATTTTGAGATAAAATGTTACTTTTTGAAAAATAAATGATTTATGTGCAATTATAAATATTCAATATGAATGCTAAGAACGTATGAGATTGATACTTTAGCATTCAAAACCAAGTTGAGCGTAAAAACAAGATGAATTCAATAACTCTATCAAAATAAAATAACTCTATCTAGTTTTCAGATATGAAAGAGATATGTATATATATATGATGTATTTCAATATAAACAGAACATATTTATATTCTTATAGATATTGGATTCATCATTTTTGCAATAAAGAATTTATCATATTTCAAAATCCATATAAAACTCAAAGCGATATAAATCACAGGCTGATAAACACAATAATACTGAGTTCTACAGTGAACAATTTCTGTTGAAATGTGAAAAATTCAATTTTGCTAGGCGAAGTAAATAGAAAGTTTGAGAAGAGCAGTACAAAGTTTCATTACATTTTTTGCTCGACATGAAATTTAATTTGAAATCCGTTATTTAGTTCACCGACTCATAACTTCAATTGACATTTATTTCTTGTTTTAAGTATAAACGTTCTGAATTCAAATCTCTTAGATCTTCTTTCTCTCTAGATTTTTTTGCTAAATTTTTGTATGTAGAAAAATATATTTACTCCTTTTTTTCAACTTCACGCAGCATCATTTAGCAGTGTTGACAGAGAGTGCCTAGTGTGAACATACTCTGCCCTCCAGTTTTCGCGGAATTCTGGCCGAATTGCGTGCTTTTTGCGGAACTCAACGCCATTGCACTTTGTCTCGATACCAAAGCGAATAATTAAAATAAATGAAAATATTAAATATTGCATTTCCTTTAGTGAGTACCGAACCCATAGCCTGTCGAGACTGGAGACACAACTGGCCCCAATCACATATTTTTACTTAAAACATATTTAAATCTCATTACCAATAACAATAAAGAAGAGAGACTAAAATGACAAAATGGCATATCTTCTAATTTCGTTAAATTAAAATCATGTAGCACATAACTCCTACAGAATATTACTGGCCCGAGCTGTATCAACTGTCGTCTACGATTTGAATCATTTAGTTAGCTAATGACTTTCGTCATTACGAAAATGTCACTGACGTTCATTTTATACCATAAAAATCGAATAAATCGTCGCGTTCGGTATCTTTGTCAGTTATGATTCTATTTCGTCATATAGATATGACGTAAGAAATAATATTTTAATAGTTCTAAATCTTTTCATACGGTACAGGATGTACGCGATCAACGGATCAACGATCTAGGAGGTCTATGAGTATAGGACCTCAGTACCTATTCGTTTCATCCCCATGTATGTTCGCTGATTATCAGTGCTTCGGCAAATGTTTAGGAATTTGTGATTTCTTTGGAAAAATTGTTTTTTTGTAGAAAATTGGCAAATACACTGATACTGATGAGTCTGCACTCGTGATTTTTTTTCTCAATAGTAGGTCTTTTGTAAAACTATCTGTTTGTTTCAAATAAGCTACATTTTATCAAACACTTTCAAGAGCTGCAGCGAAAAGAAATTAGTGGTGATTTTTTTTTTTCAGTAGTAATTTGAAAACTGGATACTCAAACTATGCTAACTCAAATCATGAAACATTAAAAAAATGTTATTCTTATTATGAGGATTGTATATAAAAATAGTCAAATCGTTTTTTTTTAGATATTTACATAAGTGTTTGTATTTTTTACCAACCTACCATGATCAGATGTGGGTGGACACTTAGGAATCCACTAGGGGAAATTTATTATTTTTTAATAAAATTCGTATTTCTTCGCACTAGTAACAAGGTAAAAGCGCGACGTTGAGTTCCGCCACTCAATACGTAATGCCTTGAACGCTTGGCGGAAGTGGGGAACGGAGTGACTTATCAATAGCTTCCCTCTACCTATTCTGCTATATGCTGGATATAGCGTAAAGAAAAAAAAACTTACAATATAAAATGATTGCAATTATAGATTCCTTAAGCAAAGAATATATTTTTGTAAATATTCACCCTATTCACTAGAAAAATTCTTTGAGAATCACATTTTAAAGAGCCGTTATGTATTTTATGTACAGCTTTTAAGCTTTAAATCTCCTTTCAGTCTGATATTTATATGACATAAAATTGGAACTTTTCAATGCTGGAAGCAAGCTTTGAGTAGCCCCACGGTAATAAGGAATGGAACTGCGACCTCACGTCGGCAATTCAGCTAAACTTGCCGGATGAGGCCGTAATAGCCTCATTTCTCCCAAGTGTATATATAATAGATACTAGTAAAATTTTGAACATTCATGCTTTTGTTTGAATACAAGCTTCTATTAAAGGATAGATTTGAGTTAATATTAAGTATATATTTTCATATATTTTTTTTTATTGATGTAACGTTTATAAAACATGTGTAGTTATTTGGTTTTAAATAAAATTATAAATATATTTTATATAGCTATTGATGTGTCTTGTCACTTAAATGTGTCTTACTTAAGACTATGAATCAAAACTAAAAATCAGCTTCACGCTGTATCCCGCTCACAGCAGGGTAAGCAGAGGGAACCTAGTTTTAAGACACTCGCGTTCCTCACTTTCCGTCAAGGTCTAGAGGCATTGCGTGTTGAGTGGCGGAACTTAACACCGCGGAGTGCTCAAGACAATGATTGTGGATTTTAATATTTTTTTAAACTTCACGCTCTATTTCGCATATAGCAGAGTAACCAGAAGGAAGGTGTCTTAAAATGGGGAACGGAGTGCCGTGCCAAATTGTCCGCCGAATTTCTGAAAATTTTAAATAGTTTATTAGTTGGTATTAAACCCACAACCGTCGCGTCTCAACAGTCACACTTGTACTTCGACGCCAAAAGTCTATTTTTTTTTCAATAAAAAATAAATAAATGTTTCTATAAAAAAATTAAACGCGAATAGTACTGCAAAATACATTGTGATTACAATATAACGTTTCTATCTGTTCACAAAATATTATATACGGTACATCTAAAATTGTAATAACGTTCCGCTATAATGATACACGTTAGTGATATTATTTTGGATTATCATAAAATGGTATCGAGAAGAGAATGTATTTATGGTTTTAATATTGTTATATTTTACGTTTAAAATAATGATAAAAGTAAAAAATGAGTGGTGCTTAATTTTTAGTGGAACCTTCTCTGATAATATTTTGTTAATATGAAATAACACGTTTTTGTTAAGTATAATATTAACGAGTTTTGGTGTACATAGTTATTTTTCATGTTATATATAAAAGAAGATAATAAAGAATTTATTTATTGTTAAAATTGAACAATAATAGGTGAAATTATTGATAAGTACCCTTATTTTTAATATCTTCACAAAAGATTGTAGGTTCGATTCCCACTCGAGCAAATTAAATATTTCATATTTCCATTTTCGCTCTGACGGAACTTAACCTTGAGTGGCGGCTTTGCCAAGGCAAATCAAGCACTCAACCCTTAATACCTCCAGAATTCGGCGGAAAATGGAGAACAGAGTGTTCTAACTCTAGGTTCTCTGCCTACCCTGGATATAGCGTGAAGATGAAAACGAAGAAACATAGCATGCGCCTATAAAATTTGAATGTTTTCCTCGATTTCCGTAGAATATATAATTGCTTATATAAAAATATTGTATCTAGGTACCGAATATTTATGCAATATAATGTACGTAAAATATAAGAAGTAGCTTAACACTATTTTTACATAACAAGGAGAGGGAACCTGGTAACGTAGTGGTAATATACTTCTGTTACCTCTTTCTCGCCAAATTCTAGAGTAACATTATGTGCTGGTAGCGGAACTCAACAATTTCCCTAGTTAAAAAAAAATATTTCACATTCCCTGAAGAGAGAATCAAACCCGCAGTCGTCACGCTTATAGTGGCACGCTTGTGCCCCTATGACACGACGGCCTTGTTGGCCATGACTTCATTTATAGAAATATCATAAAACTCTCTGTTATCTCTATTACCAAGTCGTATTTCATACACGACAAGCGCAATCCTACCGGCATTTGAACGTGATTTGAATTCTATTTGCTACAATAGCAATATACAGATGTAATAAAAATATAGAAGATACGCCTTTTATACGGCGGATGCGATGTACCGACGGTATTATGTGACCTTAAATCCCATAAAATACATTTATTAAGCTCATATGAAAGTTTAAATTTTTATTTTTATATTTTATAAAATAAATGTCACATAGTAAACATTTCAAATAAATAATAATAATTTAATTAGGGTCAGCAGAGGGAACCTAGTGTTAAGACACTCCGTTCCCCACATTCGCCGTTCCACACTTTCTGCCGAATTTTGGAGGCATTGCGTGTTGAGTGGCAGAACTCAACGCCGCGCTTTGCCTCGACACCAGAGCGAAGAAATGGAAATCTAAATTTAAGTGAATATTTCTTCTCCTCGAATGGGAACCCACAACCAGTCAGTTTTACAGTCACACTTTGTACCACTGCGCCACGACTGGCCTCAAACATTTAAAATAAATTTAATAATTCTAATATTTTCTCTATTATTTTGTTTCGCTTCTAACTCGTATAGAAACAATATTTTACTTCACCCGTTAAATAAAACTCCTCTTAAAAGATATAATATTTAAATAACGGATCATTTAATAACCCAATTAATAAGTTCTAATTTTTAACGCATTACATACAAATAAAAAAAATAATTGATTAAATCATTAAAGGTAACAGACGAAAAATACTCTCTTACACCATTTGTCTACGAACAAGCAATTACTAACGATATCGAAAGCTGAAAATTAACTTAATAACAAAAATTAATGACTGTTCGTAAGTTTGTAAACGTTGTGTGAAAATGCTTTGTAACCATATTAATGGAACAGCCATCGATCCCTGTCCAAAGGAAAGCAACATGGAACAACACAGAACTCTACTTTTGATGATGGATTACAATTTCTTATGGAAATAAAACTTGAGTTTTCAAAGCGTGTACTATAGATGTTGCATACTGTTTGTGATTCGATGCCCACTCGTGAGAATATTTTTTTTATGCTTAAGAAGTCACTGGGAACTTGGGAACTATCATAAGAAGTGTTATGTTACTTTTTCACTATGTTTGTCATTAAGACATTTCCGATCCCCATTTTCCGATGAATGGTTACGGAATTACGTTATTTATTGTGAGATAAAAAAAGCATATAAAATAAAAATCTAAAATCATTTTTTTTTTATTTTTATACTATGGTATTATTAGAAAAGTAACAATGATATAATTTTCGGCTTACGAATTTACAGAATTTACAGGGACTTTGAAGTTATTACATTATTAGCTTGTTAAACCAGTCTAGACGCTTAAAATGTTCAATACACACACAATATACATACCTACTACCAACTCAAGCGACATAGATCTACAATAATATTTTTATTTACAATTTCTTACATCTCTACTTTAAGCGATACTCTACAACTTTAATCGCCAGTTGAAGGCTTTCGTCGTTTTTGTCGTTTTTGTCGTGGTGTCAGAACAAAGAAATTAATAAATAATAGTTCAATCCCTCGAATGGGGATCGAACCCACATCCGTCGCGTTACAGTCCCACTCTCGTCGCTGGACCACTACAGCCTCAATTATACTGTATTGAATGATATAAAAAACGTATAATATATGTCGTTGACGACGTTACACCGTATATATATATATATATACGGTGTAACGTCGTCAACGACATATATATATACATATTTATACTACTCCGATACGGGGATACTCCGTTCCCCTCTTTCTGCCGAATTCTGGAGACATTGCGTGTTAAGTGGCAGAACTCAACGGCGCGCTTTGCCTCGACACCAGAGCGAAGAAATGGAAATATAAATTTAAGTAAATATTTAATCTCGAGTGGGGATCGAACCCACAACCAGTCGGTTTTACACTGTTCGTCTCTCAGTCGACTGTTCATTATACGTCGTAATAATCTTATACGTTCATTTAGTTTAAAAACTGAATATTAGTGAGGAACGAAGTATCTTAACACTAGGTTCCCTCTGTCTACCCAGCTGTTTATGGGATACAGCATGAAGCTGATTTAATTTATTTGATTTTAGATTTTAAAAACATTGAATGCTATTTTGGATTAATAACTTAAGTTATAAATCCAATTGGAAATAAAACCATTTCTTAAGGTGTATCAATTTAAAATAATAATAACATCTTAACACAAGTATAAACAGTCTGGCTGCATCGTTTGCGACATTAATCAAAATTTCCGTTTGCCTATTGCTCGCTCCGGGCACACCCAGGGGCATTTTTTACATTTTTGCGTACTAAAAGTTATCTTTTTAAACGTTCGTACTTTTCGTGAAATCAGATCGAAATAAAACAAGAATTTAATTTACATCTACATATTATGCGTATATAAAATCTGTTTTGGCGTCCGGAAAATGCGGTAATTGAAAATTGTAATGGAATTTTCTGTTGGGTCGCTTGTAAATAAGCAATGATATAGTACCTAGTATTGTACGACTGTAAAATTAAATGCTGTTTTCTTTTTAGATTAATCCTGTATCCCGCAGATAGCAGGGTAAGTAGATAACCTTAGTCACTCCGTTCTCATTAAGACATTTCTGCTCTCCACTTTCTGCCGATGTCTCTAGGTGTTCGGTGTTGAGTGAAGGAACTTAAAGCCGCGCCTTGCTTTGTTGCCAGAGCGGGGAAATGAAAATGTTGAATATGAAATTTTGTTACATATTTTAAAATAAA
Source organism: Heliconius charithonia (assembly GCA_030704555.1). Lineage (NCBI taxonomy): Eukaryota > Metazoa > Arthropoda > Insecta > Lepidoptera > Nymphalidae > Heliconius > Heliconius charithonia. Next base: position 5,634,878 of record CM060812.1, read on the forward strand.
AATATTTTTGTATCTTATTTGCAATTTACATATACAGGGTAGGAGACAATAGGGTCTTCTACCTATTTACAAGAAAATATATAATTTATTAATATAATTAAAAAAATAATCAAAATATAAAGTTACGAAAAAATACAATCCCAGATATACTTAAACACTTAGTATTTATGATAATTACAATATTATAAAAATCATTGGAGGTAATAGAAGATAAATATTTTTAAATATATTTAAATTTTGATAAAGTACTTGATAAGAACAAATACGTGTAGATGAAAATACCTGGTGTCGACTATCGAACATTGGAGTTTTATATTTTTTTGCTGTTATTCTCCCCAGGCTTTAAAAAATAATATTTTTTTCAAATAACTTTATATCACTATTGACTATGTGCCAGAAATAAATAGCACTCCACCGACCACCCATTACAATAACAAAACTTTAAAATGAAATTTTCATATATTCAGCTTCATTATGCTTCCAAAATACATTTTTAAGTTATACGTCAGTTTCTTTGTACATAATCGTAAGCAACATAGTGTCGCTTAAATATATTCGCTGTCACGGAGGAGAAATTAACGAGGCCATAAAAATTAAAGAATAATAAGTATTACCAGTCATACAAAGGTAGTCCAGTCGTAATGTTTAACATTCTATTGTTACAAATTCAAATTTAGGTTAGTTTCTTAATATGTACAATTGAATTATTTAAAATCATTAAATAAATATTTTTTATTCAATTGAATAAATAACTATTACAAGAAGTTTTCATCTAGTTACAGAGTAATGTGAGTAACGACTGTCCTACAGGGGCCGGTTCGGAGCGTTATGACCATTATAAAATAGGCATTAAAGCTGTCGTGGCACAGGGGCACAAACGGCGCGGTACGGTAAACGGGACGGTTGTGGTTTAAATACAATGTTGGGGGAAATAAATATTAAATATTTTTATTTCCTCGCTGTGGTAACAAGGTAAAGCCCGGCGTTCAGTTACGCCACTCAACACGCAATGCCTTAAGAATTCGATATATCTTAACACGGTGTGTCTCGGTGTGTCGCGGTGCAGGATAGGCAAAGAAAATGTAGACACTCCGTTCTCTACTTGATGCCCAACACGAGACATTCAGTCAGGACATAACTGAAGCTTAGAATTTTGAAAATATGCTTTATTTAATATAAACTAGAGAACAAAAATATTATTATTATACACATACTATGTTCGTACATACAAATTTAGTACTAACAATCTCGCGTGCGTGACGGGTCAACCCATGTAATTTTTAGGTGTGGATTTGCTTTTACTATAATAGATATATTTTTGGACACCATAAGGTTTGTGAAAGCAAGTTTAAGCATTGTAATTATCTTATTAATTTTTAATATTATGATTTTAGGTATGCCGTTAAAAGGTTTTTAACCAACTTTTGTAGAAGGTGGATTAATAATCTGGCTGTATTTTCTTTTTAAAATAAAATAATAAATCAGCTTCACGCTGTATCCCGCACACAACAAGATAGGCAGAACCTCCGAAGACACTCCGTTCCCTACTTTCTGCGAAATCGAAACCACGACCAGTCGATTTGACAGTCACACTTCGTGCCACTACGCTATGACTGCCTTCTTCTTTCTTTTTAATGTTTGTTAATCGATTTTGTTTTTTTCAATTTTTATTTGAAAGCTAGTGCTTCTCATGTCCCGCATCATGATTTTTAGTTCTGACAGTATTTTCCGTTAGAAAATCATACAATAATGCAAATTTAAGAATTTGCATTATGTATGTGTGTGAGAAATGGACGAATAACTCATCATTAGGCCAACCGACTTCGATGATTTATTGGATCGGACGTTTGATGAATATTTGGCTAGGTTCTGATTATACGATCCATGACAAAGTAATATAAGTAATGGAGAACGGAGTGTCTTAACACTAGGTTCCCTCTGCCTACTTTGCTGTGTGCGGGATACAGCGTGAAGCTGACAAAGTAATGGTAGTTTACTATTTGAGTCGGTTTTCTCAACCTGCTTTACAAAAATAAAAATACATAATAACATATTTAACACATTCTTTGATTTACGTATTTTAAAATGGTATTGATGTTATATCTTGAGCCATGGCGCAGGGGCATAGATGCGCATGTGACTCTAAATGTGACAGGTTATGGGTTCGATTCCTGTTCGAGGAAATTAAATATTTAATATTTCCAAACCTTCTATCATCGAGGCAAAGCGCAGCGTTGACTTCCACCACTAAACACCCTGCTACATGCAAATACACTTTGAAACAGAAAAAAAATAAAAAACGAAGATAGATATTTTTTCAAAGAAAAGAATAAGAAAAACAAATATTTACAGTATTCGAGATGAAGGGGCGCTTTTGAAAGGTACGAGAGCAGTCTATAAAGCTTTTTTGTAATTCAAACTAGTTAACTTTGGTAAAATGATTTTCTTGAAAATTAAAAACACTCTAAGCAATTGGAGGGGGGAGCAAGTTATTCTTTAAACTCGAAAAGATGATAAATTGATAAGTTAATATTTATATTCAATCAACTATATTCTTATTGGTAGACATTTTTTTTCGTTTTCGATCGCTTATTTTGTATTAGGCTTATAGAATGGAATTTAATCAAAATTCTTTAAATTATATTTAAAAATTCTAGAAATACCAAATTCATTCGGTTTTTATTCAATTTTCTTAATGATAAATATACATCGAATTTATTTGTACATCGCAGTTATTTGTGGGTGAAAATTAAGTAATAAAAATTTTTACTAATAAATTTATGGAAAAATAGTAGTCATTGTGATAGCAACAATCTATTCAATACAAGAAAATACAAAAAGTAGGAAATTAATCAGACCACATACAATACGTCCTATATGTACAATACTTCCCAATTCAAAATCAAAGTCACTAAGCAAAAAACATTAAGGTCACTAAGCAAAAAATCACCAACCCAATTAAAACAACGTTTAATAACGTTGTTTGTTGGAAATATACTGTACATTTCAGTGTGAGAGCTACTAACTAGCTATTATTTCTCTTTTCACTTAAGTCGTCGGTTTAATAAAGTAGCTTGGCCGCGCTACCGGGTAAAGTTCCAAGATAAAGTAGGTTGCTGGCGACACTACTGGAATAGTGAAAGAGAATTTTCTTAGTGATTTTAATTCGCTGATATAGTATGTAGAAAGTTTAGTAGAAGTTGGTTCATGATTAAATTATATATAAATATATATGTTTGTACAATATTTTAGATATATTTATTGGTATATTTCATAGGGATCGAGGTCTATCGTTGCGCAGGGAGAAGTTGTGGGTTCGAATCTCGAAATATTTAATATTCTCATTTCCTCGCTCTGCTCTACTCAGCTTCCAGATTCCGGAAAGTGGTGAAAGTGAAGTGGAACGGAAGTATCTTAACGGGAACGGAGTATCTTAACACAAGAAAAAAAACATTATAAAGATTCTTAGCCCTAGCGTGAAATATTGCTTAATAATTAAAAACCTGTATAATGAGTTATATACACTCATATTTTGCACTGCAATTAGTTGTGAATTATATGGTTTTTTTTTAATATTAGGACTTCGTACATTTTATTGTACTTTTAAATATATTACCGTTAACATTTAAATCCAGGCCACAGGTTGGTTGTGGCGCAGTAGCACAAGTAAACGCTACATGCAGGTTGTGGGTTCGATTCTGACTTAAAATATTTTTATGAAATATTTTTTTTATTACTTCGCTCTGGTATCGAGGCAAAGCGTAGCGATGAGCACCACCGCTCAATACGCAATACCTCCAGAATTCGGTGGTTAGTGCAGAGAGGAGTGCTTTAACCAGGCTCCATCTCCCTACTCTACTACATGCGGGATACAGCGTAAAGCTGAAAGAAAATACAAATCACAGTATTTTATGAATTGTAAATACATAATTGCTTTAAAATAATAATATCACGCCACGTCGAGTTTCTGCAACGAATTTGAAAAGAAACACCAAACTGCCCAATTTTTCTTTTGTACGATGGCTTAAAATTCACTTCCTATTGTGTTAAGAATGCTGTGTTTTTTCATGAAAAAAAAATTATTTTTTCTTGTGCAAGATACCAATTGTTGATATTCTTTTGTGTTTGTTTAAACAAAATTTGCAGTGTGTTGAGCCCAGATGGGGTTAACGAAAACCAGAAGTTTTTATCTAATATCATGCTTCGTCGAGTGATATAACACACACACATACAGACATACATACATAGACAGAGATTCGTTTTATGTAAAGGCACGGGGATTACAAGGGGATTAGTTTCACAAAGTTGAAGTAAGTCCGTGATTCAACTTGTATGCGGAATGTATGAATATTTTATTAATAAATCTGGCTGAGTAGAATTTATAGTAGTAGACTAGCGTACTCGCGCGGCTTCGCCCGCTTTAACTATATGAATATTTGTTAAAAATATATATATATAAAATTATTTTCAGTAGGATTAGTAACAAATATAAGCCTAAATAATCAAAAGAAGCCAATGAAGAATAATAAGTACAGAAAAATCTTATTATTAGGAAAATTATCTAAGTAATTGAAATTAATAATCAAATACATTTTATATACTACTACTATATTTCGAAAATATTGCCAATCTAAGAAAAAAAGTATCCTATAATCATCCCAAGACCCTCAAGTATCTATGTATTAAACTTTAGCACAATCAAATTAGCGGTTTGGGCCTAATTGCTACTCAGACAGACAGACAGAGTTGCTTCCGAATTTATATATATATATTCTTTATTGCACTATAAATAAAACAGACAAATAGAATAAAGTTACAGAAATGAGGTTGATAAAGGTGGTATTTATAATATAGGTATGAATATAGCGGCCAAAAAGCAAAATCGAATTTCGCTAAATTATCTTTTTTCAAAATATATTAGTAAATACCAATATTATGCTTTTCCTTTTTTATTAATCAAGCAACACGCAGTGACTGAATAACGCTGTATCCTGCAAAACAGGGTAGGCAGTGGGAATCTAGTGTTAAAGACATTCCGTTGTGTTACGACACTCCGTTCTCCATATTCTGCTGAATTCTGGTAGCAATGTGTGTTGAATGGCACAACTGAATGCCGCGCTTTGCATCGACACAAGAGCGAAAAAATTAAAATATCACATTTCCGCTAGTGGGAATCGAACCCACAACCGTCACGTGCTTGTACCTGTGCACCACGACTGGCTTCATAAATGACCTAAGATTACCATGCACTACAGTTATACATATAATAAACAAAGTGGTTGCATATGAAATTAAAATGAAATTGGAATAAATTCTTATTATAAATGTTTTGAATCAAATAACAAAAGCTTAAGCGGGTTTACTCCTATATAGCACGCAACAAAGAAGACACAATATTTTTTATTACTTTACACATTGTACGTACATAAATGTGATATATAATATTATGTACGTTGTTGTATAATAAAACAGGAAACTGCTTATACTAGTATTTTTTTATGTTTTTAGTTATAAAATTTTTAAAAACTCATAAGAATCATGTTTACGTGCGAGTAAAATTGGAAATATGCTTCTATTTTTTTATATCAATAAGCATATTGTTGCAGGATAGGCAGAAGGAACGTAGTGTTAAGACACTATCTTGCTCGCTTTCATTATTGCAGAATTTTTGTAAACATTTGGTGCGTTTTGAGTAACGAAATTCAATGATTAATTTTGTCTTGTGACTCAGTTCTCAGTCAGCTTTACTCTGTATCCTGCACACAGCAAGGTAGGCAGAGGAAACATAGTGTTAAGACACTCCGTTGCCCACTTTCCACCGATTTCTGGAGGCATTGTGTTTTGAATGGCAGAACTCAACGCCGCCCTTTGTCTCGACACTAAAGCGAAGAAATGGATATTTAAATTTTAATTAAATATATCATTTCCTCGAGTGGAGATCGAACCCACAACCATTCGGTTTACAGTCACACTTTGTGCCCCTGCGCCACTACTGGTCTCTAAGTTCTCAGTGTTATGAAAATATAAATTCTACAATAACGATAAAAAAAAATCTGCTTCACGCTGTATCCAGCACACACCAAGGTAGGCACAGGGAAACTAGTGTTAAGACACTTCGTTGTAGAAATTGCTTTTCACAGAATATACTATTAGATTACCTTTAGTAACATTAACAATTAACCTATATAATAATGTAGAACGTCAGATGTAACCATTTGATTACAGTCTAGTCTTATCTTCCCTGGAATTAGCAAGGACTCGTCCTTCAAAGTATTTGTTTTAACTACATTTAGTGAAAGTGTTGATATAATCTATACATAATATAATTATACTTGAAAATTATTTTGTAATTAATTCAAATGAAATCCCAAAAAACAAATAATATAATAAATAGATAATAATACTAAAAATATAAACCAATTTTTACAAAACGCACTTAAATAATATAAAATACATATTCATATATTTCAAGTAGGCGCAGCCACTTGGAGGCTTATAATACAATAGAATGATCATTTAAAGAAACACTTTATTAGTACATTAGATATAGTGAGTTAATTTTTCAATCGAGTCAAACATTCATATATTTACTACAAATCTAAGTATACCAGTAGTATTTAAATAATTGAAGATAAAATTTTTACAATATTTATTTATAAAAAGATATCACTACCCAACAGAGTTTATCCGAGCGTCAAAAAGTAATTATACGGATAAAAGTAAATGTTGAAAGCCAAAGGGGATTACTGCAATATTCGAACAAACTCATTCCGGCACTATTAAAAGTTATTCGCTACAAACTGAAAACCTTTCATGGCACAAGCCGTCTCTGTTTCACCATTTGCACTACAGTGCTATCGTAACTTTTGTATTGTAGTTTTATATTGTTATGGAATTGAGTCACATTTATAATACAAAAATATATTATTAAGTCACACTGTACAATGGGTTCATTCATACACTTTCCCAATATTTTATAAGTGGATTTTTTATATACATTAATACTTGCGGCGTTGAGTTCCGCTACTCAACACACAATGCCCCCAGAATTCGGCGGAATTTTCTTAACCGAAGTGTGTGAGTGGGAACGAAGAGTCTTAACACTAGGTTCTCGGCTTTCTTCTGCCTGCCCTACTATGTGCGGGAGGGATCAGTATCTGTGAGGGACGTTTGTTATCTTCTTCTAACTAATATTGTAAATGTGAATTTAAGTTTGTTTATTACGATTTCACGCCAAAGCTATTCGACCAATTATTATTAATTCAAACATATTCTTAGAGTTATTGGACATGGGATACTTTTCATTAAAAAAAAATATTTAAAATATCCTTCGGCTATAACATAAAAAAGAAGTTTAAGCGAGCAAAACCGCGTTTGAATCTATAGTCTATAATAGTCCTCTGTGAACAAGTATTAAAAAAAGTATAACGGTATATTATGTGTTCAATGAAACCGCTTTTGTATCTGAAACTAAGCGTACCTCTCTTAAAACCACATTTCAAACAAATATACCATGAACAAATTAGACACTCGAATTAGTAATCGTCCATCCATACGTTTCGTTTCTACATAAACGAGTGGATGGCAGTTAGTGAGTTGGAAAAGGTTTTCAAATGCCATTGATTTCTACAGAACAGACCAATAGTACGTACAATCCAATCTTTGTAACGTAAATACCAAACGATAATTGACTTCAGTACCTCTGTAAATATGAGAAATATTGAATTTAGTATTTATATATTAGTTCTTTTAGTTTAGGTCAGTTCTTTTATAGTGACGTTTCGAGCGTGCTAGCTCCGTACAATATCACTAAATTGCTTTAGTTGTATAGAGAACACACGAAAGAGGTTGTATGGTAAAAAAAAGATAATTCAATTCAATTCAATTCAAAACAGTTTATACTATTCTGTAACTATTAATAGAATTAACATAATATTAATTATTTAATTAAAAATTTTATTTAATTAAAAATAAAAAAAATAAAACTAAATTAAGACAACTACTTAATAAAACATAGTATGAATTATAAGTTATAAAAAATCAATAATAAAGAGAAGAAAAAAAAAACAAATCATGCTATATATTATTCCTTATTTAGTGGACAGAAAAAAGAAATAAAAAATATTTAACAATACAACAGGTCTGTGCAAAATAAAATGATTGTGTGTATATATTTATTTAAAGATTCAAGAATAGACATAGCAATATTATCAAATTTTTAGTGGATGTTGTGAACAAAAAAAATAATATAACGGTAAACAATAAATTTGATCCCCACTCGAGGAGGTGAAATATTTAGTAAAATTTTTATTTCCATTTCTTAGCTCTGGTGTCGAGGCTAAGCCCGGAGTTGAGTTCTGCCACTCAACACGCAATGCCCCCAGAATTCAGCAGAAAGTGGGGAACGGAGTGTCTAAACACTAGGTTCCCTCTGCCTATCCTGCTGTGTGCGGGATACAGCGTGAAGCTGATTGATTGATTAACAATAAGTTTATTATTTTACACAATAGTAGAATACATGCTTAAAATAGATTCAGTTAAAATACTGGCTTCACCTATATATATTAGTAATTTTAACTAGTTAAGCCATAAATAAAGTGATATAAGTACCATTTTATTATACATATATTTTAAAATTCCACCTTACTCCTCTACCCGCTCACTTATTAAAATTTCAAGGAAAAAAATAACTTAACAGGATTTGAACTCGGAGCTCTTGGGATTTGGATATATAGATTAATTAAAGTACTTGGACGGTATCCAAGAAATCCTGCTACGTTCGAGTTTTATTCGAAATAAAGATAGAACAAGTTAGAACTAGACATTACTAAATAACGAAAATAGCAAGTAGGATAAAAAAAAACAGATAAAGCACTTCATTGTCAGATCTGAATTAAATAAAAAACTAAAATAATATAAAAGGAAACGAAAGATAAATTCCCATATATTTTGTTTACAATTTTAACTGCATTTAATTCAGATTTCAATAGGAGGCTAGTCGTGGCGCAGTAGTACGTAGTGTGACTGTAAATCTGACTGGTTTTGGGTTCGATCCCCACTCGAGGAGAAGATATATTTACTTAAATTTATATTTCCATTTCTTCGCTCTGGTGTCGAGGCTAAGTGCGGCGTTGAGTTCTGCCACTCAACACGCAGTGCTTCCAGAATTCGGCAGAAAGTGATGAACGGAGTGTCTTAACACTAGGTCCCCACAGCCTACTCTGCTGTGTGCGGGATACAGCGTGAAGCTGATTTTAACTTACTAATAAGTAAAGAAAATATACAATTATTTGATAAGCGACAGTATCAAACAACTTTCCAACTGACCTGTGTAAAATGTCATCGATTGTGACAAGGAATAGGCATAAATAATAAACGTCTACGGCGCGGCTCATGGCCGATCATAATTTTATGTCGATACTGAATAATCTGCGGTCATGTCATCATGTGATTTTTACATAACGTTTGACCGATGGCGGTTGTGCTTTTGCGTTGTTTCTACTACATTATAGTCTACTATATTATAATATATAAGACGATGCTTTATTCTTTATGTAGAATCTTCAAATAAATCTATTTATTATAGAATTTTCAAAACAAGTCACTCTTTTTTCATTTTGTTCAAAGATTGTGTCTCCTTGATACTGGAATCGAAGTCTAATTCTTAGCATTTTTTTTTTTCAATTTTAAAGGTTTTTTTACACTTAAGAAAGAAAAAATACACATTAAGAAAAGGTATAAAAATTTGAAGCGGGATTTGAACTTTGACGTAGCTCGATGAGAATGTATGGCTTAGTTGGTCAGAGCGCTTGGACGGTTTCCAAAGAAGCGCGGGTTCAAATACCGCTACGTTCAATTTTTTTATACGTTTTCTTAATGAGTATATTTCTTTCTTTAGTGTGGGATACGATTTTAAAAATGTTAAAAAAATATATAAAATAATATTGTCTCTTGCCGAAACATAACTCTAAGTAACTAATTATCTAAGTAATTAATTATCTTTGAGTACCGGAAATTTATAAAAATCTCCCTACAGAGATATGCAAGGAACATAAATAAGTTATACTAAGCGTATAAGAATTTCGACGTAGCTCGATAAGAACGTATGGGCTTAGATGGTCAGAGCACTTGGACGGTTTCCATAGAGGCGTGGGTTCAAATCCCGCTACGTTCTAATTTTTATGTTATCTACTAACTAAACTATATCTTCTAAAGTATCTGAATGATTTACTTGGACATACATATACTCTTAAGGATACAATTACTACACATAATATAAAATACAAAATTAAAGATTTTTTCTTGTCAAATTATTAAAATATATATATATATATATATATACATATATATATATGTATATATATATAATAAAAATACAAATACATAAGAAATTATTACTATAATATAATATATAAACAAATAAAAATGTATATATATATATTTATTTTTCTTTAATAAAATGAACATACTGTAGCTGGACATTAAAACGTACGAGTAATTACAAATACGCCTCTTTTATCAACCTACCTCACAATGACACTTGTTGCTATTTTATAATTTTCTATGTTTATTAAAATTATCTGTAATTTGTATGCTTTTATGTTTTTTAACTTTATGTACTAAGGAATGTGCAGTGGTCATACAAGCCAAATCGGGCTTAAGACCGCGAAGAAAAATATTTTCTTTTATGTAATATGTTATAAATAAATAAATAAATATAACATAAGAACTGACACTACCGTTGTAAGTTTCAACACTTTTTGCAGGAAATATTCCAATGAAATTAAAGCGATATTTGAACATATTGCTTACATACGAGAACTCAAAAGGCATACTTAATTTCATTTTGACATCCAAGTTTTATATAATGTAATATGCAGCCGCGATGCTGATTCTAATTCTATCAGTGTCTTACCTCCAGTGTTCCAGTTTCGAACAAAATATGGAATGAACCATCTATTTGCCTGATGTGAAAGTGCTATCTCATCACGTCACTATTTCTGGTATAATGTGATAGATGAAACTTTGAGATCAGCATTTTTATATATTGAAAAGCATTTTTCTTTAATAATGGTTGTGTTTGAAGATTTTTATTATAGAATTTGTGTCGACAATATTTTTAAACATTTTTAAAGTGTTATTCCACACTTATTGCACTTGGTCGGTTTCCAGGAGGCGCGAGTTCAAGTCCCGCTACGTTCAAAATTTTTATACGTTTTCTAAATAAGTATTTTTCTAAATAATTATTTCTGTCGACAATTTTATATTATATAAATATAATTTACTATTAATAATTTTTGTCCATAATATGATAGAATTATTAGTCCAGTACAACGAAACCTCTCTGCTATAAGATATTGATTTTATTTTTTATTAAGCATTCTTATGATATCTTCTTCCGCCCGTTCATCAAAGATTATTAATTTTATAAGACTATCTTGTTATAGTAACAAGGTATATACTGGAGATTATGTAATACCCATTAGAAATATTTTATTGAAAATAAGATACAAAGTTTTCATAGAGCAATGTGATATTGTACTGTATATAATATAATAATCCAGGAGGATCTTTCTTTGTGCTGAATGTACACCACTTTGCACGATCTTTAATGTCCATTGGTTCTCATTTTCTGCATCACGACATTCAATGAGGAATTAACTAGGCGTCCGGGGGTCTAACTCCATGGATAAACATAGCAAGGTACTTCCATCTGAAATAGTTCCAAGGCTGACACGCAACATGGCCGGGTTGGCCAACTCAGGCGATCCTCTTGGAACATATCCACTACGTCACGGACCCCAAGATTACCTCGAATATATATGTTGCGCAAGCGATCTGACTACGATACGCCGCACATCCACCTCAGCATCTTCATTTCCAAAAAAGCTCCTGAGATAGTGCTGGCCAACATTTGCTGTCGTATAAAAGATTGGTGCTAATTCAACTCTCATGAAAAAATGTATGTAAATATGTTTCCTCAGTTTCACTTTTTATTTCGCATAACAGACCAGGCAAATTTTTGTTAAGATTCCCCGTTCTCTGATACCTTTATGATATTTAAAGTTATTTTTATTTTGTCGGTTTGGTAAGGCAATGCGCAAAGTCAAATTTCGTCACTCAACACGTTTTGTCACTCACTCATTCTGTTGATTAAAACAATAATCATGTAGTTTAAGCGTGCGAAGCCGCGGGTGGACTGCTTGTTTCCAAATAAATATAGCCCAACCCATATCTCATTTATATTATCTAACCTGGAGCACAAAAAAACATATTTATACAAGTGGTAACTGATAATTAATTTTCATCGGTTTCAGCATTAGTTCTCTTTCTACAATATTCGTTTATGGGATATATACAACAAAACATACAAAATATTTTAAAAAATACATACAAAAACAAAAAGACTATTAAAATTAATTATTTCTTACAACCTGAGCCCAGTAAGTACTTTACTCCTTCCTTTTCCTTATAAAAAAACATAAAAAAAATCCGTGGCTTATAGTTGCTTTCCTTAAAAGATTTTTCTAACTTGATAAACTGTTGTATCCTTGACATTTATTACGTAGGGCAGGTGTTGACTTTACGAGCGGTCTGATGTGAATTCTGTATTGGAGAGTATATTACGTATCTTTGTATAATGTGGTTATTACTGATACTGAGATACTGTTACCGTTGTTCTTTGTATTATTAAGTCTTTAGGGAAAAGCGAGAAAGGTTGTTTTTATTTTGTAAATTATTGTTTCATTTGGTTTATTTTTGTTGTGGTGGTTTCGGTTGAAATATATTGTTTAAATTTGGTATATTTTGATTTATATAACCTTAAGAGAGATTTTAGGTCCCTTCTTTAGTATATTCTATTTTTATATTCAATATATTTATAATCTTATGATCAAACATTAATGTTTTACAAAATTATATAAAAAATTATTTATATCTATTATTAATAGTATTGTAAAATAATACTATCAATAATATTTAAGGTGTATACTTGAGTTTACAACAAAATGGAGAGATCAATTAATCTAATGAGGGAAGTTAAATGATATAGAAATATTTATGACTTATGACAATACTAAATGTTATGTTATTTACTATGTTTAAACATTTTATTAAGCTCAAAATTTTACTAGACAATTTTTAGGTACAGATCTGTTGATTACCTTTATTATACTAAAATCTGTACCTAAAAATTGTCTTGTAAAATTTTATTTGGAAGTAAGTGTACTTATAGCTTTTACTGGAATATTTTTTTGTTTAAAAATAGCCAAATCAATGTTACAGCTTGAATTTATCCTGAATCACCACAGAACTTGGCATCCATATAGATCTCTCATTATTTTGTGTCACCCACAAAAATAACAAATATGCTAGATCTCATGCATGTATACTAATTGGTTTATAAAATATATGATATGGTTCAAGTAAGATATACATTGCGCTTTTCTAGTTTTTTAACTTGGCTGTATACGCTGGCGCGTGTCTTGATTCAGAGGTTTTATATGCATACTTAACGTTTTATTTTATTTCTTCAACAGGCTTCTGTTTAGGTGAATTGCTATTAAAGCCGTGAAATCGATTCCCATAAATTTCCTATGTTTTTCTTTACCTACCTACTTATATCGATCATAAATCTTGTTACATTTTTTGTGTGAAAAAAGATTCTATATAAATCGTAAGCTTGAACGAAAGATCGAAAGTTGTGTTGCTTGCAATTTTGTTTTAGAGAGTTTTTATAATGGACTTAATAACGTTAAGACAGCTTAACATCTATTGCGGGCTTAATTAACAATAATCTTCTACTGGTGAAGCTCCCATCGAACACAGCCTAAACTTCCCTGTAGCCTCCCTTGGCTTTCCAGTTGACGCCTTCCTAGATCCATAATTTAAAAAAATGATTAATGTGTTGTAACTGGAGTGGAGGAGAATGTTAGAGTGGACAGTTTCCACTCTAAAATAAAAGACGTTATACTAAAGTCGTTACGTTTTGAAGGACGTTATACTATTTTGGGCCCAAATCACATACATAGTTTTGTTTCAACTATACATATACTACGATTTGGTTTCAGTACCAAAAATATTGTTAAAGATGTTTTAAATCGCAAAATCCACCTCATTACAACTTGTGACAAGAATTATTTTTTTTGCTTTAATATGGATTACTTCGATATACGAGTCGAAGTCGATGTCAATTTTATAGTTTTTTTACTTATATTTACTAAGTAAAACTACCTGGCGTCGTTAAATGAAATAAAAACTAAGTACGTATAATTTTTCTAAGGTGTTTGTAAAGATTTGTTGTAATCATATATAAAAATCTAAGGCAACCTGTTTCCATCATTTTCTGATTCTGAACTATTCAAATGTTTATATACTGTAATTATATTTATAAAAATAAAACTACTTTAGTAGCACTTATTCAAGTCGAATTCGGCCTCAACCAACATTCTATAAAACAATTTTGTATTCCGCACACTTGAGGCTTATTGCTATGTGTCTTTGTACCTCATACGTTTTGGCGTAAACAAATACCCTTCATCAGAATGAAAATATGATTTTTGAGTGCAGCATCGGTGTAAAGTCTGTTACGAGGCCGATTTGACCTCATAAATTGTACTATGTATGTTCATTTGAATTCACGATAATAACATATTGGTACTGTACATAATGAAATGAAAAAAAAAACTAAATAATCATAGTCACATAACCCACTCGGGCAAAGTTTCAAATTACAAGAAAAATATAACAAAACAAAAATAAACCCTTTATATTCGAGCAACGTCCGTCACCACCTCACATCTGATACGGATCGTCGAAAGTCGCGTTGTTGGTTAATTAGTCTCACCTATTGTGTTACCGGTTCGCCCTTGGACGGAGGAGGTCAGATACCAATCATTCCTTGCAAGCAATCTATCAAACACGGGTCACATACGTAATTTCTTATCAACTTATACGGGTATACTGGAATGAGAAAATACGGCAAATATTTTTACGTCTTAACGAGTCTTGGTCGTTACTTAAAGTGGATGAAGTAGTATCGTAGAGAGCTTTGGGTTATTGTACGATGTTTTTGTATTGTAATACTTGGCTGTTAACTTGTAAAAATTGGCTTAATAAAATTATATGAAAAATATAAATGGAAAAGGAAAATCATGCAGAAAAATGTGTGCAGGTATTTGACACAGATATATTTGGTGTTTTGTTATTTACGGAAATATTAAGAACAAACTGAATAATATAAATGTATGAAATTGTTAAATTATTTTTTATAGAACAATAGCTAAAAATATATGTATTGATGTTTGATCTTGAAAAAATAATAATTTCAATTAAGTTAATTAACAGAAAAAATTAAGGAATATAAAGTACATAAAAGTCACGGCATGAATTTTAATCGAAATTTCAACAACAATAGCTTAATTTATCCAGATGAGGTAAAGGTTCTCGAGTATAGATAATACATTTTTATATGAAAACTGCCTTCTTACTATAAAAATTATTCACATATGCATTGTTATCCATTAGAGCAGATTGTTCTTTTTTTTTTCTTTTTCCTTTTTTATATTTTTTCTATATATATTTTTATGTTCACTATTCATACTTTGTATAAGGTATAAAATATTAATAAGAATATAATAAGAAATGGTAATATTTTATTTCCCCGAACAGAAATCAAACCGACGACCAATGTGACGTTTACAGTCACAATGAAAAAAAAATTTCTTATTCACTATTTACATTATTGCAAACGTTATTTTTATTATGTGTATTCGACATTTTAATTATTTTTATATTAATTTAATAATTTTAAAAATTATATATTCAAATGACGCATTTAAATTTCAAAAGTATCCATAATATAATAATACGTTTGAAAGTTTCTACGTGATTCACGAAAAGGTAGAGCCAAATTACAATTTTATTATAATTTTATGTAAAAGTGTCAAGTATGCATACCTGTTTGAGAGCTCTTTCACAATGAAAATACGTAGCTCGAAAATTCAGGTAGTAGTTACCTTATAGTTTTCGCTTTTTATGCTTTAGACTTAATGTTTGTGACGTGATGGTAATAACTTATAGTTTATTTGGTAGTAAGAAATATATTTCTTATAATTTCTTTTTATTTTTGTAACGTTAACTGAGATAAATTGTATTGGGATTACATTTTTTGGTTACCTCAAAGAAAAAGCTGCACAGCACATTTATTTTAAGTTATTTAAAAATAAACTACTGTAGAAAATTTTACCCAAGAAGTTTAATTCTTTCCACAACCAACTATATAATATAACTTTTGTTTTATTATTTTCTTTAATAATAGATAAATTAATTAGTAATCATAACTAGTGGTTAACACGCGGCTTCGTCCGCTTCACGTTATTTACTTATTATGCCTATGTGTTATTCTAATGCATAACCTATATGACTAGAAAGTTTCATCTAAATCTGTTCAGTACTTTTAGCGCAAAAGTGGAACAAACATGAATCCTCCAAAACACTTCCACATTTATAATATTAGAATGATTTGAAATAGTGTTATTTTTTTTTAAGTTATATTATAATTTTATTCAATAAATTTATATTTATAGCGAATAAAGCTATATCCAACTGTTTCCAGATAGAGAATGCCAATAAAACATGTATAGTATCAATTTTCCTTCACCTATCAATTTATCACACGTTGTACGTCTTTTGAATCGTAATCTCAGAAACTACTTTGAATTTTAGACGTATATTAGGTATTTGGCTTATACATATAAGGAAAGGTGCATTTTGGTCGTCCTTATCGTAATGTTTTGTTTGTGGGTTTATTATATTTAATTTATATTAAACTTATATTTGTAACAATAGTTGCATTTAACAAATAAATATTTTTTAACTAGCAGAAAGTGAAGCAAGGTAGAGTTTTACTTGTTGGCGATACTTAATGCTGCGTTTTGTCTTATTTAAAATAATTTAAAAATACAATTATTCGCTTGAGTGAGGGACCACGAGAATTATCTTTCCCCTAGGCTACGAATGTTTAAAAAAAGAAAACAGGTTCACGCTGTATCCCGCACACAGCAGGGTAGGCAGAGGGAATCTAGTGTTAAGACACTCCGTCCCCTACTTTCTGCCGAGTCCTAGAGGCATTGCGTGTTAAGTGGCGGAACTCAACGCCGCGTTTTGCCTCGACACTAGAGCGAAGAAATGATAATATAAATGTAAATAAATATTTCATTTCCTCAAGCGGAGATCGAGGCCACATCCAGTCAATTTAAAGGCACATTTTGTGCTTCAGCGCCACGACTGGCCCCAATAAATAAAAATATTTTAAGTTAAAAATGTACTTTTTTTCTTAGAGCATGTTCCTTTTTAACCAATCATGTGTCACATTAAAGTTACTCCCTTGTGATGAATCCACATAATTACGCATATTTACATTGGTCTAAAATAAACAGAAACTCTTTATATTTAAACCCGAACAGCCTTAAATTCTTTGGATTGCAATATATACCTAATTTTATACAAAATATTTTTAATACTCTCACGCTATTGATTTGGTTTACGATTTAATTTGTTTTATAATAACTTACTATATTTTTTATCTTCAAACTTTGATCCGCGTAGCAGGGTAGGTAGAGAAAACCTAAAGTCAAGACACTTCATTCTCCACGTTCTCCCTGAATTCAAAATAATGCCTGTTGAGTGGCGGAACTCAACGCCTCGCCACGTCTTATTGGAATGTTAATATGAAAACTATTTCTATCTCGGAATGGAGATCATATCCACGATTATCTATATTATATTAAGGCGCTGTCCGACTAAATAACAATGGCATGTTGTTTGTTACACAATTTCAACGATTCATTTATGTAAAATAAGTAATTATTAATGTAAAATATAAATAGATTCATTTGTACCAAACTGATTTGAATTGTATGACTGAACGTGCGATAGGTGGGGTCAATTCTTATTCGAGGAAATTCAATATTTAGTATTTTCATTTCTTCGCTCTAGTGTCCAGGCACAGTGCAGCGTTGAATTTCGCCACTCAACATGTAATGTCTTAGGAATCCGGTGGACAGTGGGGAGCGGAATGTCTTAAGACTAGGTTCCCTCTTCCTACCCCGCTACATGCAGAATACAGTGTGAAGCTGAAAAAAAATATAAATGATAGACGTGAAATTTCTTTTAACATCAGAAAATGCATTTCGCAGATTATATTTGAGCAAAGCATTAAATTGCCTCGTGTGAGTGATACTGTAGGATTTGCCTTAACAGGCGTTTCGACGCTCCCTCTAAAATCCAGTGAAAAGATAGTTTCTTGTATCATAAATAGGTTTTTTAACCTCTTTCTAGTAGACTAACGTGCGTACGTTAGTCCGACAAAAAGAGAGTTTTTACCGTTGGTGACGAAAATTCACAACACAAAATATTAGTTAGTAGAATAGAATAATTTAAAAATCATTCCACTGCTACTACTTGGTCGAACCCATAACCGTTACGTTTACAAATCAAGAACTATGCCATTATGAATTTATGGCTAATGGTTTACCAATATTATAATAATAAATATTATGCCGCATGTTACAAAAAAGCATAAAAGCCCAAAAGCAAGAAGCTTTTTTTTTAAATTGAAATATAATAAAATATACATATATATAATAATACAACCTCACCCAAGAAATAATAAGAAAATTCAAAATATAAACATTTTCACTGAAATAACTCAAATGGACTGTCAAATCCGTTACTAATGTATCTACAGTTCCACAGTAGGTGTATTCACACAGACTAATAATAATATAACAGCGTCTAGACTAGCTGTCTCTATATGCAATTTAGTCCATTCTGCTCTACTTTACCAGATATTTAAAGCGATCACGACAAAACATTTAAATTTTATATGATATACTTAAATCGATACTGCAATATTAAGTAATAAACTATACAATAAGAAACTTTTGTTAAGACCTTATTTATTAAGTTCTTTGATTTTCACGATTATTACACATTTTAAATAAAACTATTTTATAGTATGTATAAAACTATTTTATAGTATATATGTATGTCCGTGACCACGGACTACTGCAAAGTGTTCGAAACGTCGGGTTTCCAAAAATGTACAAAAAACTAAATATGCGCGATTAATCCGGTTAAAATAGTTTTATTTAAAATTATTTATTAAGTTTTCTTAATTTTACAAATAACGCAATAGACATTTATTACTCGAGTTCTTACAATTTTTTTGTTTGCTCAAATTATTTTTGCTTGTTTTCTTTTTAATTTACCTAAAAGATTTCTATTAAACGTGTTTTTAAATATTTTTGATGCTGATTTAAAATATATAGTATACAAATACTAAACGCTCAAGACTGATTGTCCATTTTTTTTGTAATATAAGACAAAACTGCACTTTGATTGTTTTGTTAGATACATTATTGAATAAAGACATGATTCAATGTTACCGAGATTAATAAGAAGAATAATTATGACACACCCTCCGGAGGGTATGTATGAAGAGGTTGATGACAGTGGACGAGGCGAAAGAGGTATGTTGAGACCGTAGCGTTTGGCGCTCTGCTAACTGCTAGTTGTAGTTTTTTATGACAATGTTTTTATAAATGGTTCTTTGTATGTCAAAGCCATTTGATGAGAGTAACTTTGAGAGACTACAAAATTCTGATTCCATTCTGATTTTAAAAGGATGTAGATGTCATTGGGTGAAAAATATCACATGAAAGTACAAATAAAATAAAAACAATCATGCTTGCTGTGCTTTCAATTTTAAGACATAATATAAAATATCGCTCGCATCTGTCAAAGAAACAGTGACATTTTTTAGCTATATTTCTTCACTTACTACTGTTTATAGTATTAGGTGTAGATTTCTTAAATATTTTACTTTGCGGTAGTTTTAAATATTTATAATCTTATTAAAATAGGAACAAAACAAAGCAGCTAATTTAATTAAACATATCTTTTTGATTATAAAAATAATTTAATACCATCAACGAATGAAACAATTTTATCAACTGATACTTTTATTTATTAAAATGTTATACTAAAAAAATATCTAACTTTAAATAAAATATATTCACCTAAACAGATAGTAGGAAATAAAAATAAATAAATTTGAGGGTTCCTTTCTTATCGAATGCTGCATAGCGATAGGATAACGGTAGGTCATTCTGCTTGGCCCTTTTTCCTTGCCCTTGTCACCGATAAAATCAATCTCCTATGAAATAAGGGTTTTATGGAACAAGATGCCGTAATTAAGTGGCTGATCTCTTACCACATTACTTTATTACGAGAATCCTCTTTTTTGTGAACATTTTTTTTAGGATATTATAAAAAAAATACCTTGTTTTTGGGCTTTACTGAAAAAATATGATTGATTAAGTAAACATACTAGAGAGTTCCAAAAAGCTCAAGCAATTCTTTGAAATTGAAATTCCAATTTGAAAAATATAAATATTGAATACTTTCATTCAGTTAACTTAAGCTGATAAGACAAACGAAAACACATATTTTTTATAATTTATTATTTGTAGCAACATTCAACAAACTAGATACATGTTTTTAAGTGAAAGAAATTGTTTGAACTATTTACAGATATTTTCAGTATGTGTACAGTAATACAATTTATTATTATGTTATATGGTTGGTTGAAACATGAACTATATAAAAAAAAACTACTAAATATACAAAGTTATAAATCCATTTTAACAACAGAGTATGCTTCGTTTTGACGCTAGACAGTTTTTTACCTTTTTAACATAGCTCCATTATGGCTAAGTTGATACCGAATCGAGCTTGGTCAAAGAATTTTTTTTATATCTAGATATCACTTGGGAGGTGAGATGAACCTGGGAACCTATTGTAAGGACATTTCGTTTTTATTGAGATGTCTCAATAGGAACGAAATGTCTTAACCCATTCCGTACCCCACTTTTCGCCGAATTCTCAAAGCATTAAGTTCAGTAACCGCACTGTGCCTGTAACCAGAGCGAGAAAATAAAAATATAGTATTCTGTACATGTGTGTGTGTGTGTGTGTGTGTTATATATACTAATATTTTATTTCCAGGTCAGTCGTGGCGCAGTGGCACGAAGTGTGACTGTAAAACCGACTCGTTGTGGGTTCGATCCCCACTCGAGGAGATGAAATATTTACTTAAATTTATATTTCCATTTCTTCGCTCTGGTGTCGAGGCTAAGCGCGGCGTTGAGTTCTGCCACTCAACACGCAATGCCTCCAGAATTCGGCAGAAAGTGGGAAATGGAGTGTCTTAACACTAGGTTCCCTCTGCCTACCCTGCTGTGTGCGGGATATAGCGTGAAGCTGATTTATTTATTTTATTTATATTTTATTTCCCCCGGTATCGAACCCACAAACGTCGCGTTTACAGTCGCACGCTTGTACGTAGCGCTACTAGCCTTACTTTTGTCACATAATACCACACCCAATTTATTAGGAAAAGCAGTAAAAGGAAATCTCGAAGTTAAACCATCAGATTATAGCTGGAAAGGAATAGAAGCAAAACATGCAATTTTACTTAATTACGTACAGAAGTGTATGAGTAATAAATAATTCATTATAATTACTTCTAGCGCTCGTGAATGTATATAGGAGGTACGTATGTTGCAATAAATTTATTATGAAAGTTAATAAATAAAAAAAATGTATTTCTTTAGGTGTGGCGTGGGCACAAGTGTATGATTGTAAGCGAATGGTTGTGGGTTCGAATCCCACTCGAGAAAGTTAAATATTTATTTTTGATTTAAACTTTCATTGCATCGCTTTGGCCACTCAACACGCAATGTCTTCAAAATTTGGCGAAAATACGCAACAGAGTGTCTTAACACTAGGTTCCCTATGACTACTCATATATATATTTTCTAATGTATTGTAGTTTTAAATTACTGTACGGTACTTTTGTTAGCTTGGAGTACTGTGACCTTTTTGAGGATCTCTTTGTAAAGCAACAATAAAAATATATTTCTTGACTAGACGACGACTCAGTTGGTGAAGACGAAATAGTTTGTTATCCAAGGTGTATGAATAGACCCTATTTGTATTGTTAGAAGATTGATTCTAAGCTCAAAAGTAAGCTTTTTATATAGTAAAAAATGCAAAGAGAGAGGTCTTAGTGATGAAGTGGCATAAGTGTGTGATGGTAAACGCGACGGTTGTGTGTTCGATTCAACGAAATGAATTATTTCTCTGGCAACAAGGAAAAGGCGTGGCGTTGAGTTGTGCCGCTCAATAGGCAATGCCTCGAAAACTTAGCGTGAAGTTTAAAAAATGTATCTGGTTTGTAAATATATATTATTATTATAGTGTAAATACTACATCTCTATTAAAGATAATAAAATTTTATGTAAATAATGTCCAAACGAAAATATTCAAATTTTTGTTTAATAGTAGCACTATAATGGACTACGTAGAAAAAGCTGGATTTACTGGCTTGGTTATTATTGTTCATATGATTCTTCAGTGGTTATAAAACAGATTATGAAGACTAGATTAAAATAAAACCATTTTAGTACGAGTCGGACTCACCCACCGAGGTTATGATACCAATTTTAGGATTATACGTCAAAGGTATACGTACAAGTTACAAAATTTAACAAACTTAAGTTTGATGTCATAATATACTCGTCTTATATGAAATTAAATACAAATATAAGTTTGTAAGTAAGTATTTATTTTGTATGTTATAAATACCTTTATCTTTTCGGATGTTTTCTTTTATTTGTATTGTTTTTTTTATAACTGTAGAATTATAGGAAATAATCTATAGGTTTTGATTACGCAGTAAATATCATACAAAATACAGCAAAATCAATGCATAAATGCTCGTAATTTTTGATCGCATTTACTTGATTTTTTCTATATTTTAAGAAACCATAGATCTAAATATATGATATTTATTTCAACTTAATGCCTCCACGCGATTTTAAGATATAAAATCTCGACAACGGACAATAAAGAGATTTATTTTTTACCTTTTGACGTAAAGAATCCAAAAAATACGAATCCCAGCAAATTAAAACTTTTTTCAACACTAAGCTTATTTAAAGAACTCTTCTAAGTAACAAAAACGTTGGAACGTTCACCTTTAACATTATGAAACCGAGTTAAAAGCTTTCTTAGAATCTCACTTGCACTTAAATTGGTCCAATTTGGACAGTTTGCACTGCTTTAGGTATGTGATTAAGATAACTAACTATGCAGTAGAATGTTGTATAAGGAAACGCTTGAGTTTCCAGTTCTTTTTTTCCAGCTTTACGCTGTATGCCTACGCTGTATGCATAAAGCAACATTGTAACTGGGTAAGCAAAGGGAACCTAAGAACATAGTCTTACGACATTCCGTCCCTATTAAGACAATTCCGTTCCCTATTTTCAACGAATTTTGGAGGCATTGATTTGAGTTTGGCTCTGTAATATATTTTTATAAATTTTAAATCATTTAACAACAATCACTCAAATTGGTGTTAAATGAAGGAATTGGGGAAAACTTGTATTTCCGCATACTCGCATATCGAAAATATAAGTTATAATCTTACTCAATAGATGTCTTTATGAAATTATGCATTATATATTTTAAAAATATGCATTACATACGCATACGTCCTTCAAGTCTTAATATCTCTATTTAGACAGAAAATCGAGAACACAGACAAATATCTTTCATGCTATGACAAAATAAAACACGGCGTTGAGTTTCGCCACTTAAACGCGATATCTCGAATTTGGGGATAAAGTGGAGAACAGAGGTTCGTGTATATTACATACTGTAAATAGCTAAAAATAGATAAAAATAAATAAATATACAAGCTGTTTTTAATTTTCCACATAAAATAAACACAGGCTACGTTCATTTCCATAAAACACCTATTAAATATAAAATTAAAAGAAAACAACACATCTTTCTTATTCATAATAACGGTTTTTCCGTACAATTGCTACCTATTTCGAATAATTTATTCATGTAATCCTCTATACAGGGCTCGTCGATTGTGCGGCGATAAACTGCAATATGCATGACTGAAAAGAATACTTGAGTGTATAAAATGTCGGATGAACTGTGTTAATGTTTTTATCATTTTTAAAGTGTTGTTAATTGTTATGAAAGAAATATACTAATAAAAATTTAATTGAATTAGCTTCTCGCTGTATCCCGCACACAGCAGGGTAGGCAGAGGGAACCTAGTATTAAGACAATCCGTTCTCCATTTTCTGCCCAATTTTGGAGGCATTGCTCGTTGAGTGGCAGAATTCAACGCCGCGCTTTACCTTGACACCAGAGCGAAGAAAATGGAAATATAAATTTAAGTTAATATTTCATCTCCTCGAGTGGGGATAGACTTTAAAATAGCTGGAAAGCAGAGTAAAATGATTTATTTATCAGAAGGTTCTCACTGTCGTCTGATAGCGGGAGATTGAGAAAGGTTCTAAAAGTTTTTCTATAAATTTTCAAACTTAAACTTTATCTAATATAGAATTTGACGATACAATCAAATTATTGCTTTACAATATGATGATAATCAAAAATAAAAAGTTGTGTTGTCTTTCTATTAATTGAATATATTATATTAACTTGAATTTATATACTAATGAGTATTTTATAAAGTATGAACAATACGAATTTGAACTCGAAACTAAAGAGAAATAACGCACTTCCCACAAACCTTTAAAGTACTGTAACGGCCAGTAATAGCTAAATGAAAATCAATTTGAACGTTTGCACCACAACGTGAGTGGAAAGCTGTATGGGGAAACTGAAATTGAAATTTTATTGAATACTTTTCACTTCAAAACCTCCCATTCCCTAGACCATAGCCGTTTATGCTGTCAGTACCTGCTATGTATTAAATTTATATATCTACAGACGTGTCTAAATTGATTTCCTATTCTTATTATATCTTAAGATATAATAAGAACTTAACTTAGCTTCACGCTTTATGAGCACCAAGCGCTACGGTCTGTATGTATACCTCTTTCACCTCGTCCACATAAGATAATATATTTGTTAGTAAATAATAACTTGCTATTTGATGGCAGTCGTTGCACAGAGGCACAAATGTGTGACTTTACACGTGACTGGTTATAAGTTCGATTCGCACATTTCGTCATTTTCTTAATCTGGAGGCAAAGCGATGACTTGAGCTCCGCCACTTCACACGCAATGCCCCCAGAATTTGGCGGAAAATGGGCAACGGAGAGTTTTAGCACTAGGTTCCCTCTGCCTAACCTGCAGTGTGCAGGATACAGTGTGAAGCTGATAAGTTATTCACAATTGTCAACCTCTCTCTATCTAGGTTATAAATGACCTATTTAGTGAAATTTGTCTAAAAAAAAGAATTTATTTATTCGATATGCAAAAAGATTTGTTTATACGTTTGAGTAATTTTATGTCTTTATTTAACAAAAAACAATAAAATAAATAATTTATAAAATTGATTTAAAAATTTAAGTATTTTTTCGGATCTTATTAATAATATTATACTACAAGTAACTGAAGGCCGTCGAAGCTCAGCTGCACAAGGGTATGACTGTAAAACGACGCTTGTGGGTTCGATCCACACTCGAGGAAATAAAATAAATAAAATTTCAAACCCAAAATTCTGCAGAAAGCGGGGAACGGAGTGTCTTAACACTACGTTAGTGTCTCAACACTACGATACAGCATGAACCTGATTTCTATTTTTATTACAAATAATAAGAACAGAAGACAGAAGACAGAACAGAAGTTTTACTGGCAATATAACCATGGTGTGATTGAGGTCACAGCTATTCCCTTAATAAGAGAACAAGAAAAATAGAAAAACTTAATAAATAAAACCCACCGAGACGATCAACTATGTAATAAAAACAAAGCCATATTTTCCATAAATAACCTACATTTTGGACATACCTACCTATAACGCATACGTTATTTTAGGAAGTATGTTGATATAAACAGGATCTAACGAAAGCAGGATAAATGGCGAATGTACCGTTGTTTTGGTACAGTCAGCTAATTATATATATATTAAATATTTAATTTTAAATATTAAAAAAAAATATTTAAAAAATAATAGTATGTACTCCACATATTATGTAGAGTATAATATAATGAATAATTAAGATTTTGTTTGTCTTATACGGTTTTAATTTTTTTTATTTTCCACTACATGATGAATGGCAAAGCTGAGTTTTAAAGTAAATATAATTTTGTTAAGAGACTGACTGCAAGCATATTTATTTATTATGATTAATATTTAACCTAAAAGTACTGTTAATTATATGTAATATAATGTAGATTTGTTTTATTGTTAAAATAAATTATATAGTTCTTAACTAACTACACTAAAACAGAGGTTACATGGCGAAACGCCACAGGTTATGGGTTGGATTCCTGCTTACTTTACTGAAATTAAATGTTTTATATGTTCATTTTGTCGCTCTGGTGAAAGTGCGGTGTTTAGTTCCGCCACTCAACACACAATATCTTCATTGAATTCATCGGAAAGTGGGGATTCAGCGGAATGTCTTCACACTAGGCTTCCCCTGCTTACCCTGCTAAATTTTGAATGAATACAGCGTAAGGTTGAAAAAAAAGTAATAGCTTTTTTTTTAAATAATAAAGGTGACTTTTTTTGTTTTAGTGAAAATAATTTAATAATCAACTGCTTTTACTGACTGTACCCCATCTACTCTATTGTAGGCCATTGAAAGGCTGAAATTGTTCCTGAACATTTCAACGCAGCTACAATCAGAAATGTACAGTATTTTTTCCTATATGTTTTCGTTTTTATATCAACAGCTAGATTCATATAAAAGAATTTATTTTTGAGAACTCTTTGTGCTACTGCCGTGCCGTTTTTAGTTTGTAGTATATCAACGTTTATAAATTTAAGGAATGTGACTATAAACGCGACGGGTTGAGGGTTCCATTCCCATTCGAGGAAATTAAATATTTATTATTTTAAGTGATGTCGCCAGTCGCCAGTCGTGGCGCAGTGGCACGAAGTGTGACTGTAAAACCGACTGGTTGTGGGTTCGATCCCCACTCGAGGAGAGGAAATATTTACTTAAATTTATATTTCCATTTCTTCGCTCTGGTGTCGAGGCTAAGCGCGGCGTTGAGTTCTGCCACTCAACACGCAATGCCTCCAGAATTCGGCAGAAAGTGGGGAATAGAGTGTCTTAACACTACGTTCCCTCTGCCTACCCTGCTGTGTGCGGGATACAGCGTGAAGCTGATTTATTTTTTTATTTTATGATGTACATTAAAAGTAAATAAAGATGATTGTTCTTGAAATGGAAAATATATTAAGAGTTACGTCCAAAGTTATCATTCCTCCTTCTTCATAAACATTTATAGACGAACGTCCATAATATGACAATAAAATATACCCTCTATATTTCAACACCCACATTTGGCGAAGAATTAAGAAATCATAAAAATCGACATTTTGATTAGGCTTTTTACGACCTCCGAAGGAAACCATGAATTAATTAAACTTCAATATCGTTAAATTTTAATTTCTTACGAAGAGGGAAATGTTTACAAAATTAATTTTAGGCTGAGTACTTCATCATTTTAATGCGGGCACCGCTGGAATTAATGTCTTATAACGAGACGTTGAACTTGAAATACTGAGTGAGGTGATGTAAATGCTGAGTTTTACTTATATATATAGGTATATAGATTTAATGAAGTCGTAAGAGGTTTACTGTAATATTACCATACTGATAATATTGTATTCAATTTTTTTTAGCTTCTCTCTGTATCCCGCATGTAGCAGGAGAGCGAAGCTAGTGTTAACCTTCCCACTTTACGTCGAATTCTGGAGGTATTGCGTGGTCAGTGGCAGAATTTGACCGCGTTTTGCTTTGACACCAGAGCGCATAAATTATAATATTACCAAATTTCATTTCCTTGAGTGGGAATCGAACCAATCACGTGTTACTTACAGTCACGCGCTTCATTGCATTCAGTTAATGTTAAATTTAGTGTGAAATAGTTTGTTTATTGCTAAGTAAGACATTATATAGTATACATACAATGTCTTACATACGTGTGTCAAAGTGAGCTATTTTTTGAATGTCAAGTAATTAATCTCGGATTCACTTAGAGTAAATACTCGGATGTGAGAAAAAACGTCGTAAAAACCTGTGAAACTGTGTTTTATAATATTTTTGTAATTTATATGTTTTTATTTCACCTTAATTTTTCATAGTAACTAGCGTCGTCCTGCTAAAAATCAAATAATATCAAGTAATATAATTTATTTATTATTATTTTTTTGAAATAAAAAAAGAACCCAAACCATACTCAAAGTATATTGGTATATTAATATGCAACTTTTGATTCAGTTTTTAAGCAAATATATTTTTGACATAAATGGTTGTTTACTGTCGTTTAGTATTATATACGAAAGTTAATATAATTTTTATCAAGTACGGGTAGAAATTTTTTTAACCTTACTTCATTTTAATCTTAACAGTCGTTATTAATGTTTTTTTTTGTAAAACCATAGATAAGCGGAATTTATACTTTATATTATCAGCCACAAGTCCTTATCGCTTCATTTCACCCAAATTTCTTTTCCTTTTCCCGTTAATTTATTACTTAAACTTTCTGAATCAGAGAAATGCTTCTTCGATGACTGTTATATATGTTTGTACTTTAGTCAAACGGTGTTAAAAGTTTTCGCATATTTTTTTATTTATATCTAAGTCTAAATGTGCTTTTTAATGAATCAAATCAAATCAAATCAGCTTCACGCTGTATCCCGCACACAGCAGGGTAGACAGAAGGAACTTAGTGTTAAGACACTCCGTTCCCCAATTCTGGAGGCATTGCGTGTTGAGTGGCAGAACTCAACGCCGCGCTTGAGCTCGACACCAGAGCGAAGAAAATGGAAATATAAATTTAAGTAAATATTTCATCTCCTCGAGTGGGGATCGAACCCACAACCAGTCGGTTTTACAGTCACACTTCGTGCCGCTGCGCCACGACTGGCCTCAAATGATTAATGAATATAATAACTAAACTAATTAAATTAATATAATAACATCAACGACGTTGAAAAAGGCATCCGACTTATATTATCAGTAAAGGAGCTATATTAAAATTTAAATAAAATTTAAATAAACCTATATATACTTACATATATAGGTATGGTTTTCTCATATATGTATAAAATATTTAAGGCTCTTTTTCACTCATTTTACCATATACCAATATAGGAATAGCAAACCTAAATTTATCACACCGTTCCTCATCTTTTGATCCAATTTGAGACATTGGTGCCGTGCTTTATTTACCAGAACAGAAATTAAAATAATTTAAGCTTAATTTTTAAATCAATAACAAGTTTTTTTCACATAGACAAACAACAAAAAAATTATTAACCATTAAAAATATACCATACCATATTAGAAAAAAGTCTAAAAACATTTAATAAAATAATATTTCAACGTAGAAATAAAATAAAATATAATATTGAGAGAATATTATAGTTAAGTATGTTCAAATTTGGTAAACTCGTTCCATTTTATGATACGGCTATAAAAGTCTCTCATAATAATAAGAAATGTAGCGCACCTGATGTCCGATACATACGATTGAACCTTTACTTATAAAAGTAGAATTGAATTATTAGTGGCTTAACTTTAAGTATAAAACTTAAAGTTGTGTTAAAATTTTCTTTAAGTATTAAAGTTAAGAGTAATTAAAAGATTTTTTTCAAGTTCACGTTGTAATTTTACATTTTTTATTATAGTCGCAAAGATTGTACCACGACGACGGCTTAAATGTTATTATTGTATAATAAACTAATTTTGTAAAGTCATTCTTTTAAAAATATACGTGTTTCTTAAATATATATATATTTAATTAAAAATATATAAATCACTTTGCCTTGACACTTGTTTTATTTTATATGACCTTTTAAATTAATTTAAAAAAGTGGTCAATTTAAAGACATAAGTGAATTTGTTAGCGCCACGCTGTATGTCGCACATAGCAGGATAGGTAGGAACCTGGGAACCTAGTCTTAAGACATTCCGTTCTCATTAAGTTATTTCTGTTCCCCACTATCCGTCGAATTATGGAGGAGAGAGCGTATTGAGTGGCGAAACTTTATTACCAAAGCGAGGAAACGAAAATATGAAATGTTACATTTCCTCAAGTGGGAATCGAACTTGTTGGGTTTACAGTCACACTGCCATAATAATATAGTTCTTAAATACTTACAAAGTATCGAATGACACTTTAAAAATGTTAAAAACATAATTTTTGGCATTTATATATTATATCTACTTAGATCAGTGGTTCTCAATCAGTGGTCCGAAGACGCCTAAATATGATCCACGAGCGATGTTAATTTTACGACTGGGGATGGTGACGCAAAGTTTCTGTTTAATTATCATAGTTAATTTTTATTACCCCTGCTACCAATAATGATATAAAAGTGGTCCTCGATCAAGAAAAGTTTGGGAACCCCTGACTTAAAAATATTTTCTTCTTTACTTCCAATAAAAGTACTTATGACGGTTCAAATGATACAGCTGTATAAAATCGTACAGTCGGATGGACAAACGGTTGGTCGAGGGTTAAGAGCAGATCCTCTTTGGAACTTTTTCAAGTATGAAACCCCCTTACGTTTACTGTATAGAAGTAATGTAAAGTAAAATTGTTACAATTATTTAAGAAAAATAAAAGTGTAGATAAGAAATAAATAATATGTATGTTATAGAACCCAAAACTCTCCTAGGCAACTAAACTTTTAATTATTAAAATATATAGAGGCCGTCATAGCGAAGTGGCACAGAGTCTGATTGACAGAGTGAACGCGACACGACGGTTCTAGGTTTGATTGCCACTCAGAGAAAAAAATATTTTTTTTATCTGGCTTCAATAACAAGACAAGAGGGGTTAAGTTCAAGAACACGCTGTTTCGAAAATTAGTCTCAAAAATTTCACGAAGCGAACCTTTGCCTTTCTTTGGTATGAGGGAAGAAGCATTATACTGAAAATATATAGGTATGTACCTCCCCTAGATCATTAAATAGATCTACTACTGATTCACAACCAGTGGTAGCCTAAATATGATCAGCGAACGGTTTTAATTTTATAAATGAGGATGGTGAGGCGAAGTTTTTATTTGATTATCACAGGTATTCTTATTATACTTGTATGCATGTGGTCCCTGCTACGACGAATGATATAAAAGTGGTCCTTGATCAACAAAAGTTTGGGAACCCCTGATTTAATTTGACTGGCTTACCAATCCAAGAGGCGCGTGTTCGTTACATTAAATTTTTATATATTTTCTTTTATAAATGTGGAATAATTGTTTAAAAATGTAGAATATTTTTTTAATGTATAGATAGCATTCTCTCTTTATTTCTTTATGAGGATTGATGTTTGTTCCGGTTTTACATAAAAGGTACAGAATGGATTTATATGAAACTTTACAGTAATGTACCTTATGTATCAGAATAACATATAGGCTACAATTTATGTGGATTTGAGAAATTTGGATAAAACGTATCGATAAGTTTATGCGGGCGAAGCCGCGTTGGGGTCGCTAGTCTATAATATATTGCAGTCATTATAATGAAAAGCTAAGTTTCCTAATGTGTTATATAGACGGAGATATAGTTAATATGCATTATATACGTATATGGTATCAACGCTTACGCCCCTAATACGAGGCAAACATAATTATATAGTATTGGATATTTGAACAGAGCACGGCGTTGAATTCCACAACTCAACACGCAATATCTTAAAACGTCGGCAAAAAATGAGGAACGGAGAATTTTAATGGTAGGTTCCCTCTGCCGACCCTACTATAGCGGTATACAGAGTGAAGCTAAAAAAAAGACACTTAAACGTTGATAGCTCTGTACAAAATAAGCAAAAGATTAATTGTATTGTTATAGAGCACATCTGTATACAGAATACGTTTTGCAACTCGAATAATCGTAACTTTAACTGTGCGTTTCGAAACAAAACCTAATAACATTAAAAAACAAATTTACCATGGAATTCGAATATATGTAAACAGTTTGTTTCAAATACCACATCCAACGCTTTTATGCGTTACATTTTGTAGATTTGTATTATGGCGTATGAAATTAAATTTAAATGTTTATCGGTGTTTTAACATTAACCAAAAATTGGTCAAGTGCGAGTTGGACAGGCCGCATCAATATCCGCACCGATTTCTGAATTGGAGATCAACGAAAAGTGCATCTGATAAAAGTTAACAAACTTAAATTGGCGGGCTATAAAAAATATAGATGTTAATTTTTCGATTCTTTTCCTTTATTTCTATAATATTTTCTCGCTTCTTGCCAAATTTTATAATTATATTTTCACGGGAACTACCCTACAGTTTTTGAGTACACAGCGAATTGCATACAAAATGCAACCAAAATCGATGCCTAAACGATCGTATCTTTTAATTGATTTAAAAAAATAAGTCCCACCGAGTTTCTTGCGCCGTTCTGAGGCAGGCTCTCAGGTCTGTGGCGTTAACTTTATTGAACTGGTGGTAAATTATTTGAACCCTAAAAATACTATCCTATAATATAACGAATTGGAAATAAATCCACTTAATTTTTTTATCGCAAAAACTTTTTATAAACTTAAATTATAAAATACACTTTGTCTAAAGTTGATAAGTCTCCTATCGTTATAAGAATATGTAATTGAAAAAAATTTTTTTAAATTTGATAAAAATTAAAAATCAAATTAAATCAGCTTCACGCTGTATCCCGCACACAGCAGGGTAGGCAGAGGGAACCTAGTGTTTTTAGACACTCCATTCCCCACTTTCTGCCGATTTCTGGAGGCATTGCGTGTTGAGTGGCAGAACTCAACGCCGCGCTTAGCCTCGACACCAGAGCGAAGAAATGGAAATATAAATTTAAGTAAATATTTCATCTCCTCGAGTGGGGATCGAACCCACAACCAGTCGGTTTACAGTCACACTTCGTGCCGCTGCGCCACGACCTGGCCTCAGATGTGACATAATATTTATTATATTTAATCTGTTTTATCTGAATTTTTCAAATAAGATTTTTAAGTCCGATTACTGACAAGTTAATTAAGTTTGAAGCCCAATGTTAATTAGAACGCAACGAAATTAAAAGTTTTATGCAAATGCTTTGACTTTTTCGTTTTTTTTTTTTTTGTTAACGTTTATTTATTTTTTAACAGTGGTTAATATTGTTAACTACTGTTATAAAATAAATTAAGTTTATAGTAAATTTTATAGAAATCTATTAAAAGAAATCGAACATACAAAAATATGCTTTATTTATTATATTTATCTCCCATCTGATATGTCGTGTGAATTAATAATGCATCTTTCGTCTATAATGTCATCAAGGACCGCATTGTTTTCATATATTTTTCCATTCTTGTACAGTGATAGCGACGCGCATGGCAAGGGGATATATATTATTTCCTCGAGTGCGAATCGAACCCAAAACCTACCGCGTAAAATTTTTTCTTTTACCAGTAAGCTATTCTTAACTTTACGCTGTGTCCCGCGCACAGCATGGTAGGCAGAGGGAATCTGGTGTTGAGACACTCCGTTCCCCACTTTCCGCCGAGTTCTGAAGGCATTGCTGTTAAGTGGCTCGACACCAGAGCGAAAAAATGGAAATATACATTTTAAGTAAATATTTCATCATCTCGAGTGGGAATCGAGCTCACAACCAATCG
Source organism: Heliconius charithonia (assembly GCA_030704555.1). Classification (NCBI taxonomy): domain Eukaryota; kingdom Metazoa; phylum Arthropoda; class Insecta; order Lepidoptera; family Nymphalidae; genus Heliconius; species Heliconius charithonia. The sequence goes on from CM060812.1 coordinate 5,668,601, forward strand.
GTTTTACAGTCACACTTTGTGCCTCTGCAACACGACCGGCCTCAACATTATATTTAATCTATAAAATTAAAAAAATATATATATTTTGCCATCTGTTTTAATAATTTTAAATTCTTATTTAATAACACATATGCCTTCTCTCATAACGTTGCACTCAGAGACGTCAATTAAGTCCATATTTTCATTAAGCCTTAACTTAATATAAAAAATGTAAAACATATGTAAATCATATATTTTAAAAGCTAATCTAAACGTTTTAATTTCGCTCATTGTATTATCGTTTAGTCGTTATTTCACAGCAACTATCCTCCACGTAAACCACGCGTGGCATGCTATATTATAATAATATACGATGTACTTTATTATTTTAGTACAGCCCTAGTGCCTAATTTGTGCTCATTAACTATAGTAATATGTAAATAGCGTTAAGTATGGAGCTTTGCATATACTTTTATATAATTAAAATTTGTTGTTATAATGTAATATGTACAGATTATTTTGTTCGTCGTGGCATAGGGCCACAAAGTGTGACTGTGAACGCGATAAGATCAAATATTGAATGTTTTTGTTTCTTCGCTCTGGGCATCGAGGCGAAACGCGGCGTTGAGATCCGCCACTGAACACGCAATACCTCCAAAATTTGGCGGAAAATGGAAAACGTAGTGTCTCTGCCTACCCTGTTGGGTGCGTGATGCAACGTGAAGCTGAAAAAAAATAGCTGGAATACCTGCTTTATCGCAGTCATAAATTTTAGGTACCTAAAAGACGTCGAAGAATATGATGTTAGATTATTTCACCATTATATACCATAGGATTTTTTAATAGTTAATTTAATAGAATAAACCCAATTAAACCGAAGAATATTAATTCATACATTATTATAAAAAATACTTGAATATAATGCTAAGAAAATATAAAGAATCATAAAAAATTACAACTACGGTTTTGCACAATTCGGAGTCCCTTGGGATGCCTTGTTCTATTTTTCTCGAGTGTTGCATAAAGTTCAAATTATATATTGTTGCTTTTTAGATGCATTTTTTTTTACTTTACGTTGTATCCCGCATATATCAGGGTAGGCAGAGGGAACCTAATCTTAAAACATTCCGTTCAATACTTTCATTATTTCGAGGCTTTTGTCTTATTGACAGAGCAAATGATTTGGTGTTACCAGAGTTGGGATATTAAGAGAATTTAAATATAATATAGGTGCAAGCAGTGATATATCTGTATAATATGTGACTGTAAACCACCAGTTTTATCTAACCGTTGACTTCGGAAAGACTATGTCTCGAGGATCGGTGCAATTAAGTAACGGAGTATCGTAGCACTGGGTTCCCTCTGCCTACCTTTTCGTAATATTATATAACATGTCTGGAAATTGACAGGAAAATGTAGAATGGGAAGTTTTGAGAATTTAATGCAAACGACCATTTAAATACTGTTCAACCTATATTTACTTACTTCCAATTTCCTGGACAAAACGGTTCGGCCCTATTATAATAAACTTGTATAAGTCATTAGAATTGAATCGACCACTTTAAGTTACAAATAGCTTTTCATTATCAGTCATTTAAAGGAAGTAAATTTTGTATCTCATTAAATTGGTTTAATTTAATTCTGATTACATATTTGAAGTAAATTAATTTATTTTAAATGTTAAAATATTTACTAAACATATTTATATATCAGCTTCACGCTGTATCCCGCACACAGCAGGGTAGGCAGAGGGAACCTAGTGTTAAGACACTCCGTTCCCCACTTTCTGCCGAATTCCGGAGGCATTGCGTGTTGAGTGGCAGAACTCAACGCCGCCCTTAACCTCGACACCAGAGCGAAGAAATGGAAATATAAATTTAAGTAAATATTTCTTCTCCTCGAGTGGGGATCGAACCCACAACCAGTCTCTTTTACAGTCACACCTCGTGCCGCTGCGCCACGACTGGCCTACTAAACATATTAATACATATATACTCTCAAATATTATTAAGAAACGAATCAAAGGAAAACGAAGAAAGTCAGGAGGAAGAGGAAATCAAAAGAACTTTAAATGATTTTTTTTTCTGCTTCACGCAGTATTTCACATGTCGCTGAATATACAGAGAGAGCCTGTTGTAAAAATCTCCGTTTCCTATCAAAAAATATAAAATTAATATTAAAATGAATATAAAATGTATCATATTAAATATGAAGGACAGTGTTCCATAGAGTGATTTACAGCTAAATAATTTTAGTAAATAGTTGTATTTCTATGTCTAGTTATTATATAAAGCATATCGAGGTATCATTCATTCATTTAAAATCAGGCTAGCGAAGTCTAATATTTATAAAAAAATATTATCAGCTAAGGCTCTATCCCGCACACAGCAGGGTAGGCAGAGGGAACCTAGTATTAAGACACTCCGTTCCCCACTTTCTGCCGAATTTTGGAGGCATTGCGTGTTGAGTGGCGGAACTCAACGCCGCTCTTTGCCTCAACACCAGAGCGAAAAAATTATATAAATGTTTCATTTCCTCGAATGGGGATCGAATCCAAAACCAGTCGATTTGACAGTCACTCTTTGTGCCCCTGCGCCACGACTGACCTCACAAAAAAAAATATAATATTTAAATTCCAATTTTCAGACAATTGTTACTAAAATAAAAGTAACTTTAAGTTACTTTATTTACACGTTTTCCAAAGTTTTATATATTTCTCTATAAAAAGTTGCTAAAAAGTTTATCCTAAATGTGCACAGTGTATAGTATATAGAACTAAAAGCTTACTCTCGTCTGAATCCTAAAGGGATAACTGTTTATCTGTTTTCACTGACAATGAAAATAAATTGTTCACGTCAAATTGAAAAGCGAAAAGTTTATAGTAAATTATGATCCAAAAGTAACATGAATCTTTATATTTTCACATTTTGAAATAGAAGGTAGTATTAGGTATTTTGTAGTAGGATATGCGTTTGATTGCAAATACAACGATGTGGGTTCAATTTTAAATGGGGGGGAACGATTTGTCATTATGCAAAATATACAATTTATCTATATAGCTTCACGCTATATCCCGCACACAGCAGGGCAGGCAGAGGGAACCTAGTGTTAAGACACTCCGTTCTCCACTTTCTGCCGAATTTTGCAGGCATTGCATGTTGAGTGGCAGAACTCAACGCCGCGCTTTGCCTCGACACCAGAGCGAAGAAATGAAAATATAAATTTAAGTAAATATTTCATATCCTCGAGTGGGGATCGAACCCACAACCAGTCAGTTTTACAGTCACACTGTATCACTGCGCCACGACTGGCCTCAATACAATTTATCTATTAAAAATAAATTAAATAATTAACGTCGTCGACATCACTGCAAAAAATTTTCAGAAAGACTTTTATAACCATAATTCTCACTATTTCCAAGAATTGCAAGAATTTCCAAATGTCATAAAAATACTAACGGTATTTCACATCTGTCGTTTTTGCGAAACACTAAGCTTTTGAGAGTCCTCGCTTTAATGAACCAAGTAACGACTACGACTGCATCATAAGAGTCTCTCGGACTAGTCACTAAAATATCAAATTAAATTGTGACGCTATTTATAGAATTGTAGCGGTATATTTAATTCTGTGTGAATAAAATATATTAAATAATCTTTTTGAATTTGCATTTTTTGCACCATTTTTTTTTGTTTTGTGTTATATACAAAAAGATAAATAAATGATTTTTGTTGTCTGAAAAAATATAAATATTAATATAGAATAATATATATTTTAAGTTAACTTACTTACTTAAACGAATCCTGTTCAAGTTAATTATTTACGCATATTTTTTTACATATATATAATACAGAAATTGATACTTTAATGTTCAATCTAATAAACGTTCTAAGATATTAAGGTTTTTTTCAGCAGTTTTTTTCTACATAGCAAGTTGAAGAGAAAGAGGAAACCTATCGTTATTACAATAGGTTTCTCTTCACTCAGTTCTTCCCATGCAACGCCTAAATTTGAGCACTGTGTTGTGAACTCAACGCCGTACTCTGTCATTGCGTTTACAGCCGTTATCATACCATGACGGTAAAATATATCGCTGACTTAATTTAAACAATTTCAAAAGGTTTATATTTTGATTTTGAGGCCAGTCGTGGCGCAGTGGCACAAAGTGTGACTGTAAAACCGACTGGTTGTGGGTTCGATCCCCACTCGAGGAGATGAAATATTTACTTCAAATGTATATTTCCATTTCTTCGCTCTGGTGTCGAGGCAAAGCGCGGCGTTGAGTTCTGCCACTCAACACGCAATGCCTCCAAAATACGGCAGAAAGTGGGGAACGGAGTGTCTTAACACTAGGTTCCCTCTGCCTACCCTGCTGTGTGCGGGATACAGCGTGAAGCTAATTTAAAAGGTACATATTATAATGAAATGTTTAATTTAATAACTGCTACAAATCTTAGTATATGTTTCATACAAAGCTTATATTCGTATGTAGTGCACATTCCCCAGTACACTTATCCTGCTAGTTCCAACTCAGTCGACTTAAATCTTTGCTCCAATTTTGAATAATCCAACTAAATTAGAATAGAAAAAAACTATTTAGAGCGGTTTGTTGTATGAAACAATGTATGTTCTGAGTCTTTTATAGCGCAGTGGTACGTGGTGGTTTATTAGTAACTGAAGTCGATGTTCTGGTAGAAGTATGTAAAAAAAAATGGCAACACTTACATACGAGTACTTTCATCATTTAATGTAATTTATATCTATTTTATATTTATAATGTATTTTTAACATTTTTAAACTCTTATTCCACACTTGGAAATGGTATAAAAATTTGAACGTAGCGCGACTCGAAACCGCGCCTCCTGGAAATCGACCAGGGTTTGAGGCCCGCTACGTTCAAATTTTTATACGTTCCCTAAATAAGTATACTACATTTTTTTTATTATAATCGTGGGTACATTTACTTGAAAAAACATATATTATATTTATTTACTACATAAGAAAATGCTTAAAAATAATGTATCCATATTAAATAAGTTATATTAATCAATCTGTCTCAATCAGTCTTCCATACATTTACAATACAATGTAACCTTACTTGAAGATAATGGATTACTTGCTTTTCGAAAGTAATTTATCATCACAAATTAATATAGGAAATAAAATAAATTAAATTAGTTTCACGCTATATCCCGCACACAGCAGGGTAGGCAGAGGGAACCTAAAGTTAAGACACTCCGTTCCCCACTTTCTGCCGAATTTTGGAGGCATTGCGTGTTGAGTGGCAGAACTCAACGCCGCACTTTTGCCTCGACACCAGAGCGAAGAAATGAAAATATAAATTTAAGTAAATATTTCATCTCCTCGAGTGGGGATCGAACCCACAACCAGTCAGTTTTACAGTCACACTTCGTGCCGCTGCGCTATGACTGGCCTCTAACCTGGCCACAAATTATTATTCTATATATATCTATATATACTGAAAAAATGTAAAAGATTTTAAGTGATATAAATAGATTTTTCAATATTCCGGCCACGATGTTAAGTAAAAACCATTACAGCTAAATGATTTTATCACAGCACTAAAACTTATTGAACTTTTAAATAGAATACCATTATGGTGACGGGAAAATTAAACACTTTTTATACAGCGTGTTTACGTTACTAAATATTTTTTTTTTTTTTTTAAATTGGATCTTTTGTTTGCTTTAATAAAGGAAGTTGTAAGAAATTGAAATAAAAAATTAATAAACTTTCTTTGAAACGGTCGGTAGAGTAAACAAAATAAAAATCGTATAAGGCAAGTGAAAAGCAAAGTGAAGATAAAAGGTTAATCATTCCGAATGGATTTCTTACGGCAGTAAACTGGTTACCTTCGCGTTTCTCGAGCCGCAAAATAAAGTCTTCTGCGACAACAAAATGGATAGCTGTTTTCTTAAAGTGAACGGTTTATTAAGCGTATGATCGGTGTGAAGATTTATTATTATATTTATTGATGGAAACCAATTTGTGTGTAACACGATATTTGGTTTGGATTCTGTTAAATGTTTGTTTTTCTATTAATTTTATTTGTTTGTGTGTTTATTGAGTTTGTGATAACATTTTATTTAATAATCTGTTTATAATATACAACATAAATTATAAATTAAACAAAGAATGATATATATATATATATATATATATATATATATATATATATATATATATATATATATCAAAATGTTACATAGCAAATAACATTATAAATTTTTTATTGAAAAAAAAAGATCAGCTTAAAAAAGTCGTGTGTTTGACTTTTAATATCGTGTACAGCAGCAACTCAAACAATATGAAGGCAAAAAAATATTGTACGTCACGAAAACAATTTCCAGTGAACTATATACAAAATATTGACAGTTCAATTAAAATAATTTTTGAACATTTAAAAGTAGCATTTTGTGAGAATAACATTTAAAAAAATATTTAAATGAATAATTATGTACGCTCGTACATACATGATTCGAGGGTTTGATTTTAAATTATGGTTTATAGATCTACAATTGAATGTAATAATTATTTAATTTAAGTTTTGAAAGTATATGGTTTGAATTTCAACTTGATATCTGTAAGCTTTCCTGAGATAAAGGCTCAGACAAACAGACAGACAGACGGACAACAAAGTGATCTTATAAGGGTTCCTTTTTTCCTTAAAAGGTACGAAACCTTTAAAAATCACCTAAATTAGTACAAAAATTAGAATTTTTCTCGTAACATTACAAATATAATTATCGTCAGTAAATGTATAAAAAATGTATTTTTAATTAAACGTATCTTTAGGCTGTCCATCATCGCGTGTTTTGTTGCTCTAAATACAAATGCGTGCGCAAGCCGAACCTGCCCTGAATATTTTAGTCCGAGTCCGGACGCGGTCGTGGTGTGGAAAAAAGTTTGTTTTGCCTACATTTGGGACCACTGGTTTACTGTTTTGTTCCGTCTCTTGGGTTACATTGTTTATTGCATTTAAAACGTTGGAATCTCCATAGAGTATACGTTTCTTGGTTGGATTATTCGATAACAAGGTCGAAATGGAACACGAGTTTTTCGTTCGAATATTCATGGTGCAACCCTACCTTGGCTGTTCGCGTAAATCGTGTTTACGGAAGGAAATGTGTAATTTATCAAAACCTCGATCCCTACATAGTGCAAAACAAAAATATCGTACAGGATAAAAGTATATTTATGTAATGTGTATACATTTTTTTCATCCTGCATATGGAAGTTAAAAGGAACCTAGAGTTAAGACTACTATGCCCACTTTCCGTTCTCAAGGCATGGCGTGTTAATCGGCGAAATCCCACGCCACTCTTGTTCATTTACACCTGAGCGAAGAAATACAAATATTCATAAATAACAATTCATTTCTTCCAGTGGGGTACGAACCTACAACCGTCACGTTACAGTCACTCACTATCCCAACGCCACGACGGCCTCTACATTATTCATTAAAATAAAAACGAAATTTCACTAAAAAGCACAAAGCATATAACGAAAAAAAGACTCAATAAAACTTTATAAACACAACACAAAGCAATATCGCTGCAAGCGCTGTTCTATAAAAACATCCATTTAATTAAAAAGGAACCAGGAAGGACGCGTGCTCCGTTTATATGGAATCCCCTGAGCTTCCTCGCGAAGGACTAATGACAAACAGTCATATCGCGTGAACACCGAAATTCTAACACAAACCTCTAATATAAAATAATGAGTTTATATATCGTTAAGAACATTTTTGTCAATATTTTATTGTGTGATAATGCTGTTATGTCATCTTTTATAATAATCAGCTGTTCACGCTGTATCACGCGTATAGTAGGGAAGGCAGAGGGAACCTAGTGTTAAGACACTCCATTCTTCACTGTTCGCCGATTTGGAGGTATTGCGTATTGAGTGGCGGAACTGAACGCTGCACTTTTCCTTGAGTGACGAAATAAAAATATAAGTTTTAATAAATATTTCATTTCCTCTAGTGGGGATCCAACCCACAACCAATCGGGCTTACAGTCACACTTTGTGCCCTTGCGCCACTACTGGCTTTATGTTTACAGGAAACATTGATTCTTGCTATAATTATAGTATTTTTGAAAAATGAGTGTTTAGAAAGAAATTTATGTTTTAATTTTTTGTTTTTCCTACAGTGACCCTAGTGTTAAACACTATTCTCTTTATTTTTTACATTTTTAAAATATTATTAGACATTTAGGAAGGCGTGATGGATATTCTTCTTTAATAATAGGATTCTCTCTTGATAAATGATAATCTGTAAGCAATTATCTTTAGGCAGTCAAAATTTGAAAAACCTCTCTACAGAGAAGCCAACAACATAAATAAGCTGTGAGAAGCGTATAATAATTTCGACTTACCTTAATGAGAACGTATGGCTTATGGTCAGAGCGTTTGGACTATTTAAATTTTTAAACGTTTTCTTACGTAAAAAATAGTAACACGATACAATAAAGATAATCTTAGTCAATAAATATAATATAAAAAATTAAATTAAATTACCTTCACGCTACAGCAGGGTAGGCAGAGGGAGCCTAGTGTTAAGACACTCCGTTCCCCACTTTCTGCCGAGTTTTGGAGGCATTGCGTGTTGAGTGGCAGAACTCAACGCCGCGCTTTGCCTCGACACCAGAGCGAAGAAATGAAAATATTAATATAATATTCTCTACAAAAAAATGTTTCCTATTCAACTAGTAATATCCGAAATTAAAATAGATTTCTAACAAATTAGCTTTTCAGCTAAACGGTATATACCATATAGGCATTGTACATGGTGTGTATATATATATATGTATAAATTATTATGAGGCCAATCGTGGCACAGGGGCACAAAGTGTGAGCGGGATACAGCGTGAAGCTGAAAAAAAAATTTAAAAATTTAATTTTTAATATTTACTTACTTCTGAAGTAGGATTACTAAAAGTGGATAGTATAAACAAATATCCAAGAAAGACTACCCTTCACTCAATGTTTGGTTAACCGACCCTCACTAGTTTGGGGTTGGGTAAATTTATCATATAATCCAGATGTTAAAGTGAAGAGCACTATTTATTTTATTTAAATTACTTTGAAATTTAGCGTTTATTGTATTTTGTAGGTAAAAATAATAAAAGTATTTATTTCGAATGTAGAATTTTGTATGGTACCTTTAAATTACAAGGTAAGTTAAGATTTGCCATACATTATAAATAAACTAGAACTTGTTTAAGTATCATATTAAGGGCGTTACAATATATTTTCACCATTTCATTTCCATTCGAATTGAAAATATGAAAAAATTTAAAGCACAATAACTCGAACAGGTCTTATAATTTGTAATTTTTAAAAATAGCAAGAACCTCCTAACAAAAATCTTATACAAAGTATATTTTAAATGGCTTCAAATCTTAAAGTAAATTTGGCCTTGTTTAGTTAGCCAACTAGTTACTTCAGTTACAAGGAGCGACGACATGTCTTATTCAGGTTGCCTTATAATATATATTAAAATGAGATTGTTCACAGTCAAATTTATTCTATTAATTTCATTTACATATACTTATATTTAATATGACATGACAGATGTATAATTTCATAATGTATATTTATTTTTAATTTCAACAGTGCAATTTTCGAGACATTTTTTTGCACGCTTTGCCTTGTTGTTATAGCGAAGAAATTAAAATATTAATAAATAATAATTCATTCGCTTCCATGGGAATGAAGCGTACTACCGTTGCGTTAACAACCACACGCTTGTGCTACTGCGCCACGATGCGTCGTCTATTTTTTATTATAAATAGTAATAAGTATGAAGAACAAATCGGCACGAAATGTGACTGGTTGTGGGTTCGCTTGAGGAGGTGAAATATTTACTTAAATTTATATTTCCATTTCTTCGTTCTGGTGTGGAGGCTAAGCGCGGCGTTGAGTTCTGCCACTCAACACGCAATGCCTCCAAAATTCGGCAGAAAGTGGGGAACTTAGTGTCTTAACACTAGGTTCCCTCTGCCTACGCTGCTGTGTGCGGGATACAGCGTAAAGCTGTTTTATTTTGATTTTTAACAAAATTTAACTATATATATGTATATGAATATATATCGGTAATATAGTAAAGAATTACAGCTATATATCTAGTATTATTCATTATTAATAAATTATAGTATCTGTGTAATATATTAATATACTTTATATATATAACAGATAATATATTATAACTTCGTTTCTACTACTGAATTTTTAGTAAATAACAATAACGTTATAATAATTAAAAACGTTAATTTAAACCAAAATTAAATTGCAATTACAAAGTTCCAAGGCAAAGTTGTACATAGCATAATTTTAAAATTACAAGAAATACGACCACAGCTCCCGTTAATTACGACTTCTGTAAGTTAATTTCACCGTTCCAAGCACGAATTCCATATAATATTATAAATTTATTGACAAGTTCCCTCTGGAACTGGCTTATATTTCGATGAAATATATTATTAATATAAATATTTTTATATTTTATGCTAGTCGTGGCGCAGGGGCAAAGTGTGACTGTAAAAGCGATAGACGCGCGTGGGTTCGATTCACGCTCGATAAAATGAAATATTTAATATTTCCATTTTCTTCGCTTTGACGTGGAGGAACGACGTGGAGCGCGGTGTTGAGTTCCACCACTCAACAAACAATTCACAGAATCATATTTAAAAAAAAAAACAGCACAGCACAGTATACAGTGAGAATTTATGGACATAATAGTCAATTTTCCGCTTTTCACCTTAATTAAAAACAAGGCATTGAGTGGCACATTTCAACGCAACGTAAACATAATATGAAAAAATAACTCTATAAATATATAATACAATTCAATCCTCACAATATATTTTAAAACTGTATAATCAGAACATAAAAAGCATTATAAAAAGCCGTGAGCCAGCGACCATTTTCCACAAAAATCTGGACCAATGTTGCTGCGGTTTCACCAAAAACGCTGAAAGAGGGCTCTTTCTTCTTATCTTTTTAACACAACTCAGTCGCGAAAGGTAAAACGGCTCGCCTATTATTTAGATGACGTGACAAAGCTGAATGTTTACCCTTTTAACTCCGCCTTCACTTGGATTTGTTACGATGTGAACATCAGCCTTGGCTTTTGAGCGTCATTTCATTTCTTATTTACAACCGTGTATATTGATTTTTATCTATAAAAAACTTCCTTGCGATATATTTTTCTATCATATTGAATTGACATATTCTTATATTACTTATATTTTTTGTTTTGTTAACATATTTTATTTAAATTGTAAGTATTGAAATTGAATAATGTAAAAAAACTGTCAGTTTTAGATGGATTTGATCTAGCAAGTTTGACTAATTTCCAAGATATGCTAAATAGTTTTTTTATAAAGAATTAAAACAAACGTTAATTTACAGCTTTATAAAGAATCAAAAATAATTATCATCACTCATAAAATAATTTATATTCCTATTAAAAATGCTTAAATTTCTCATCATCCAGATACCTACAAAGTAATCCCACAAATACTAAATACTAACCTGAAACGACGAGAGTTCAGCCACAAAGCAGACTATCATCGACAGTGTTTCGCTGCATCAGCTGGAGCTATAAACTAGTCGGCGGTGTCGTCGACAGGGCATGTTCTGCTGGAGACGTAGATTGAAATGCATGAATCCAATGTCCTTAGATCCTCCACCCAGTACATTCACATTCCACTTATAACATGAACACTTTAGACTTTATAAACTTATTTATTATAACAAATAATTACAAATTTATATTATTTACATAGATAGATAGATAGATATATATCTAAACGGTACGGTGATTGAAAAAATATATTATCTGAAAATTTATTTAGTGAGATTTAAGTAATATTTTTAAATTTTATACGTATATTTTTAGGGACGTCGTCACTGGGAAGTCAGTGATGCGTTTGATTCTACGTTGACGCCGGTTGAATGGTGAGGATCGATCAGGGGAGGAAAACTCGCTATAACCAAAAGTCAACCATTCGTATATTCTGAATATTTCAACATATTTATATCACATTAAGGTCTATACATGTATTCCGAAGCTAAGATGGAATTCGATTTGCGATTTTTCCTTGTAATGACTGCTATCATATTTACATATTAGCGTTTGAACTTTTGAATTTTGTAAATAATACTAATACATATGAAAAATATATATTATATTTAATACATTTCAATCGTATGAGAATATAAATAAGTTACACTCTATTTTTTAACTTTTCATAGAACAGCAACCTCAAGAACTAAATAATGTCATTTTTAAACACCTTTAAAGTGTTATTTCACACTTAGGAAAGAAAAATAGATATTTAAATAACGTATACGTTCAAATTTTTATATCTTTTCTAAGTAAGTATAAATAATGTCATATTTTATTTACCACTAAAAATAAAAAAAATACATAAATGTTGACTAGTACCTATTAATATAATTTTCACTAGTAAATTGCGTGAAATCTTGTAAGCTCAATTTGACCTACTTCCTAGTGCACTATTGAACTGATATTTGAATTCATTTCTGATGACAATGTCATTACAAATAACCAATATTGGTTTTAAAACAAAATAACAACCACAACAAAATGGCAATTTTTTTGCACAATCCACCTAAAATAGAAATATTAAATGAAAGAAATTGATATTTAAAATACATTACGCCATGAAAAAAACATAGAAAGTCGTTGTCTTGTTTTTGAAAAACTAAATTTAAATTATATTTTATTTACATTTTGTTAACTAGTAGATTCAAGAAAATAAAAATGTATGAAAGTAAAAATAAAGAAGAAAGGGAAATAACTATATCAAGGAGAAGTTATTAGAAATAACTTGTTATAGAATCTCATGAATTCAACATTACAATAATAATTTATAACTACCCACAAACTCGAGAGCAAGCGAAATTTAATATGGCGAATGTAAACTTTGTATAACTTCCGAAACTCGTTTCTTAAGAACAATAGGTTATCCATTTTATTTCTTATCGAATATGCAATATATGTATGTAATATCAGAAGCAATATACTCAATTCCTAGGGCAGTGTGGCTATTTATAGCATCTGCGGCACACCGAATGGCAAGACGACGGCTAATTAAATTGACATGTCTAAGACTAGCCTGTAAAGCAATATAGTCGTGTCAACGAACGTGTTTTGTAAGTGTTAGACAATCTTAATTTGATGTTTTTTTTATTAAAATTTAGTAACAAAATTATTTTATTTCAATTTGGTGGGAAGTGGGAAGCGGGGTGTCTTAACACTAAGCTTCATCTGCCTTCTCTGCAAGAAGGGTACAGCGTAAGGCTGAATAGTACATAAACACTCTATTATAATCGCGGCGTTGAGTTCCGCCACTCAACACACAATGCCTCCAGAGCTTGGCAGAAAGTGGGGAACGGAGTGTCTAAAAACACTAGGTTCCCTCTGCCTACCCTGCTGTGTGCGGGATACAGCGTGAAGCTGATTTATTTATTTTATTTTTTTTCTTATCTGTACACCGAACAAAAATAGATAAGTAAAAAGAGTTTTTATCTTTTTAGTGCCGTAGTTTTTTGCTTTTTATGCTAATTTCACAGTGTAAAATAAATTAAATAATCAATTAAACATCCGAACTATTCCAATAAAAGCCAATTTGGTGAGCTCGATTCACTCGATGTGCATGCGTGCGTGAAATACTTTAAACGCTATCGGTCAAATTAAATTTATAATATCATGAATAGTTCAATGAATATTTTTGTTACAATTTTCAAACAACTTTTTTGAAATAAAGTTTGTTTAATACTATATTTAAATATTTCAGAAAAGTCAGTCGTGGCGAACATCATGAGATTGCAAATGCGACTGGCTGATTGTTCGATTCCCAATTGAGAAAATTAAATATTTAATATTTTCATTTTCTTCGCTCTGGTGTCGATCGAGGCAAAGAGTGGCGTTGAGTCCCGCTGAAAATGTCTTAACTAGGTTACTTCTGCCTACCCTTTCGGGAATACAAATTTGTATACAGTTACAGTATTTATATTCTATTATATAACATTAAAAGGATTTGTGTTCATAATTGATATGTCAATCTGAAATCTGACAGGTTCATATAAAATTGAAAGATTTAAAAATTCAGAGCAAAGATTTAAAATACTTATTTAAAAATTAAATATTTATGCTTATATATTACTTGGCAGTTCATTCATAATTTACAATATTAGTAATGAGAAGAGCACGTTAATACACTTGGTAGTTAAACAAAGAGCATGCCTCATTTAGTTTGCTTGCCGTGGCTTTGATGGCGCCTAGTTTTGTTAACTTAATAAGTTAATTATGAATTATTAAAGGAAAAGCTTTTTTTTTATTTTCACGCTGTATCCCGCATATAGCAGGGTAGTTGAACCTAGTGCTAAGACACTCCGCTCCCTATTTTCCACAGAAAGCTGGAGATATTGCATGTTACGTAAGTGGCGGAACTCAACGCCGAGTAATGCCTCGATATCAGATCAAATGAAGATCAAGGGATATGAAAATGTTAAATATATAATTTTATTGAGTGGAAATCGAACGTCTAAGTCACACGCTTGTAGCCTTGCCCATGACTTGTCTAACACGGACATTTGTAACGTTTATTAGTTGGTACATTTAATATTATTTTTATTTACCGAAAAACTTGTTATAATTATTGAAAAAGCAAAGTAGTACTGCAAGAAAACATAAGTCAACAAAAACTATTTTAAAGATCACTTATTTTTCGTTCAAATAAATTATTTTATATACATAAGTTCATAAACGTTGCCCTATTCATTTTCAACCAACAACATTTTTCAAATGCGCCAAAGAAAAATAAACTCTTTATTTAACACTGTTAGTATGTAATTAAAAAAAATACAAATTTTTCATACAATATATTCCGTTAAACGATATTATTATGTTATTTTCATTTAGATTTATGCACGACACAACCAAAGTTACACCTCTGTATAATGATCTTGGTTTATTGTAGCTACTCAAGATTCGTAGCAGACTAGCCGGCGTCAGTGACGGTCGATGTACGTCACAGAACATCGAGAACAAATTCTATTTGGGTTAAAAAATTAAATTAAAATTTATTGTACGACTAAGTTTTACGATTATATATTCTAGTTTAGTCATTTATTTTTACAATTAATTTAATATTCTATACGACATTTTTTTATTATAATGATATGTATTTCATTATTAAAAAAAAGTAAAATACATTACAGTTCACTACTATACATAAAATGTAAAGGGGATTTAATATTTTTTTGTATTTATTCCATATACATATGTATATATACAAGACATACATACATATAAGGCAACTTTACTACGTATTTTTCATATGAGAAAAATGCAAGAGGCCGTGATCAAACGGCCTTGGCAGTTTTGATTCTTTCCCCAATGGAAGCTTTCACAACGTACAAGTCTTTTCGGGAAATGTGCCGTATACGAATTGAGTCGACCCTGTTTCATTCGGCACAATTTTTTTTTTCATCAAATAAAACATTCAACTATGGTTCGGTGCTTCGGTTGTAAAATTGTCCATATTCGAGTTGAAACAAATACGTGAAAGTAATAGTTTTTTAATAGTAGTAGGTTATTTTTTTTTGTTTGTTTCTGTTAATGTGTATGATCGATTTTTTTTGTTTCACGTTGTATTCTGTACTTAGCAGGATAGGCAGAGGGAGCTAGTGTTAAGACACTCCGCTACCCACTTTCCGCCGAATTCTGGAGGCACTTCGTGTTAAGTGGCGGAACTCACACCTTGCATTGACTCCAGAGCAAAGAAATGTAAATATTAAATATTAAATTTAGTCGAATGGAACTCGAACCCACAAAAAATCGCTCTTACAGTAACAGGCTTGTGCTCCTGCGTCACGACTGGTTTCAGCTAGTATAATAAAATGTTTATTCAATACCAAATATCCACGGGTCTGACCTACAGCAAAAGGTAAATTTTACCCCAAATACCGTTCAAATCCATATTTCGTGTGTTTGGGACAGTTTCGTAATGGAAACCATCGATTTTCTCTAATAAATCGACTGTGGCACTGCTCTAATTTCATAAGCAAAGCTAAATTTATATATTGAAGTTATAACTTTATTATAATACATTGAAATTTGTTTCATTGCTTAAAAATTGTTCTTAAAAATTCTGTGAAATATCATATGATACTTTTATATATTTTTAAACGATGGATAGCGAGGCCGTCGTGGCGAAAGGGGCACAGGGGTGTGACTGTAACGCGATGGTTGTGAATTCAATCTCCATTCAAGGGAATTAATAAATTTATTAATATTTTTATTTCTTCGCTCTTAAACGAAGGCAAAAGCCCGGCGTTGAGATCCGCTACTCAACACGCAATGCCTTCAAAAATGCGGTCGTAAGTAGGGAACGGGGTGTCTAAATCACCAAGGCCTCTCCACCTTTCCTGCCGTCTGCGGGATATGTCGTGAATCGTATTTATTTTTAAATTAATATATATTTTAAAACGTTTTATTTGGTCGAGTTGTAACTATGTAAAACAATCTAAGAATCTGCACTTCTAGTCGTATCATCGTGAAACTTGGCAGTTATATGTAGATTAGATGACAGTATATTATTATGATATCTTTGAATTGTCTGATGATGAAATTGGGCTGCTACTGAATAAACATATTTAAATAGTGGTCATTAAAAATAGTGTTTTTAGTTTTTGAACTATTAATTTTAAATTAAATTAAATTGCACATAAAACCTAATTTAAAATTGCAATATTTCTAAAGATTATTTTACATATATAATTTAAATAAGATTCCTGTTTTTTTTGTCATGTTCTAATAATATTTTTAAATGTGCTATTTAAAAAAATATATACAAAAAAAAAATGAATGTATATGTACATAAAATGTTAGGAACACGACATGGCTACGATCTACGTTATGGCTACGTGTTCCAATTTTACGTGCAGAAATGTACAAAATCTGACGTTCCCTCAACTGACAAGAAAGTGATACTAGGAATGTACTGATTACTATAACTATTTTACTGTGATTGAAAAGTCTGAAATTTAACACAAAGTGTGACTGTAAAACCAACTGGTTGTGGGTTCTATTCCCGCTCGAGAAGATAAAATATTTACTTAAATTTATATTTCCATTTCTTCGCTCTAGTGTCGAGGCAAAGCGCGGTGTTGTGTTCTGCCACTCAACACGCAATGCCTCCAGAATTCGGCGGAAAGTGAGGAACTAGGTTCCCTTGGCCTACCCTGCTATGTGCGGGACACAGCGTGAAGCTGATTTAATATTTTTTTTAATTGCCAAGGTATTAAATAAATCAATAATTTTTAAATGGAACAACAACCACAGTCATAATTTACATTAAAGACTACTTCTCATATATATAATATAATATTTTTTTAATAAACACAAATAACTACAACTTGGAAACAGAACCAATTTATAATTTATATTGTTTTGTCCAGACAATAGAAAATATATACGCTTTTATATGGCTGACTCGAAAGTTTTATTTTTCATATAATACGTTTTTCGTGTAGATTATATATAAGCCATAAAGTCTTAGAAACTACGGGATCTTTTTACGGTCACTGAAGTGGGGAACGCGTTATAATTAGTACGTGACGTACTTACAAATGAAAGAAAATTACAGCAAACGTTACGAGCCATTTATTTTGCTTAACGAAAACGAAAAAAAAATCGATTTAATCTACTACGAGATCAATATTTAAAAATGCTTTATCAAAAGTTTCAAGCAAATAAATAAATGTAAATGTTATTTTTTTTCGCAACAAATATTCTAATATTAAATGGACGAAACCTGAAAATATTACATCAAATATTCTACACAAATCGATCAAGCCATAAAAACAAGATAATGTTAATATTTACTTAATTATACTTCCCTCCACAGCCATTACAATCAGTACTATTTAATACTATTCATAAATTTATCTAGTATTAGTATTTCTAAACATAAGCACTAAGACCCCTTGAACGATCACACGGTAGCATATCAACTATATTTACATTGTATTTAAAATTACACTAAAACGTACAACGTTAATATTTATTATATTAGATTCGATTGTTACAGCCGGCTCAACGAGCATTTCAGACGCGCAAGTCCATCTTTTGTTATTATAAACAAGTCATTACGCGCAAAAAACGATACAATGTTGGATTATAGAGTGACATTTCGAAGGATTTTATTCATAATCTATGTACAAAATGGGGTGCAAAATGCGACACTACCCCCTTTCGCGGCGAGGTTCCAACTGAATCACCCTCGATCGGATGCCTCCGCCCAACATAAAGCGCTTGCTCGACGGTTTGCTACATTCAAATTCAATCTTATTCTCTCCTCCCCAAGGTCCTGTTTTCCTTGATTTTGGTGACATGATGAAGAAGATTCACGCTTAGGTCTCTCAAAGCGGCCAATACGCATGTCCACGACATTGTATAATGTATATAATTTCGTATAGAGGGCATAGTTTCCTTGTACATTTGGATTTTGTAGAGTTCAAGGACTGAGTGTGTGTTAAAGTTACCAACAAAACATACGGTTTAAGTATGAAATTTAATTTATACATACATTCAAAGTAAAATTATTTAATTGGAGTAAATGGTTATTCATTTCGTAGGATTAAGATGTCAAGTTGAAGATTTAACATTTCTTCAATTCGCTCCTTTTGAGTGTCGTTGGCCTTTTGCTCCAAATACGTTTTAGCTTTAAGTGGTCTAAGACCTTTCAGTCTGCGTCCATGTATAAGTTTGATAATATGATTTTATTTGATATTTGATTTTATTTATATTATT
Organism: Heliconius charithonia; assembly: GCA_030704555.1. Taxonomy (NCBI): domain Eukaryota; kingdom Metazoa; phylum Arthropoda; class Insecta; order Lepidoptera; family Nymphalidae; genus Heliconius; species Heliconius charithonia. Next base: position 5,687,448 of record CM060812.1, read on the forward strand.
GGCTATATGAAAATGTATTTTTTACAACTTCACGCTGTATCCCGCAAATAGTAGAGTAGGCAGAGGGAGCCTAATAATAGACACTCTGTTCCTATAAAATCTGGAGACGGATTGAGTGTTATTTGGTGGAAATCAAGGCAGTGCTTTGCCTCAGCATTAGAGCGAAGAAAGGATAATATTAAGTATAATATTTAATATTTTCATTTCTTCGCCTTGGCAACGAGGTAAAGCGCGCCGTTGAATTCCGCCACTCAACAAGCACTGCCTCCAGAACTTAGCGAAAAGCGGGGAACGAAGTGTCATAACACGAGGTTAACAGGTTCCCCCTGCCTCCTATGCGCAGAATACAATATGACACTAAAAATATATCACACCGTTTGTAAAACAAAAACGTTATGGAAAGTAAATTTCACCTAGTAAAAGATACAATGGCATAATGGTCGAAGGGAGCCGTCACCGGTCTCTGAAGACGAAATAAACTCTTTTATACATTGTGACTACCGTGAGTAATCAATCCAATTTCTTTGTCGCTGTAGCTTCGTATTCCAAAAAAAATAATATTTTTCATTTATTATATTTGTAACGATGATTTTTTATCTATGCATATGATAAATTCGTGACCTGGTGTCTGTACATGTAAGACATTACGAGGAAAATTGTTATTAGGCCAAAAATAGTTTTTGGATCAACAAAATATTTTTCAAATTTTAATATGGTCATAGGTTTGTATATGTATCTGTGCGTTTATACAAGTTTAGCTCAGAAACCGCTAAACTGATTTAAATAGAGTTTTCACTAGTGTATTTTAGCAAACTTTCCTCAACATTTTGTAAATAAATAAATTGAGCTTCACGCTGTATGACGCACACAACTGGATAGGCAGAGGGAACCTGGTGTTATTACACTCCGTTCCCCACTTTCTGCCGAACTTTGGAGGTATTGCGTGTTGAGTGGCAGAACTCAACTAACAGGCAGGCTAACATATTTTTATTCCAAAAATCTTAGAACTTCTCTTCGTAATTTTTCAAATCCTGATAAAAACACTCGCTATACTTATCACTCACTTTTCCAAAGTTCTTGAGGTAAAAATCCAAGTGAGAACGTAGAAGTATTTTTAAGTTTACGGGCATTTCAATCTTTTATGATTAATCAATAAATTAGAAACTTTTTGTTTATAATCCTTACGATTAATTAAAGCCTAAGTTTTTTTTACTACCGCTTTAAATAACTACCATGCCAATTTATCAACACATACTGACATATTAGAAAAGACGATTTTAAAATACGTTAATAATGAGTCCATCTTTGTCAAGTGCTCAATTTAATAGCGATATTTTCATTCACTTTGTTTAGTTTATATTCACTACATATGGACCATTTTTTGTCAATTTGATTTTTTCTTAGCTCTACTGTCACAATAGCTAAAACCAGCAAAATAACGCTTTTAAATTGCACTATATTTCTCAATTTTCAGGTTAATTACATATTTGTGAGTATTGATAAGCTAATTATACGGTTTTAGTAATTGGCCTCTTATTATTTGACAAAATAACTTAACTTTACTTTAAACTGTCTTGAGAACATTTTAAAATAAACTTAATGTTTAAAACAGTTAAAAACAAACAAAAACATCTTATAATGAACCAACCAACCAAAATAATATTGTAAATTTTATGGGCATATATAAAAAAAATGACGTGGTACAAATACAAATGTATATATTATTAGTAAACAGGCAAAAAACGAATCCAGTATGAATTATATTTATGTAACATTTTTTTTGTAAAGTAATGTTAACGGCTTAATTTGTTCGATTAAATTGCAGTAACATAACTGTTTTACTGAATTGGCCCTTTTTTGTATATAATGTATAGATATTAAAATTAAAATTAAATTAGCTTCACGCTATATCCCGCACACAGCAGGGTAGACAGAGGGAACCTAGTGTTAAGACACTCCGTTCCCCACTTATGAATTTAAAGACAATATCTATATGTATAGATATTGTCTTTAAATTGATAATAATATTAGAACACGAAATTATTCCAGATTAATAACTAATTTAATTGGGTGAAATCTCAAGCAATAACATGATAAGTTTATATAATAAGAAAATAAAGAAAGAAAGATTTCTTTTAAATCGAAAATAAATTTTCGAATAGGTAACAGTAAAAGTTTACTCTACTCACGCCAAGGACGCGTTAGTGAGCGTAAATCCGATTTCGTTGATGAAATTCGATGTCACTGAGTTAATTCGGGCTACATTGATCAAAATTACATTTATATTACGGAAAATAATAAAACTTGTAGTGTCAAAACTATCACATATAAAGAAATAAAATGGTTTTTGTTAAGATATAATAATTTTATTAAAATGTACGTTGTAACACTTTTTACACGTAATCTATTATTCAAATACTTTATGTGCATATTTAAATTGGCTACTTTAAAAGTATTGAAATGAAGTATATAAAAAATCTATTATTTTAAATGTCTATTTATTTTAACACGCGCCGTGAGTGAAAACTACCGGTTATAAGAATCCCTTGTACTATGTTTATATATATTTTAAGCTTCATCTTACATATAGCGATGAAGGCGGATAGAACCTTGTATCCTTTCCCCAATTTCCACCTAATTTTCGAGGTATAGTCTTTTGAATAGTGGAACTGAACGCCGCGCTTTGTTTTCTTACCATAGCGAGCAAACAAAACTAAGTGAAATCCAACTTCATACTAATATTATAAATATAAAAAAAAAAATATTTGTATGTTTCTCTTTCACGCTAAAATTACTGAACTGATTTAGATGATTGAGACTTGCATTAATACAGTTCATATACATCAGCATAACATAGACTACAGTTTATGTAGAGATTTCAGTAGAATATGGCTATAGAGTAAGGCGTTTGAGTCAGTAGTTCATACTAAATATAAACGAATTAGGTACTGCATTGTCCTCCTACTGTGTACACTGGAAAACCCACATCCACTATCAAAGTGTAACTTAGTACAATGTCTTCTAAACTTGAGTGTAGAACGCCAAAGTGATCTCAACTTAGGTAATGCTAAGTTAGTAGTAAAGAAAATGGACGTTTTATAAACTAATATACAGCATACAAAAATGGCTATGGAGAAACACATTGTATTACGAATCAATATGGTTAGGTTTTTTTTTAAATCTATTTTTAAGCATCGCATCACATCATATATACAGGATACTGCATCTTGTATATAGATGGGAAGATAGAGTTAGCCTAGAGTTACTATACTTCGTTCCTCATTTTTGTTCCTCCTCATATTTTTTCCTCATTTATTTTTGTTCCTCAATTTTTTTTATAACTACATATCTTTTAAACAACGTACTGCCGAAATAAATGGACGAAGAAGTCTTCTTTATACATTTAGTATGCGGAAGTTTTAAGAAATAATTTATACATAATACAATTGGAATATTTTATTAAACTTTATTTCACTTAGTAAAGGTAATAAGTGGTAAGGTAGCAAATCAGCAAGCGGTTTCTATACATATATTATGTTGAGATAACTTGATTGTATTGTGTAGGTAAACTAATATAACGTTATAATTTTAAAAGCTTTATTTCAATGGGATATCCTACAAATATAAATATTTTTTTATAAGAATTTATATGAGAGAGTCGTGGCGCAGGGGCACAAAGTTTGACTGTAAAATCGACTAAATGTAAGATGGATCTCCACTCAAGGCGATGAAATATTTATTTCAATTTATATTTTTATTTCTTCGTTTTGGTGTCAAGGCAAAGCGCGACCATGCGTTCCGCCACTCAACACGCAATGCCTCCAGAATTCGACGGAAAGTGGGGGACAGAGTGTCCAAACACAAAGTTCCTTCAGCCTATTCTGCTGTGTACAGGATAAAACGTGAACCTGATTTAATTTGATTTAAAATTTTAATTTATACGAGTATAAACAAATGCAGAAGACAAATCAAATCACTTTACAGAAATTAAATATTTGAGACTTAAAAAGAGTCTACTAGTCAAATACCATATCAGATAAGAATAAGTCACTAAAAATTCATTTTACACCCCCATTTTCTACCTAAATGTACTAAAAATGGTAATTGGTGATGTTTTCACCCAATTTGAACGTATTTCTTTGAATAAATTATTCTAACTTCCCTACTCGTTTGCGGTCCGCGCCGTCATCATTCACTAATATATACCCTGAAATTAGTCTTCATATCTGAATAATAATGACTAGGCTTCAAGTAACGCGATAGTGGCTTAATTAGATGTAAACGTATTTGCATATAGCGTTGTAACGATATTTATTAGTGTTAGTATTCCAGCCAGTCGACTGGTTGTGGGTTCGATCCCCACTCGAGGAAATGAAATATTTACTTACGTTTATATTTTCATTTCTTCACTCTAGTGTCGAGGCAAGGGCGGCGTTGGGTTCCGCCACTCAATACGCAATGCCTCCCGAACTCGGCGGAAAGTGGGGAACGGAGTGTCTTAACACTAGATTCCCTCTGTGTACCCTGCTGAGTATAAGCGCGAAGCTGATTTAATTTGATTTTAACATTAGTGTAATATGTGACTATTTTATAATATTAATATACTACAATCTAAAAATCATTATTTCATTTATTTAAATCGCTGCAGTCAACACTGCCGTAACTTATTTTTATTACAATAATATATATAAGTAAAACTGAACTCAAGATAAGACTGAACTTAAGATTTAGAAGAAGACAACGATTTTTTCAGAACATTTATCAAAAAAAAAAACCAAAAAAAAAATACTAAATCAAATTTATGGTCTTGATTATATAATTTAATTTAACAAAATGATATGTTCATGATCATGCAGGCTCATTTTGAATAGCGAGTTCGAATTCATAATGAGGTAATTTCCATGTGGTCCGCACATCCTTCAAGGACAGAGTGGGAAATATATTCATTTCCTATTCGTCTTGTAGATTACGCCTCAATTTGCTTTTGAATGCTAGCGATCGTTTACGATTGTATAAAAAGTTATTTTTATTTTCACATCTCGACACGCTTTTTGTGGGTTACATTGTAGGTTTAAGTTAGGGAAATATTTTGTTTTCTTGGCTTCACGCTGTATCCCGCATATATCAGAGTATGCAGAGGGTATTTAGCGCTAAGAATCAACGTTCCCTACTTTACGCCGCAGCGATGAAATGAAAATATTAAATGTCTAATTGCCTTGAATGGAAATCGAACCCACAACCTGTCGCATATTTAATCACACGCTTGTGCGCTACGACGGGCTCTACATTTTTTTGTATTAGCCGCGAAAGAAAAGTAATTTTTAAAATATATAATAATATTTTAAGAGAGGACAATATGAAATTTACATAAGATTTATAAAAAACTAAATGATTAGTGACAAATATTTGGAATAGATTTCACTAAGCTGTGGTTAGTTTTCAAATAGCTAATATGAATTATTGACAATGCATTTGATCTACTAATGCTTTGTCCTGAGTTGTATCCGATTATAGTAATTAATTTGGATTTACTTGATATTAATATATTATTACGCAGTGCCTCCAGAATTCGGCGGAAAATGGGGAACTGAGTGTTTTATCTCTATGTTTCCAACCCTGCTGCGTGCGGGATACATCGTGAATTTGATTTAATTTTATTTTAAGAATTCTATGGCCAAAAGATATAATCGGAACCCGAATAGGAGCACTTTGTTTGCTGTCTGTCCGTCTGTCAAGACCATTTATCTTGAGACCACGTGGAAGTACCAAGATGAAATTAACAAAAAGACAAAAATCAAGCATCTACGTAAGGGCAATCAAAAGATAAGAGCATTTATTCATCGATTGTGATGTATTTTGTATGAAAATGGTAATCAAAACAAATTGCATACTTCCTGTCAATCTACATCTTTGGCCATAAGTGAGAACTTACAATATCAACAAAGGTAAAGCCGGGTAAGTGAAAATTTATAAGTATTTCATTAAAAAAATATATATAATATATTTTTTGTAATACATTTCATACAAAGCTCGGCGTTGAATTCTGCCACTCAACACGCAATATTATATATTGATTCTATGCCTACGAGAAGTACCTAGGTTTATCTTATATAAAAGCTGATTTAAGTTTTCAGCTACACGCTGTATCCCGCACACAGCAGGATAGGCAGAGGGAACAACAAACACGACACTCCGTTCCCCATTTTCTGCCGAATTCTGGAGGCATTGCGTGTTGAGTGACAGAATTCAACGCCGTATATATGCCTACATACAATATAATATATTATTATTTTACTACAAACCCAAAATTATACATACGCCATTACACCTAATACTTAAATTATTTGCTGTTTCCCTAATACGCGATACGTGCGTGTTTCATATCGAAAGTGATAAATTGACTTTTGTAACGACACGCGAGCGCCGCTAGTATGAGTGACGTCATGTCTCCCGTTACAGAAAACCTTATGAAAACCGAAATATAATAAGGTAATCAATGTCATGTTTTTTTTTTATATGTTGTATACAAAATACTGGTACAAAATACGCCAGTCGTGGCGCAGCGGCACGAAGTGTGACTGTAAAACCGACTGGTTGTGGGTTCGATCCCCACTCGAGGAGATGAAATATTTACTTAAATTTATATTTCCATTTCTTCGCTCTGGTGTCGAGGCTAAGCGAGGCGTTGAGTTCTGCCACTCAACACGCAATGCCTCCAGAATTCGGCAGAAAGTGGGGAATGGAGTGTCTTAACACTAGGTTCCCTCTGCCTACCCTGCTGTGTGCGGGATACAGCGTGAAGCTGTATACAAAATATGAATATGAAGTCGTCTCAGTTATCAGAGACGCCGTCGTGGCGCAAGGGCACTAGGGTGTGATTGTTACGCGACGGTTATGGGTTCGATCCTCACTTGAGCGAGTTAATTTTAATTTCTTAATATTTTAATTTCTTCGCTCTGACACCAACACAATATGCTGTTTGCGGGATACGGGATACAGCGTATCACGTCTTTTGAGTGTTGAGGAGTGGATACGAAATTTACCACTGTTGTACTTATGATTACAATCTAATATATATAATATGTCGTTTTGAATATAGACATAAAAATAAAATAATAGAAAAGTTAAAAAAAAGTGAATTCGTATTTTAGCGGAAAATGGAGAACAGAGTGTCTTGAAACTATGTTCTCTCTGCTTCCTATGCGGGAAAAAGCGTTAAACTGAAAGTAATCGCATTGTGTAACATATCCATATCAGGATCCATGTGATAATAAAGCAAACGGAGATGAGTTTTGGTACTCAACAAACAATTCTTCGAGAATTTTTCAGAAAGTGGGAAATGGAAGTGTCTTAACACTTGGTTCCCAGATTCAGCCTATCACGATACAGCATAAAGCAAAAAAAATATATAGAAGACAAATACCAGGTAAGATTGATGCATTGAAATATTATATCTCTTCGATATTACGTAGAGTGGCAGTTGGTATAATTTTAATAGACCGTATTACGGTCTTCTCATTACTCAGGCTTGATTGCGCGATAGAGCACGCATTGTACTGGTCCCTTTGTCATTGTGTTCCATTTTATACAGTACAGGAGTTATTAAGTCATTGTTTTGTATTACAAATGTATTTTACACAAAGGAGAGTAAGAAGTTAGCAAATTAGCCATTTTACTGGCTTATTAGATAATTAGCATGGATTATATGATATAAATATATATGTTCGTCGTCGTTCAAGGTCTTGATGATGAACTACGAAGTAAATTACAATTGTACCTGTAAGTATATTTTTATGTTACGATAAATAAATCTTTTAAAACTCGTTATGACGAGTTAAATTAAAAGAAAAAAATTAAAATATTTTCATGAAAATGATTTACATGGTCAACCCGGAAATAAACGGGGAAATTCCCTTATGGGTAAAGGGAAGGTCAAACTTTTGTAGAGTTCTGTGTTGCCTTACCAATATACTTAATTTGCCTTTGTTAATCATATGGTGATAATATAACACTTTAACACTTTTCACTTTAATGTAACTTAATAAACTACTACTCAATCTTTTTGTATTTAAGGTCTATTCTATATATATATTGCGAGTCTCTTTAGTGAGTTATCTTTTCGTCTTATCTCGATGACACTAGGTTCCCAGGTTTCTTCTGTTCGTCATATCGGTATGATAAGCAGAAGAAACCTGGGAACCTAGTGTCAAGACACTCCGTTTCCATTAGGAAAAAATCCCAGATTCTGCTGCTGCAGTTGCTACCCTGCTATGTACAGGATGAGGCGCAAAGCTAAAGAAATCTTTAAAACTCATAATATTATTATCGTAAAGTAATAAAAAAATATATGTATAAATTATCTAACCCAACATTTAAAAGCTGTTTTTAGAAAAAAAATGCAAATTACTGAGACATTTTTAACAGTCGTAGAAAAACTTCGGAATATGCAAAATTTCTTTCAAAAGAAACGTGAGACGTGTCAGAGCCGTCAACTGGCAAGTGGGGCGCCGTGGTAGGTTAATCTCCGTATTATTCTTCAGTACTTGGAGGACCGTTTCTCAACGCTTTATTATAAAATTTACACTTTCTTTTATATTTTTTTTAACCTCCGAAGAAAACAGAGGGATGCAAAATTTTTGACGTTGTGTGTGTTTTGTTTGTTTCGTTTGTGTGTTCTGATTGAGTTTAGTTTTTTTTTACCTTGACAGGTAATCTAGTCAAGAGGATTCTAAAGATAAGGTGGACAGCTTGGAAATCTTTTAGAGCTTTTTTGTGTAGGCAACAGGCCCAGGTTAAGGTTTCGCCACTCAACACGCAATGCCTCAAAAAATTGGGTGGAAATTGTGGAACGGAGTGTCATGACACTAGATTCCCTCTGCCTACTCTGCTATCATAATCGTGTCATCACACGATTCATGATTAGGTTATAAAGGTGCGTACTTTATAATTATAGAATTATATCAATTTTGTTTTTTAATAATAATAAATATTACATTGAGATTGGGTTTTTTTTATTTAAATTCAAATAGAAAGCGAAGTGATTTTATATTACTTTTACTATGTATAAAATAATAGAAATCAAGTTTAAATACAATAATTTGAAATAAAATAAAACGAAAATGGTATCTAAAAGATTTATTGCAGCTTGAAAAAATTCATTTAAAAATTCAGGCAATGAATTGAAATGCTCGCTTTAAATCGAATATTGAAGAGTTGACAGAGCTCATAGTGGTGAGCCGATTTTTGTCTTAAAAACGTACAAGTATCGATTTTCTTTCATTTTTAATTCTATTTGATAAACTTTTCTCATTATACTGCTATTATTGCTATTTTTATCAAATCCATAAATTGATAACTTTGTCTTTTAAATCGATACAATTTTAATAACAACTTACAAACAATGCTAAAAAAATTACTGACGAAAACAATCGTTAAAATGTAAGAAGATGTTCTAATTTTTAACAATTTATTAACAAAGTGTATGTTAAATTGCTGAAATTTGGCAAAACGGAAATATGAAAAATATCATAAAACATTTGAAATTAGCAAAGATTTACAGTCAAAGTTGAGAGAAATAGAAAACACCTGAGATATATTTTAGACGAATTATTTATTGGTTTGACCAAAACAATTATATAAGTCATTCATCATTTTTGTATTCTTAAATAATACATTCAACACGCAATGCCCAACATTCGGGCGGAAAGCCGAAAATGAAGAAACGAACAACGAAGAAAGAGAGCTAATAATTCCGTTAAGCAAGATAATGCTTGAAGTTAAAAAAAAAATAAAATTTACATCCTGATTAGGTACATTATTATATTAAAAAACCGGTCAAGTGTGACTCAGCGCTTAAGCTTTCGTGCTAATTTCAGGTTTATTCAACGAGAAATACAACTTACAAGAGCTTACAAAGTTAAGTTTAGCCCAAAGTGATATATATTTATATAGACTATAAGAGTTTCGTTTTTTCCTCTTGAGGAAAAAACCTTAAAAAGGCACAAATAATTTAAAAACATGCATTGCTTAAATTAAATTCTTCGTGGCGTAGGGGCAAAACACGTGACTGGTTGTGGGTTCGATCCCTACTTGAAGAAATGAAATATTTATTTAATTATATATTTTCATTTCCTCGCTCTGGTGTGGAGACAAAGACCAAGCACGAAATGCCCTCAGAATTCGGTGAAAATTTGGGAACGAAATGTCTTAACACTAGGTTCTCTCTACCCTTCTGTGTGCGAGATACAGCGTGAACCTGATTTTATTTTTTTATAATAACAGATACACGTATAAGAATACAAGCACCGAGCTTATTACATTGTACGGAAGGAAATTGTTGACAGTGCCCACTGTGGCGTACCAACTGACTTTACCGCAAAAAAACTCCGAAACTGTACTCCGTCGTTTCCAGTTTAATTTAGCTTGCGGTTTAAACGTCCAGTTCAACTTTATACAGATTTTATCCTGAATTTTTGTTTGTATATTCAGATGATTACAACATAATGTTTTGTAATGGAGGCACTTTTATATAGTTATATGCATGTTATGTTCCATTTTTACACGATTTTTTTTTAAATTGTTTTTCTGTATTATTAGGTGAGTGTTAGAGAGTATAATATCTGATAAATCAGTTGTATATCCGCTATTTGTATATGCTGCTGTAATTTGATTCGATATACGTATATAAAAGGAGGTAGTAACTTTCTTATGCAGGATAGGCAGAGAGAACACTAGAAACCTAGTGTTAGAACGCTCCGTTCCCATTTCCCACTTTTCCCCAAATTTCGGAGGCATTGAGTGTTTAGATTAGCCTCGTTACCAAAGCGAAGAAAAGAAAAGAAATGATATTAAAAAATACAATTTACATTAAACTATGGTATCTACTGTTAATTCAAGACTTCACTCTATAATTATTATAAATTTATTATATTAGATTCGTGCCATAATTTCAAATCCACTTTTATAAGCTCTACATTACAATTCCAAAAATTAATCTTAAGCGATACTTCTACTTACGCAACGACACAGCTACTAAAAGAGAAAACGTTAAAAACATTTTGTACAATCGATTTGGTGAATGCAAATAAGTATTCAAATTCGAATCCATAATTGGGGCGCTAATAGACGGGTAAAAGCCGGGTATCCGATCTCGGTTATTCCGGTAGCTTTCTGGAATATTTAAAGACTCTTTATTTCGGTTTTAAAACGGCTCTACATTGTCATAACATTTTGTATAATGATACGGGAAATTTTCATTTCAAAATAAAAATCTGCATATGAATATGTTTTTTGATGTTGGTTTTTATTTTAGTTTGAATATATGTACATATATAACTTAATTAAGTATTTATTCTTAACATTAAGATTTAAGATAAATAAGAAATATTAACACAGTAGTTGTATTGTTTGAGGCAAAGTGCGGCGTTGAGTTCCGCCACTCCATACGCAATGCCTCCAGAATTTGGAGATAGGGCATGAATAGTGTTAACATTAGGTTCCCAAGTTCCCTCACCTATCTTCTGCTAAAGAAAATTGTATTATATTTTTCTCAAATTTCAACTTCAAAAAAATTTATGACTGTGATGAAATAAAATTTTATTAATAACATTAAAACTTTTGACGTTACCAAGCTTAACTTCACGAAGTTTTATAGCTTGGAAGAAACAGACAAGTAGTAAAGGGGTGCATTTTCTTATCGCTACTGATTTAAGAAAATTTTGTGCAAGCTTTGGACATGCCTCAACATCTTTACGGTCTCGCCAGAATAAATGGCACCGTTAGGTCTTGTGGTGCAATTTCATAGATACAGAAACCATTGTATAATACAGACAGCTTCAATATATGTATATATTATATTTAAAAAATGTAACAATTTATTTTTTATCTTTCCTGTAACATGCGGCAACAAATCAAACCAAACAACTTATCGTGGCATGGCTGTTCGTTGATATCCCCATAATTTGACAGCCAAAAAGTATCAGATGTTTTTATAGGTACTATTTTACTATTGATATAATGTAATATATTATGTTAGGAATAAATTATTATTTTTATTACTTTTTATAATTTCTATCATGTAGTGAAATCATTTTGTTCCAATTACCATCCGTTATTTTATATTATAAATTACTTAATATATTACCTAAGGGCAATCAAAAAAATATTGATTCTATATATATATATATATATATATATATATATATATACATATATGTATATATTCCGGAGAGCCAAAAAGAGCAAGAAAGAGAAGAAAAAGACAACAAACAAAAAGAAAAGAAACTCATATTATCTATATCTATACTTATAATAATTGTAACCGATACATGAAATAAATGTAAAAAGAATTTTAATTTTTTTTGTCTGTGTTTCTGTTTGTCTGTGCGTTTGTTCACGCTTATCTCATCGGCTTAATCGATTTAAATGCGATCTCTACTAATGGATTTTAGCAAGCTTTCGATAAATCAATTTTAAATAATTGTTATAGCAAATTTGCCATTTGCTATAACAATTATTTTATACAACAAAATTATTGAATAGGCTGAATTTTCAGCTTTCAATTTGTATGATGGTATATAGCGAGATTTGAAGATTTGGGATCGGGATCGGAGTTCACGCGGAAAAAACTGCGCTTGGCGTGCACGCGTAAATATGTTTCCTTAAAAACACTAAATTTTGCGAGCAAAACAAATAAATTCCTAAAAGACTTAAATAAGATAAATAAATTAGATAAATGAAAGTCTTTATTGCACACTTGAAAAGATACAATAGAATAAATTCTTAAGATAAAATGCACAAAGGCAACCTTATCACTACAAGTGATCTCTTCCAAGGGAACCAGATTCCGCAAATATATAATTAAAAGTGCGGGCATAATGTGGTGCAAAGCGACGGGAGAAATGATTAAATAGAGAAATAAATAAGAAATAAATCAATAAATATACATAAAATAAATAAATAGAGGGTAAATATATTAGCAGTTTTTATGTTTTTAGAATTAGATTGCTTAATTTCTTTAAGTAGACTAATAGTTAATAATTACATATGTTATAGTTATTTTGGAGAAAAGTCACGTAAAAAGCATGAGGACCCACCAGAGAGCATGTATGAAGAGGTTGATGACAGTGGACGAGGCGAAAGAGGTATGTAGAGACCGTAGTGTTTGGCGCTCCGGTCCCTCTGACTACCCCGCTAGGGATAAAGCGTGACGCTAGTATAGTATATATTTATAGTTCTATAAGGTACATAATAACATAATAAATATTAACACTAAGTTACGATAAGTGTATTTATTTCGTTTGTCAGTATTCTATCAGAAAAACTGAATTTCGATACAAATATATTACAGAAGTAAAAAATAAAGGTTAATAGCTTCTCTAGTTGCCTAAAGTCCCGTATTCGTAGTTGTTAATTACTCCGAGTAGGAATCGAACCCATTACCGTCACGTTGCCACGTCGCGTTCACGTTCACGATCGACATAGTATCGGTTGTGAGTTTGAAGAAACATTTAAAGAGTAAATATTTCTTTAAATCTTAAATGAATATTCTACTATTGTAAATATAATTCTATTCAACTCTCTACACTTTTATTCATATGAGTACTTCAATTTTCTCTCTTTTCATATGAGTACTTCACTTTTCTCTATTTAAAGTACTTCAATTTTATAAAAACGTAGAGCACCATATCATTACTTTAAATTTAATTCACATGGAAACGTAAAATTTTTACTCATCCACAAAACACTCATTCAGACGATCACGACACGACAATTGTTCCTTTACACAAAATAAAAAAAATATAAAAATTTAACTTTAGTTTCAAATGAAAACCGTAAAAAAATGACGAATTAAACTAAAAGCATTTGGCCCAAAGCAACCGAGACTGTATAAAATACAGCAATATAAAGAGATATAGAGAGTGTCGAAATAATCCAGCCATCTTCGAATACATTGGCTCGCCGTGTACAGTGAATAGCTCGAAGTAGAATATTTTCTCGAAACGAGCTATCGACAGGCAGACATTTTATTGAAGCTCCACCCAAATGAAACTGTTATCCACTCCACAAAAAGCTAAAACAATTATCAATTGCTAGAAAATCAACCTTATCTCGTAATCGTTAAGAATCAAATTAACTTGGATCATGATAAGCTTAATTCTTTGAGATTCTACTTAGGTATTGAGAGGCAAGATGTAAATAAAGTGGAATGTATTAATTGCTAGGTTCTCATGGTTCGTTTAGCATAGAGACAGCAGTGAGTTATTGTGTCGTTTGTTATTCGATGTTTTGCAGCTGAATGTAATGACTTTCTAAAATAATATCTAGCAATGGATTAAAAAAATTAAATTCACGCTGTCTCCCGCTCACAGCAGCGTTGGCAGAGGGAACCTAGTGTTAAGACACTCCGTTCCCCCCATTTACCGCCAAATTTTGGAGGCGTTGCGTATTGAGCGGGGAAACTCTACGCCGCGCTTTGCCTCGACACAATAGCGTAAAAATGGAAATATAATGCATTAAAATAAATATTTAATTTCCTCGAGTGGGGATCGAACTAACAATCAGTCGCATTTACAATAACAGTTTGTGCGCCGTTAAGGCCGTCGTGGCCCAGGGTTGCAAGGATGTGAATGTAAGTGCGACGGTTGTGGGTCTGATTTGCATTCGGGGAATTAAATATTAAATATTTAAGACTTAGTTAACAAATTCCCACTGCCTACCCTTCTATATGCGGAATACACTGTGAAGTTAAAAAAACGGTAAGCAGGAGAAAAAAAAATGCAGGAAAAGATGAGTGACTAATGTATCAACGGCCAGCTTAAACAACAAGAACAAGAAAGGATTAATTTGGAGTTTGGCACACAAAGCCATTATGATGTCAGCGTCGGTTAAGAAAAGATTTTTAAGAATTTATATAGGGGAATTTATATAGAAAAAATTGCTTTCTCAAGGAGGAGCTAAAGAGCTTGGGACTTGGAGAGATGCCTTATTTTGTTCGGAAAAGTCACACCCGGTCTATAGTAATCTGTTTACTTTAGTTGACACTAACATTGAATAAAACTTTTATTTTATAATAGAGGCCCGTCGTGACGCAATGGCACTACCGACTGGTTGTGGGTTCGATCCCCACTCGAGGCAATGAAATAATTACTTAAATTTATATTTCCATTTCTTCGCTCGTGTCGAAGCAAAGCGCGGCGTTAAGTTTCGCCTCTCAACATGCAATGGGTAAGTACATTCAACACGCAAAGTGGGTAATAAAGAGTCTTAGCATTCGGTCCCCTCTGCCTACCCTGCTGTTTGCGGGATAGAGCGTGAGGCTGATTATATAATAAATACTAACTGGGTCTATTATATATCTTTGCTGGATTAATTTTTTTACTTACTGACTGACTAACTGTCTTTTTTTTCTAAAGTTAGTATATTTGCTATACCGTTGATAATACAGCTACTTCTAATAGCAATCAAAACACAGTCACATTTTTTTATCAATAGCAACAAAATAAAAAAAAGAATTCAAAAATTTGGACGGAAAATTGGAAATTTGCTTTACAAATATCGTCCAGTATCTATTAATCATAAAAGAAAACCATAGTTCTAAGCATTGAGACATTAAAATTGTATAAGAAAGCGACGTCGATCGCGCTTTCGATTTACATCCACCTACTTTTCGTAGCGCGTTGTGTCAACTATTAGTAGAAAAGTTTAACTCGGACGTATGTAGGTACGTATGTATATTAAAAGTCATTAAAATAAATATTTTTAGTTCAGATAATTTAGTTGTTTATTATTTTCTGTGTTTATACGCATATTCTATGAATTTTCTAATGCTGTTTATTGTAGTTCGAAAAACGTAATGATACACGACTCTACTTTGTTTTCCTCTTATAATTTTATTAAGACCTACGATATAACATCACATTTTAGGCATATACAGAAGCATGTGACTGCAACGACTGGTTGGGGGTTCGATTCCAACTTGAGGAAAAAGATATTTCATATTTTATTTCAGCGGAAAATGGGGAGTGGTGTTTCTTAACCTTCGCCTTTCCTAGCGCCTTCTACATTAAAACAAGACAAACATGTAATATAAAAATGGATTGTATAATTTTTACATTTTTAACAATAATATATGGAGTGATTTTTCACTTCTATTGCTGTGCGGAACTTCCTTAACTGTTTTGTAACAGTATTATCCACAGCAATGCAGACATTTATATCGACAAATGCAATTTTCTCGCCTCACATTTATAAGAATGTTTTGAAATTTTAATAAAGAATATGTGCACACTAAATTTATTTCTTTTAAAAATAATATTGGTTTGATTCGTTTTATATTTTGTTTCAGCTATATTGTCAACAGTTGGGACAATAGTAGACATACAGAGATAAATTTGATTTCAAAGTAATTAATTTGAAATTAATCACAAAAATAATAATTTGAATATTTTTACAACAATGCCTTTTACTTATACGCATTTATATATTTATATTTTTCCCAAAGTTAGAGAATATGAGCTATTCATAACAAAACTTAACTTTCGCCTCTAACCTATTGGTCTATTCAAAATGTTTCAAAACAATCGTACTACAAACGCTATTTTTCATGAAAGGAAAAACAAAAGGTACGTAATTTAAAAAAAAAACGGTCATATCCACATTTCATCTAACCTTTCGTATAATACCGTTTAAGCTAACATATTATGGCGTGACTAAGTACCATATAGGTGAAGAAAGAATAATATAATTGGAGTAAGTAAAAAAATTATAAACACTGCAGCACGCAATATTTGACCGCGCTGAAGTGAATGCCTTATTATTTAATGTTTAGTTTTTATATTTAACTGTTTTTTTTTATTTTAAGCTGTAATCTCGTACTTAGCAGAATAGGCAGAGGGAATCTGGGAACTTAAGGTTAAGACACTTCCGTTCTTCACTTTTCGCTAAATTCTGGAGGCATCGCGCGTTGTGTGGGGGAAATACGTCGCGCTTTAAATTGTTACCAAAGCGATGAAAAGAAAATATTTAATGCTTCATTTCCTCGTGTGGGAATTGAACGTACAACCTGTGTTACAGTCGCACGCTTGTGCCATTGCGCGACTACTGGCCTCAATATTGCAAATTTGCTACATAAAAAATCGAATAAGTTTTTATTTTTTTATTTTTTCGTTGATGGTAACTAAAAGAAATATAAATACAATAACTAAACATATATGTACAGAGCAGAATAACTGTTAGACAGAGCGAAACATTACGTTACCAATTTGGCAACATAATTTCTCTAAGTGAAAGACTATATTTTCTTTTATATTTTCTTTCATGTCTGTCTATTTATCTTTCATAATTCAGAAAAAAAAAACAAGAAGAATATTTTGCAGAAATGCTTCGTGTTGCTCACCACCTAAAAACTATAGCAACGATAGTATTTAACTCGAGACGTCAAGTCAACCGTAGTGTGCGGACAGCTTTACTTTACGTAACACTCGACTATAGGGAATCGATGTCGTTGGCGTGCTGTAGTCTCGACGATGGTAGCTTCACTAGCGCAAACGAATAATTAATCGGTCAACCGCCAGCCGGCGTTCTACTTTCCGGTAAATTGGGCTACGTTTTACCATTTTTAAATTTTACGTGTATTAGATAACAGGGTAAGTTAGAGTGATTGTTGTATAAGTGTAACAGATTGCCGTAATTTATTTTCTATATTAGCTTTGCTTTAAGGCTTTTTTCGTATAGTGAGATAGGGGGAGATGGCGAAGTGTCAAAGCACTCTGTTCTCCCGTTATTGTTCTCCATTTCTTGTTGTTTGGTGACATTTCATTGATTTGTCTAATTTTATATGAAATTAAACATTTTTCTTTTATATATATCATTTTACAATTGTGATAACTGAAGTCTAGATAAAATATAGGTATCTCACTCATCTCCCGCGATAAATATAGATAAAATATATGATATATTTTGTCTATATTTATCGCGGCAAGTGCATGATGATAGGTTTGCAAAAATAACATATAAAATAAACTAACTTCGTGCTTTTTCTACGTTTAGCGGGGTAGAAAGAAAAAGCTTAGTATTAAGATACTGTATAACCCACCAATCCCGTCCCATTATTGATATATTAAATGTTGAGTAGCGGAACTTAACATAGCCGCACTTTGCCCAAGAAACGATATCAATTTGGATATAATGCTTCACTCGAAAGGGAACGAATCCACAACTGTCATGTTTACAGTCTTACGCTGTGTTACTGCGCCACAAAGGCCTCAAATATATACATTTACTAAATTTCACTCTGTATCCCGCACAGACAGACAGTACAGTATTAGTAGTAGTAGATACCACGCTCTGCACTTTCTGCTGGATCCTAGAGGCATTGCGTGTTGAGGGGCGAAACTCAACGCCGCGCTTTGGCTTGATATCAGGCCGAAGAAATGAAAATATTTAATAGTTCACTTCCTCAAACATCAAACCCACAACCTATTGTGTTGTACTCCTGCGCCAAGACTGGCCCCAGAAATAATTTTGCCACATGAACTAATTTCACATACAAAGGTCATACATCAAAGGTACAGGTTTGAAATGATTTGGAATAAGCAATTAAGTATTTACCCAAAAATAATTAAATCCATCATAGGGACCTCTTCATTGCATGAATTTTATCATGCGTTTAGTAAAGGACTGTATTATTCATTTAATTTTTGGGATCCAAAAGTGAACATTCTCAATAGAACATGCGTTTCATAATAAATAAATCGATATAATTTTAAATATTTTTGGTGTGTGAAATATTTCTTGTTTATCTTATTTTAGCTTTGTCCAGCTTATAATATAGTAAGCATAGAGATCTTATTTTTCCATTTTGATAGACAAATTTCGGTGTTCAGTTAAGTGGTAGCATTCTAAGTAAGCGAAGAACGGAGTGTCTTGTCACTAGCTTCCCAGGTTCCCTCTGCCTACCCCTCTTTGTGCAGAATACAGCGAAAGTAATAAAAAAAACATATTTATGTAATATTTACATTTAACAAGACGAGTAGCTTCTTAAAATATGTTAGCTGTCTATAATATGTCATTATTTTCCTTCCATGCGCATATCATGGCGCTTCTTAACGTGACACAATTTATATAACAAGAATCGGCGGTAATCCTGTTTTCTATATTAAGGACAGGGCAACACCTGTGATTTGAAGCCAGACAACTTTAAGAATATGTATAATATTATTAAAGTAAGTTTTCTAAGAATTTACATATTAAGATTAACATAAAGATGCGGCATAAAGAAAACAAAATCATCGTGTTGTACCTACACGATGATGAAACGGCCTTCGTGGCGCAAGAGCGCAAAGGTATGATTGTAATGCGACGGTTGTGGGTTCCATCCTTAGATTTATTTAAATTTCTTTTTTCTTCGCTCGGGTGTCGAGGCAATGAGTGGCGTTGAGTGCCGCCATCGAACACGCAATGCCTCCAGAACTCAATAAAAAAACAGAGAACGGAGTGCCTTAACACTATATTCTCTCTCCTTACCCTGACGTATGTCGGATAGAGCGTGAAGCTAAATATAAAACGCATAATCATAAAAAAATACAATGTTATTACTCTGGAGTTTGTTCTAATTTTACAATTGGTACTTCTATTATATAGAGTATTATTACACAAAAGTCAAAATTTTGTCCTCTAATTTGACATAAGCATTAAATTTTACTTAAATTTTACTTAAACTTTCAATGTCGATACACAAACTAATAATAAAGTAGATCTAGTTTACCTGTGTCACCTGGTTGCGAGATCCCGTGCAGGCCTAAAACAAATTTCAAAGTTTTCTTTTACAAATTTCGGGATAGATATTGGTTTTTAGTCACCTGTCAAACGACAAAAGATATTAGAAACTCTACAAAGACATACTAAAAAAGTTATTGGGAACCATTTAGATGTACCTACTCCTTTGATTCGATATTTTTTCGTTCTGAATTTTCTTTTTGAACAAGTTAAAAAGGCCAATTTGTCTGTTTTAGTAAAAGTCACAATTGAAACTAAAGGAAATTAATAATTTTAAAGAGCTATTAAATGTAAATCAGCTTCCAATAAAGTGAACACTGGAATCTCATTTAAATTTGCTTAATTAACATCTCGAATCGATGATTATTGAATAGGTCATCTTACCTTTGATAGGAAGATTTTCCTCGATAGTTTTTTTTTATCTTAACGCTGAATTCCGCATATAGAAGAGTAGGCAAAGGGAACCTGGGAACCTAGTGTTTAGAGACTACGATCCCTATTAGGACACCTCCTTTTCCCAAAATATTAATTTGCATAATTAGGTAAACTTGCATTCAAATCAAAGTTCTAAAATCATGCTAAGCTATTTTTTCTAAGTACTAAAACATTTAATATTAAATTGCTCATACATGTCCTACTTAAAATCAAAGCCACATGCTTCTTAATAAAAAAAAATATCCAATATAACAACATACATTAAAAACTAAAAAAATCTTGTAGTGTCCTAGAACTTAACCTTCTTCTCATAAGTATTCACTTATGTATATCCGAATGTATTAGATGTAGGTATATTATGTATGTAAATTCTAAATAATGCTTTAATTTTATAGTACACTTAAGTCAGCGTTAGTTCTGTTGGTTTGGCGTGGCTCCTTTTAAATCACCGTATGCTGGCTTCATACCAAAATACAATGACAGGTTCGTAAATCCTGCCAAAAGCAAACCACATTTATTTTTGCAATGTAAAATAGTTTTGCTTAGACAAATCCTTTAGGGTGAGTGAATTGAATTATCACAAATTTCAAATAGTGTTGTCCCAGATACAATACGGCTGTGTCGACGTAGTGCAGTAATTTTTCTAATAATAAAAAGTAATCCTTTATAAGTTCCGTTTCTTCTTTTATCTTTTGAGGTAGGGAACCCAAAAAATACATATATGTTTCAAATAGTAACGTAGACACGTATTGGTATATTTTTTAGGGTTCCGTACTAACCCCGTACAAAATATCTACACATATTATACTAATATTATGAATGTGAATGTAGGTTTGTTTGTTACGCTGTTACGCCAAAACTGCTCAACTGATTATCATGAATCTTTGTACACGTATTCTTTGATATACTAGAGAAAACATATGGTACTTTTTGTCAAAAATACATATATGTTCAAAAGCATACTGTCCCTTATTTATAATACAAAAATAAGTTTAAACGGGCGAAGCCGTTTCAGTCTCTAGAATGTATATAAATTATAATAAAAAACTGCGAAAAATAAAAACATTAGTAATTTAACAACGTGTACTTTCTCCATCCAACATAAATAAATAATTTCTCGAGTTTATACAAATCGAATAGTCAAAACATCAATTATATCATTACTTATTATAAATCTTCTTTGAAATGTAGTATAATAAGAAGTCTTACTTCAACGTTTGACGAGAGGTGCTCTCCTATATATACACGAACTGGCGCGAGGCCAAGAAGGTACAATGGAAATGGATTTTTATCATATTCTACGTAATGCTAACATGACTGCATTTTAAAGTTGCACGCTTAAGTATTTTGTCTCTTATACGCGAGTACTGAGTGCTTTGCATAGTACGCCTCGCAAAGTGAGATCTGAGTGCTTTCAATTTATTAGAGAATAATATGTTTTAATTTTTTTTTATATCCATTCATCTTCACGTTCTATCGATCATGTAGGTAGATGCAGAGAGCCTAGTGTTAAGTCACTCTGCCCAGGAACGACGAATTTTGGTGGCATTGTGTGTTGATTGAACGAACTCACGCTGCTGTGCCTCGACACCAAAGCGAAGAAATTAAAATATTAAATATTTAGTTTCTTCGATTGGAAATCGAACCTACAACCTTTTGGGTTTACAGTCACAGGCTTGTGACTCTGTGCCACGACTGGCATGACTTTATGTCTTAATATTTTTCCTTTTAACAAAATCATGAATTTCAAAAATAGTTACTATGTAAAAATTTCTAGTAGAACTGTATTTTCTTGAATGTCTCTTATATTGGCAATTTTTTAAAGTCGTCACTCCTCGTTTCGAGGGAACTGAGCGATTGATGGCTTCCATTAATCTCAATTTTCTCTCCAATAAAAGTGTATTCTAAGATTGGTATCCTTCTCCAAGTTTTACCTGTGTCAGTTACGAGATTTAATGAAATTATTTTTTTGTCTGAGTTAGGTGATAGCAAGTATTTATTATAATTATTATTTATTGTAAATTATGCATTTATCATTATTACATAGAGTGACTGTAAAATCGACTGGTTGTGGGTTCGATTCCTACTCGAGGAAGTGAAATATTTATTTACATTTATATTTGCATTTCTTCGCCCTGGTGTCAAGGCCAAGCGCGGCGTTGAGTTCTGCCACTCAGCAAGCAATGCCTCCAGAATTCGGCGAAAAGTGGGGAAGGGAGTGTCTTAAAACGAGGTTCCCTCTGTGTATCTCCTGCTGTTATTGTATAATTTTTCAAAGCTAATGTCAATCTTAGACAGATTTAAAAAATATAACGATTTCTTCTGAATAAGTCAATTACATAACCTATAAGAAAACAAAAAAAATTAAAGTGGTTTTCGGATTAATAGTAATAGTAGAAAAATACTTCGTATCAGCTGGTCTTGAATTTTTTTTTTAGCTTCAGACAGGTTAGGGACGAGGGAAATTAGTGTTAAGACACTAAGAGACGTTCCCAATACTTCTGGTTCCCCTATTGAACGGTAAAACTCAATGCCGCACTTTTACCCCGACACCAGAATGAAAAAATATATAAAGTTCATTATAACTTCAGGATCTTTTTAGTTTTACATTATTTTCCCAATCAAAGTATCAAAATATTTATTATACAGAAATAAGTTATTTAGTTACCATAATTGAATAAAACCTAAAGCGGATAAAGAAAGTTTTTTCTTAATTAAGGTGTTCTACAATTTTCCACGCTGTAAGACATCATAGTAGGCAAGCCCTCTTAATACGCTGTAGTAAGAAAATTGTCCATGTCTGAAAAACAGGTTAAGCTCGAGTCGGACTCACCCACCGAGGCTTTAATACCAGTTTCAGGATTGTAGGTCAATGAAGAAAATTTAATTGACAAACTTAAGTTTGTGGATATGCACTCATTTTGTATGAGATGAACTACAAATATAAGTTTGTAATGTTTTTTTTCCTATGAAATACCTATAAATATTGACTTTTCGCATTTTTTTCCTTTATTTGTATTATACCAAAATCCGTTACTGTAAGGTCCTATAAGGGTATCGGTGCTATAGATATTAATTGTGCATTTCGTACAAAATGTAACAAATTCGATGCATAAATGCTCGTATCTGTTGATAGCGTTAACTCAGAAGATTGACTGTATTACTTCAAGGGACCACGATATCTAGATAAATTGTATTTACAGACGGACAAAAAACTGACCCTCTGAGGCTTCCATTTTTACCTTTTGAAGTACGGAATCCTAAAAAAAGGAAATTATTTAAGTTACATATATTCTATAAATTGTCTTCATGAAGCACAATTTCAGTTTTACTTTTATTTTTATTTCTTTTATTTCAAACTCAAAATTATTTTTTTTATTTGAATAGACATTTTAAAAAGTCGAGTCATCAATTTTTGTTCACGTTGTTGTAAAAAATGTACATATTTTTTAGGACATCAATGTCCCAAAAATCTAAAAAATAAATGAGAGTATATTTTTTATTTCTTTTCAAGGCCGTACGTTGCGGGTGCGTTTTTTGTCATTTGCTTATTACTACTAGAAAACGCTTTTTAGCGTAAAACCCACCCTTTGTGCATATTTTTTTATTTAAATTATTTACAAAGAAAAATTTATAAATATTTAAGTAAGTGAATTAAAATGAGTTTTATTTATTCTGTAATGGAGGTAAGTAAGTGAAGTAGTGTATGAAAATTGGTAGTAGGTATATTTTTCAAAGTGGGCACGGCCTACCCATCCTTCTTTTCACATAGCTATGGCAGTAACGATTAATTGCAAAAATATTATTTAACAAGCAATAAAAAATATTCCAAGTTTACTATTTTACATAACTTATGGCTCTAATTACACTGAAGAAACACAGCCGTGGTGCAGGAGCACAAGCGCGTGACTGTAAACGCGACAGGTTGCGGGTTCGATTACCACCCGAGAAAATGAAATATTTCATATTTTAATTTCCATTGTCTGGTATTGAGGTGTAAGTGAACCAGATATACAATATCTTGTATAGCCAGCGACAAGCCAAAAAAAGTAATTACTGTTAAAATACAAGGTCAGCGATTTCTATATATATATATAAATTCAGCATGCATTGTACGTTTTCATAAATCTCAACATCACGTAAATGAGTAAATATTTCAGGCGAAAATTCTTATCTTACTCTAACTCAATTCCTTGAGTTTTTTATGATGCCGCTTTCTTATGTTGGAGCGGAAATATTATTCGTATCGGAGTTTGTTGAGATTGAAGAGGAAGTCTGATTAACTTAATTATTAAATAAGTTAAGTTGTTAAGTTAAATTTTGATTGATACTTTTAACTTAAATATTTTTGTCTAATTCAACTTACCGCTGTTTTTCGCATGTAGCAATGTAGGCAGAGGAAGCTGAGGGCACTCTGTTTTTCTCTTTCTGCCAATACTGTATTAATAAATACTGTACTTATACTATTCTCATGATTTTATGTAAGTTGTGTTAAATATTTTTAAAGTGTTATTCCACACTTAGGAAAGAAAAATACTTATTTGGAAAACGTATAAAAATTTGAACGTAGCGGGACTCGAACCTGCGCCTAAAAAGTCCCGCTACGAAATTTTTATACGTTTTCTAAATAAGTAAGTTTTGTTAATTTTGAATTTGCCTTTTATTTTGGATTTTACATAAATTTTTATTGTCTGGATATTATTTTCTTTTAACTATATACAATTATAATAAGACTAACAATTTCTTCGTTCAATGTACATTCACACAAAAAATGTAGCATTTCATACATTTTTCCTCGTATGTCCCAAGATATAAATCTCTCAATGTCAGATGTTTTTGGCATCTGGTTTTTTGTATAGTTTATTTTGTGTGTCGCATTTTTTATTTTATTATTTAATTGACAGTGACATCTTATGCCAATTAAAAATATTATTGTCATAAGAAAAACTAAATTTTGACAGTTAGTCATTCAATACAATTGTAGTAGGAACCTGCTTTATATTTATGATTAAAAGCCAGGAGCAGAAAGAAAGCGAGTTGGCTTTTTAATGTAATATCTTTCAAATTAAAAAAAAATAGCTAATTCACGCTGTATCCCGCGCACAGCAGGGAAGGCAGCGGGAACCTAGTGTTAAGATACTCCGTTCCCCAATTTCCATCGAGTTTTGGAGACATTGCGTGTTTAGTGGCGGTAGTCAAAGCCGCGATTTGCCTCGACACCAGAACCAAGAAATGAAAATATAAATGTAAATACATATTTTATTTCCTCGAGTGTGGATCGAATCCACAGTCGATTTTACAGTCACACTTTACGTAGGTACATGATATCTTTCACTGCTCCGAAAATGTAGAAAGCGGATAAATTAACGCATTAGTGGACATGTAAAATTAAAAAAATAATAATACCCCGATACCATACTACTTCGTACTTACAACGTTAGTAAAAAACGTAATAAGATTCCTATAAAAAATACACTTTTCATTTCCATTTCTTACGCAGTAACGTACTAGGTCATTAAAATGAAGACTGCCCGTTTTCTATTAGACAGACGACAGACAAATTTATTTCCTCGAGCTAAGCAACTTTGAAATGAGCTTGTAATAGAAACAAGTTGACTTCACCAAAAGTAAAATTATACAAGATATTTTTTGTAATAAAAGCGTTAGTTTCATTATATTTTACAAACACGTAAAAAAATCTTGGTATAATTTTGTACCTTTAAACCCTCCTACCATTAAAAGGGATGACAAGAGATAACAAATCCGCCAATTTGTCTGTGACAATATGATATATAATATTAAAATCGATAATGTATACATATCTTTTTGGTGAATTTTACATTATAAGGGGTTCCCTAATATTATTTATAGCTCCTTTGTCCAATGGAAGACACTTTGACCCGAAAAAGAGATAAATTGATAAGCATTGTTAAAATATAAATGGAAAATACGTCTGAGTAGTTCACCTACTTTACATAATAATAGGTATACTTGGAAAAAGGGTCGAAGGCCTGACTTTTTTTCCCTAAAACAGTAATAAGCTAGAAAATCTGATAAATATTATTTAAGGTACATACGAGTAAACATATATATTATTAGGTATATTAACAAAATTTTAATGAACTGAATGAACAAAAAATTTTACTATTTTCTTCTTTCTTTTAGTGTGCCTTATTATGGAATACATAATGAAATAGTAAATAAGTTAATAATATGATAAAATAATTTCTTTAATTTTCTTGAAGCAAGTCGTAGCGCAGTAGAAATATGTAAAAACACGGGGTTGTGGTCTTAACACTAGGTTCCTAGGTTCCTTCTGCCAACCTACTATTTGTGAGATACAGCATGAAGCTAAAAAAAACACTATTATTTTCCGGCTTGGTTTTTGTATAGTTACAGAATACAAATATACGGACTCCAAACTAAGAGGATTCGCTACCTATCTCAAGATTTACGAAGACCAACAATTTCAAACGAGACTATTTGAAGTTTCCGTAAACCAGCAACATTAAACTTTAGAACTTTGATTAGACGGAGTACGACGCCTCACATGTGGAGGGAATAGGTAAGCACTTTTATAGTGATATACTCCCCATTATACGTGACTGCATTTTGTTTCATTCTATTTTATTTAAGGTATATAGCGCTCAGTTCCCGTTAAGATATTTCCGTTTCTCATTTTCCGTCGATTCTGGATGCATTGTTTGTTGTATTGCGGAACCCTAAGTCACCAGAATGCGGAAGTAAAATAAAAGTTTTAAATATTTCATTGCAACATTTGTCATTTCATTGAATACAGGTTGTGGATATCGAACCCAGAACATGTCGCGCTCGTACAATGACCACTTGTACAATACTTATTCCACTGCGTCACGACTGGTTCCTATTTTCTTTTATTAATACAATATGATAAACATATTGAGGCCGTCGTCGTCGCAGGGGCACATGTGTGACTGAAACGAGAAGGTTATGAGCTCAATCCCCACTCGGGGGAATGAATTATTATTTCTTAATACCTTCATTTCTTTACTCTGGCACCAAGGCCCGGCGTTGAGTTCCGTTTTAAATTATAAATGAATATATTATAAATTATTATAACTAATTGAACTATATAACTATATTATTTACTTAACTACAATACATTATTTATAACAGAGGCCAGTCGTGGCGCAGCGGCACGAAGTGTGACTGTAAAACCGACTGGTTGTGGGTTCGATCCCCACTCGAGGAGATGAAATATTTACTTAAATTTATATTTCCATTTCTTCACTCTCATATCGATTCAAAGCGCGGCGTTGAGTTCTGCCACTTTACACGCAATGCCTCTAGAAAGTGGGGAACGGAGTGTCTTAACACTAAGTTCCCTCTGCCTACCCTGCTGTGTGCGGGATACAGCGTGAAGCTGATTTTTTTTATTTATTACAGAATGCATAGACATTTATATAATGTAATCTATGTTAATTTCTACACGGCGAGCACATTTTCATGTTAATTACTGTGATAATGTTGTTATTCCATAAATTAGTTGCATGAACTATTTTAGTACTGTGTACGTGGTGAGGTTTACCTACTTGTTGTTTTATAATGTCGTTAACCTCTTCGGTAGTAAACAAGTTTGAAGTTAGAAATTTCTTTCTTTTTATTCATCTTCGCGTTTTTCACTCCTCTGAGCAGAGTAGGAGGGAACCTAGTGATAATACACTCCCTTTACCACGTTCCGTAGAATTTTTGAGGTGTTGCGTGATAAGTAGTGGAACTCAACGCCGATCTTTTCCTTGTTACTAGAGCGAAGAAATTAAAACATTAATATATAAATAAATAAAAAATCAGCTTCACGCTGTATCCCGCAGCCAGCAGAGAAGGCAGAGGGAACCTATTGCTAATGCACTCCGTTCTCCACTTTCCGCTAAGTTTTGGAGGCATTGCGTATTGAGTGGCGCAACTCAACGACGCGCTTTACCTCGACACCAGAGCGAAAAAATGAAAATGTAAATGTAAATAAATATTTCATTTCCTCGAGTGGATTTCGAACCTACAACCAGTCGATTTTACAGTCACACTTTGTGCCTCTAGATGCGGAATAAAAATATAAAAATGTAAAAAAAATTAAAACACATATTTATTAACATTGTGGTTTTATATATATATATATATTCACTAACACAAAAAAATATATTTAAACAAAAATTTTAATATTCTCAATGAATTATGGTCACCATAACTAACGAACAAAATGCGTAGAAAATATGGATTGTTATCTTGAAATAGGGATGGTGCCAAGAGTTTGTAATAAATGGGTGCGGATTCAAAGTTCATCTGAAGGGAGTGCCCGTAACTAAAACAGAAATTTCTCTAATCAATATTTAAAACATTTGTTTTACTATATATTTAAGAATCTTTTGTTATGACTCTCTATTTTTTTTTATCAATTCGAAGAAGTGAATGTAATATAAACATGAATATTACCTCATTACCTAAGGCCGTAGGAGAGGAGTTGGAGCGTCTGAAAACGCGACGTTTGTGAGTTTGATTTCCACTTGAGGGAATGAAATATTTAATATTTTCATTGCTCCGCGCTGGTAATGAGACAAAGCATGTCGTTGAGTCTACCACTCAACACATAATGCCTCAAGAACTTAACGGAAAGTGGTGGGCGGAAGTGTCTTAATGGAAATTGGTTGTCTTAGCAGAAGGTTCCCAGGGTACCTCTGCCTAATCTGCCTAGTGTGTAATTTAAAAAAATAGAAGCTAAAAGAATAATAATTATATTTAATTTGAGCTAAGTTACTTATTTCAACTTATATCTTTATATAAATTCATATATATGCATACAACCTATTTAGTTGTAATCCTGAAATAATATGCCTTATTCAAACCATTTACTTGTCTAACTTGAACCCATTACCATAGTGTAAATTACAAATTTATGTAAAACGTCTTATATGAGAGTTGACATGACGTTATATTAAATAATCTATCTGCCTTGTGTGTGCCTCCTATTTTAATATCTCTATACATAATAAATCGGTAAAAATATTTTGTCTGTACATTTAGTAATGTTGGCTGAAATGTATAGAGGGACACATTAAAAGAATAATAAAGCAAAAACATTTTTTTCGAATTTCTTGTCTGTCTGTCTTTCTGTCTATCGATATGTATGGTCACATTTTTCTCTAAAAGCACTGAACCTATTTACTTGATAATTTCACAAATTGCTTTGTTTTAACTCAACTAACCTACTAAAGTTTGGATCATCAAAATCGGTTCATTAAAAATGTTATATAGCAATCGCGCTGGTAAGATTCTTGGCCAAAGAATGACAAACGTCTTGGTTATATGACTTTTGATAAAAATATATATCTTTGAAGCACTATTATACAATATTCAACACCTCTTTGTATATTTATTCAAACTTGTTCACAAAATTACTAAAACTCAGAACAAACACAACAAAAAAAATCAGCTTCACGCTGTATCCCGCACACAGCAGGGTAGGTAGAGGGAACCTAGTATTAAGACACTCCGTTCTTCACTTTCTGCGCAATTCTGGAGGCATTGTGTGTCGAGTGGCAGAATTCAACGCCACGCCTTGCCTCGACACCAGACTAGAAGACATGGAAATATAAATTTAAATAAATATTTAATCTCCTCGAGTTTGGATTGAACCCACAACCAGTCGGTTTTACAGTCACACTTTGTGACCCTGCACCACGACCGGCCTTACTAACTAATTACTTAATTTGTATAAAAACAATAATTATTCTTTATATATAAACGGACGAAATATCAAAATAATATTTCACTTACAAATCAATCATTGTAGAGAACAGTAAGTTCGTCCATTTGTCCGTAATCCGTCAAGATCCGTTAGAAACTCGATCTAATAAGTGGCGAAACGTAATTTCCAGCGCTAAGTACTGTTACTTGTTGGTGAGGTCATTTTTCAGAGCCTCTCTCGTTATTCAGAAAAAAAAACTTTTTTTGTTGTTTCAACACTCATTTGCAGTCAGCCAGTTTCCAAATGGCTATCGGGTTTTCAGGATTTGAAGCTTTTATTGACGCGATTGATTTAGTAGCGGAATCAAATGTTACAGTCTGAACAAAGGAAGGTTCTGCTAACAAGGACTTTTGTTTAACGATTTAGATGTCTCTGTCAAAAAATCAAGAAAAGTAAAAAAAAAGGTGGTAAAAAATGTGTGAGTAAAACTTATGTCAATTGAAGAACTAAAGTAAAGGGTCTAGCCCAATAAGCATAGGAGAACTGCACTGGCTTCTATTAAATTATTTTTAATATGATCAGCTTCACTCTGTATCCCGCACACAGTGGGATAGGCAGAGGGAACTTCGTGCTAATACACTTCGTTCCCCACTTTCCACAGAGTTCTGGAGACATTGTATGGTGAGTGGCGGAACATATTGCTTTGCCTCGACACCAGAGCGAAGAAATGAAATTATAAATGTCAATAAATATATTAATCTTCGAGTGGGAATCGAACCTACAAACAGTTGAATTCTGACAAAAAATATATAATAATGAACTTGTAGTGTTTAACAACTGTAGTTATTTTTGGTAGTTTTTATGTTAATTTTATTTTTATTCAAATTCATTTTTATTTTATATAATTAAATATCAAAATAATAGCATGAGTAGAACTGGGCGCGTAAGTAGTCGCGCTTGACCTTTTGACCTATTTTTTGTTGCACCGGTCGCGCGGCGAGCTCTGCGTACGCGCCGGTGCACCAGTCCGCTTTCATACCGCGACGGCGAATGCACGCTGTTTTTTTTGCGCTTTCTGTGAATTACGATATTCTAGTATTTATTCTCTTTATTATTCGCTGCTTATATAAATCTTTCTTTTTCGCCTTACTGTATATATAAACTCTTGTGCTCGCTATAATTCTTCCTAAAACTTTTCTTTCGTTGCTTATTGTATTGTGTTTTGTTCTGTGTCGTGTAATAAACTTTAATTATATATATGGGCTTATAATTTATCTCATATCGTGGCTATTAACTTTCACTACCATAAAAACTATAAACTTATAGACAGACACGTTGAGCTTCAATTTCACGAAGATGTCTTTAATAGATACTGACCCCTATAACTCCCTTACTGTACGGTTTAGAGATAAAATAATATATATGTCGCTATTTCAGATAAAAAACAATACAATCATATTATCTTTTTTTTTACTTATTATTACAATAGAAGATACATAGGAAATTATGCTACGTCCTACAAAACTGTTGATGAGTTTGACTGTAGGATCTCGAGTCTTTTTACAACATACAAAAGATAGTATTTAATTGACATCATTTATTGAATCAAATCAGATAGTTGTTTTTTTTTTAATTTATTAGAAGCGTGCGGCGTTCCTATGCTTATTGGAATAGCCTCTTTGCAGACATATGCACTCATTTTGTGTAAAACTATAAGTAAAAATATAATTTTAAAACTATTTATTTTAAAAATTGAAATAAATATAAATTTTCACTTTTTAGATTTTTTTCTTTAATAATATGGTTTATTGTACGGGATGTACTGTTTTGATTATATGATCGAATCTCGTACTACATACAGCAAGTATACAGCCTCCACGGGATATACGATAAATGGTCTTGACAACAAACGGACAACAGAGCAATCCTTTAAGAGTTCCATTCTTACCTTTTGACCTATTGAACCTTAGAAAGCAATACAATTTTTGCAATTACAAATAGGCATCACCCATTAAAATAAACTGTACTGTAACGCACTGCAAAATAACACGCGAGTTTTTTTTTTTAATATAAAATTTCCTTTTATACAATTTTTTTTTCAGTAGAAAATACATATGTAAAATGGGTCGTAGTCATCAAAGTTAATAGCAGGAGAACAAATAAAAGCCGAGCTTTTGAACGCTGGTTTAATATTTACTTTAATCGAGCTAATATCTTTACGCCTTTCCAGTGTCTCTTTTTGCTGTGTACTAATTTAATTGTTTGCGGTAGAAAGTAGTTTGTGGAAGTAGCAAGTTGTAATCTGATAGAGTTCGTCTTGTAGTACAAGAGAAACATTGCTGTAGTTGTAATTGAGATGAAATATAATTTTAACAATATCATGGAGTCTTTTTCTTTTCGTCGTGTAATAGCTGTGGGTTCTAATTTACAAAATGTTTCTGTTAAATGTACTCACGCCGTGCCTAACGGGGATAAGCATGTGACTAAAGACGTCAAAGAAAAATCGAATGGAAGTTCGATTCCTTATCAGGGAAATTAACTATCCAACTTTTTCATTACCTCCTCCTTTTCCTTTTTCGTTAGCTCCGATTACAAACAGCCGCTATTAGTTCAACCACTTAAAGAGAATGTCTTTCGATTTCACCGAAAATTGCCGGTGTAGCACAGTAGAATGGATCTGATTGCAATCTTAATAGGTGTGGGTTGAATCCCCACATGGGGGAATAGCAAAATGCGTTAGTTCTACCACTTACAATGCAACATCTGTGAATTATAATTATTGCAGTAGAAAAAGCCACTGGAAAATATTTATACTATCTTCTCACGTGAAAGTAATAGATTAGCTTTTTTACGGAATACCAAAAGATAGTTCTATCACGTTTTTAGCTATTCAGTTATCTGAATAAGTTGTAACGTTTTAATGTATTTTGCGAGAAAAACGAATCGTTTCAGCTTGAACATTTTAATTGGTTGAACGTGCAAAATATTTTTTATATGAAAAGTTACAGCGTAACCAACAGAATTTTTTTTGGAAATATAATATTTTTTTTATAACACTACGAAATATACCTTGCAATGACTTTAACTAAGCTTTACTTAAGCCTTAAGCATTACACTAAATACAAATGGTGAAAAATGCCAATAAAATTATTTATTTTTCTTTGATAAAAATCTTACTTTGTTGTTTTAGGCAATTATTACATTTTTATCAGCTTCATGCTAGACAGAGGGAACCTAGTGATAAGCCACTCCGTTCCCAATCTTCCGCCGAATTCTAGAGGAAATACAATTTTCTACTTTAAGATCGTGATTTTTAAATATATGATATAAAACCAAAGTCAAGTCTGTTCACAAATAACGATGCTGAAAATAGAGCTCTCTAGTATTGAAGGTGGAAAGTCAAATGTATCTGACATTTGACTTCACAAGAGGTTCTCTTTAAATATAGGGCCAACCTAAATCAGTATCACTACAAAATGATTCTTATATTCAAACCATTTTATAATTTCTTTATGTCATACCTAAAAAGAGTACATGGAAACTTTATCATTATAAATGGTACTTCCTGTTGACCTACAATCCAGAAATTAGTACGAAATCCTCGGTGGGCGAGTTCAAATCGCATTTTACCAGTTTTTCTAAGTATTTATTTCTATAACAAAGATATTTTAATAAATTACAATATATGTACCTTACTTATATGTACAATAGTTTTATCTATACATATAAATAAAACTGAAGTGTATGTCTTTTATTTCAACATACTTGTGTTTTTCTTAATTTCTTACACGATACTAAAACACAAAAAAAAAAAAATTTTTTTTACTTATCTGACTGTCTTTCTTCTGTTTGTGCAGGGAAATATGCGGAACTGCTGATTACTAATTGTTATGGGACTTCCATTCAAAGATAGAGATTGGTTGCAACGTTATATTATAGTGTAAGAAAATTGTAGAACAACTTATTTGTAAGTTTATTTTTATTTAAAATTTTATATATATAAACCGCGGACGAGGCATTAGTATTATTCCCAAAATCTGCAAATAAAATTTATCTCAAAACCTTAATTCATCTTTCCTATAGACTTATTTTAACCAACATTTGGCTCTAAATGTGCTAAGACCCCAGATTACGTTGACAGTGGACTTACTCGTGTGAGAAGACAATCCCCTACTACAATAATATCCTGTAAAGTAGTTTAGGTTTTATTTATTTTTTATGAATTTCTAGAGACTACTCACTCTATTTTACGATTTAAGCTCATTCTAATAATATATAGTATTTTAAGTGTATTGGAAAGAAATTGTTTTGTCTTTTGTATAACCAGAGCACAGTGAAAATATAAGAAATAAAAGATTTTTCTATAAATGGTAAATTAAACTATTACAAAAAGATAAAAATATTTACAATACTTAAATAGGGGAAAATGTACATTTTCAAGGCTGCCGAGTAGCAAAATTTAATGCAGCACTAAAGAAAAACGAAAAAAGATATATTTAAATAAATTTTCACGGTTCGATATAATAAATGAGGCGTTGGGTTCCGCCACATAACACGTACTGTAAAACATTGAATATTATTTTAATAAGAGGCATTGCGTGTTGAGTGGCTGAACTCAACGCCGCGCCTTGCCTTAACACCAGAGCGAAAAAAAAAAATTTTCTCAAGAGGGGACCGAATCCACAACCAGTCGATTTTGCAGTACATTTTGTGCCTCTGTGCCACGACTGGCCTTAATAATATTATAATCAAAATGAAATTAAAATAGCTTCACTCTATGTGCGGGAGCACACAGCAGGGTAGGCAGAGGGAACCTAGTATTAAGACACTCCGTTCCCCACTTTCTGCCGAATTTTGGAGGCATTGCATGTTGAGCGAAGAAATGGAAACATAAATTTAAGTAAATATTCCATCCTCGGGTGGGGATCGAACCCACAACCAGTCGGTTTTACAGTCACATTTTGTACTACTGCACCACGACTGGCCTCAATAATATTATATACTAGCGACCCGTTCGCGGCTTCGCCCGCTTAAACCACAGAATTATTTATTTAACACACTGAATTATGTTCGTGTTTTGATATACTTATAATGTATGTTTGCAATGTAATGAAGTTTTTTATGAGAAAGTTGTTAAAACTTTAGGTCGCATTTTCGTACCTCCCATAAGAATCTTCAATTGAATGTTTGAAATAAAAACACAACTTATCGATACTTACTATATGTGCGATAATCTCAGAAACGCCTTAACCGATTTAAATACTTTTTTTGTTTGTATTCTGGCAAACTGCCCTTAAATATTAAGTATTAGTTTTATTTTAAGCAGCTTCATGCTAGTCAGAGGGAGGAACCTAGTATTAAGACACTCCGTTCCCCACTTTCTACCGAATTCGGGACGCATTGCGTGTTGAGTGGCAGAACGCAACGCCGTGCTTAACCTCGACCCCAGAGCGAAGAAATGGAAATATAAATTTAAGTAAATATTTCATCTCCTCGTGTGGGGATCGAACTCAGAGAACCAGTCGGTTTTACAGTCACGCTTTGTGCCGCTGCGCCACGACTGGCCTCAACTGGACTGGACTTTATTTTAATCGGTTCACATAAAGTTAAAACCAGATCCACGCTTTATCCCGCCCTTAGTAGGGCAACTTAGTGTAAGATATTGGGTATAATGTGTGACTGATGTGCGAAATGAAAATATTATTAAATTATAATTCAATCCTGCATGTGTGGATCGGACCCACAACGTCGCGTTACAGTTACAATTGGGCATATAGGGTAAAATAGTTTAAACCCGTACCTAAAGAATTTAAGCAAGATACATCAACAGTGAAGACGTAGGTTTTTTTCTCATTTCACAATGTTTATTCATATCTATATTTCGTATGACGCGGTTACGCATAGGTACCAATAATGTAAACACATACTACTACAAAAATAGTACTAAAATGTTTAGAACTTTAAACTTTGCCGCCAAAACCTACGACTCGATTTCGCAATGAAGCGTATGCGGCGGTTTCCCTTTGATAGGTTTATGTGTGCGTGCGTCGTTCTTGACAAATTGTATTTTATTTTACAACGATAATTTTATTATTTATTTTGTTTGAAAAAATAACTTTTTTATTTTCGGGTTTTTAATTTAATATGTAATAGGCTTTTATAGAGTAGTTAAACTGTGGTTTCATTTAAAGTGGTCTTAACAAAAAAACTCTGTATAATTGAGCATATTTAATATTTATAGTGATTTTTTGGTGAAAAGATACCAATAGTTATTACAACCACTTGCGAAGAAGCATAGTTTAGGCAATTTTTTATTCTTATACCTTTTGAAAAACTACCAACGTTCTTATAGTTAATATATTATTTTTTCAAATTAAAAAAATTGTCTATGTCATCCTAATGGCGGAAAAATATTCAAAATGTATTGTAATACCACATTAGTATCGACAATGTAGTGTTGATAGTAATTAAAAATAGATATACTACAGGAGGATATCTTCATATGCACTGTTTTAACCTGTTTTATGTATAATATAGAATAATATATTCTATAGAGGAATCACACATTCTTTTTATTCAGTTTAGTAAATACATTTTTTAGAGGTTACTCTGTACTAAAATGGCATGCAACTCTGTTCCCGCATTTACGTTCCTGATATATCGATATAAATAATAGAAATACAAAATATAGGAAGGAAACACAAATGCAATTATATAGCATTTTTTCTTTTTTTCATACTTGAAACGTATTAATAAATTACATATTATGTATTACATACAATTAATTTCTTTTGAATATAACACTAAGTTTAATCAGCTTCACGCTATTTTAACAGATAACATAAGATGACATTAAAACGTATTGACATCACCACGTGATCCATCTAAACACAATATAAACTTTTATAAACTATGAACTCACAAACAGAATTTACTTTCCAAATACTTTTTATTCTACATATCGCCATATGAGCTAATCCCAAAAAATATACTTACTTTATTATTTTTGTTAATATCACCAACGTTGACGTTTAAAATAATAGTTATGGTAGACTGAACAAATATTGATTATACTTCTTTTTTTAGCTTCACGTTGTATCCCGCACACAGCAGGGTAGGCATAGGACACCTAGTGTTAAGACACTCTGTTCTCTGTTTCCTCGGAATTCTGTAGGCATTGCGTGCTGAGTAATGAAACTCAACGCCGCACTTTACCTCGACACCAGAGCGATGAAATGGAAATATAAATTTAAATAAATATTTCGTTTCCTTGCGTGGTCATCGAACCCACAACAGTTACACTTTGTGCTCCTGTGCAACGAACGGCCTCAATTTACTTTCTTCTTTTAAAATGTGGTTAAATGAAATAGTCGTAATTTAATTATGTCGGATTACTATTAACCGACTTCTTAAAAGAGGTCATCAATTGGACTGTATTTTTATCCTTGTTACCTTAGAATTTTTGATTGTATGAACCGATTTTAATTATTCTTTTTTTATTTGAAAGGTAATGCGTCCCGTGTAGTCTTATTTTAATTTAGTTTATATTCAACAATGGTATCTATGAGAAAATCATATAAATCTCAAATTTGCATTAAGTATATGCGCGACAAATGAACGTATAAGTCAATATCAATTCAACCGATTTTAATGATTCTTTTTTTATTAGAAAGGGTACATATAAAGGGTAGTTTGGTGAAAGTTTAGTTAAGTTCAGAGTGTGAAATCCAGTTGAAATTGAAGAAGTCGATTTTTTTTATTAAAAAATATAATGATGTAATTTTTTCTACAAAAAATTCTTTATACTCCATGATAAAAACTATCCTATAAGTGACATTAGGTTTTGAACTATTACCATGCCAAAATTAATTTAATTTCATACAGTAGTTATCGGTATTTTAGGTAATTTATATTTTTCAGTGTTTATTTTTTTTAAAGAAAACTATCATGAAATTCGGAATGAAACCGAAAAAAAATGTACCTTGAGGCCATAGGCTAACACCATGCAAAAATTCATCAATTTCTGTCAGGTAGTTTTTGCGTGATTGACGCACAAACAAACCGACAGACAGACAGACAGACAGACAGACAGACAGACAGACAGACAAGAATTCTGCTGAGTGGTTTTTTAGGTTCTATAATCGACATATTAACCGACCTAATTTTTATTTTTTTTATATCTTTCATGTACAGAATTGACTTTTCTATCCTTTTATTATATATGGAGATAACTCAAATATATAAAATAATAGTAACATATGAGATCTAAGCAATAATCTTAGTATATTGTTCCTTCGACTAAAAATCATGGACCAATTGCCATAAAGTGGGGTTGCCCACGGCGCCCTTGACATACATACGTTGATTGGTTTACGCGTAATAATATATTAAGTAAGAAGGAAACATTTTCTTATTCACTTTCTCATTAAGCAAGTATCTACTTGTCTCAAGGAAACCTAATATTTATATGTTTATTATAGTTATTAGTTAGTTGTTCTTTTTTCTTAGATTCAGTTTACCATAAATATTTTAAACGATAGAGAAAAATAAACTACTTTTTATTTATTAAAAGAGTTACTTACTATTAATGCGAATTACGTTTTAAAATTAGCATACACACCGAAAAATACTTAAAATTAAATGAAGTAGGTGAATCTTGAATTGCCGATCGACGACTCTAGCATTGAGTGGTTGAAACGATACTTCAGAACTAAAATCGTTGAGGCCACTTTGAATTACAATGCATTTTTTAAATGCTTATAAATATGCATAACTCTTTCTTATATATGTATTTATGGAAATTTAACTCCAATTTGTTAATTAAATCTATATAAATTTTTATAAAGTTGTAGAGTTTATTTGGTACGTGCTAACAGCAAATAGTCACTCGAATTCAAAGTTATTTTTGTGTTGGATAGTCAATGTATTAAGGAGGGTTTTAACATATATAACATCAGATAATCCTTTCGTTCATTTTTTCAACTACACGCTGTATCCAGCATGTAGTTTGTAGGCAGAGAGAGCCTATTGCTAAGACACTCCACTCCCCGCTTTCCGCCCCATTCTCAAAGTATTGCGTGTTGAGTGGCGGAACTTAACGCCGCTCTGTGACTTAGTTATTTATATTTCACCACAAAACTGAACATAAAACCTAATTACAAACACAAAATAGATTAATATTATAAATTTGGACGTGCCAGCATAGTATTCAGACAGGCGCGTTCCAAAATAGTTGTAAATTTTAAATACGCTGCTGTGAATGAATATAATATTTTAAAGTTAATTAAAACAATCATTTCATTCTCGAGAATTTTAAATTAGAAAAACTTAGTTTAACAAAAACATTGGTTCTATACATTTACTTGGCAAAGTTTTAAGAATTTCGAGAATAGAATCTTTCTTGGCTTGTTTTAGTTTAAAGAAGTTTTGAAAAACACGTAAAGAATTTCTTTCAAAAAACATTTCCATTTAAATTTTACAAGGAAAATAGTCATAAAAGCGAATGCAGATTTAAGGTAAGCAAGACAAATGCAAAGACGTCTCGTCTTAACTGAAGGAATAATATTAAGTAAATGTACAGAAACATTTTATTTTGCACGCTTATTTTTAGCGTTCTGGATTTTGTGAAGGTTCAGCTTTGGAATTATTAGAAAATCGGTGAAAGCGACGGAATTATAATATGTTTTTTTTTGTTTTTTTCGTTACTTACATTTTTATACAATTTGAAAGTGTGAAAAAAAAATCAACTTAACATACATTTTGTTTCATATAGTAAAGACTATTTCGAAAATTGATTGCAATTTTCGAAATTGTACAATTTTTTTGATAATATTATCACACTCGTCAGATTTTAATACAAGATTTAATAGATTTTTTTGTCTTTCATGATATATTAAAAATAAAATGGATATGGCTCCATTTCTCTCCTTTCTAATATATGCGGGATAAAAAGTGAAACTAAAAAAAAAAACAAGATAGGTACTCTGGTAGTATTATACAATTTCGAAATGAAATGTAATTACTATAGGCATAAAATGTTGTACTTACCTATATACTCGTATATGTGTAAGTATTTAAAATAAAATCATTCGATCAATAAAATTTGATATTTAAATAAAAATCTATCTAAAGCTAGTAATAATTACGCGGAACGGATACCTTTTCAATAAAATAAGTTAAGATTTCTATGAACAAAGAGTTTTGTAATTTGTAATCACTTCGATCCACTTTCTAAAACTGAGGACTCTTTTTGCATCGGCTCGGTCCTATCCGCCCTACTATTTCTTTGTGGAAATTCAAGT
This sequence comes from Heliconius charithonia, assembly GCA_030704555.1. NCBI lineage: Eukaryota > Metazoa > Arthropoda > Insecta > Lepidoptera > Nymphalidae > Heliconius > Heliconius charithonia. The sequence continues at coordinate 5,727,678 of CM060812.1, forward strand.
CTTCCGTTTACTTTTGTTAGTTCAACGCGTAGTCCTCCTCGCGATGGAAACCGGGCATTAAAGAAGAGAGCGGAGAAATTTCACACTATAGCTACCTAACACATAAAGTATAATAATTTCAATTTAAATTGCACCCCTTTATAAAGCTTAGATGCAATGCGGTATCCAAAAATTGGTTTGTGTGCCAAGACGCAGTATACGTGTACAATAAAGTATTACCTCTCACTAAAGTCGAATTTTAACAAAACTTTCAATAGAACATTTTTAACAACAACTTCTAATATTTAAAGATTTATTTAAAGATTTCTCTTACTTAAAAATATTTAAAATATCGACAACATCGTACATATTACAGTTTAAAAACAAATAAGTCTGATTTGATATAAAAATACTATACTATAAGGGTATATTAAGGATACTCATTTTAGAAAACGTATTATTAAGTGTGGAATAACACTTTAAATATATATACAAAAAATATATTAGGGAAAGTTTGAGTTCTGCCACTCAACACGCAATGCCTCCAGAATTCGGTAGAAAGATGGGAACGGAGTGTCTTAACACTATGTTCCCTCTGGCTCCTCTGCTGTGTGCGGGATACAGCGTGAAGCTGATTTTATTAAATTCCAATGTAATTAAACAGTCTTTCCTATCAACATCGTATCAAAGGATCAACGACAAGTCGGTGTAGCGATCACTGCACCGACTTCTGCATCGACAGCTCTTTCCTCTTTTGATCTAGTACTCGGCCGACTTTAATAAATAACAGCCAACCTTAGTTGGTTTTTTTATAAATATGTAGTGATAACTTTCAGAAAAGTTATCAATTTTACAGTTACTAATAGTTAATATACTTCTTATTTAAATTAACATCGATTTTTACACTAATATTTTCAAAGTGATTCTATTAATAAATATTATTTTCAAATAATTTGAAATTTTGATATGTTAATTATACGATAAATATAGAAATGTTTAGGTATAATTAATTAAGGCCTTTATATTAATAAGTATAGTAAGTATTTTATTGATTTTACATTTTTATATACGTTCTTTTTTAGATTTCAGAGAGGACCTAATGTTAACTCTTCTGTCTAATTTCCCCAAGAAAGAATCGAAGCTTACAATCATTCCATTTAATTTCTTAAGCCAGTCGTGGTGCAAGGGCTCAAAGTGTGACTGTAACATCGACTGATTGTGGATTCGATCCCTATTCGAGGAAACGAAATGTTTGTTTACATTTATATTTTCATTTCTTCGTTCTGGCTCCAAAGCTAAACCCGGCTAACCCGGGCTCGAGTTCCGCCACGCAACCCGCAATGCGAAAGTAGGGAACGGAATGTCTTAACACTGGGATCCCTCTGCCTACCCTGCAGCGTGCGGGATACAGCGTGAAGCTTATTTGATTTGATTTTATAATTTTATAATTTCAATACAAAAATATACTCGCAAATTTCAAAATCAGCACAATATTTACAAAATTCATCTTCAGTATAGGCAACTAGATGACCTGAACCTGGACCGTAAGGACCGTTATGAAACATAATAGCATACTTGATGTATGAGAATAGCAACAGCTGCTTGTACATCTTATATTACAATTTTTCCATAATTTCTGTATGTATGTACTCGACGTTCACATTTTTCTTATAACATGTTTTTCTCATTTTGTGTAATATTTGAATTTCTAACGATAAGTTACTTTTGGGTGCTTAACCATAATAACTATAATATATAGGATTTTTTAATTATTATTTATTTATACGGTTTTTTTTGATCTCGACAATATCACATAATCCTATGTTTAAAACAGGGAGTCGCAATTTTTTAAAACATAGTAAATACTTATATATGAGGCCAGTCGTGGCGCAATGGCACAAAGTATGACTGTAAAACAGACTTAGTTGTGGGTTCGATCTCCACTCGAGGAGATGAAATATTTATTTGATTGTATATTTCCATTTCTTCGCTCTGGTGTCACAACACAACACAACACGCAATGCCTCCAAAATTCAGCTGAAAGTGGGGAACGGAGTGTCTTGACACTAGGTTCCCTCTGCCTACCCCGCTGTGTGCGGGATTCAGCGTGAAGGTAATTTAATTTATTTAAATACTTAATTTAATTTAAATACTTATATAGGAGTTAGTAAGTAGCCCCTACAATGTATAAATATGAATGTTGTCAATAAAAATATTTTTATTTATTTATTTTTAATAGTGATGTTATATTACATTCGTGGAATTGAAATAACTAATTCAATTTAAAAAATATTTGGTATCAATATTTGAATCAATACATGAATTTTATTTATATAGGTATAATTTTATTTTTATAGTATTTATTAGGACCAGTCGTGGAGCAGGGGCACAAAATGTGACTGTAAAATCGACTCAGTGGGTTCGATTCCCACTGGAGGAATTTTATATTATTTTTTTTCATTTCTTCGCTCTGGTGTGGAGGCAAAGCGCGAAGTTTAGTTTCGCCACTCAACACGCAATACCACCAGGACTCGGCGCAAAATAAGGAACGGAGCGTCTTAACACTAGGTCCTCAGCCAGCAGGTTGTGCTGTTTGCGGGTACAAAAATCTGTACGATTTATTTATGTATATAAAGCGTTTTTTTATCTTGAGCAGACCTTAAGCCTGGGAAGCTAAAACAAACATACTTTTCATATATTATCTATGTAGTGTCCTGTCTAATTTACTTAAGAAAAGCGTTAAAACGCATCAAAATATTATTACAATCAATTATTTAAAAAAAAAATATTTTAAATTCCAAGAGAAATATTTGACACATGAGATTAATAAAATAGGACGGAGAGTACAAAACGTTTTGTTCTGCGGCAATCTAGTAATTTATATGACAAGTTAAAGTAAGGGTATGGCTGACCGTTTGGAACGGCGCCATAATGGTGAAATAACCATCGATATTTCGCCGAAATAGCTTAAATAAAACTGTTGAATTAATATATGAATTTTTATTGGCAGATTTAATTTTTTTTATGTTTATATGGTTTTTTTTTTAAGTTTATCGGGAAATCATTTCAAGTTGAAATGATCATTTCATGTTGAAATGATTTCCCTAAACATTTCGTGCTTGTTTTGTTTCAAACGATTCATAAATAAAAGAAGTTATGTTTATATAAAGTAGTTTGTTTGAATAAATTACTACAAGGTATATGTTTTATTGAATTATTTAAAGGTTTTTTTTTTAATTAAATTATCTTTAAAGTAATAATTGTTAGTATAGTTTTGTAAACTAACAATTATTAAATAAAATAAATTTGATTTATTTATTTAAAAAAATTAAATTAAATTAAATTAGCTTCACGCTATATCCCGCACTCAGCAGGGTAGGCAGAGGGAACCTAGTGTTAAGACACTCCGTTCCCCACTTTCTGCCGAATTTTGGAGGCATTGCGTGTTGAGGGGCAGAACTCAACGCCGCGCTTTGCCTCGACTCTAGAGCGAAGAAATGAAAATATAAATTTAAGTAAATATTTCATCTCTTCGAGTGGGGATCGAACCCACAACCAGTCGGTTTTACAGTCACATTATGTACCACTGCGCCACGACTGGCCTCTGATTTATTTATTTTATTTAATAATTGTTAGTTTACAAATGTTATTCAAATGAACAAATAATTAATTTTTACTTAATTTTACTAAATTCCAATACATTTACTTATTTTAAATATTAAAATAACTTTTTTATTATATTTTTCTTTATTTTACTATTTTTATTTAAATTACTTTTTTACTGCTAACAAAACATTTTTTCTTGTCACAATTTGTCTAAAATTCAAGAACGTAAATAAAAATGAAAGAAAAATATCTATCCACTCCACTGGGATAAGGTGTGAATTTATTTATATTATTTACTGCGATCCGCCCTTTCTCCAGGAATAATTCCAGTTTGGCGTGGCGTTCTGTAACTTTTGCAAAAAAACCTTTGAAAAAATGTAACTTGATTTGGGAAATTTTGATATAAAGGAAAAAAGTTATCTTTTATATAGATTTATAAAAGATACAGGGCCGGTTTCACGTTTACGAATAAATTTTCAGATAGTTATCTTATAATTAATGCTATCACACAGATAGAGGATAAGTTTCACGCTGTATTCTGCACACAACAGGGTAAGCAGGGAACCTAGTGCGGACTTGTGAGCGGTATACAGCGTGAGGCTGAATCTCGTGTCAAGATATATTATATTCTCTCTCTTCTTGAATAAACACTTATTTGGAAGACCTTAACGCTATGGTCTTTCTAGAAATCTACCTCCCGATCATCAAACTCACAATCTGCTTCTGTTTAACCTGTAAGCAGAGGGAACCTAGTGTCAAGACACTCCATTCTCCACTTTGCGTATAGAAGTTACTTCCCCATTGCGTGTTCAGTAGCGCAACTCAACGCCGCGCTATGTCTCGACACCAGAGCGAATTGAAAATATAAATTTAAATAAATATTTCACCTCCTCGAGTGCGCATTGAAAGAATAAACAGACGATTGCGCCACGACTGACCTCGAATCTAGATAAAACGTTAACTATGTACATATTTAGGTACTGTATTATAAAAGTAAATATAATTCAGTATACAATGCTTCCAGCTCATCTAAAGCTGTACCGTAGCAATAATAACACAAAATCTTTTCAACGAACTTACTAAAATGATATCTCTTAAGGAGTTTCCTTCCTTCTTCCTGCTATTGAAAACAATACCGTACTTAATCGTACTATAAAACAAAAGTAGGTCAAACTGAAACACTGAGTATCAAAGCTTCATTATTTTCAAAAAATTGTATTAATTGTAAACTTGGTTTTATTTTTTTTAAAATATCGTTCTGTATTTTTTTTTGTTCTAAATATAAATAATATAGAAGATATATAATAGCAACAGTATAAAAAAACTGATATATGCGTTTTACATACGGCAAGTATATGCGACTTGGTCGGGAGTTTGATTATCACTTGAGGATTATTCTAATTGAAATAATTTCGTTTCTCATATGCGCTAAGAAAGAAATAGACATGCTCATTTAAATTAACAAAAATGGAAAAATTTTGTGATTTATCAATATGGTTTCGCCACTTACTCTTAAAAAAAATACGACATTGAGTTCCGTCGCTCAACACGCAATGCCTCAGATTCAGCGGAAAGTGGAGAACGGAGTGTCTTAACACTAAAATCCCTCAGTTTGCCATGCGAGATACAGCGTGAAACTGAAAAACTTACCCTACATTATAGCATACACGCATAGTAAATATGAAAAAAGAATAAACACATCTGGTGGCAATATGCACGCATACAGTAAATGAAAATGTCGATGAAAACCCATAAAGCCTTTTTTCAAAGCAATCGCAAAATTGCATCTCTTCTAGAGTGCACTCACACTTACTCTACACTGTGCAGTGTGCACCATACAAGTTATGAAGGATTTTTTCCACTGCGGAAAACCACAATTTACTTGATGGAACAAAACAACGCTAAGGCATCGTGAGATAAATTCCATCTATTAAACTTTCATATTGTTACTAACAATATTGTTAATAATAATTCATATAATTAAGTTCATATAATTATCAATTTATATAATTCCTCATTTTAAAGCCAGTTTTTTTTTCTCTCGGTAAAATTAAATATTTAATATTTCCATTTTTTTTGCTCTGGTGGCACTCAATGTGGGTGGGTGGCGCTATTTAACATGCAATGCTTCCGGAATTCAGTGAAAAATGGGGAACGCAGTGTCTTTTATTTAATAGGTTCCCTCTGCTGTCAAAAGATAGATTTTGGTGTTAGAACTGGGTTAAACCAAATCTGCTTAAGTTATTTGTCCAGTGTTTATATGAAATACATATGTAAGAATAAAAAACAAGAAGCTTTAGGAGTTGTGTTTCTATTAATAATAGGAGGCCAGTTGTGGTGCTGGTGCACAAGTGCGCGTTTTAAACGTGCCGGTTGTAGGTTCGCTTCCCATTCGACAAAATGAGAAATATTTAATATTTTAATTTCATTGCTCTGACAACGAGGTAAAAGGCGGCGCTGAGCTCCGTCACTCAACACAGCCTGTCAATGCCTGAAAAAGTCGGTAGAAAGTGAGGAACGGATGTGTCCTAATAACGAAGTATCTCAGCACTAGTTTCCTAGGTTCCCTCTATCTATCCTGCATATAAAAAATATATATTTTTCACAATTAGTAAGTATTTATTTTTAAATTTTATACTTGACATCATTCTTTTCACATCTAAAAACGATAAAGTTGCAGCGTGATTGACGCGTTACTCTCCATGGTAATGACACAACATAAGCAAAGATGCCGTTTCATTGGAGATGGGCAGACATCCAAGTAGCAGTTTTATGGCAAGAATATATTTTCTGTATATTACGAATCTGAAGAGGATCATTTACACAAAAATGTTTATATATGTACAATATTACATAAGGCACACCACCCTGCCTATATAAATGAGAATATTTTAGACGATACTATAGTAAACTAATCTGTGAAATTGCTCACTATATACAGTGTGCTTGTTTTTACGCTAAGCTTTTAAGGTATTAGTTTGTTATCTTAGGTTTTGCTGTGAAAGATATAAAATTATGTTGAGATATTAAAATGGCAGTCAAAGAGTAGAAAATTGTACGATCATATGACCAAAATTTTTGTTTTCAAAATAAAAAGTTGATATTAACAAATGAAAGCGATAGTTTGTGGGTTCGATTCTCACGCTAGAAAATGGAATATTTAACTTTTTCATTGCCTCGCTCTGGTGACGAGGAAAGCGTGCGTTAAAATCCGCCGCTCAACACGTAATGCGCTTGAAATTCGGTAGAAATTGAGAAAGGGACTAGGTTCCCAGGTTCCGTCTATCCACTTCGCTATATATGGGATACAGAGTGATGCTTAAAAAATAAACGCTATAGCATTTATTAAGATCGTTATAAGCTTAACAAACTTAATCCACTAATAAAGACACTAATTCTTGTTGAAAACAAACGTATTTTGTACGTTTGTGTATATTTCTAAACTAAGTACATAGTAGCGTGTTACGGTAACATTTCTGTGATTACTCAATTTAAGGTTCACTATGACTAATTCTATTTTATAGCTCCATGGATCATCGTTCACGAAATTGCAATGATATAACATTCAACAATCAGTTTCGCAATACAGGTTAGTGTATCGAATCAGTAACAGGTCGCGTGCTGATTCCTTTTTAATATAAAGAAAGACGTTTTGATTAAATAGAATCTTAGTAAGTTGCTATATTTAATTTTTTTTTTTTTTGGATTCTTGAAAAGGTAAAAATGAAGCCTTTACAGGATCACTTTTTTGTCCGTCTTTCCGTCTGTCAAAAACATTTATCTCTACTACGGTAACGCTACGGTAACAGTAGGGTGACCAGTTCTTCTCGGCAAGGCGCGTATGTTGATGACTTTAGACCAAGTTATTGCTACATTTATTATAATTTTCATGTAGATGAATGAAACTGAAATTTATTCTAAATATTGAGTTTTAACAGTGCCTTGGAGCACAGAAAAATCGAGCTTCTAAATAAACGCAACCAAAAATAATTTTATCTTTTATACAATTACTTTTGCTACATTTGGTATAGAATTCGCCACGTTATCAAAATTTGGCATGGAGTGAGAACTTACAACACCAAGAAAAAAAAACAAAAACAATTTTTTGTGATCTATTTCATCATATAACCATAAGTTTGTCAAATTTTTTAATAAATTTTTACTTCCCTACAACCCTGCAATTAGTAAGAAAGCTTTGGTGGGCGAGTCCAACTCTTGGCTGAGATTTTCTTTTGTCCTAATGTATCATAGAGTGTTATTGTTTTCTAAGTCTCAGAATGATAGGGTAGTAGCGTTTGATCCATTTTCACCATTTTTTCTTATATTTAGAGACATTAAATATGCCAGTAAAGCAAATCAACGTACTAGTGAAAACAAAATATAAACATTCCTTACTAGTATTTAAAAACGCAGCTTTTCTTTTTAACACACGACTGTACTTTAGATAAAACTCTACTAAATACGTAGTAAAACAGTAGAGACCAACAAATCATGTCGCAGATCGACGAAATGATCCAGCTTGTGAGTTCGATTTCCACTCGAGAAAATTAAATTAATACTTTCTAATTAAATTAATTTAATTAAATACTTTAATTTAAAATTTAATAATTATTTTATAATTATAATACAATTAATTAAAATATAATATAATTAATTAAAATTTAATTTAATACTTTAATTTCTTTGCTTTGGTGTCGAGGCAAAAACGTCACGTTGAATTTCGCCACTCAACACGCAATACATCCGCAGTTTAACGGAAAGCAAAAAGTGGAGTGTCTTAACACCAGGTTCCCTCTGCCTAAATTGATAGAAACCACAGATATTTTTAAATATAATTTAAGTGACATTAAAAAATTCGTTAGAAAATCTTCATACAGTAAGCAACTATTCAAGGTAAGTACACGATGAATAACGTGTTTAATTTGAAAGAAATACGAGTCCTTATACAAAGTAAAAATAGGTCAGCACTCAATACATAAAGTGTCTTTCACAGTCATTTTATTATGAGAGACGTCCAAAATACTTCAATCAATTAAACATTGGAAATAGAAATACTGTGAAATCGCAATTCGGTGTTTTTAAATTTCATTAAATTTTGGAATACCTAATATAGATTTTATAAAAAATTAAAATTAAATTAGCTTCACGCTGTATCCCGCACACAGCAGGGTAGGCAGAGGCAACCTAGTGTTAAGACACTCTGTTTTCCACCAAGAACCAAAAAAGAAATATTTTTCACGATTACTTATGTAATTGTTTTTAGATTATTTGAAGGTCAATCGAATATCGATAAGAATATCTGAAATAATATTAATACCACTAAATAGGCTATTTAAATAAAATATTTAGCAAGTTCTGTAAAAAGATGGTTCTGGTCCACAATTCGATTGTATTTTTTTATGTATGCTGCCTCAGAACTTTTGACTGGGTGAACCGATTTTGATGTGTTGTTTTTTATTTGAAAACTGGTGCTTCCCGTACATCCCTTGTTAATTTGGTTTAACTCTTAGATATGCATTAAATATAAATAAATTAAATAAAAATTAAATTAGCTTCACGCTATATCCCGCACACAGCAGGGTAGGCAGAGGGAACCTAGTGTTAAGACACTTCGTTCCCCACTTTCTGCCGAATTTTGGAGGCATTGCGTGTTGAGTGGCAGAACTCAACGCCGCACTTTTGCCTCGACACCAGAGCGAAGAAATGAAAATATAAATTTAAGTAAATATTTCATCTCCTCGAGTGGGGATCGAACCCACAACCAGTCGGTTTTACAGTCACACTTCGTGCCACTGCACTGCGACTGGCCTCAATTCGCATTTATTTATCATAATGCATTAAGTACCAATAACCCAATTTCAACTTTTTAGTTAATTTATTGGCAGTTGATTTTCTTTGTTAAATTTTTTTACAATAAATAACGAAATGTTGACATTAATTCAATAAATGCATTAATTTCCTATGAAAAAAACAAATACAAATCAAAATTTCCATAACATTTACATGGAGATGAATGACTAAAACAATATGAATAAATAATAACTGCCAGAAAAAAAACACTTTGTTTCTACCGAACATGATAAATTGCTTGGTTCCTCGGTCCACAATAATCTCTAATATCACGGTTACTTACTTTGCTATATTGATCCTATTTTGGTAACATTTATCTTGTGCCATAAATCAATATAAGAGATCAGAACATTTTTTTAAATTTCATAAGATATATTATGGAGGCGATAGATGGCGGTTGTAGGTTCGATTTCCACTTCCTTTCCATTCCATTTTCATTTCCTCGCTTTGCTAAACGATGGTACTCCAAATTCTATGAAGAACGGAAATTCCAAAAGTCTACTACGTTCCCAGGTTCCCTAAAAAAAGTTAATTAAATATAAAGTTCTCAAATTTTACTATTCATGCGTTACCAAAAAAAATGTGTATATAAGTAGGTAAACTTACTAATAATGCAATTTGTCGATATCTCGTAAAATTTACTCTATCGTTGCGGAAGTTAAAATACATCTTGAGAAATGTTAGAATTCACCGCCTTATACTTGAGAGATTAATATATTTGCCAAATCCCTTTGAGCCAATTCTTTCACAGAAAACCTTGGGAATGTTCACAAAAGACAGCTGCAATTTAATATTTCCACAAGTTTGATTGCCATAATGTGATAAAAGATTGGAAATCAATTTTATTTTTTATCTATTTTTTGGGGCTGTACTGGTGCAGGCCATAAGGATGAGACTGTAACGTTACGGTTGTGGGTTCGATCCCCTCTCGATGAATAAATTATTATTTATTAATATTTTCATTTTTTGCTTCTGATACTCAGATAAAAATCCAGTGTTGAGGTTCGCCATTCAACACACAATGCCTCGAAATAAATGCGAAAAGTGATCCTGATATATACGGGATACAGCGTGAAGCTGATATTACTTATGGCGAATACGTTTCGGCAAAAGGAGCACAACTAGGTTGTCTGATGATCTGAAAAACAGTGGAAATTCGATGGATTCACAGGGCGCTGCAGCGCATTGCGCGTAATAGAGGAGACCAATATCCAGTAGCGGACTTCAAAAGGTTGATTTCTACTTTTCATACACCATATACAACATCATTTCAAATATATCAATTAATGATAATGGCAACAGTATGTACATTTTCTAATTTTACTTCATAGCCTAAGTGCAAAACATTGATCTAAGTGCATTTAAATGCTCCATGTCCATTGTGATACGAGCAGCTAAATGATGTGTACGTGCTGTGTATATTGCTTGAGTCGATGGCTCCCAAAGCATGATGAACCTCCTTCCTTTGGAAAAGTTTATAATAATCATGACTCAGAAGGTGATAGAACCATATCCGTTCAACCTATGTATATGGAAGAAATAACCTTATGACTGTTAAAGCTGATCACATTGCTAGGCGATGTTGTGTCTTCTATATTTGAGTATATAGAAAATGATTCTGTTTATGAGAAGCATTTTTGGGTGCTCAAGTAGGAATGTGGTAAAAATATCATGATTTTAAGGAGGCTACAGGAACGTCACATTCGCCAACTAATAAATTAATATATGTATCTTGTGATCAATCCACAAATGTTGCCCGATTATTGACTGTACAACCTGACACAGTAGATATTTGAACTTAATAAATGTAGCTATTTCTAAGAAATATTATTAAACTAAATTGGTATTTCATGCAAGATTCTAATTTATATACTAATGTTTTATTTATTATTATAAATTGTATAACTTATGTAATACAGACTAATTTAAGAATTATTAAGTCCACATTTTTTTTCTTTACTTATTTTAGAGTTATGTGAAAATTCCGAATTGATATTATGAAAGATTGTACAGTCAATCGGTGGTGGCGGTGCAGAATGCATTATAACGAGCCCACCGTTCTAACGTAGTTGACTGTGTCTCCTGTGGCTTCAGTAAACGCGCGCCTTAGTCGTGCCCGGCGAGTCTGCGACAGGGTTTGTGGACAGAGGAGCAGCCCCTGCAGGTTGAAAACAGAAATCAAATCAAACATTTCATATTTGATTTGATTTGATTTGAAAGGAACCTCTCAAGACCCAAGACACAGCACTTACACGCGGGCCTAAATACATCTGGAATTGCTTAGCGGTACGCCCTCTCGAAAGTACAGTGCTAATGTTGAATAAAGTCATTTATAATGTCTATGTATGAATGAGGCACTTAAAATTCTCCGTAATGTTAATTTAGGCAAGTTCGCTTCTATGTGCATAAGGCGAGTCAAATTGCCGTGACTCATGTAAGAAGAATAAATTAAAGAGGTTTATCTCGTGACGACATTAAATAAGGATTTCTTCACAACGCTTCTGTTATGATATTTATTAAGAATTTAAGAGAAAAGTTACTTAATATTTACAGTAAGAATATTTACTTACCTAATTTTAATTAAAAAATGTCCAAACAAAGCACAATTATTTTACAAACAAATTATAAATTGAAATTGCATTCTGCTTTGTATATTGATAAAACCAATAAAAGATCAAATTAGTGGCCAATTTCTTTCGCATAAAGAAATCCTTAGCAAGCGATAGTAAACCATTTTATTAAAAAATGTAGTTAAATGAAGCCGCTTAAGCAATTATACAGCTGTTTTCTTCTTGTAATTCAGTTAGTGATCTAATTAGATAGCCTTTTTTGCAGTGCTGGTCGCTTGCGTGTCGAGCGTTTACAAGGGGTACGTTTAACTTTTTGTTATCCTTAATTACAACATTCCTGGAGTGGAAAATATTACTTTTGCTTTTTATATTTTACCATACAATTTGTTTAATTAATTGAATTGTTTTCATGGAAAAATAAAAGAAAAAGATAACGATGTTATTATAAGTTTGACGCAATGTTTTTACGTGCAATATACATTTAAATACCTTATTTGTAATAAAATCTGAGTATCTATTTTGACGTTTTTATTATTAAAATTATTATCTTATATTCGTTACCTCTAAATCAATTAACATTAATAGCGAAACAGTTTAAATATTTACCAATTGCATGAACCACCGAACTACATTTTCAATTTAGCTTTTTTCCTACGACAGCGCCATCTAGCGTGTGAAGCTACTTACCTGTTTGAAGGGTCGCATACCGCCGTTGATACGTAGAGAATCGGCTGCAATTCCAGCGATTCCATCACCAGGTTCCCTCAATTGTCGTAGGGAGGCGCTAGGGTGGTGACTGTGATGTACACAGTGCGCCGCGCATGCACTAGACTCAGGTTGAGAACTCTGGCGGATTATTCTAGTACTAGTCGCTGGTAGCAGCAACGCCGGTGGCTGTATGACAGGACATGTGCTTACAGCGTGTAGCGAACTACAACCGCAAGGGTAGTGTACAGCGGAACGAACGCTTTCCCTCGACATAGAGCGCGCTAGTTGTAACGCTGAAATGGGCGCCGTGGACTGCCTCCTTTCACACACGCGACACCTCGCGTACGGTTGGGGAACTAATTGGCATGTAACTGACCCACGATGAGAACAAGTGGCTATTGGAGAGACCAGGGTTTGTGGTCGATCTGGGGGCTCTCGACATTGCAATTCTATATCTGGTACGCTCCTTGTCGTACCATCTTCTATTCTAACTGAAGCTGCGCTCTCTTCGCTGCCTGGTCCGCCAGATAATTGGGGTCGTAAGTGTGTGGTACAATCCTGCCTTTGTAATACTGGTTTGACACTTCTATTTTCTGTAGGTACTATGACAGTGACTGCTGGCCCTGAGACGAGGAGGCTGGCGGTCTCATCACTGCTACCGTAGCCAGAATTTGTAATGGCCTCAGTGCTGTCAGTTGTTGGCACGGACATCTTGATTTATGATCTGTAACAAACAAAAATCAGATTTGAATACTTACTTTGATTAATCATAATTACTTTTAAGAATATATTTACAAATATATATATATATATATATTTGGGAATGATTAATTTATATAAAGGACTTATGTTACTTATTTAAAAAACGTATAAAAATTTGAACGCAGCGGGACTCGAACCCGCGCCTCCTGGAAACCGACCAGGCGCTCTGACCACTAAGCCATGCGTTCTCGCCAAGCTACGTCGAAATTTTTATACGCTTGTTACAACTTATTTATGTTGTTAGCTTCTCTGTAGGGAGATTTTTACAAATTTCCGCTACCCAAAGATAATTACAAAGAATTATCGTTTGGCAAGAGAGAAACTATTTTTAAATATTTTTAAACATTTTTAAAGTGTTATTCCACACTTAGGAAAGAAAAATACTTATTTAAAAACTTATGTTATATATTATAGGGGTGAACTCTTAATTGTTATAAATATTACGTTATATATAGACAACTTTTTTTTTCGCAAGAATAACATGTCACTGTTAATAAAATTAACATACTTACAGGAAGTGTAGCACTCATTGACATTGCATCTTAGAAATTGGTAGTAATAAAAGAAGTGAAACGAAAAATAATCCGAAGAGTGGAAAAATTTAAATGTTGACAGAACATGAAAAGTTGGAATGAAAAATTCCTTTACAATTTTACAAACAATACAGACAGAGTCAGCGCTTCAAGCGTTTTGACACTTTCTTAAAATATTTTTTGCAAAACATATGAAAAAAATATGTAAATAGCTTCACAGATTGTAATTTGTTCTGTACTTCATTTGGTAAAGTATTTTAGTGTAATAGCTTATTATATCTATTTTTTTTTTAGGTATAATATATAACTTATTGCTGTATACTTAACGACCTTGCATTCTTAGTCACCACCACCACCCACACACTTACGAGACTAATGTCTCGTGTCAAGTGACGAAAATCAGCTCCATGCTTTATCTTATTAACACAATAAGGAGATACAACAGAGACATTTCACCGAGTGAGTATCGAATCCGCAATCATCGTGGTCCTTGGAATTTATTATTTCACCTAATAACACACTTTAATTTATTTACATTATTTATTTTTATATATATACAAATCCTAACTATATTATTTTGAGAGGCCAGTCGTGGCGCAGTGGTACAAAGTGTGACTGTAAAACCGACTGGTTGTGGGTTCGATCCCCACTTCGAGATGAAATATTTACTTAAATTTATATTTTCATTTCTTCGCTCTGGTTTCGAGGCAAAGCGCGGCGTTGAGTTCTGCCACTCAACACGCAATGCCTCCAAAATTCGGCAGAAAGTGGGGAACGAAGCGTCTTAACACTAGGTTCCCTCTGCCTACCCTGCTGTGTGCGGGATATAGCGTGAAGCTAATTTAATTTTTAACTATATTATTTGTTATTCAAGAAAATTTAGTCTTTCTTAGTACCTCAAAACTTAGAATGTCAGTAAATTAATTAGACCACTTCGATTTACATGTAAATTGCAAACCCAAGCAAGTAAACCGAAGTATTTATACTTTGACTTCGAAATAGTCTGCAAAGTACGAAGATGTAACTTAGTTAAAACGTTTGTAGTCCTTAAATCAAGACTGGATGCAAATTCAGTTTGAAATCATATATGTGACAATCTATAGAGAATCTTGTATTAGGAGAGTCAAAATTAAACCACTACTACATTATAATGTAATATATGTTACCCGTTTCCTCTGTCTATCCTGCTATATGCAGGATTTAGCGTGAAGCTGAAAAAAAACCACTATTGAAGACCAAAGTATAAATTATAGAAACGTTGAAATGTGATTTTGTATAATTGATTTTAAAAAAAATAATTCTCGAGTTACTTACGCCGGTGCTTCACAGGTCTGCATTAACTTTAGTGAACTGGTAGTAAATTATTTGATGTTCAAAAAATTTACCATGTAACTTCTTATTTTGAATAAAATTATTTGACTTTGACTATAATAATTCTTAGCTTTTTCTTAAATACGCTTAAATAAATATGTATTTGTATAGTTCAAGCGGGCGAAGCCGCGTGGGGGCCGCTAGTGTGGGTACAATATTTCTACTTTAACCTTATTATGTGCTATAATGCAATTATGGACAATGTTTTTGCCTTCGCCTTCAATTGCCTTGTATTTGCTAATCGTATTTGACAAGTTAAATCTGCTTAGCTTTGAAGATAAAGAGCTCGCTTCTAGTCAGTTGCGCGCTATCTTTACTGAAATTAACGAGATTAAAATTGACTTAATGTAAGAGGAAAATGATATTTGATTTTAAAATTATGTTATTTTTTTGTAGTAAGTATTAAATTAATGTTTATAAGATGAACTTCGTAATAACCTTCCAGAGCCTTCAGATTTTTTGAGTAATATTTTATTTATGAAATATTTCATTACATACGGGAACACAGTGTATTTATGTGTGGCACAAAGTGTGACTGTAAACGCGACTGTATGTGGGTTCAATCTCCACTGGAGGAAATAAAATATTTATATTTTCATTTCTTCGCTCTAGTATGGAGGCAAGGCGCGGCGTTGAGTTCCGCCATTCAGCAAGCAATGCCTCCAGAATTCGGTGGAAAGTGGGTAATGGAGTGGAGGAACTTAACACTAGGTTCCTTCTGCCTACTCATGCATGCGGAATAAAGCGTGACGCTATTTTTATAAAGATTTGAAAGTAATCGACAAAATAAAGAAAAACTTTCACATATCTTCTACATGCATTTTATGAAATCCACCCAAAAGCTTTCAGTGGAAAATCGACAATCTATAAATTTTAAATTTTATCGTTATCCGTAAGAATGCGTTCTTGAGCTAGTCCATCTGAAATTTATGTGACTTCAAATTGTCCACGTACTTATTGTAAACAATATTAAAATATAAACCACACAAAAACATTATATTTCACTACATTCCATATATTTTGCGTTTTTTTTTTAATACTATTTTTTTTGGTGGAAAATAAAAATCATTATTAACTTAGAGAGTGGGATTCGAATTCACAATTATCACGCTACAGTACAGTACAAATGAACAAAGTAAATAATGCTTTGTCTCCGGGCTAGGCAGTTAGTGGTCTTTGTAATTAAAGGAAGTAACACAAATTCGTAACAGAACAAATCTCCATGTTTAAATATTCCTCCTTCCTTCCTCGAGTGGGGATCGAACCCACAAACAGTCGATTTTACAGTCACACAAAGTGGGGAACGGAGTGTCTTAACACTAGGTTCCCTCTGCCTACCCTGCTGTGTGCGGGATAAAGCGTGAAGCTGATTTATTTATTTTTTACTTTGTGCCACTACGCCATGACTGGCTTATTTTTGTAATTGTAATTATTATGATATTATAATGGCAAATATGAAAAGTACATCTAAGTAGCATTTTTTTCCCAACTATACCTAAAATAAATAAAACCATGGTATTCAGAAAAGAGAAGTTACCTATTCTTTTTTACATTAAATAGTCAACTTTTGCTTTATTTCATGAAAATGTTATTTTTTGAGGATTTTGGTATTAAATATATATGACTTTAAACTGGTAAGCTTATCTTACTAGCATTGTTCAAATCAAGCATAATTTTATTCTAAATATTAAAATCTTTTTAATTTGTATAATCTTAATAAACATGATATTTTTAATAGCTTTTTAAAGTAAATATACAAAAATATGTAGGTAGCAATATTTGCAAAAATGCGCTTCTTTCCAATCGTCCAAGCGCTCTGACCACTGAGCCATACGTCCTCATTTAAGTTACACCGAAATCCTTATACGTTTGTTACAATTTATTACTATTCTTAGTATCTATTTTTATACATTTTCTTAACAAGCATATTTCCTTGCCTAAATGTTAGACTAAACCTTTAAAAATATTAAAAAAGATATATATTATTATTTTCTTTCAAAAAGCCCGTAATATACGAGCAGGACTCGCATACCGAGGGCTCCGTACCAATTTCACGACTGTATGTCAACGGAAAGTACATAAAAGTTGACAAACTTAAATTTGTGGGCGCAAGCTGACATTTTCCTAATGGTCTACGGGAAGGGTATACGGAAAAGTAAGGAGGGCACTATAGGTTATGACAACGAGGCGAATTTCATACTAAATGCAGTAATAACTACGCACGAATTCTCGTATCTTTCGTTTGCCTTGACTTTAGAAGTTAGATTTTTTATGGACTCAAGAGACTGGTCTAGAATATTTGATATTAATTTCACCTTGATACCGCTTTGCTTTCTCGAGATACATAAATACGACGACGACGGATAGACGGACGTCAAAGTGATCCTATACTGGTTCCGTTTTATCGTTATATGGTACGGAACTCTAAAAATCAAAGACAATATAATTTTTGTGCTAGCAAATTGAATAATTAAAAAGGTAATAAAGTCAACAACTACATCTATTCGCAGGGAATGAAGATGCCTAATGGCAAATTTTCGTGACGCCGCAAGTTAACTGCGGAAAAGCAAAATGGTTCAGTATTTTACAACACAGCAGTAAGCATTGTAGCTGTCTAGTAAATTTTAGTTAGGGTTTTATTAATACGTGTTATTTAGATAAAATTACGTTGTATTTTGGTACTTTTAGGGTTCCATAGATTTAAAGAAAAACAGAAACCCTTATAACATCACTTTGTTGTTCGTCTGTAAGTCTGTCTGTCTGTTAAGAGTCTTTATCTCAGAAATTTCACGTTGCTGAAAAAAAAATATTTCTACAATTACTCCAAAAAAAAAAGTTTCTATAAAGGAGAAAATTTAAAGTCACTATAAAGGAAATCAAAATTGATAGGGTTTTTATAGTTAACCTAGAATTATGAAATTTGGCAGCTAGCATCAACAGGTAGTACTTGTTCAGGAAAAAATCTGAAAACTATAATTTTATGGTTAAATCTGAAAAAAAAATAGCCTAAAAGGGGGGCAAAATGTGGTATTAAAGCCGCTAGTTCAAGTGAGGTATCAGATAAAAGGGCTCTGGGTAAAGTAGATCTGAATTTCGAATTTCAGAGAAAGCTCGATGGGCGACGCCGTTTTGCGCTTATCCGATGTTTGTATTTTATAGAGTTTCTATCAATTGGAACATTACAAGAATTAAACATGTACTTCGTCTATTCAGATTTGAAAAAAAAAAGTTATAACTAAGCATTTTAAATAAATTTAAGCTCTATTTAGGACTCGTTACATACCATAAAGGAAAAAAACGGAACCCTGTTCTGTAAGAATCACTTTGTTGTTTATCTGTCTAGACCATTTAAATATAAAATATTCATGTCTATGGTCCCTTAAAGCACAAAAAAATCAAGCTTCTAAGTCAAGGCAATCAAAAGATACGTTTTTATAATTAGGCTTTTTTTTGGTTGCAATTAATATAAAATTGATGCGTAATCAAAATCTATAGAATACCTCCCGTCACCTTATAGATAAGAAATTTGGCACCAAGTGAGAACTTAAAATATTACTAAAAGAAAAAAAACTAAAAAGTGAAAATTCTTAAGTATTGCATACAATAGAAATCATTACTAACTTTTATTTGTTATACATTTCATGCAAAATGAGTGCATTACCAATCTTGAGTTTATCAAGTTTTATAAGTTCTTGTTTGCGATAGCCGAACGTACAATTAAGGAATATTTTTTGAATGTTCAATATTAATTGAGGCCAGTCGTGGCGTAGGGGCACAAAGTGTAACTGCGACTAGAACTAAAAGCGACTAGTTGTGGGTTCGATCCCCACTCGAGAAAATGAAATATTTGAATTTATATTTCTGTTCCTTCGCTCTGGTGTCGAGGAAAAGAGCTTCGTTGAGTTCCACCACTCAACACGCAATGCCTCTAAAATTCCTACCCTGTTGCGTGCGGGATACAGCGTGAAGATGATTTATTTTTATTTTTATTTCAATATTAATATTGGTATAAATTTCAAGAGAATTTTGTCCTTGTTTTAATTATTAGTTCATTAAGGTAATTTCTCACTACGTCCAGAACTAAGTTTGAAAGTTTTCCAGAGTAACTATGACTCCATTGAAAATTGGTATAAGTAAGAAAACTATTCGCAATTCAGATCACTAAACTTTATTTAAATAATTTATCTCTATACTCTTTTTTAAACAAGTTTTTCACAACTTAGGAGATATTTTTAACATATAAATTACTGGCGACCCAAACGCACTTTTACCCGCTTTAAGTTAATTTTATATTATAGGTTTCCTTTGACTATGTTATAAACAAATTAAACAAAATTTATATATTTACATAAGTTTTAAGCTACGTATTATCCGATGTTTAAGATTGAATTAAAATTTTGTTTAAATTCGTTCAGTAATTTTTGCGTGAAAGTGGAATAGACATCCATTTTTACAACCTATCACACTTATAATATTAGTGGGATTAATGTAAAACGTTATTTTCAAATCTACTGATAATAGATGTCAACAAATCAGACTTACCCCTTTTCTGACGACACGGAATGATTTAGTTACTAATTTAAAATATATTCATTCTATAATAATTATATTATAAGATGCAGTGCAGTTACGTTACTGTAGATTTCAAATTAAATCAATATTTTTCTACTATTTATCTTAAAAAGATAATATTCAAACTAAAAATAAAAAAGAAAAAGAACATTGTTAACAAGTTTTCAATACCAGGCTAATTAATTTTCCAGTAAAAAATTAAGGAAACTCGTTAACTTGTGAAAAATTCAAATAACGAGGGTATAATTTTATTCTTCGCTAGAATTGTATATTTTTAGGTAGACTGCAATAGATTCTTTGTACAATTTTTACGGTAATTGTAAGGTTGTATAAAAATTTTTGAAATATAATTTTTTTTATGTCAAATGTTGTATGAGGCCGTCGTGGCGTAAAGGTAGGCTAGCGGGTGACAGTAAACGCGTGGGTTGTGGGTTTGATTCCCACTCTGGGACATTAAATTAGGGAACACAATGGGCAACGAAGTGTCTTAACATTTAGTAGCTATGTCCCTATGTCTACACTGTCACGCCTGGGATACAGGATGAAACTAACAAAATATTCTATTGTTAAAAACAATAAACTATTATAAGTTTTTATTATAAGTTTAAGATTTAATTTATTGACGGAATCCGTATAAATAAATATCAGTTACAAATCTACTGCATTAAACATAAATAATTTTTTATATTGACTTTTCACATAAGTGATTTTTTTATATAGGGCTTATCTTAAAATTTCAATTGAAAAAATATTTTCAATTTTAAAGCTATTTTAATATACATTTTGACACTCAGCATTGAAATACATGAATGAAGAGCTGATACATAAGTTAATATTTTAAAATATTTTAAATATATTATGCAATATTTATTTAGCTTCAGCGATAACATTAAGAAATAACACAAATAGATTTTTATACAAATAAAGTTTACATCTAACTTTATTTACCGTTCAATTCGCTGAATAAGTTTCATTCAAAAGTTTTCCTTTTACTCTAACAAATTGAAGTACATTTCGCAATCCGTCAGATATTTGCACGTGGGAACGGTTATATCGTTACTATGGCGTGTTTAATGCATTTTAAAAGTTTTGGAGAGTATACTCTATAATTATACTTCATCTTTTTAAATTACTTTCACTTCTCCGCTTTCTAATAAAAATTGAAAAAATCTATCCCGCATATAGAAGGGTAAGCAGAGCCTAGTGTGTCTTACAATCTGTTCCTCATTTTTCGCTGAATTCTGGAGGAATTGTGTATTGAAAGGCGGTAGTCAGCGCCGCGCTTTGCCTCAACACTAGATCAAAGAAAGAAAATGAAAATATAAATTTAAATAAATATTTCATTTTCGAGTAGGGATCGAATACACAACCAGTTCACACACTTGCGCTCCTGCACCATGACCGGCCTCCCTTTCGGCTTGAAAAAAATTTAAAACATAGATATATACGATACGTATATCAATTATAAACATTCCCTGAAGTAAGATTAGAATTCTTAAAGACTAAACGGTTTTTACCTTGTAAAGTTAGGCACCTACAAAATACTTCCATAGATATAGAATCAACGATCCGCTTGTAGCAGGTATCATCAAAAATGGCCGATGCCACATCAAAACTGTGTCGAGGACGGTCACGCGATACGACTATTAATATACAGTAGTATTTACAATTTATAATATTAATATGTGAATTTGCTATAAATGATAAACAGTACATCCTACTAACAAAATTAATATTAAAAATTTGGAAATTTATGAGAACTGATGTTTGTTCCATTAGATTAAACTTTAAAATAACATAGATTATACATCAGAATTACATACAGGCTACAATTTATAGAAATATTTTTTATAATTTGGCTATTTATTGCTAAATACACTATTAAGCGGGCGAAGCCGCGTTTGTCACTACCTATTCATAATTACAAACATTTTGAATAAATTTTAGTTAAAGCTAACGAGGAATAATATGGTTATACAGGCGGTACGAGAATCTAAAGCTTTTAATAAAACAGCTTTAGTTTAGTGGGTAAATAGCGAAATATTTCTTGAACTAATAATGTAAAGGATGAATTAAGACAAAGTTCGCGAAGTTCGTAAAAAAACTACTAATGTGAGTAAACATGTTGCTTGAGGCCGTCAAATGCGCCACGCATTGGCACGGGGTTGACGCGACGGTTGTGGGTTCGATCCCCACTCGAGAGTATTAATTATTTATTACTCGGCAGGAAGTATGGAATGGAATCTTAGCACTACGTTCCCTCTGCCTAGTCAGCTATGTGCGGGATACAATGAAATTTTAATAAAACAAAATTAAATTAAATATATAATAATTAAAGTAAAATAAAAATCAAAATAATATATATTTTTTTTATTTGCATAAAACTAAACATTTATATACAACATTTTAAAATAATTTGAAGTTTTATTGCATATTAAAATTAATAAGTTTACAAAAAAATACTATAAAATATATCTTATGCTAATAGTAATAATATAGTAGAGATAACATAATTAGTAAAATTATATTAGGTAACTGGTAAGATATTAGAACAAGTGAATGAAGTGGTATATTTGGGAAGTATGTTCAGTAGAGATCACGTAAAAGGCATGAAGTTCCCCGGAGGGCAGGTATGATGAGATCGATGACAATGGACAAGGCGAAAGAGTCATGCAGAGATCGTTGCGTTTTAAACTCCGTTCTCTCTGACTATCCCGCTAGGGATACAGCGTGAGCCTAAAATAAAATACATTTTTAATATATAATATGTCAGGCTTAACACAGGGGTACAAAGTGTGACTGTAAAATGGACTGGTTGTGGATTCGATCCCCACTCGAGGATATGGGGTACGGAGTTCACTAGGTTCCCTCTACCTATCCTGCTGTGTGCGGGATACAGCGTGAAGCTGATTTCATATGTACTGTTATATACCTTTAATAGATAGCTAAACATATATTTTTACTACATGCAACATAGAAAGTTTTATTGTATGAAATCAAAAATATAAGAAACCAGACATTTTATAAAGTTTATGTCTTAATATATCGACCATTACATTACGTTATAAAAGTAAGTGTACAGCCATAAACCACTCGTTTTACGAGTGACTAACAAAAACCCATAAAAATTAAATTCAAAACCGCTAGTTGTAATGAAAAAGATATATTTCAATACTATTTCACGGTTGACTTAAGAATTTCGTAAGCTTTTAAAGAAGAATCTTGTAACAAAGATGGTTAATAAAGACGAACGAAGCCCTGTTTATTAAAATTAAATTAAATTAAATTAGCTTCACGCTATATCCCGCACACAGCAGGGTAGGCAGAGGGAACCTAGTGTTAAGACACTCCGTTCCCCACTTTCTGCCGAATTTTGTAGGCATTGCGTGTTGAGTGGCAGAACTCAACGCCCCGCTTTGCCTCGACACCAGAGC
This sequence comes from Heliconius charithonia, assembly GCA_030704555.1. Taxonomy (NCBI): domain Eukaryota; kingdom Metazoa; phylum Arthropoda; class Insecta; order Lepidoptera; family Nymphalidae; genus Heliconius; species Heliconius charithonia. The sequence goes on from CM060812.1 coordinate 5,751,063, forward strand.
GAAGAAATGAAAATATAAATTTAAGTAAATATTTCATCTCCTCGAGTGGGGATCGAACCCACAACCAGTCACACTTTGTACCACTGCGCCACGACTGGCCTCAATTTTTATTAAAATTATTCTTTAAAAATATCCTAGCACAAGAGTTTAAAAGTTTTAAATGTAAGCGATGTGTAGGTTTTTTTTTTCATTTCTTTTCATATAGTAATCTGTTGTGGTAGAACAACGTTTCGTTGCAAAACTGCGGGTTGAAGGTTTGAAATTCAAAGCGAGTGAGTAAATACTTTTATTTTCTCGCTCTTGCCAACAAAATAAAGGAATGTCTTTACACTGGGTTCTATTAACCCTACCCTGCTAAATGCGGGTTTAAAGGTGAAGCTTAAAGAGCCACGTGACACAAAATTAGCTCTGCTTACACCGACAAATACAGAAGATGTATAACAGTATGAAGATTGGTGTCAAGTGTGAGTGTGGAATTTAGCATGTTAATTAAAACAACTTACTAAGCACGCTACATGCATAATAGATCTGTGAAGATTTACTCGTATATTATTTTTGTTATTAATATACAAAAAGGTAATTTTTACTTCGGCAGTTGTGACGCATGAGTGTAAAGATGCGACTGTAATCGCGAGAGGTTGCGGGTTCGATTCCCTCTTGAGGAAATGAAAATCTTCTCGATCTGATAACAAAGTAAAGCGCGACGTTGAATTCCACCACTAAACACAATGCCTCCAAAATTTGGCGGAAATTGCGTAACAGAAGTGTATTAATGGAAACGGAGTGTCTTAACATTAGATTCCCAGGTTCCCTTTGCTTACCCTGGTTCAGCGGTTCAGGTTCAGGGTGCATCGTGAAGCTTAAAAAATTAAATAATACAAGCGAAGTCACGCGACTGAACAACAAGAAATGTCGTTACTATTTTATAGTCCACTTTGATGTTAACTCTAATAGAAGAGACTTTTTCTTGAGTTTTATTTTACACTCAAAGGTCAACAGCGTCTATTATACTTTAACTAGAATACTACATATTGTACTTAAAAAGTTAAATAGACGGAAAACTATCACAAAGTTTTTTCCACGATTGCAAAATATAAAGCAACAATTTTATGTACAAATATGTATGTAAGATTTGGGTACAACGGAAAAATGTGGGATTACTTTTTTTTTATTTGGTTATATTATTACATTTTTTTTAAAACTTCACACTGTATCCTGCACACAGTAGGGTAGGTAGGGGGAACCTAGTGTTAAGACACTCCCCACTTTTCACCGAGTACTGGACGCATTGCGTGTTCAGTGGCGGAACTCAACGCCGTGCTTTGCCTTGACACCAGAGCGAAGAAATGAAAATAAAAATGTAAATAAATATTTCACTTCCTCGAGTGGGGATCGAACCCACAACCAGTCGCTTTTACAGTCACACTTTGTGTCCCTGTGCCACGACTGGCCTTTATTACATCAATAGTATTTATCATGTTTAATTTTACGGATTTTGTTTAAATTTGTTTTCTCCTTTCTTATGTTTTATATCGTGGTTTGTCTTCATATTTTTGTTTCTATCAATTATAATTTTTTCCATCATTCTGCAATAAGACATTAATTATTTATTGTATGAGGTATAATGATTTTGGGTTCAATTCTTGTTCAGTGAAGTAATAAAATAGTGGTTATGATGAGAACAAAGCATTCTGCAGGTTGCCTGCTATACAAGATTAAGCGTAAAGCTAAATTTACCAGTCAATGAACCTACAACCACTAAATGTGGAACTAGAAAAAGAAAACCCGTAAAATTAAATCTCCACTTAGAAATTCGGTTTCATTAGTACTGTAACATAATAAGATGTAAATTTTCTTAATTTATTGAACAAAATTTGACATCTGTTATGCTAATATATTTAAGAAGAATGGATTCTATGGGTTTTTAAGCGTGTCGCGAGCACTTTCTGATAACGCGCGCGTTGCGTTCCGCCACTCATTACTCAATGCCTCCCGAATTCGGTGGAAAATGGGGAATGGAGTGTCTTAACACTAGATTCCCACTGCCTACCCTGTTGTTTGCGGGATATAGCGTGAAACTGATTGTATAGTAAATATGAGGTACCAAGGTTCAGGTCGTACTTTTATTAAATCAAAAACCCTAATAGAAACTATGATAATGTAGCCTAAATTATTATTTTTTTCATTTTACTTGTCATCATAGTTGTACAGCAAGTACACGCATTTAATTCACTTTATTAATTCACTTTTTTATTTTGTTTCGTAAAGGCCTGAATGTCTCAAAGCACTAAACCCGTATTCAGCTCTACAATGGTCGTTTGAAGAAAGATAACCGTGATTTCCTTTCTCTGATCCAATCTCGATCTTTCATACATTCAACAGTTACTTTGTTAATAAATTGTGATAGGTATGCCGTAATGTGATAAGATAGCATTTAATCCCATTATACTATTATTGAAAATTAATTTCCATTTTCTTATGTAATTTCGAATAATATATTTATTTGTTTCAATATTTACAAAAGAGAACACTCATTTTAGCTATTTTATAATTATAATTAATATTATTATAGCAGCTTCACGTTGTTTCCCGCGCACAGCAGGATAGGCAGAGGAAACTTAGTGTTAAGACACTCCGTTTCCCACTTTTTGCCAAATTCTGGAGGCATTGCGTGTTGATTGGCTGAACTCAACGCCGCGCTTTGCTTCGATACTAGAGCGAAGAAATGAAAATATAAATGTAAATAAATATTTCACTTCCTCGAGTGGGGATCGAACCCACAACCAGTAGGTTTTACCGTCACACTTTGTGCCCCTGCGCCACGACTGGCCTCCATTATATCACTTGTATTAATTACTCATGAAAAATAGATTTTAAAACATTACAATAGGTATCACTTGAATTGTTAATAAATGGCAGTTTTTTTTTAATATATCCAATTTTGTTCTTTGTTTTCCATCCACCTTCATAATGTTTGGTATATTCAATCTGAGATAACGTTTAATTTTAACCGAAGCTCCACATGTTTACGCACTGTTCAGGTTGATCTTACTAAAATTAAACGAAAATATCAATCTATTATTAGTTCCATATATGAATACTTACTAACTACGTGTCTCTCTCAAGTTAACATCTTACAATAAAATATAATTTTGTTCTACATTATTTTTCAATTTTAGAGAAATAATACTATGGGTAACAAAAGTTAGTTTATTTAGTTTTTTTTTTTCAGTTTTCGTTCAGTCGTTTTCTTTGTTTAATGAGAACAACATTTATAACTATATAAACTTTAACTTTATATTAAAAATTTAAAAAATTGCCTTTCCAAATATTTGTGCCACGACAGCACTGATTATATCACTTATTGTGTTAATTTACCTTCTTATCTTTTATTTTAAGAGATCTAAAAACCCTTACAAAAACAAAAAAATATAATGATAATGATTATATCCTGTCATATTTACTCCCACATTTTAAACATTTTGATATAAAAGTTAATCTTCACAAATTATTGAAATATTTATTCAACATTTAGGCCAATTTTGGAAAAATAAATAAAATAATAAGTATATACAACGTTATTAATAGAATACGAACGAACGTCGACATATCAAACGTGACATTGTCATATGACGTTTTGTGCGATGACTTTTGTTTACAAAATCAACATGTTTCTGGTGTTTGTGTGTTTGCTAACGTTGTCGTCTAATTTGTTCGAGCGAAAGAAGGTCACATTATGGATTGGTACAAATTATTTCGTTGCCCAATTTTGTGTGTATACGCATATTTGATTGTTGGTTTTTAAATCAGGTTTTCTCTACATTTTATATGAAATATTACATTTTAGATTGGATTGATTTTTAATAAAAAATAATTTCTATTACTATTTTAAATAAAAAATAATAATAATAATAATAAAACTGACTTCCAACAACGAACTAAAAAGTAAAAAATAATTTTACTTAACGTTAACCGTACTTTGATTTTGTTCAACTAAAATAATTACAAAAGATTTTATAATTTTGATGTTGGTGTTAAGCTCTTAATCACTAGGTTCCCTCTGCCAACCCTGCTGTGTGCGGGATACAGCGTGAAGCTGATTTATTTTATTTATTTAATACAACAACCTTACTACAATATCAAATTACTAAGCTTGTTTGTTTGTTACTTGGCACCGATTTCAAAATTATATATACCCGTATATTTTTAAATATTTTTCTTTAACGAAATCAAAGTACGACTACATACTTTATGTAAATTCATTTTTTATTGTTTTGTTCGTCGTTTGAATTTGTTTTTTTTTTTGTTAAAGATTAGTTTATTTTAAAATTTTAAGTGTTAAAATGGGTAAATATTAAATATCTTCACTTCGTGCGAATTGGGAACCTTTCCCATTTTTGAAGTTGGTTCAAAAAAAATTCTATGATGAGAAATCTTATTTATGACATAATTTTTTTTAAATATTATGCTTTCCTTGTAACTATTACAGTCATCATCAGTTATTCATCCGTTTGTCGTGCTCATACTTAATGCAAATTTAAGACATGTGATTTTCTCAGAAAAAACCAACGTCAGAAATGGTCCTAAAAAATTGGATCAAAAGTTCCCAAAGATTTTTTTATGTACATTTTTTGATATTCAAATTATAGCAGCTTCACGTTTTCTTTGCATATCACGGAAGTCAAAATGAGTTTAACATATAGTGAAATATTTAATATTTTCATCTCTTTGCTCTTAGCTTTGTTGAGCTGAGTTCCGACATTCAATACGTATACCTCCAGATTGCGGCGCAAAGTAAGGAGGTCCTTCTGCCTACTCTTTTTTTATTGCATACACCGTGAAGCAGAAAACAAAATATAGTTAGCGACTGAATCAAAACATATTTATTAACACATACATTTATTATTTCAAAATATTTTAATTTCAATATTATATGAAATATACAAACATTGAAATACACGGAACAAATAATCATAATAACAAATATTATGAAAATGATCACGGCACCGGAGAGCAGATCTCGCTCGAGTGGTTCATTAATTAATAACTGTGACCTGCACTGGTGCATTATATATATATATATATATATATATATATATATATATATATATTGTCTGGCAGAGATTGCTTAAAGCAATAAGACCGCCTTTGCATACGTGCTATTTTTTCTTGTTTATGTGTTGTTCATTTTTTTTTTTGTAAATATTTCGTTGTGTGCATTAAAGTTTATTGTATTGTAATTATGTTTAAGGTCAGTCATGGCGCAGGGGCACAAAATGTGACTGTAAAATCGACCGGGTGTGGGTTCGATCCCCACTCGAGGAAATTAAATATTTATTTACATTTCTTCGTTCTGGTGTTGGGCAAAGCGCGGTGTTGAATGCCGCCTGCGTGTGTGCTCAACACGCAATGCCTCCAGATCTCAGCGGAAAGCGGGAAGCGAAGTGTCTTAACTCTAAGTTTCCGCTGTCTACCCTGCTTTGTGCGGGATACAGCGTGAAGTTGATTTAATCTAATTTAACTTAAAGAAACTAGCAACTCAGGCGGCTTCGCCAGCTTAAATTTATTTCTATAAAATAACCAAATCGTACAAAATATTTTCATATATTGGAGTCCATGTATTGTTTTGATGTATAAGCTATGTATATATAGTTTTTAGGTTAAAATGTAACAAACACCCATTCTCACAAGTTTTCACGTCATGACGTTATGTGATAGTATATTTTACGGCACATATTGGTTTCTTTTTTATTATATTTTTAACTTATCCTGTGGTCGGCATCCAATTTATAAAGATTGCCGTATTAATGTATGGTGAATTTTTGTAGCAATAATTGGGTTTTGTAAGTAACAAAAAAAATATGCTACATTTATTAATTTAAAAATAAAATATATAAAGAATTGTTGTTAATATTATGACAATAGCAGATAAATTAAAAAAATATATGATAATGTATTTTTTTGGGTATATCTATTTATTATGTAAAGTAGGCAGCGAGAATTTAGTGTTAAAACATTCTGTTCTTTCTGCTTGAATTAGGAACTATCATCTTGAGTGGCAAAGCTATTGAGTTAAAAAAATTGGCCTTGCTGTCTTTTGGACGAAGAAATGGAAATAATTGTTTCCACCAAAATCAGATCGAACCCACACTATCGCGTTATCAGTGGGACAGTTGTATCCCGCCCATAATAGAGTAGGCAGATGAAACCTGAGAAACTAGTGGTAAAACAATCTGTTCCCGTTAAATCACTTCCGTTCCCAATTCGAAGCTACAATTATCGCGTTTACATTTTCATGCTTTCTCTGCATCTAAATCTGTATGTATGTATTGTTTCCAGAAATAGATTCTTTAGAAACATTACATACATTTAATCTGTTAAATTTCAACATATAAATTTTGAGAACATAAAAAAATATTTTGTTATTTAGTAAAAACTCCTTGTTTTCATTACGGCAGAAAACTTCATTATTAATTACTTCCCAGAAACATCCTCATACATATCTTTTCCGAGTACATTTTTGTTTAATAAAGCTTAAATTACAATCGACGTAATAGTTATTGATTTTTGTTTACTAGAAGTTTCTTAGTAAAGTTGAAATATTTTTAGTAATAAATTAGCTTCACGCTGTATCCCGCGCAACAGCAGGATATGCAGAGGGAACCTAATGTTAAGACACTCCGTTCCCCACTTTCCACCAAGTTCTGGAGGCATGACGTGTTGAGTGGCGAAACTCAACGCCGCGCTTTGCCTCGTACTACTTACTAGATATTCTCTTTATTACCACTTACACCACCACCACCTTACACTTCGAAACCATGTAATAAGAGTAAAAAGCATATAAATAATACTTAAAAAGTATTTTTAAGGCATTATTTATTTACTTTATACTATAAATATTTTGAAATTTCATAGCCAGTGGTTGGTATCTATCACTCATGACTCCAATTTACAGCGCAAGTAGAGAGATATTTCAACGTCTTAGAAACTTAACAAGGGACACTTGACCCCTTTTTCTAGATAGTATGTCGCGTCGTTACTTTAAATGATAAAGCAAATACACTTATATATCAAAATGCTTTAGGTTATAAGAAAAATTGCTTTAATTTTGTCTTTAATGAATCAATCAATCAGCTTCACGCTGTATCCCGCACGTAGAAAAGTAGGTGGAGGGGACCTAATATTAAGACATTTGGTTTCCCATTTTCTCTTTCTCGGTCTCTCAGACCGAAAAAAAAAATTCTCATCTTATCTTTCTCGGTTTCTCATTCAGAGCGAATAAATATAAATAAATATTTAGTTTTCTCGAGTGGGGATCGAATCCACAACCAGTGAAGGTTGCATTCACATACTGGTGCTCCCGTGCCACTGGTCTTTAATACATATTGATACATTATTTATGGAAATCATGATAGCTTTTATATGTATTTCATTCTTATAAATGAATGTTTCTTATAAATAGATTTTCTCATATTTTTGTACTAGCTCGCATCTTTAATATTCTTTTGAAGTTTTAAAGAACCCAGTGATTGTGTTCTCCGCTTTTTTCAGCTGTTTTCTTTCCTACTCCTCCAGTCCTACTCCAGAGAAAAAACTAAGGTTGGTCTTAATGTATTTTAAACCAATATGGTAGTATCATAAATACAGCTAATGAAAGGCTTCTGCTGAATCACTTCTTCTGATTCAGCTGACTGGTGAAGCTAAAATCTTGCCTTATTTCTAAAAAATATTTTTTATAAATTCTACGACGACATTGTTGAAATTAAAGATTTTAGTTTGTATAAGAAATGTTATATTACATTGAATTTAATGTTACATTGAAATTGATTTTGCTATTACTTGTAACTTCACCAAAGTAAGTGTAAAATTTAGTCATATTTACTTGATTAGAACAAAAAGGTTTACTCTGTGTCCTGCATGCACAGGGTAGGCATAGAGAACCTAGTGTTAAGACACTCCGTTGCACACTTTCCGCTGATTTCTGGAAGCATTCCCTGTTGAGTGGCTGCGTTTTGCCTCGATACCAGAGCAATTAAATGGAAATATAAATTATAAGTAAATATTTCATCTCCTCGAGTGGAAATCGAACCCTCAACCAGTCGGTTTTCCAGTTACACTTTCTGCCCTTGCACCTGGAAGACTGGTTTCATTATTTTAACGATCTTCTTTGTATTTCTAAATCTTAATAATTTTTCTTTAGATTTATTAATATTTTTAATTTAATACCAGTCGTAGAGGCCAGTCGTGGCGCAGTGGTACAAAGTGTGACTGTTAAACCGACTGGTTGTGGATTCGATCCCCACTCGAGGAGATGAAATATTTACTTAAATTTATATTTCCATTTCTTCGCTCTGGTGTCGAGGTAAAGCGCGGCGTTGAGTTCTGCCACTCAACACGCAATGCCTTCAAAATTCGGCAGAAAGCGGGGAGTGTCTTAACACTAGGTTCCCTCTGCCTACCCTGCTGTGTGCGGGATAAAGCGTGAAGCTAATTTTAATTTAGTAATTTAAATTTTAAAATATTGTCGATATTTTAAGTATTAAAAAGTAAATATTACACAAATCGAAACAGTTTTCAACGAAATAACACATGCTAATACTAGTGAGAAACATTTACAATTCAGAAACCTATTAATAATATGGTACGTATTCTCACTTACGAGTCTCGGAAGTCAGATAACAAAAAATTGCTTGTACATACATATGTGACTTGAGGCCAGTTGTGGCACAGGGGCACACGATGTGACTGTAATCACTACAGGTGTTGGTTCGATTCCCACTCGAGGAAATGAAATATTTTATAATTTAATTTCTTCTTTATTTCTTCGCTGTGGTGTCGAGTTGAATGCCTTCAGATTTAGTGGAAAATGGGTGTTTTAACTCTAGGTTCCCTCTGCCTACTCTGTTGCATTGAAACTAAAAAAAAATGTGTAACTGTGCAATTTAAGAAAGACTTAACTCTATAAGATATATATTTTTAAAATCATTATAGTTTATTTATTTATAATGCTTCATATTTTTGTCTTTAATCTTTAAATGGTTAAAAAGTTAATGTAAGCTAAAAGCACAAAGCTCAATAAATAAAAAATAATAATACATATCAATCCAGAATAAAAGCTTTTGGCTTACAATATAATTAAATTCATTCAATTTCCGGCTGTATTGAGTTGAATAAAAAATGATTTAAACCCGTGGTTGAGTTAATATAAATAAATGAAACCTTCAACTATTATAACTTTACTAAGTCATATATTTAATTTATAAATATAATATAGATTTTTAAAATAAATATAACCTCAGAATCAAAATCAACGTTTGTGAGGATAGATGTTTGTTCCACTTTTACGCTAAAACTACTGAACTGAAAACTCAGTACTCAAAATTTTACAATTTTGAGTACTGCCTGCTTTTAAAAGTTGGTTAAAATTTCACCGTTTCGGTTACCTCTCCTACAAACTCCATGGCTTTTTTAAAAGCTCTGTTTTCAATTTTATATGAAGAATTTGTAATTTTTTTGGGAGCGTAAAAAAATATATTTCTTTATAGATATTTACTCGGATTAAGTTTTTTTTAAAGTTGCCAACTTTACGGTACCTACATTTTGCACGTGTTACATGTAACCTTAATTAAAATAAGTGTTTGGTGGTGAAATATCAAATTAAAAAAAAATATTTGAAAGTATACAAGGAAAAAAATGTTTCTTATATTTATTAAAATAATTTTGTTGCTAAAATTTGTATTAGCCGTAATTGTGGTCAAATGCGCGACGAACGGTTCTATTCACAAATATATTTTTTGCATGTTTTTTGTATTTGCCAAAAGTTTTATGTTACCTTTTTCCGTATGAGACTTAATTTTTTTTACTTCACGCTGTATAATGCATAAAGCAGGGTAGGTAACGGAGTAACGGAAGTATTTTGATGGTAGAGTTCCCATTCTTCCCAACTTCCCACTGAGTTCTGGAGGCATTGCGTATTGAGGAAATTAAAATTTTAAATATTTCGTTTTCTCGAGTGGAAATCGAACCCACAACCTGTCTCGTTTATATTCGCACGCTTGATCCCTGCGCTAGATTTGGCGCAATTAGATTTTGTTCGGCCTAAAATTAAGCTGAACTGTGATCATAATAAATATTTCAACTACATTGTTTTTTTTATAAATAGATAGAAGATAATATCAAGGACTGGAAGTAAATGCCCAGAGGAAAACAACACAAATTAGGAACATCAAAAAGCCATTTAAGATTATACTAGAAGTGACGTTGTCAGCCGTCGCAAGTTAAGGTAGAATGTTGATTTGAGTAAATAAAATAATATTATATTCGATTTAACAAGAACCACGCCTTTGCGAGTGGGGGATTTCGTAATAAAATAAGTCTTGAGTGTTAATTAAATTAATATAACTTGAAAATTGTTCACATTATAAAAGTTCAAGTACTGTTTTAGATTTGCTTATTTTGCATAATTTGATATTTTCTCTCTCAGCTTCACGCTGTATCCCGGAGCGTAGTGTTAAGATACTCCCGGTTTCTACCTTCCACTGGAGGCTAAAATTAAATATTTATTTAAAATGTATATTTGAATTCGCTTTTCTTCATTCTTCGCTCTGGTGTCGAGCAAAGGGCGGCGTTGAGTTCCGCCACTCAGCACGCTATGCCTCCAGAATTCGGCAGAAGGTGGGGAACGGAGTGTTTTGACACTAGGTTCCCTCACATATAGTGGACCTGATTTATTAATTTATTCTTATATTTTTTTTTAGCTTCATGCCGCATTCTCCAAAATTAATTGAAGATATGAAATATATTATTCCCGTGATTCCCCTAGGCCTAATATAATAAAAATATACTTAAAAATAACAATAAATATATTGTACAGATTTTTTTATGTATAATAGACTCACATACCTACTCAATCGAAATTGGTATATGAAATTTCCACACGCGATATGATTCTTGAAACCTTTTACTTTGAATTACACCCGTGAGACCAGAAATCTTTTGGTTGGTCAAATATATTTGATACTACGGCAAAGTTCATTTGATATTCTCTTTAATATTATAGTATAACGTAAAGGCACTTTATATCATTATATAGTGAGATTAATATTTATGTATCGTTAATAAAAAATAAATTATCAGCTTCTTGCTATATAGGCAGAGTAACCTGACATTAAGACACTCCGTTCCCCAATTTTCGCTGAAATTTTATCGAGGCATTGCGTGTTGGGTGGCGGAACTAAACGCCGGTCTTTTCCTTTGATGTCAGATGAAAACAGGGAAAATATTAAAAATAATAATTCAATTCCTCGAGTGGAAATCGAACCCACAACTGTCGCGTTACAGTCACACCCTTGTGCCTCTGGATAACGACGGCCTGAGTCTGTAAGGCCGCAAAATTCCCAACAAACCGAAAAACTCCCACATAGAAGGAGAATAAAAATGACTTAATTTTGTCACTATTACCAAGTTGTATATGCTCACAATATGAACCTTTATTTGGGCTAAGATATTTTAGTATTAGGCAAGGTATTTTAGTATACTTTAGGTGTAGCTTTTGATACCACTGTTCAACGTTTTATTTCTTTAATGCGGTATTTCTTTATTTATAAATCGGAATTGGAATGAGACATCGTTTCACTGTAACAACGATTGTGAGATTGATCTCCACTCAGAAAATTAATATATTTAAATTGTTTATATTTTCTTACCCCGATAAAAGAAAGTGCGGCGTTAAGTTCCATTACTTATCATGGCCGGATTTTGAATTAACATTGAAATTGAAGAACAGAGTGTTTTGATACTAGACTCTTTTTTCTAAATATATTAGCCAAAAAAAACACCGAGCGTTTTTTAAACTTATAATTATACAGCAAACAAATCGCAATATACAAAAACAGAAAAAACAGATGAAACAAAACATTCTAACTTTCCAATACGTTGCGGTAAGTAATAATAAAAAACAAACCTGTTGGGATACAAATGATGAACTTTTATCTTTTACTTGTTGTTAAAATATGAATACATGTATATTTACATAGGATTTTTTTTGCGTAATAATTGAGATAATAGGGAAATTTCGCTTATCAGAGAGCGGAAATTAAAATAGTACGTATTCTTATATGGATTTTAATTCAAAGTAATTATAAAAACTATATTCGATTGGTAGTGTACTAAGCATTAGATTATAGAAGCACTAAGTGTTAGTTTATTCCATAAAACACAAGATACACTACTTTACAAAATTTTTTATACTGGTTCCGTAACTCAAAAGAAAAAATTGGAACCCTTTTAGTATTAATTTGGTGTTCCTCTGTCAACAGCATTTATCTCAAAATTGCATGGATATATAAATCTGAAATTGGTGTGGCGAAACTCAACACCACAACCGTATAAAACGATTCATAATTTTTTGTTCTTTTTTTTAAATAAAATGTAATTTACTCTTTAATATTTTATTCGCTGTTTAGCTTGAATTTATATGCATATATATAATACTTAATTAATTTTACAACTTTTTTACTCACTGCCGCATTACGCCGAATGGGAATCGAATCTCCATCTGTCGCTTTTACAGCAGCACGCTTGTGCTTCTGCGGTGTGACGTCCTCTAGCTCATTTAATAACATTATATCCATACAAAATAAACACTAAACAACATAAATAACATTTCTCATACATTGTGACTAGCCACATTACGCCGCACCTGTAAAGAATTATTCTAAGTCGTGCGCTAAAAATATTTCATGGCTCCGGAGGGTCATTTGTATACTTACCTTAAATATATGGCTACTTCCATTTCGCTTTATATAATCTAATTTAAAAAAAATCGCTCTGGTGTCGAGGCTAAGCGCGGCGTTGAGTTCTGCCACTCAACACGCAATGCCTCCAGAATTTGACAGAAAGTGGGAAATGGAGTGTCTTAACACTAGGTTCCCTCTGCCTACCCTGCTGTGTGCGGGATACAGCGTGAAGCTGATTTTGTTTATATTATATTATAAAAATACTATTATTTTATAAAAATATGAAATTAATAAAAAAATGTTTTGATAATCTTCAAATTGATACAAATATCTGCATGTTGGTTGTAAATATAAAGCGAGCCCGTGTATGCTATAAATTATTTATAAAATAGAACATGGTACGAGTACGTATTTTCTAGTTTTTAAAATACACAAACACGAAACTGTTTTTTAGTTGCTTTTACAGTTTCCGTATAAAAGTTTATATTGAATTTCAAATTAAAATACACTTCAAAAGTGATGTAAGGAAAATTCAGAAAGGAAGTTGACGTATATCCATAATATAACATAGCTTAACAAAGTTAAAGATCAATCTTAGTTAGTAATACAGATCGATCAAGCATTTGTCGTTCTCTGGTTTCCGCTGTAGAAATCTTTAATTAACACATCGTCGTGGAATACTTGTAGCTTGTTTTCTGTTAGTATTATTAACATCATCAAAAAAATATTTTGTATATATTTATAGAAAAAAATGCTGTATGGCTGTAAACGCGATGGTTGTAGATTCGATTAGTAAGTATTTTTATTTTCCAGCCGTTGTAGCTAAAATGCGGCGTTGAGCTACGCTCAAATATTGAACCTATAGTCTGAAACGGAGTGTCATAACACTAGTTTCTCTATACGTGTTATTATTTCACTAATAATTCCACTATAATTTCACTTTAAAAAGATATAACTATATTAAAAATGTACAAATAAGTATCTTATGTATTTAAATTTATTTTTTAGCTTAATAAAAAATTAGGGTTACAAAAAATCATGTTGTTTTGTATGAACGAATGTATACACTAACGACTGCGACCTTTAAATATTACAAAGTCATTTTAAAGTTGCCAATCAATCAATAAAGGTACAGAATGACCTAATGTATTTCTACGTTATTGTAAGAATAAACCATAAATTTAATATTTCTGTTATTATGCTATAATAGAAGTAAGTATTGAAGTTATAATATTAAGTCTGTTTTCTATACGTTTGTTTTTTCTATATGTATGTATATATAGTCAAATTAAAAATCAAACATACTATTAAACATTATATAACATTTTGTTCCAAAAAACAAAGAAGCATGAGTATAATATACGGTTGCAACATTGATTTCCGCCACTTAAAACCCAATACCTCAAAAAATCGGTGGAAAGTGAAGGGAACTGTTAACACTAGGTTCAAAGGTTCCCTTTGCCTACTCTGCTATGCGCAGAATACAAAAACAAAAATAAATGCATGCACATATAGTCCATAATTGAATATAATAATTCTACTGGTGATAGCTTAAACGTTTATTTTATACTAGCAGCCCGCTCGCGGCTTCGCCCGCTGAAACTACATGGTTATTGACTTAATAAACAGAATTGATTGACAACTATAATGACTTCTTAAGGTAATTTTTTTTACTACATTATCGTACTTTCTTAAAAAAAAATGATTGTTTTGAATTAAAAAATACGACCAATGTTGATATTTGATATTTATAAAATACACATAAAGCTAATAATTTATTATGAGTATATATTTTTAAAAAATCTATGTATGTACTTGATATTTCATTGAAGATCAAATCGTTCTTTATCTATGTGTTGAATTAATAACGACTAAAACTTAACTGTTATGTTTTATGAAGGTAATCTCTACTAAAAATTCAATTTTGTTTACTTTATTGTATAAAATATTGTATAATAGTACTTCAAAAATATATATTTTTATCAACAGTCAGACAGACAGACAAGAAATTCAAAAAAAATGTTTTATATATTGTAATCGAGACTTTTATGATATTATGTTTTAAGATATTTATAATATAGATAGATATTTATATATTTATTTAAGATTATAATTTAAGACTGAGATTTACAATATTGTTATCTGCAATTTGCAATTACTGTATAAAAATGTCAAAAAGACTCGCTAAGCCTGCGCTCGTGATGTTTGTATCTTTTCATTACGCTCCCACAATATATTTCTATAATTTTCTTTCATATTATGTCGAAGGAAATGTAATCCGAAGGTATCTTTTGTGAAAAATCTTATGTACCCTGATGATGAGATGAGGTGGATAAATGTAATTTGGAATGTATTTTCAGTTGTATATAAGTAAAAAAGTATTGTAATTCACGTGATATTTCGTCGAAATTATTGTTATGAGGCACGATTGTTTTTATTTTTATCTAAAAATCTGTGAGAATGAAGAAGAACGTTCGCAGTTGGTTTAGGAACGTCGAACGAATGAGTGATGAAAGAATGGCAAAAAAGATTTGTGATGGAAAATGAGTGGTAAGAGAGATAGGGGGAGACCTCGGTGGACCTTTGAAAACACAGTATCAAAGATACTGGAGGAAAGTCACGTAAAAAGCATGAGGATCCTCCGGAGGGCATGTGAGAAGAAGTTGATGAAAGTAGCGAAAGAGGTATGTAGAGACCGTAGCGTTTGGCGCTCCGTTCTCTCTGAGTACCCCGCTAGGGATAAAGCGTGAAGCTAAGTTAAGTTGAGTTAAATAAAAATGTGTAATTTATATTCAAATCTTCATTTTCCCATTATTTAGATAGCTATTAGAGACTAGTTGTGGCGCAGAAGCACAAATATATGACTGTTAACGCGACTGGTTGTGGATTCGAATCTAACTTGAGAAATGAAAAATACAGCGTGAAGCTGATTTAATTTAATTAAAATAAAATTTTTAGATTATGTGTTAGGTGCTAGTGCTAGTCTAAGCAAAAATAGGTAAAATAATATGCAAAATAATGTTTTCATATATATATTTTCTCCAATTATAAACGTGTAACGCCACGACAACCTCAATAACTTCTCCTTTAACATTTTTATTTTATGATTTTGTTGATTAGCTGCTCCAATTTCATTCAAAGCTTTATAAAACGTTATAGGCCGGAGAGTGTGACTGACAACGCGACGGTTGTGGATTCAATCAACACTTGAGAAAATGAATTATTATAATTGGTATTAAGGCAAAGCGCCGGCGTTGAGTTCCGCCGCTTAACACGCAATGCCTAGAAAAATCCGGCAAAAAGTGGAGAATGGAGTATCTTAACAATAAGCCCCCTCTGCCTTACCTGCTATAAGCGGGGTGAAATGTAAGCGTATATTTTAAACTGTCTTTGAACCAAATATAATTTTAAAGATTGTGATACACTTAAAATTAAATAATGTAATAAAATATTATACTTATTTTATTACACAACCGTACTTCTCCATATAATATCACTATTCTACATACACATAGAAGCGATTGACACAATAAAAAGGTTTCCTAATTGAAGCAAACGCTGGGACCATATTGATCAAACGGTCATCGATCGGTCTGGCCTTTCCACACATAATATGCTTGTTGAGTTCAATTACATTAGAGGTTAGTACGTATATCGTCATAATGTATGACTAATGGGCAACATAAAGGTTTTATATGATATGTCACTTTTATGTTATTACTTTAGAAGCTAGAATGTATATCCCCTGGAGAGGTGGAGTAATGTAGAGTTAGTTGTGTGTTGTGTCGAATAATGTGTGGTATTTTGTTTGTTATATTATTATATAGTAAAAATTAGAAAATCAGCTTCACGCTGTGTCCCGCACATAGCAAGGTAGGCAGAACTCAACCCCGCGCTTTGCCTCGACACCAGAGCGAAGAAAATGGAAATATAATTTTAAGTAAATATGTCATCTCCCCGAGTGGGAATCGAACGCACAAACAGTCTATTTTACAGTCACAAATTATATAGTAGGTTTGTTATATTATGTTAGAGACCAGTCTGTTTTCCACCTTCTGGCGAATTCGATTTTCGGCGAAAATTGAGTGGTGGGACTCAATACCATGCTTTTCCTCTTTACCAGAGCGAGGAAATCAAAATGTTAAATAATTCTTTTCCTCAACTAGGAACTGAAACCACAATTTATCGCGTTTATAATCGAACGCTTGTGCCCTTACACCACTACGCTATATCATATCGAAAAATGTTATTGTAAATTTGTAAATATAGAGGTTAACTAGATACATGTCGTCGGTATTTTTTTATATAGCAACCGTGCACAACAAACCAATAAAAAAAATCGACGAAAATCTAAAAAAAATTGTCAAAAAAACCCGAATCGTCAAACGTCGAATTTGACGTGACCTGGTGTAAATGTCGCGCACATTGAATACAGATAGCATGGGGGAAATGGAAGTCAATGAAAAAATTATGCCATAGGACTTGCTTTGCTTAGAGTGACAGTACTGTCAGTCACGAATGACACGTAACTACAGTATGACTGACATTGTAGCTTACTAGTTTAAGGTTACAATGGCATAAAATATTTTCCTTTTAGTGTTTTGTATACGATTTCTTTATTTATTTACTATGTTATTTATAAACTGTACCATTTATACAATCCTTTTCGTGTGTTATCCATACGATACGATGTTGGCGAAGTGATTTTGTGCTCAACTGGCACGCTCGGGACGCTATAATTAAAGAACTGTACTGAATATTTATTATATAAAAATAATATTTAAATTATTTACTGTCATTCATTTATTAGAAAAATAATAAAGATAATTAATTATGTTAACTAGACCGATATGCTAACATTTATTTATAATAAAGATAACTAGCTTAACTTGATGATGTGCTATAAAACACCATTGAGAAACACCAGTTTCATCCAAATCTCACTGCTCTCAAAGTATTAAGGTAAAATAAAATAAAATAAATTCAACCCAAAAACGAGAAGTTGTACAAAAGTATGTAAATCATCTCATTAATTAAATCAACATTAAAATGTTATAAAAGCTTAAATTTCAGTAACATTTTTGGAACAAAAAACAGGTAAGCACCCTATTATTGGGCGCGTTTCCTGGCAAAATAAGACAATGTTTTCAGTTAATAATGTCGAAATTGTGTTCTTACGGAGACCGGCGGATAATCAGCCAAAATCTTTAATAGCTACCTACGTTTTGGTAAACTCCGTTAAATTGACTTTTTTGTTTACTTTGAAAATATGTTTGCTAATTTTTTTTTTTAAGTTGCAGTAATAATAAATTGTTGTCAGATTATTAATATCACTAATAAAATATATTAGATTAGAGTGCCTAAAAGAAAGAGAAAAATATTTGTATATCATTTTATAAGGGTATATTTTGTATTTCAGTTTACGGAAGAAAGGTATAAAATCACTTTGCTGTCCATCTATCTGTCTATCTGTCTGTCAAGAGACTTTATCTCAGAAACGCCGGGAAAAATCGGAAAATTGTACATTTCTAGTTAATTTCAAAAAAATAATAACCTTAAAGAGAGCGAAATTTGATATTAAAACCGCTAGTTCAAGTGAGGTATCCGTTGAAAGGGCTCTGGCTAAGCTAAACATGAATTTCAGAAAAAGCTGAACCTCCAATTTTTGTAAGGAACTCTCAGAGGGAGACCCAGTCTCACGCTTGGCCGGTTCTTTTTTTAATATGATTATTTTTCCACTAACGATCATAGCCAATAAACCTAATAAGATTATGAGTCATATACAAATTGAAATTAATTAAGCGAATTAAACGCCAATAGAAAAATTTAAGTACATAGGATTTCTATATAGTGAGATAAAATAGGGAAAGCCAGGGAAAGTCTCTAGTATAATAAGTATAAGAATATTATAAATTTACATACTTTTCGATTCTTCTTTCAACCTTCAAGCAGATTGTTACAAATATTTGAATCGTAAAAATAACATTTCTCGTATAGCCCTCGAAGTGTGAAAAACTGAGTTGTTTTATCGAATATTCCATCCACGAAAAAACATTTTATGCGAGGTTTTCGAATCCATAGTCCTTGACATTTGTGACTTTTATATTTCACGTTGAATATTCAACAAATATGTTTTTTTTTATTTCTATAAGTGTTGCAAAATGTGTATGTTTTCTTTATGTATAATTTTAATTAACCCCCAATTGGGTAATGACCAAAGTATTAAGGTCGTAGTGATCTTGTGATAAATGTAATTTCTACTTTTCGTACTTTTCATGGTTCCGTACCTTAAAATGTAAAAAAAACCCTTATAGGATCATTTTGTTGTCCGTCTGTCCAGACCATTTATTTCAAGATTGTCTACGAAATTACTATCAAAAATTTAGATCTATAGTTCCTTGAAGCGCCAAAATATAAAGCTTCTAAGTCAATTAATCAAAAGTTACAATTATCTATATACATCAATTTTGTTGCATTTTGTATGAAATTCGTTGCGTAATTAAAAATTGTAAAATGTAAGAATTTCCAATAAAAACAAAGGAAAAAATCCGAACAGTATCATTTCATATATTATTTTATAGAAAAATAATAATTACAAATTATATTTGGAGCTCATTTCAAATAAAATTAGTCCATATTGCCCACAAATTTAAAATTGTCAATTTGTCCATATTTAAAGTTGTCAGTTTATTTAAATGTACAATACGAAAATTTTATACGTTTTGAAAAACAACCCTGCAATATTACAGTATTTTACTCTTATAAGGCGATATCAGGCTTTCAATGCTTTATACATTATTTGTGAGAAAACAAATTTTACTCTTATTGTTTTTGCTTTTGTTTTTCTTATAACCGCGCCTTGTTTTCTATTATAAATAAAGGGAACAAAACTTTTGCCAATTCTCAGCTCGAGATTTTTTTTGCTCATCCATCGTATCTTTTGCAGTTAAAGATTCTATTTCTAATTAGGTAAACTTTAACTAATTAAGTGTAAAGAATTATATATAAGTTATAATAATGTTATTATTTATTTTATTTACTTTATACAGCAATCAGTTTCTCACTCACTAGGCAGTACATAGTCCAACCAGTATAAAATATAGCGTCATTTTAATCTTTTCATATTTTATTTAATATTGCTTGCAAAAATTTTGTATTTAATTTAGAAAACCTGACAAGCGCGAGTCAGGCTCATCCACCGAGGATTCCGTACAAAAATTAGAGATTTCAAGTTTTTCTGAAAATTCAGCTTAGTCAGAGCCTCTGACAGAGATCTGGGACTTCACTTGCACTAATGATTTTAAATAAATAATAACTCTAAACACAACCCCCTTTCGCCTTTTTAAGGCTTATACTTTACATTTATAACTTTACAACAAAGATGAACAAGCTAGCAACAAGCGAGCCGCTAAATTTCATAATTGTAGATTAACTAGAAGTATTCATTTTGTCTATTAATTTTGATTCCTCTTAAAGTGTCCAAATACTCGTTTGTGGCTATATAAATGGCCATATCTTATTCAAATGTAAATGTCTCTTATTTCAGGAAATATACCCCAGTATATGATTTGAATTTCAACTCAATATATCCAAGCATTCCTGAGATAAAGGCTCTTGAAACAGACCGACAGATGGACAAGAAAGTGATTTTATAAGGATCCCTTTTTCCTTAAAAAGTACGGAACCCTAAAAATATTTCGTGAATATTGTTCAAAGAAATTAAAATACCAGTAATTTATGATTAGAAATACTAAATACAAATAAAAAGTACCGTAGTAATAAAAATGGTAAAACATGCAAGGTATTCTTTGGTTAAATATAGACGCAACAACAAGTGCTCATTTAGATTTGTTCGCCCTACAGAAACTATTTATACGATTCTGGCATTTTGTAATTCTTAAAATGAATTCACGCAATTTTTATAGTCAAAGGCAGTATAATAACTATTTTCTTTTTAAAATTCCATAATCAAAAGGTAAAAGCCAATAACTAAGTACTGTCCATCCATCTGTCAGTCTATATAGGCACAGACGGGCGTCTATCGTATAAATAAAATAAATATTTAAAGTGTTCGTTTCATTTTTTCGCTCTGCAAGACAATTACGGCGAAGAGTACCGCGACTAAAAACGTAATAATATAAATAAAATTGAGCAGAAAGCAGGAAACAGAGTATCTTAACATTGGATTCCCTCTGTCTATCCTGCTGCATGTCGGATATAGTGTGAAGTTAAAATAAAATATTAAACAAATAAATACTAAAATAAAAAAATAAATATACAAAATAAGCTGTATCTCGCAAACAGCAGGGTAGGCAGAGGGAATGTTTAGATACTCCATTCCCCACTTTCAGCCGAGTTCTGGAGGTATTGCGTATTAAGTGGCAGAACTCAACGCAGCGTTTTGCCTGAACACCAGAGCGAAGAAATGGAAATATAAATTTAAATAAATATTTCATCTCCTC
Organism: Heliconius charithonia; assembly: GCA_030704555.1. Lineage (NCBI taxonomy): Eukaryota > Metazoa > Arthropoda > Insecta > Lepidoptera > Nymphalidae > Heliconius > Heliconius charithonia. The sequence continues at coordinate 5,772,262 of CM060812.1, forward strand.
GAGTGGGGATCGTACCCACAACGAGACGGATTTACAGTCACACTTTGTGCCCAAGGCTGGCTTCAAATAAAATATTACAAACCATGAAAAATAAAAATTGCAATAAGTCCCCATAGAATGAATTATGGAAACGTGGTCGAGGATTCGCTCGTTCTAATGACACGTGATCGATCAGATGTCTTCTGTCCGTGGTTCAGTAATATTTAACTAATTCTTTCCAGTTCAAGGAAGTAAGTCGGCTCATGTCTTTTAAAGTATCTATTTGTGAGTCTAGTATGTAATTTTCTTTTCTCTAAACTTATAAAAAATGCATGTAATTAGTATAATGAGGTTAGTCGTGGCGCAGGGGCACAAACGTGTGACTGTAAGCGCGACGATTATGGGTTCGATCCACGCTCGAGAAAATGAAATATTTAATATTTTCATTTCTTCGCACTGGTGTTGAGGCGCGGCATTGAGTTCCGCCAATGAACACGTAATGCCTTCAGAATTCAGTGGAAAATATGAAGTATCTTAACACTAGGTTCCCTGAGCTTACCATGCCGTTTTCGGTATACAGTGTAAATCTAAAACAATTTATAATCACTCTGTAATCCTATCTTGACAGGATAAATATTCTTTTAAGTGAATTATTTATAAATTAAATTAAATTAAATTAGCTTCACGCTATATCCCGCACACAGCAGGGTAGGCAGAGGAAACCTAGTGTAAGACACTCCGTTCCCCACTTTCTGCCGAATTTTGGAGGCATTGCGTGTTGAGTGGCAGAGCTCAACGCCGCGCTTTGCCTCGACACCAGAGCGAAGAAATGGAAATATAAATTTAAGTAAATATTCCATCTCTTCGAGTGGGGATCGAACCCACAACCAGTCGGTTTTACAGTCACACTTTGTGCCACTGCGCCACGATTGGCCTCGAATTATTTATATCTATTCTAAATGTGCTATTTGTGATGAAACAATGTCAGTGATATTTATGATAGTGTGTAGTTATATCCTATTTCTATCTATTTCTATCTTATCCCATCTTTAAAAGATTGCGGATCAAAAGTTGCGTTAACACCGCATGATTGAACATTTCCTAGTGAGTGTGCCGCTCAAATTAAATTAGCTGTTTGCAAGAACTATAATATTCTATAAACAATAAAAAAGAGAAATGCTAAATATTCAAAAATATAGAATTTACTATAAAAATACTATTTGAAAAGTATCTCATTTGTCACTAGGTTCTCTTTTTTACTTGACTTAAATCAGTTTATTACAGTAACATTTTGAGGTATAATAAGCTGTTAATCATTTTCTCAAAAGTAATTTCCGTGTTTCCAGTCGCGCTTTATTCGATCGTAATATTCATTTTCCAATTTAATTCTTTGTTTATGGTCTCTACGCGAGCTGTTTGAACGATATTGATTTATATAAAAGTGGAAATCATGGAACTTTTCATCTGTTAATAAAAGGTTGTTCAAACAATACAAATAAAATTGTATTTTGTAAGCCTAGTAATCCTAATTAGTGAGTAGGCGTGGCGCAGGGGCACAAAGTGTAACTGTAGAACCGACTGGTTGTGGGTTCGATTCTCACTAGAGGAAATTAAATATTTAATATTTTTATCTCTTCGATCTTGAGTTCCGCCAATCAACACACAATGCCTTCAGAATTCGGCAGCCTCCGTTCACACTAGTTTCCCTACCTTGCTGTGTGCAGTATACAGCGTGACACTGAAAAAATACAAAATTTTATATATATAGTAGTATTTTATTTTTAATATACTTAAAGATATAAATGGATTATTTGATTAGTTACCATATAATCCACTGAGAGACCCTCGTTGATTAAGTGGCGTCTTTAAAAAAGTAATCATCTTGATCAAAGCCGAGGTCCGCAATGAGTTATTAGAATTATTATACCTTTCTATCATAACTATTACAAAAATAAATGAAAAATATTCTATTAATTTGCATAAAGGTTCTAGTATAGGCATGGAAAAGCGGGGAACGGAGTGTCTAAGCACTAGGTTCCCTCTGCCTTCCCTGCTATGGGCGGGATACAGCGTGAAGCTAAAAAACAAATAGTAATTGCATTGCATGTTGAGTGGCAAAACTCAATCCCTCGCTTTACCTAATTACCACCGAGAGTGAACAAATGACAATTTTAAATAATAAATTTCCTTTCGTTTCAAATACTTAAGAGGAAGACCCACAAGATCGCGTCGCGTCGTGTTTACGGCGCCGCGATGGCCTCAAATATACACCATACAAAAAAAATAAAATTTTAACTTGTTTTCTAAAAACTACCTTCGGAATTAACAAATTAATGTTGTGAGAGAAATCTATAAAACGTAGCAACGCGTTGCTTTAAAAGCAATTACCTACCACGAGTTGACAACATTTTCCGCACTTCAGTTGTACTATTTTGTGGGGAAAATTTTATTTTAGTTTCAATGACGTAAATTTCAATAAAAACCACGTATAATTGACATCATGAAATAATTAAATTTCATGAAATTATTAAATAATGGCATTTATTTTATTAAGATGGAATCACAGATTTAAATTTCACTCAGAGGAACTAGGAGTGGTTGCCAGAGTGAGGAAAATATAAAATATTTCGTTTCCTCGAGGGAGATTTGAATCTACAGCCGTCTACTTGCAGTCATACCCTTGTTCCACTGCGCCATGACGGCATTTTAATTAAAAGGCAATATATTAAGCGTATTATTTATCACAAAATTATTATGATAGTTAAGTTATCACATTTTATGAATTGTAGCAGTGTGTGTGTGTGTGTGTGTGTGGTATAAACTCTATTTGGGTTACCGCTAAACCTATTAGACCTCACTGAAATAAGATTAATGGTCCGGTAAAGGAAACAAGATTTATTTTGTACGTACGTACTTTCACACACTTGACGCTGCCTTAGTTTACGATTTTTATAGGCAGGTCAGATTTTAGTTTACAAAATTAATAGTTCATAATAATTATTTAAAATTTTAAAAGTTTCAGTAGTGGTGAATATTAAATATTTATTTTCTTCGACCGGCGATCGAACCTTCAACCTGTCGCACTTACAGTCGCACGCTAGTGTCCCTGTGCTACGATTCGTAACAATTATTAAATATATATTCTCAATATACATATATAAACAAACAGTAACACTTCACAATTACTGCTTCATCTGAGCCTAATATTTAATTTTCATATAAGTTTTTATTTGGGACTATGGACTTAAAAATTTGATATTAATTTCAACTTGATATTCCTACAAAATTTCGAAATAAATGGTCTTGAAAGTTATCCTATAAGTTATCTGTTCTATCTTTTGAGGAACCCTAAAAATTATAACTAAAGCAAATATATACAATATATATTTTAATAGCAATGACGAGTTCCAATCAGAACAAAATGGATAAATCGTTGTCTTTTTTCTTATTACTTGAACGTGATGTCACTTCGGAATTGTGTTTGTGAAGGCTCAACTGGCATTGAGAAAGATTGACCTGATTGAATTAATTAAGTAAACAAGCATAAGACGATATATAAATCTATTTGTCAGTAAATTTTAAATGAATTATATATAATTTTGTGGTCAACGTGGTGCAGTGGCAGAGTGTGTGACTGTAAGTATAAATGTTTAAGGTTCATTTCAGGCGCATCTTGAACGGAAAGCGTAGAACGGAGTTCTCGAGCTAGGCTATATTTCATTACATCGAGTGGGGATCGAACCCACAACCAGTCGTGTTTAAAGTCACACTTCGTGCCGGAACCCTCGGTGAGCAAGTATGACTCACGCTTGTCTTATTTTTTTCATTTTATTTAGTGCTAGAAGACAATTTATTTCATCAATATTTTTACACAAGAGACAGAACTCTAATTCGATAAACAAAAAAAATCTATAAATGAAATTAAATTAAATTAGCTTCACGCTATATCCCGCACACAGCAGGGTAGGCAGAGGGAATAGTATTAAGACACTTCGTTCCCCACTTTCTGCCGAATTTTGGAGGCATTGCTTGTTGAGTTGCAGAACTCAACGCCGCGCTTTGCCTCGACACCAGAGCGAAGAAATGAAAATATAAATTTAAGTAAATATTTCATCTCCTCGAGTGGGGATCGAACCCACAACCAGTCGGTTTTACAGTCACATTTTGTACCTTTGCGCCACGACTGGCCTCAAAATCAATCAAAAAAAAAACTATAAATGACATAATATATATGTTTATGCTTTCTGTGGACTTTTGCTTCTATAAAAATTGACCTCTAACCTTTCTACAGGTGAAACAAATGAAACACTTTGTAAATGGACAATGCAAATTGATTTAACTCATAAAATGTCATGTCTCTTTATATTTGTTTCCATTGGGTTGATGAGTTTTGGACAATACAACTTTTGTTCAATTGTCTCTGGTATGCACACAAACCAGATAAGCTAATATTTTAAAATATAATTAAAATTTAAAAATCAATCTTCATTATAGAGATAAGCGGTTTTGTTTATAAGAATTTAAATTACTGTTTGCATGCAAGAAGAATGCAAGAGAAATCCGAAAGAAGGCCCAGGGTGGATTTAGAACTGGAAAAGGGTGTATTGATCAAATTTTTTCTCTCTCCTCCCCTCGAGGAGGAAAACCAAAGAGTTTTCTGTGTCGTTGTGGATTTAGAAAAATTGTTTGACAGCACACGGCTTGTGTGTGAGTAAGAGCTGGCATGTCGCCTTGGTTTGATATCCAATCGAGTGTAAAACGACATTACTGGAAAATACTTGAAGGAATGAGTGATAAAAGAATGGTAAAAAAGATGTATAAAGGAAAAGTGAATGGAATGAAGGTAAGTGGTAAAGTAGGGGGCCTTCGTTGACCTTCGAAAACATAGAATCAATGATGCTAGACGAAGGTCACGTAAAAAGCATGAAGACCTCTTAAAGGGCAAGCATGAAGTGGTTCAGTTAATCATTTTGGTGCCCCGTTTACGGGCTACCCCGATAGTGATACAGCGTGAAGCTAAAACAAATGTTTATAATTAAAAAGCTTAGCAGAATTGATGCTTATATAGTTTCCAAGCACGAGTTCTTTCCATACAGTAAACGTATATACAGAATTTAAACATTTTTACGAAAGGCATAATATAGATATTACATTCTTATATTGAAAACACGAATATTATATGACAATTTGCGTCGATAAACATTGAATAGTTATATGTTATTTAGGTGACCTATCACGTGACGTCCGTAGTAATAAGGAGGTTCTGGTAAATGTAAACCGTGACATTTCATTCATAAACATCGAACACGTGGGCTTCTAAGGTCATACTAACATCGAAAGGTTAGCTTTTTAAAACATATTTTCGTATAATTTATAACGCTTTTTAAGACTTCTTTTCAATATATTTACAGTAACGTTTTAGTTTCTTATATATGTAGATAGATAGGTGAAATTTAATAGTTTTTTTTTTTCTTTCTCCATTTTCCGCCCAAGCTTTATTATATTTCAGGCTGAATTATGATGGAGCATTATATTTTGCCTAAGTAAAGTTTGTACTCACTACTTTGACATAAAAATAATTATAAAAACTAAAATTTTGATTATTATTATTTTTTTATTATAATTTTAAACATCTATTGTAATAATATTAATTTGGTATTTTTTGAATGCTAAATTTGTTTATCAATTGTATGGAAGAAAAATTATAGCCAATATTTTTTTCATTTATTATTTCAAAATGGACAAATGTTCGAAGTCTTTGGACCGTCAGGTGCATATTTTCTTAAATGGAAGAATGACTTAAGAATAAATATAAGTTAACTTATCGAAATTAATTTAAATAAATAGTAAAAACGAGAGATTTTTTTATTGTTTTGAAAAATCGTCGCGGGATTGTGATTTTGGTGATATTTTGATGTTAGAACCAATTTTGGTGCAAATATCATTAGTAAGTGGTGTATATGAATTTATTAAAAATTAAACATCATTCAACCCTTAAAGGCTATTTCTGTGCAAAAATACCCAAAGAAATTTGGTTTTTAATCGACTTCTGTAAAAGTAGGAGGTTATCAATTCGATTGTTTTTTTTTTTATGTTTTTTACCTCAAACTTCTGCCTGGGAAAATCGGTTCACTTTTTTGGTATTTTTTTATTTGAAACAATTATTAATAATCTTTTAAGATAAAAAAAAAACCTTTCATATAGATATACATTAATACACACACTTTTTGTAGCGTTACATACTGTTTTTTCAGTATCCCGCAGCTTAATATGAATATGAGAATCTAGTGTTAGTGTAGCAGAGTATCAATATGAAAATCTAGTGTTAAGACACTCCATTCCCCACCAAAAGTTCCGAAGGCATTGCGTGTCGAGTGGTGCCACTCAATACAGAGCGGGAAAAAAACAATATTCAATATTTCATTTCCCCGATAGGAAATCGAACCCACAACAGCCGCACTTACAGTATTGTTATCTATTTGATCACAGCATTATATTATTTTCGACAATCTGTAGATATCATACTATAGAAGCTGATAAAAGAATATATTACCTGATATTAACTGAGTTTGTTATTGGTTAGTAAAAGTCCTTTGCAAAATACAATACAATACAATACAATACAAAATAGAGTTTTTGCTTCATCTATGCTCTAAGAGACTGAAAACTTTGCCAAAGCGTAATGAAAAGATTTATTCTATGAAAACTACACAGTTAGTACAGTAAGTAGAATTTAGTCGTATTAAAACTTAGGGAACAACAGATTAATTTAAAAATGCTATTTTGTTCATGCATATTAATAGGTTAATGTTTGGTTTAATATTTTCATTTCCTCGATTTCTGGTTAAGAGGCGAAGCGCGGCGTTGAGCTCTGCCACTCAACACGCAATGCCTTCAGGAATCGGCGGAAATTGGTGAACGGTGGGAAGTTAATTCAATCAATATAAAATCAAATAAAGTTTTAATAAATTATGTTGAGTTTTTTATTAAGTAACTGATAAATCATTCACACCATAATTTTCGTTCAGACTACAAATAAGAAAAATAAGTATTCAAAAAGTTATCTGTACTATATAAAATAATACGACGCGCCGGTCGTGGCGCAGTGGCCACAAAGTGTGAATGTAAAACCGACTGGTTGTGGGTTCGATTCCCACTCGAGGGGATGAAATATTTACTTAAATTTATATTTTCATTTCTTCGCTCTGGTGTCGAGTTGGTCTGGTGTTGAGTTCAGGAACTCAACGTCTCCTTACCGGAGCGAGTAAATAAAAATATTTCCTCGACTGGATATCGAACTCACAACTATCCGTGAGTTTTTAGCGTCATACGCTTGTGCTTGTACACCACGACTGAAACTGAACTATTACTATTTATTACGATCACAATTTCACAGAGTGCCACGTATAGCTCAAAGTCTCCTTATATAGACAAAGATATAAAACCCGCTCATCGCTTTGCTGTGGTAAGTTGATTAAAGTAGCTAGTTAAAGTATAATACGGTCTTCATTGTATGAATAATAAGGGTACCGTATTTTATTGAGATATACGGTATATATTAAGATCGTATAGCTTAAGATTTATACTTGTATGTACATATGTGACAACTGGAATAGTTCTATATTTCATCAACTAGAAATCATTTATTTTTACGATATTATTATTATTATATAATTTTTATTTTCCCGTTCTGATGACAAAATGCAGCGTTTAGTTCCGCCACTCGCAAAGTCGATTTTGGAATATCCTAAAACATGATATTAGGCAATCATAAATATATTACCAATAATAAATGTTAAATATTGATAATTGAAGTAAATAGATTTACTGAGATCATTAAACTGCCATAGTGCTACGTTCTCTTGCGAAATATAAGACAAAATGGTAATTAAAACTATACACTACTCGATGTGGAATTAAAATTACAAAATTTGTCAAAAAGAGAGAATTTCTTGCAAAAAATCTAATAAAGTAATCGGTATTATATATTATAGTTTAATACTCAATCATGAAAAAAAATATCTTGACAGAAAGATAGACGTACAAACAGAACTAAAGTGATCCTAAAAGGATTTCGTTTTTCTTTTGGGAACCTTAAAAAAATCTTAATACTGACAAAACCATGTATATTTATCAAATGTAAATAATAAAAAATATAGCGTTATAGAATCAACCAAAAGACACGTGTAGCGTCAACAATGAACGCCTAATCTTGGCACTAACCAATTTACCATTAGTTCAATTTATTATGACAATGGAGTCACTAGATACAAAACGTGTGTTCCAAAGCATCTTGATTAAGTAGCGGAATGACTAATACGATTCAAACCCTTTAATGTTCGGCTTACAGTAGGATCTTATGTGAATATATTGTCTACGTCCCAGAATCGAGGCAATTTATTTTATGTTGACTTTACTTAATTAAAGTATTCAGTAACGTTTTTTATTATTACTTCCCGCATACAGAAGAGTAGGCAGAGGGAACCTAGTGTACTCCGTTTTCCACTTTCTTTCAATAAATATACCTAGTCACAAAATTTGATTGATTTTATTATGATGCCTATTACTTCAAATGATACTTCAGATTAAAGGAAAAAATATGAGGATGCATCCTTTGTAGAGGAATTGATATTTCTTTATATTGTTTTTTTTTATTTTATTTCAAATAACTATCATTATTTTAATTGTAAGTAAGAAACTGGTTATTTTCTCATCTTGTCTTTATTATTACCGTAACAATTAAGTTTCGGCAAATTTTCATTTATTTCTTCTTTAATAGTATTCTTTCATAATTAATTTGTTAGAAAACAAAGACTTCCTCAGTACAGTAAAGGTTCCATTGTGTAAAATATATAACAACTTAGAGCTTACTCAAATTTAATTTCTTAATCTTGTTAAACAGATTTGTATTGCTCATTACTGAAACAAACAAGAATTGAAAATAAGTGAAACTTTTGTAGTAAATATCACAAAATATTAGTAAGTGTTGATTTTTAAATTTATTGTTATGGAGGAGAAGCAGAAGGTATATTTTATTAATAGATTTTTTATTATCGTTAAGTTTGTTATTTATTTGTCTCTACCATACGTACAAAACCTGTCATATATAGAATAAATAAATTTATTAAGGGAAAAATCTGTTTTTAAATATTTTAAAATAAATATTACAAACTTGTATTTATGGCTGTTTTCATACAAAATGAGTTTTTATGCATATAAAAGCGTGTAAACTTCAATTTGTCAACTTGTATAAAATTGTACTTCCCGTCGATCTACAATCGATTGGCGCGAAAGTCTCGCTAGATTTCGGACTCGCACTTGATCGGTTTCTTTCGAAAGGGAGAAGTTCTCTCTATCTCTCTTTTGACAAACTTAAATTTGCGGGCGTATCCACTATTTTGTATGAAATAAATAATGTGATAATAGGTTCCGGTTTCGTTCTGAAGAAAGCTTATTTTATAGATCCCTCTACATTGAAGCTTTTGAATCAGTCCATAATCTCATTTTATACATCAAAATGGTCTAGAAACGATTGCAAAAATTCTAGTTAAATAAAATTGTATCCTAAGATACCAATTCGCGAAGGGTTACAAATGGATTTGGTAATCTGTTACATTCAAAAGCCATTCAATTTAGCTAAAGTAATAGAGTATTTTATATTTTTTTCATATATTTAATACATTTTAAAATATTTTTAGGGGATTTTCGATAACTATGTGTGTATGTGGGCGAATTATTCTTGTACTAACTGATTGTTTCTTTTTAAGGCAAGGAAATTTGAGGCCGTCGTAGCCCGGTGGAACAAGGCGTGACTGTAAATACGACGGTTGTGGGTTTGATTCCCATACGGAAGAATGAAATATTTAATATTTTCATTTCCTTGCTCGGTTAATGAGGCAAAGCGCGGCGTTGAGATTTGCCTTTCAATAACGCTTCGAGAATTCAGCGGAAAATAACGAGGGTAATGGAGGGTCTTAACACTAGGTTTCCAGGTTCCCTCTGCCTACCCTGCTACACGGGATACAGCGTGACACTATTAAAAGCAATAATAGGATAATGTTCTGACTGATCAAATTCAAACATTACACACATATATTTTATATCTTATAGTTTTTTATATGTATTATAGTTTTCATTTATTTTGCGAAAATTAATTTCTATTATAGTATTCAAGAAATATAGGTATATAATTTATATATATTTACAAAATGAACTTTTAAATAAAACAATACACAAATCAAGTTTGATGTTGACGAAAATCACCTGTGAACTATTATTGATCGTCCGTGTTCACAGTAAACTATAAATAATTCATGTCAGTCCACTCAATGGAAGGGACGGGGAACTAAGTCAAATTATTCAACAAATAGGTTAATTTTGTTTAATATTAATATCGTTTTGTATCTAAATACATTAATTTTGTTTTGTATGAAATAAATTTTCTCTTTGAATTTGAATTTTCTCGAGGCTTTGTGTGCTGAATGGCGGAACTCAACGCTGCACTTTGCCTCATTACCAGAGGTATTTCATTACTAGTAAACACATTAGTATTAATGAATGTAATTAAAATGTAATCTTTATCATGTGTATTATTATTTTTTGTATTAAGCGACTATCCCTACCCTTTGCTACGACAAAAACATTTAAAATTTAAATCTAAATCTAAATCAGCTTCACGCTGTATTCACACAGCAGGGAAGGCAGCAGGAACCTAATATTAAGGCACTTCATTCCCCACACTCGACACTACAGCGAAGATATGAAAACATAACTGTAAATATATTTCATTTCCTCGTGGGTATCGAACCCACAACTAGTCGATTTCAGTGTAAATCGTCTTGTGAAATCTTTGTGCCCCTACGCCACGACTGGCCTTAAATTTTTCAACACAACCTATTTTAAATTTATTTTTAAATAATTATATTTGCTTTACTTTGTCTACTTTAAAAGAAATTAAGCACATGTAATATTATATTAATACTCAATACAACTCAAACACCAGCTTTTCTAATAACTTATGGAAAGCTCCTACATTAGTAACAATAAATACAACTCACGAACTTTTCTTTTTCCTTAACTTATAGAATTGGAACGGAACTTTCAATATACCTACGTAAATACGTGAATGCTTACTATTCCTTCTTGATAATTGATAATGTGTTTTTTATTAATACGGGTTGAAGCTCCAATTTACTTCAATAATAACGTAGGTATGCTTAGTGACTACTTTTTTTTGTAGGAAAAGGGAAACTAGTGTAACTCGATATAGAACCAGATATATAGCAGTATGTCTCAACAGAGCGAGGAAATTAAAATAAATATAAACTCTTACTAAACTTTGAGGCCAGTCGTGGCGCAGTGGTACAAAGTGTGACTGTAAAACGGACTGGTTGTGGGTTCGATCCCCACTCGAGGAGATGAAATATTTACTTAAATTTATATTTCCATTTCTTCACTCTGGAGTCGAGGCAAAGCGCGGCGTTGAGTTCTGCCACTCAACACGCAATGCCTCCAAAATTCAGCAGAAAGTGGGGAACGGAGTGTCTTACACTAGGTTCCCTCTGCATACCCTCCTGTGTGCAGGATACAGCGTGAAGCTAATAAAAAAATATAAACTCCTGACTCAGAATCTAATCCATAGCCATCGCGCTTACAAACAAATTCAAACCTACTTCGCCAGGATGGATTAATTAATTAATTTTACAATGAAAAATGAATCAAATGAAATAGTTGAAAAAAAAATATAGTTGAAATAATATCTATGACAGCCACATTTTTTTCATGTTGACGGAAGAGACGAGAAAAATATATGGAAAAATTTCATTGATAGAAATACTACTAACCGTGTCATTTGTTTGAGTACTTTCGCCCTTAGGCAAAATGTTGTCATTCACAAAATCTAATTGGAACGTGATTCGATTATACTCTATGTAAGGTTTGTTCTTTGTCCCAGAATAATAACGTTGAAAGTGTCACGCGGTTTGTGTTATTATTTATTTACCATAAGTGCTCATTTACTTGCTATAATAGTGAAGTTATAAGGCGTTCATGTACAGGCTAGATTATTTTACCATTTCCTGCCTACCCTGCTGTGTGCGGGATACAGCGTGAAGCAGTTTCTTTTATTTTATCATGCACATATTGATTTATAAGAATACAGACAAAGACAGAAAATATAATACTTTTAACATATTTTAAAGCGTTATTCCACATTTAGGAAGAACCGAACTTACTTAGAAACCGTAAAAAATGTTTAACGTAGTGGGAATCGAACTCGCGCCTCTTGGAAGCCGGCAAATGTTTATGTTTTCTAAATAAGACCAAAAATACTTCTTGTGGCTACTACAGTGTTCATGTTCAGGCAATGTTTAGGCGAAGACTAAATTCATACCGTATAAGATGTTAAATTACATTATTTAGTAAATTTTTAATTCAGATTTGTTTATCATCTTCACTCTGATTTCGAATTGATCGCAATGTATTTAATTTTTGTTAAAGATAATATTATATTTTTTTTTTCAGTCGTAGCGCAGCGGCCAGTCGTAGCGCAGCGGCACGAAGTGTGACTGTAAAACTGACTGGTTGTGGGTTCGATCCCCACTCGAGGAGATGAAATATTTACCTAAATTTATATTTTCATTTCTTCGCTCTGGTGTCGAGGCAAAAGCGCGGCGTTGAGTTCTGCCACTCAACACGCAATGCCTCCAAAATCCGGCAGAAAGTGGGGAACGGGGTGTCTTAACACTGGGTTCCCTCTGCCTACCCTGCTGTGTGCGGGATATAGCGTGAAGCTAATTATTTTTTTTTTTTATTTAATTTAATTTAATTTTTTAAAGGCATATTGTGGGTCCAACGTGGAGGCATGGACTACTTTAGTATTCTGCCATATAGAAAATAGTTCGTGAAGCTGCAAAATAATAATTTCACATGGGATTTGAACATGTACTTATCGCATGTAGATGATAAAACTGTGCTATTGAAGTGTTGTTTCTGAATTCTGAATATATATTGTGAGTTTAAAGGTCAGGAAACATTACAAATATGGAATTTTGTGATGTGATTAAAACTTTATGATGTGGATTTTTGATGTTTATTAAAAAGTTTAAAACAATATATTGCGGTAGATACGGTTTTTAGATATTTATTAATATACTCTTTCAAAACGTGACGATATAAAATGTATAAGCATTTACTTAAGTTCATATATTTACAAATATGCAAAATCCAGGCTAGAAGGCCAGTCGTGGCACAGGGGCTCTAAGTGTGACTGTAAACGCGACAGGTCATCGGTTCCATTTCCACTCGAGGAAATGAAATGTTTTGTTTCTCTGGTGTAGAGGCAAAGCGCGGCGCTAAGTTCCGCCATTCAGAATTCAGCGGAAAACGGAGAACGGAGTGTCTTAACGCTGGCTTAAGCTAAGCTCCCAGCTGTGTGCGGGATACGAGGAAATGAAATATTTACTATTTTAATTTCTTCTTTGTGGTGTCGAGACAAAGCGCGGCGTTGAGTTCCGACATTCAAATTCTAGAAGTCAAGGAAAAGTGGGAAAAGAGTGTCTTAACACTCAACCATATCAGCCTACCCTGCAACATGCAGGATACAGCGTGAAGCAAAAAAATATTATATATTTTTACAAATAAACATACTGTAAAGACTACTTTGAAAATACTTTGCGTCATAAAGATTAAAAGAAATATACTAACACATATACATATAATATCATTTTAATATTATTCTCTACTCCAAAGTAATATAAAGTTATGTTTCTTCACGTCAAAGTTCTGAACTTGCTTTTGACTTTGTTATTAAAGTGAAAATAAAAACTTTCATAACTCCCAAAAATGTATATAGTAATTTGAATTATTTTAAAACTTATTGTATATTTTAATAAATAAAAATCAGTTTCACGCTGTATCCCGCACACAGCAGGGTAGGCAGAGGGTACCTAGTGTCAAGACACTCCGTTCCCCACTTTCAGCCGAATTCAGGAGGCATTGAGTGTTGAATGGCAGAACTCCGCGCTTAGCTTTGACACCAGATTTCCAAATGGAAATATAAATTAAAGTAAATATTTTATCTCCTCGAGTAGGGATCGAACCCACAACCAGTTGGTTTTACAGTCACACTTAGTGCCGCTGCGCCATATAATCTTTATATAATTCTACCTTTTAAAGAGTTAGAAAATATTTTCACAATCTTTTGAACATTTTAATAAGTTTTATCAAGTTGCTTTCCTTGTAATACGCTTACTTCGGCTTTAACGTTGAAAGGTTTCCAATGAAATGAAATTAATTTATAGTTCATACAGGTATTATTTTATACATAAAAATATTAAATTTGAGGCCAGTCGTGGCACAGCGGTGCAGAGCGTGTACTGTAAACGTGACAGGTTGTGGGTTCGATTCCCTTAACCCCAATTTCCATTCAAACCTTAACACTCATTTCCATTATAAACGATATAACTCGTGATATAATCTACGACAGAAAGGTTTTCCTTAGAAAATATGCACTAATAATATAATAATAACGCCGAGCTATGAACACATGGATGAAGTTTATAGTCCTATAATAATTTAATGATCCCCTTTGTCCTAGTATTTTACGATCCAATTTATTTCTTTTCTCACCAACACGCATATAGAATAGTTGGTTAGCATTAACCTTATATTATAGTTTTTATTATGGTTAATTTAATTATTTTATAATATTTTAAAATATTCACTTTTTAAAGTACAAGTACTTGGGATTATATATACTGTAATATTCAATTTCATTTAATCCTCCATTTGCAGAGGTTGAATGAAATGAATTTTGATGTGTTGAATTCATTATTTTTTTGATTATTTTAGTATATTATTTAATATTTTTAAACATAGTTTAAAAATATATTACTTTCAGTTTCTCAGGACATTAATCGTTCTTCACGTTCAATGTCTAGTTTTACTTTGATTTAAAATATGAAAATAAAAATTAATGATATTCACATATAAATAAACGTTTAATTTTGTACAGTCACAACCTTATGCCCCTCCGCCTTGACTAGCCTCTTTTTTGGTCAGGTTAAGAAAATTCTTAACTCTCCATCCCCCGATTCCTACCAAAATTCAAGACCGCATCTTATCTATCAGTGCAACGAAACGAAATGAAAATAATTCAAATTGTGGTAAAGGAAACCACAACCGCGTTTGCAGCCAGACGGCGTCCAATTGCCCCAAATCGATCTCTATATTAAATATTTCAATCCAGCAATTTAACGAATATTTCAATATAAAAATTATCACAAATATCGATATTCCACTACTGTATATAATACGATGGGAGCGTTCAGCCTTAAGACTTATTCTACCATGTGTGTAGAGTCTGATATGCGAGAACGTGTTAAATGAACTGTGCGTTTTGTACTCCACGATAGTCAAGCAGGTACGTGATACAAATATTTACATACTATTCAAGCAATGTACGACTAACTTATTATTTTCGACATTTTTAAAGCGTCATTCCACATTCAGGAAAGAAAATATTTATTTAGGAAACGTATAAAAATTAGGACGTAGCGGAATTTGAACCTGTGCCTTTTGGAAACCGTCCAAGCATTATTTTTATGGTTTGTCTTTGTGTCCTTGTTTTAAGATACTCCGTTCCCCACTTTCCGCCGAATTTTTCGATTCGAGGCATTGTGTGTGGAGTGGCGGAACTCAATACCAGGCTATTGTCTTGTTGCTAAAGCGAAGAAATGAAAATATTCTATGTAATTCATTCCATCGAGTGGACATCGAACCCACAATCGTCGCGTAACAGTCACACTCTAGTATTCCACTACGACGGGCACTATTGATTTTAATTTGATTTATATAAGGGTTACAGATATGACGTAAATTAAATGAGTTATGATTTATTTATAAATTATTACCGTATTTAAATATAACAAGTTACACGATGTTATATTTAAATACGCACTCTATCTACTAGATCGGTCCCTTCGGGCATTTATAAAAATATACTAGCAATAATATTTCAGTAATGAAATATAGTAAACATAAACTACAAACGCAACGGTTGTTGTGGGTTCGATTTTCACTCAGGGTATAAAAAAATATATATTCACGTTTTCTAGCTATGGCAACTAGAATTTGACGGAGACTGGCGAATGGAATTGATAAAAAAAACTCAGCTGCATAAATGACTGAAATATAAACACTGTGACTGAATGTGATACTGAAATATACACCATTAAAACATACATATAAACAATTACCTAGTGAAATAATAGGCACCGGTTGATATTTTTTTTACAAAAAATCAATTCATTACGAAATGGATCTAAAATGTTATTTAAAATACCTAAAAATATTAACTATACTCGACTTAATTTTTTCCATTTTGATAATATAGGTTCTGGTTGATTCTGCGATGAATATTGACAGGTAAATTTAGTGAGAATACCAAGATTCAAATTAATCTATTGATGTGGGAATTATTAAATCGATTAACCCTATTATTCTCTGCAACACACAAACATAGCACACAGCAGGGTAGGCAGCGGGAACCTAGTGTTAACACACTCCATTCCCCACTTTCCGCCGAAATCTAGAGGCATTGCGTGATGAGTGGAGGAACTCAACGCTACGCTTTGCCTTGCCACCAGATAGAAGAAATTAAAATACTTATAAATTTAAATAAATATTTCTCGAACCCGCAACCAGTCGATTTTGCAGTCACATGTTGTGCCTCTGCGCACGACTGGCCTACACATACATACATAGAATATTAAACACGTTACTCTCCTTTACTTCACGCAGTCAGATATAGCGTATTATAGAAGAGTATAATATAGGGAAAAGTCCTTATATATCACTAGATTACGGCTATATTTATAGTCTACATCCTGAGGAACTGAGGTAAAAGTAATTTCCGTTCGGATCCCTGTATCCGATATCTTTTCAATTGACACAAACGATTCATAACGTCAGAGGATTAGAAACTGACAGTTTTTTTTTTATTTTTTATTTATTTTACAATCTTATCTTTTTCTACGAGGCCAGTCTTAGCGCAGCGGCACGAAGTGTGACTGTAAAACTGACTGGTTGTGGGTTCGATCCTCACTCGAAGAGACGAAATATTTACTTAAATTTATATTTGCCGCTGCGCCACGACTGGCCTCAATATTAGTAGTTAGCCTTTTTTAATATTAGTATAAGCAAAATTAGTTACAAAAATATTATTATTAAAAAATATATGATTATTACAGACGATAGAAGTTCGTGGAAAATTAAAAGTAAATCACACCAAAAAAACAGGCAGAAAATGGAGACCACTTTTTGGCTAATTCTATGCTTCTGACTAAAATACTTGATAGCGAAAAGATTATTATGGAATTTGGTTATTTAAAAAAAATCCTATTTTATATTTTAATATTTTATATACATATGTGTTTAATTGAATGAATACTAACTTCATTGAATATATTTCAATAGGAATATGATATGAAGCGCGCTGATTCCATACGTAAATATTTCATTTGAAAATGCGTGCATATTTTAAAATATTTTTCACTTTTAAATCATGTTTTATTAATATCTGACCTATAAATTTATAATTTTCAATTCTTTTCAATTCATCCAATATATAAGATTATTCAAATTGTATAACTCAAACTATTATTGATTCACACTATAGGTATCTCACATAATATGTAGTGTAAAGTCACTCTAATCTTCACTTTCCGTCAAATTTTCAAGACATTGTATCTGAAGAGGGGCAACTCAACGCCGTGCTTTATCTTGCTACCAGAGCTAAGAAATATAAATAATTCATTCTTCCACGAGGGAATCGCGTCGTTAAAAATAAATCAGACTTTGTGCCACGGCTTTCTAAATATTTATTTTAATAAGGTATTATTTATATACAATACATGCGTTTCTAAAACTATATGAACACCAACGGAAATTTTAGTAGGTAAGATAAGACCTACTTTTACGGTAAGATTAACGATACCAATAATCCTTTGAAGATCGTTTATTTATTTAACGAGTGTAACAGGGCTAGCTGTAATTATCGTTTTATGTAATTGGTTGCCACAATAAACTTTGTCTTTATAGAACGTATGCAATGTAGGAATGTTTAACACTTTAGTAAAGATTGAGTAATTTGTATGAGGCTGCCGTGGCCCAGGGGCGCAAAGCTGGGACTGTAGCGTGACGGTTTTAGGTTTGATGCCCACTCGAGGGAATTAACTATATATTTATTAATATTTATCAAAATATATATTTAAATTACAATTACATTTTCTCGATTGGGCATCGCAAACGCAACCAGTTGGGGCAATCACATATTGTGCCCCTGTGCCACGACTTCCCTCAACGATAGTATTCTATATTAAAAATTTTCTTCGAATATACAATGTTCGTTTAGATATCTTCTAAGGTATTATCGAAATATTCGAAATAAAAAATGGTTATGACTTTGACTTGTTGCGATCACGATTTTAGTAGTAAAAACAAGCGTTAAGTTCCGCTATAAGCTTAGAAAATTTTGTCAGAAAACGTATAACAGCTTAAGTTCTTAACGTTATATGGTAGATAGATGCATATATTTTTTTTTTATCAATATTGGATTTAACTCAATTTTCCATTGATTTATTTATTCAAGAGGCCAGACGTATCGCAGCGGCTCGAAGTGTGACTGTAAAACTGACTGGTTGTGGGTTCGATCCCCACTCGAGGAGATGAAATATTTACTTAAATTTATATTTCTATTTCTTCGCTCTGGTGTCAAGGCTAAGCGCGGCGTTGAGTTCTGCCCCTCAACACGCAATGCCTCCAGAATTCGGCAGAAAGTGGGGAACGGAGTGACTTAACACTAGGTTCCCTCTGCCTACCCTGCTGTGTGCGGGATACAGCGTGAAGCTGATTTTATTTTTTATTTATTCAATATGTATTATGTATGTTAAAATCATAGATTTATATTGATATCACGTTAATATAACGTAGATTTTTCACTGTTTGTTTATCCTAACATGCTAATGTTTAGAATGTTAAATTGTTTCCGTTCATTTGTTTATAAGTAGAGAAATCTCAGTATTTTGAGAAACTATTTTTAGAAGTCATTCGATATTTTGAAAGATGTGTACACATTTTTATATTTTGCTGGATTAAAAAAAAATTATCAAGCCATTCTTCTCATACATTATGGTCTATATAAAGAATTGTATTCAATGCATTTATTAAATAGAATATGCATTAAATACAATATATATGCATCATAATGCATCGGCATTTTCTGTATTTGTTGAGTTCGTTGAATTCGGAGAGTGGAGAACGGAGTGTCTTCACACTATGTTCTCTCTGCATGCCCTACTAAACGCTGCACACATTTGTATCTATACTATAAAAATCTAAATAGTAAACAAATACATTCAAATTCAAATCAGTTTATTTTAAAATGTTTAGTAAAAGTATGTATAAGTCTTGAAAAGAATTGTATAATGTTTTGGCAGATGTTATATGAATAAGCTGTTGTGGTATTTTAAACTTTGCTGGAAGCTGAAAGTGTTTAAAATACTCGACGGTGAATGCAAGTGATTCGTGTGCAAAATACTAGGATGTTAATTGTTTTTAGCACGATAAGCAGAGTTAGTGTTAATATGATAACTGCTTAGAAATTTTTGTTAATTTATAGTTTAATTTAATTTTTATTAAAAACAATATATTTAGTGTCAGGACTCTCTTTTTAGTTTTTTATTATGTAACTCCTTTTATATTAAGATCCCAGTGCCTCCAGACCTACGTAATTTTAACAAAGCTGAAATTTTGAGTATTAATAGTCTTATATATAGTTGTGTACTTACTAACTGACCTACCTACGTTAAATTAGAATACCGGACGTATTTAAATGTGTTTTTAATAATAATGTAAAAAATGTATACTTATTATTCGTGAACTCTTTACATGGGCCTTAACTCGCACCAGATTTCCTAAAGGTTGTTTAAAATTGGAACAAACTACGTAAAGCATGTCTCAATTTTACATATTTTACTTACTGGACTATTTCAAAACCTTTTATTAAGCACCCACACCAATCCGCACCCAGACCAATCCGATGGGTTAATCATCCTCCCAGACAAAAATGTACCTTTAGCTGATGCTACCTCTGAAAATTCCTCACTTTCAAGTTAGTAACTATGCATACCGTCTTAACTAAAAATTCGACTAATAATCCTCAAAATTTTAAATTTTAAATGCTAAAATGACGTAGGTCTGGGGTCTATGGGATCTTTGGGTATATAAGAATACAAAAGGTTATAAAAGGGAATAATGTACCCATTATCATAGCCGAGTTTGGCATTGACAATACACTCCGATCTTCAATTTTTGCCAAAATTCAAAAAAAAAATGTGTTATTTATTTTTAATACAAAAATAAATACCATTTTTTGTGCAAATATTTAAAAAAATGTTACATGCGAAGAGCGAATCCACAACTCAACCTATTATTGAGACACTCCGTTCCCCATTTTACCCCGAATTCTGGAGCCATTGCGTGTTGAGCGGCGACGACAACGTCACGGTTTGCCTCAACACCAAAACGAAAAAAAGAAGATATTAAAAATATTAAAAATATCGCATTTACAGTCACGATTTGTGCTCCTGCGCCACTACTGGCCTCAATTCAGCCACATTTTTTTTATTTTATTATTGAAAACGAAATTTATTATTGAAAATTATTTATTATTTTGAAAAATTAAATTCAAATTATTACAAAAATGTGACTAAAATACATTTAAAACTATTATTTCGGTTTTAAAAAGTCCGTTCGCAGAAAAAATCCTATGTTCATGGTAATAGCACTATTCTTTGAAACGTTTCCATTGAACGTTCCTCGATTTACATAGCATTTTACATTTCAATTATTACCAATAATGTCTATTGAACGCTGAAAAGACACTATACAGAAAAAAATGTGATTTGCATATGAATTTATTATGTAAAATATTCTAGCATTTTTATAGTATCTTTTATTTTAACAGTTCATTGTATCAACCTATTGTTATTTTATACATATAGCAGCACTATTGACAAATTCATATAATTTTTAGGTGACCTTGATAAAATATGTTACAAAATTTCATGATTTCCAGATCGCAACTTTTGTTTCATAATCATCACGACAGAATAAAAAGGAATTCCGTGCGTTCATTAAACGATTCACAGTTTTTTGATGGAAAAATACCGTTTAAGCCAAACCGTGACTTAATAGCATTATGTACAGTCCGAACCAACAATATCAACCGTTATTTGTAATGCTGAGTTAAGACGCGGTCATACAAGGACTTGTGATTCTTAACGCTTTCTGGCGCCCAAAATCGGCATTAACTTAGAAAAAATAAAAAAAGTCCACAAAATAGTTCTGAAAGACCGTAAAAAAATAATGTATAAGATATCTGGTATCACAAAAATCGCAGAGGAAAGTATCTTTACAATTTTACATGAAAAATTAAGCATGCGATAGTAACTTTAGAAGTGGGTGCCGCGTTTGTAAACAATGGAATAGAAACAACAACTGTGCTTTGACCGATTTTCTTAAAGTTAGAGAAGTGTTGGAATGAATACCACTCTCAAATGAAAGTATGTTGTTGAGTAAAGTGGAATTTCTAAAAATTATATTAGACCTACAAACAACTAATATAATCAAATTTGTCTTTATTATATCTATCTATTCTATATGATTAAATAAAAAGGCTGATTTACGATCTTTTCATAATATCGCCACTCTTTATATGAACAAAACATTATAATTATTTCATATATGTTTATTACAGAATTCAGTTGCCGCAGTACTTAGGTTGCCAAAATTATTACAATCTGCACATGTGTATGTTATATTATTATTATTTAGTCGTTAATTTCAAAGCTCTTTGCTTTTGCCTAATATTAGTCCTTCAATCTATATAAATACTTTTATTTGGCTTTGGCACTTAATGCTGATTAAAATTGTCTTTAACATTAAATAAATCATATAAAAACCTTACAAGAAAGATAAATCAAAATGTATGCCACTAAAACATATAAAAATCAAGGTAATTCTCTGGCTTGCTGTGACTACTTAAATAAAATCTGTTTAATTAATTGTTACCAAATTAAATATACTTAATGCAAATACTATAGAAATTATGATCTTCCTTAAAAACACATAATTTAAATTATAGTCTTGAGAAGATTTCAATGTAAGCTTAAATACTAGCGAAAAGAAGCGATAGAGAACGAACGAAGAAGCAAGAGATATAAAAGACTGTTGGTATGCCCAAGGAGGCTTTTTACTTAAAGAACTTGCATGGATAAGACTTTTTTGTTAGCTAAAAATTTTTCTGCACTTTTGTGAACGGTAAATGAAAAAAATATGGGAAATTCTGACCCAGAACAATGCGAGGGGACCCATGCTGCAGGATATAAAGTTTAGTTATAGAGATCACTAAGTCTGTGTATTCTTTGCATGTCGCCTTGATTTGACATACTATTACGTGTTAAAAAAAAAATCCGCTACGTAATTTTTTTTTGTTCTATCTTTATTTGGATAGCTTAGGGACCTTAGAAAAAATAAGCAAAGTGGCCTGAGAGTAAATTTCCTTTTATAGACGGTTGATACAGCGCTTATATTGTCATCAGAACGGATTAGACCTCGATTACCTCTATAAAATAAAAGATGTGTCACGCATGCTTACATTGATTCATTATCATTTTAAAAACTTTATGCCAAACAGTTTAGAAAACGTATTGAACGACACATAAGATCGTGTTAATAATAACTCAAATAATTTTATAATCATAGAATTTCCAGCCCCATAATTTCTAAGAAATAACATTATCTGATTATATTTCTCGACTACGAGTCAAAATAAGATTTGAAAGGTAGCAATAACCTCAATACAGTACAGCCTCAAGCGTTTAGTAAAAAGTGATCCAAACAAGCCATTTCCTGCATTCATTAGCCTTATCTTCCTTCGACTTGCTTTGTTATGAAGTTTTGTTTGTATTGATAATATTATATATAATATTTTTCTTTTTTTCATTATAATTCAATTAAATTATATACCAATTGACGACTCTTCCGATTCAATTCCAATTTCAATTCCAAAATGTCGTTTTCAGTAGTAATAAAATAGAATTGGTTATCATTATGGCGCTATCAACCAGCGTCTGACTGTAAACCTGATAGTTGTGGGGGATTTGATTCTCATTGTGGGCAATAAATATTTTTTTAATTGTTAAGTTCTGCCACTTAACATTGTCTCTAATTTATATGAGAATCTTAGCTAGCAAAAAATGAATTGAACTATAAGTTTAAATTTTTTTTTTCTATGATATACCAATAAATTTTCAATTTTCAAATTTTTCCCGTTGTTTGTACTGTAAGTTCTTACTTATTTTCATAAATGTGGGTCCACGGAAAATGCCCTATTTGTTTTGATAACGTCGTGAATTTCTAATAAATTGCATCAAAAATTATGCATAAATGCTCACAATATCTTTGGATCGCATTGAGTTGGAAACTTAATATTTCTGTATTTTAAGTACCGTAGACCTCAATATTTGAGTGATCTTGTAAGGGTTCCATTTTTTTTCTTTTGATATATGGAACTCTAGAAATTCAAAACTAAATAAATAATCAAACTTATAAAATTTTCTACTCTTGTTTGATAAACTACTATAACGAGGAAATAAACCAAACTAAAACAGAACCTGTAATGTGATTCGAAAAAATTACTTTTGTTTTAAACATTAACTCTTCAATATTCAATTAATTTCATTTGTATGAACGTGAGACTAATCGTTATAATACAGAATAGCTGTAAGTTTTAATTAAATTACTGCCATGTGTTTCTACTAAGTAAATTAAACGAGTATCGCGTCACACTTGTATGTAGTGCTGTACATATGTGTATCGAGTAAATGATTTGTGATATGGAAATACCTATTTTGTATTGTTATTGTAATAGTTTTTTAGGGTTCCGTGCCTCTAAATGTAAAAATTAAACTCTTATAGGATCATTTAGGTGTCGATGTGTCCGTCTGTCATGACCATTTATCTCAAGATTGCGCAGAGATGTCAAGCTAAAATTAACCCGCCATTGGTGACGTTTATGTTTGTGAGACCGGGTGTACCGAAAAAATGTTAACCTGCCTGTATAACTTTTTGACCTGCCGTCGATGCGTGTTGCAATTTAAAATAAATTCCTCACTTTACGTCCCCCTCAATTTTTTTCTCATTAACAACACCACGAACACATGCTCCAGAGTTCTGGCGCCACACCGGGCCATTGGACCAGCGTAACCAATTACGTAAGTAAATTATTCAAATTATAGATATTTCATAATATTCAATTATAGATATTCACGAACAAAACATTACAAACTATATTTGTAGTTATTTTAATACAAAATGAGTACATATGCTCGCTAGCTTAAGTTTGTCAATTTTTATAATTTTTGCTTTCCGTTAACCTGCAAATTTTTACGAAATCCTCGGTGGGCAAGTTTGTCACACTTAAATAATTATTTTTTATTAAAATTTTATCTTATGGATTCATACATAATATTATTTTAATACTAATAAAAATACAATTTTATTATTATATTTATTTCCATATTGACGTCATAAAGGACATAAAAGCAATAAAGACTTAAAATTTTAGATAATGCTTGCCTCAAACTGATGCTTTTTAAGTCACGTTCTACATTTAAATATTACCCGGCTATATTATTATTATTAATATTAAATGTAGATCTGACATGGCAAGATTTTAATACACTTGTAAACTTTTTAAAAAAAAATTGTAAAGCTTATAATAGATAGCTGACTCCGGATGATACGTTTCTATATTAATAACTATAGATACAGAAAATGAAATCAAATAAATCTATATATCCAATCAATCGTTTTTATGATATATTTTTAGCTTCACGCTGTATCTCGTAAATAGCAGGGTAGGCAGGAGTGGGGTAATCTAGTGTTAAAACACTACATTTCCATTAAGACACCCTTTCCCTACTTTCTATCGAATTCTCGAGGCATTATAGTCGAGTGGCGGAACTCAACGCTGCGCTTTACCTTTACCTTAGCAGAGCGAGGAAATGAAAATAGAAACAACAACCATTGCGTTTGCAGTCAAACGTCTATACCACTGCACCACGACGGCCTCCACAATTGTGTTAAAATTGTGATCAATTACGAGTCTACTGTAAAGGTACAAACAAATATTATTATTCATTCTTTTGTGAAACCAATCAAGGGGCTCTAATTGGCTCCAGTTCATCAGTGCTAATGGAAATGTTCGCAGTTGTGGAAAATTGACAAGATTGTTCAGATTGCTGTTTATTTTAGAAGAAAAATTGAAGGCAAATAACTAAGTCTATATTGATATTTGTCTTAAGTAACTGTATATTACTTGATTGATCATTTAGAAAACACTAACAAACATAAATAGTATGAAAAGCATTATAATATTTTTTTATTAAATATTGTATATAGCTCGATATTCCTCCCTCCAGATTTAGGCGGAAAGTTGAGAACGGAGTATTAAGACACTTCGTTCTTAACTTAACAGGTTCCCTCTGCGTAAAAACTGTATGTAAATGTATATGTAATATAGTATAAGAAAACCGGTTAAGTGAGAGAATTTCAGGACTGTAAATCGAAGGGAAGTATATTTTATAAAAGTTGACAAAGTTAAGTTTGCGGATGTTTGCGCATGTTTTGTATAAATTGAACTACACATATGCAATAATTTTATTTACGAAATATTTATAAATGAAAAAATTTTGTAGTTTATTTAATTTATTTGTTTTTTCCATTAACTCATTGTATGTGCCAAATTTCATAACTGAAGGTCCACGGGAAGTAAGTATAAGTTTTTATTATATAGGATTCATACAAATTAAAACTATCATACAATGTAGACCATTCCATTATATAATAGTCTTAAAAGATGAGGTAAACATATTCAACAGCTTCGTTAGCAACTAAGTATATACTTTAGAAATAGTAACGTAAACAACGCGCGTCGAGCCGATTTTAATATTAGCATTAAGTGTAAAATCTTTACTGCATCGTCGCTAATTCCTTGACATCAGAGAAACATATGCAAAATTTTGTTTATATAAATTAATAATTTTGTAAAGGGGTACACTAGACTCGATTAAAACCTTACTTGAATCATAAAATATAAAAAAGTAAAGATTTCGAGTCAACAATATATATTGCCAGTTATATGTTGCCTCCTCTCGTATTCGAAGATTCAATTATGTAAAATCCAAATTATCAATATCACTAAAAAGTCCTATATATTTATTATTTATAATATAGAATACTTATAATTATTTCTTAATAAGCACCTTTGCCAATTTTTCTTTTCGTAAGTACCCATTGTATAAACTGAACAAATTTATATTTTATTATTGAAAATACAAGAATTTGGCGAAGAACGGCGTTCCCCGGAAAGCGAAATCAAATATACAAGGCTACGGTTCCTTGAGGCACAGAAAATGTCAAGCATCTAAGTCAATGCAATCAAAAGGAGCATTTATGCATCCTTTTTGCTGCATTTTGTATGAAATTCACAGCTTTATCAATCCCTATAGGGTATTCCGTGAACCTACAGTTATGAAATTTAACTCAAAGAGATAATTTACAATACAAACCAATAAAAATTAAAAAAAAAAAATCAGTTTAAAAAATTTAATTATATAGAAAAAAAAAAATTACAAATTATATTTGTAGTTTACTAAGAACAAAATAAGCGCATACCTCTGCAAACTTATGTTTGTCAACTTTAGTCGCCGCGTAATCATTATATATTATATTAAAAAAAAATATTTAAAACAAATTTACTATTTTCATTTAAGAATCATGCATATGAGCAATGTATATGGTATACACTCATGCAAATTTAAGGTTTTTTTACTTTTTGTTAAATTGAAGTTCCCTTTAACCTACAATCATGAAATTGGTACAGAACCCTCGGTGGGCGAGTCCGTCTCGCTCTACAGTTATTTTTACTGTATGTTTAAAATGAATAAAATTGACATGTAATTACATATCAATCATGAACACCCAGTAGGCAGGTATAGAATAAGTGGACCGATGACCTGGTCCATTTTGATGGAAGCCACTGGATGCGAGTAACGTGGACCGTTTATCCAAAAACTGGATCAAAATCACTGTGCTGACGATAGTTGGTTTGCCAAAATCATTCCGCAAAATTAGGGGTCTATTAAGTCGTAAAAGATGAAAAATAAATTCATCAATAAAAACATTTGCAAAACGGAAATAATAAATAGTAGTGGCGCAGTGGCACAAAGTGTGACTGTAAAACCGACTGGTTGTGGGTTCGATCCCCACTCGAGGAGATGAAATATTTACTTAAATTTATATTTCCATTTCTTCGCTCTGGTGTCGAGGCAAAGCGCGGCGTTGAGTTCTGCCACTCAACACGCAATGCCTCCAAAAATTCGGCAGAAAGTGGGGAACGGAGTGTCTTAACACTAGGGTCCCTCTGCCTACCCTGCTGTGTGCGGGATACAGCGTGAAGCTAATTTAATTTAATTTAATTTAAGTTTCTATAATCTTAATATCAATTTCATATGTAAGTTTACAATTAATCTTAAATACTATTACTATAGAATTCATGAAGTTATTAAATCATACGACAGTGACACTTGATTGAAGCCCCAGGTGTGATATGAATGTCTGATGTTGAGATGAATGCGCGAGATTTCTAATTTACATGTTTCGGGGAATTTACATAATTATGTTATAAAATTCATAATGAACGAATTGCCTTTAGAATATGTAATGTTAATTTCGTATTAATTTGAAACAATTTTTGAAGTTTGATTAGATATAATAACGTTGGCGTAGTTAAAACATAACGGTACGTTACGAATTCTATTTTAACTAATGTATTTATAGAGCAATTTCTGTAAGTTTTGTCGCCACCTTAGTGCAGTGAGCAGTTTTTGATTGTATTCACGATAATTATGGGTTCAATTCCAATCCCATGAAATGAATATATTTTTAGGGTTTTAGGATCGCTTTATTGTTCGTCAATCTGTCTGTTAAGACTATTTATCTCACGATAGCGTTGAGGTATCGAACTAAAAGAATTATGAAACATTTATGTCTATGGTCCCTTGAACACAGAACAATGCATACTTCTAAGGCAACGCAATTAAAAGATACACGTATTTGAAAATTGTACTACCCGTTGACCTACAGTTCTGAAATTGGTACGGAACTCCCGGCAGGCGAGTCTAACCCAACTTAATAAAATAAAAAAAAAGAACGAAGCCTTGAGTTTTGCTACGGTCGAGTAGCGGAACTTAACACGTGCGTGATACTTCATTCTTTGCAAGAATGGAGAATGAAGTGTCTTGACACTGCGATCTCTTTATCATAATCTTATTTGTGAATAAAAAATAGACAAAATTCGAATCGTGATGATTACGAAACAGAAAAATATTTATTAAGATACTTGATGTTAAAAAACTTATAAGAATACCTGCAAAATTTGGTTTTTGGATAATTTCTTAAGTACCACTATTTTCTATATAAATAATTTCGTCATAGAGTATGGCAAACTAGATCGAAATCTTACTTGAGCAATAAAACATAAAAAATAAAGATTTTGAGTCTACCACACACATATATTTGGAAAATTCAGCTTGTCGAGCATTTTGTTTAATTCTAATGACGCCGACAGACAAACCACAGTTACCATATTGACCACTCTAGAAACGTCACTGACACCGGATGCCATTTTGAGTTTATTAAGTCCGATTCGCATATATTAGTGAAGTCTCGGATACGGTAATTTTTTAGTTTTTTTTCAAATGGACATTATTGCTGTGGACCTGGACTGTCTGGGAGGAGCGAGAGTAGCAGGCCCCTGAAGAAAAAGTACGAGCTTGATGGATGCTCAGGAAGGGTTGACGATCGCAGGGGAACGCACTGCTTACGCTATTCAGGTAAACTTGCGACCATTGGGCCTCGTTGCACCTGGGCGCAGACGTGCAATGTGATAGGACTGGCCTCGTCGCCTCTTACAGCGGCGGAGAGTGTGCTATGAGACTGATGAATGAGTTCTGTCTACGTACTGGGCGTTTGCGACAGCAATTGGATCGTCCGGATCTAGAAGGACGCTGCGAGGACATTGAAGAAGCGGATGTGGATGAGAAGCGTACAGCATCCAGAAGCCATACGGAGCTATTTGTTTTGGACCCTCTGAAGGAGGTCTATCTTGATGCGTGTCAGGTACATACATGTCCTTTATATAAAAGGACATGTACTGACTAACTGAGGTAAGACGCACGCACAGCCGTAACCGCGCTGGTAGAAACGTGATATTTGGACAGATGTTCATTTTCATAATCTGGACATCCACTAATAAAGGATTTTGAAAAATTTTAACCCTAAAGTGTTTAAATGGGGGTTGAAAGTTTGTATGCAAAAACATTTTAATCGGCGCCGATTTTTATAAGATTTGAAATTCAGATCCTTAAAAACATTTCATTGAACATGTATTTCATGGTTTCTTAGAATTCACCCCCTAAAGGTTCAAATAAGGGGTTGGAAGTTTATACGGAAAAATCTTTAAATCGGTACCGATTTTTATAAAAAATTAAATTCATATTGTTAAAAATATTTTATTGAACATGTGTTTCGTGGTTTTTTAAGAAGTCACCCCTATGGGCGCAAATTCGCGGGCGAAGCTGCGCGTGCATACTAGTGTATTATAATTATTCAACACATTGAACAATGCTATATTAATCTATAAGGTATAGATCTAATCTAATATTCCTTGAGAACCACATCCACATTCACCCGAGCGAAGCCTGGTTTTTATCTAGTATTTAAATAATTTTACAGCTTAGAAAGCCCATTTTAATTGACTTTCAAATAGGATAGAATTAGAAATATGTTAAAATAAATGACGAAAGAGTTACTTATGAAGTTATAAATTTTAATCAAAACACACATTTACTCAAATACGACAGTGCAGCCCATAAAAGTAATCATATTTTATATTGTATGTCGTTTACATATTCATTAACGAACATGAGTGGGTGTTAATGAATATTTTACAATTTTTCATTTAAATGCAATTATATTTTTATATTTATAGGTATTTGATGCCATTATGACTCAGTGGGACAGAGGCTGGCTAAAAACAACACAATGTATTCAATTCTGGGCGGAAGTGAAGAATGGCAGCAATAGGACAAAAAGTTTGAAGTAGCTTTTATTAAAATATTACACCTTGCCTCATAGCGTGTATAAGAAATCTGTCGTTTATTATCCAAAGATTCTTTCATTTATTAGCAATAAACAAATCCTATGTAGCTGCTGGGGAACGGAGTGTCTTAACACTAATTTCCCTCTGCCTACCCTGCTGTGTGCGGGATAAAGCGTGAAGCTGATTTATTTATTTTTATTTATGTAGCTGCCCTAGCTAGCGATAGCTAGATAAAATGCAGTACATAAAAGCTTTTATTTCCGTCACTCAACACGCGATGCCTCCAAAATTCGGCTGAAAATGGTGAACGGAGTGTCTTTACAATAGGTACTCTCTGTTTACTTTGATGTATACGATTTACAGCAATTTTTTTTTTAATCTTTTTTTTGTACACAATACATACAAAGATACACATGTATAGCGAGTAATAAATGATACTTTGTGCTCTTATGTCGTAAAGCGCGCTCTAGTTAGTAATTAGTTGTTCACATTTTATAACGTTTTTAGAATAAAAATGGTCTCTAGTGAAACCACACAATCGAGGTACTGCTTAAATATGATGAACGCTGCATACGAGCTTATGTTTTGCGAGTATGAAGTCGACAACGTTTTAATTAAAGGCTTATATTACATTTATTTCGATTTTTTTTTTTCAGAAACTTGACGTATATTTCAAATGTTACATACAGTTTTTAATTGGAAAAGTTATTAAAATTGTTGATGATTGAAATGTAAGTTGAGTTAAATAAAATTTTTAATTGTCTATTTTTTTATTGTAAATATTATGCGGGTGATGCCGCAATTTTGTTTACATTAACATTAAGACGTAAAATAGAAAATCCTGTTTATTATTCAATAGTGGTTATGCTTCAAGAATAAAATAAAAGTATAAGCTGTCCCTTTTATAGGAATAGGATAATGAGGACCCTCAAAAATTTTACTTCCTTTTTACAATTTTATAATATTTAAAAAAATCTGAAAATATAATATAAAATAATAAGCCTATGATCAGTTTTAGTTTCACAAATATATATTTAATTTATACCGTGAAAATAAACATAAACGTTAAAGGCTGTTACCCCATAACTCCCTTATTGTAAGAGTAAGAAACAAAAATTTACCATTTCAGATAAAAAGCAATACAATCATGTAAAACACAATTCATTAAAAGCCAGTACAGCTTTTCCATGTTTTACCGATAAGATCCTTTACGACACTGTCTTGTCATATTTTGAAAAATTATTATGACAGCGTGCTATGGTAAATATAGGTATACCTGATATGGTTACACGATATATATATGTTGCTTTAAAACTCTTGGTGTTCCTAAATAGAATAGAAACAAAAAAAGTAATTAAATTGAAAAAAAAAAAAAGAATATGAAAAATTAAGTTATTTTGCCCATCTCACTAGCTTTCATACGATTCTCTCAAATTGCACCAAAGTTCACAAAGAGTTATTATGGTACTCCTCCTGGCGTTCATAAATAAATAGCACAGTATAGAGTATCAAGAATAACGTTCTAATTTTAGTCTCCTTCCGTGATATTTGCTTTCGCGTATTTTTAACTTGGTGATTCACTTTTTGCTTTTTCTCAAAGTGCATCGCACTTGCAGTTAAAATAGACTCAGATTCGTATATAAGTGTCGTCCGCTAGGAATAAATTACTATCCCTCTCTAAACAAAAAAGTTTCAAATAAAATACTAAAGTAAAAAATATATATTTAATTCACGCTGTATGCCGCACAAAGCAGGCACAGGGAACCTAGTGTTAAAACAATCCGTTCTCTACTTGAGGCATTGCGTTTTTCTTGAGGCATTGAGTAGCGAAACTCAACGCCAAGCTTTGCCTCGACACCAGAGCGAAGAAATAAAAATATAAATTAAAATAAATATATCATTTCCTCGAATAGAAATCTGGCTTCATACTAACATACGCAAAATATTTTAATTATAAAATATTTTTATATCATTAAAGTTATTAAAGCCCAGTGTTCTACACTATCATGACTTTTTTGTTAGTTCGTGTTATGTCGGATACGTTATACATGCCGTCCTCTTAAAACTCGCTGTTGTTCGGCGAAACGCGATTTCGTTTTATACTCAATTTCACTAAGTAAAAATCAACTCAATTCTGGTGGAGTTATAATATAACGCTTAAAACTCATGGTTGTGGGTCAAAATTTTCAAAATATAAATTCTTTGAGCAGTGCTTAGCATCAATTAAAAACAATTTCAATAATTAAATTAATATAAAGACGTATCTAAAACATTTGAAATTTGAACAATAGTTAATTAAACAAATTATAACAGCAAATATGAAGTTCGGCGATAATGAAGTTTCAGTTGAATTTCAATTACTAATGTAAGAGATAAATGTTCCGGGTCTAATTGTTCAATTTTCTGAGCTTACGCAATTATGAACTTTCTATTTGGAATTAACTAGAGCGCGAGGAATGTTAAACTTTATTATAACAAAAGATCTTATTATATAGAGGCCAGTCGTGGCGCAGGGGCACAAAGTATATCAGCGCGACTGGATGTGGGTTCGATCGCCAGTCGAGGAAAATAAATAATTTCTTAATTAATATTTCCATATCTTAAAACACGGAACGCGAAAAATTCAGATTCAGATGACAGAAAGAAAGATGTTAAGATGCTCTAATAATATTTTTTAATACTCACTCAGTATCCCGCGTCCCGGAGTAAAGTCAACTCGGTATTAAATCCTGAACTTGGTATTAAGTTTGAAAATAAAAAAAATGTGTATTGAATGGTGAAACTATATGAAATTAATTCATTTTCGTGAGTGGGAATCAAAGCCAAACCACATTTCGCATTTAATAAATAAAAACTAAGCCAAAATAAAGACAAAAACTATTTGAGAAGATAAACAATTTACAGATCTGGCGATAAAGCTAAAATAAAATCTGCCCATAACAACATAATACCCACATGAAACGTTTCAATCAAGCGGTTCTATCTTTAGTAAAATCTTTTGTTATCGCTTGTCTAGACTTAACTAAGTTAACTTCAAAGGAAAATGCTGTTGACCTCAACTATATTTAAATTATTATTTGCAAAAACGCAGCTTGGCAATGTCGAAAGATTAATAATATAATATTCCATCATCGTAAAAGTTCAAACTCGATTAAAAATTAAATTTCAGAAGATACTGTACTTTATTTTCCATATTTAAAATATTATTTATATAACACAAAATTATAATAAACAGAAAATGTAATAGATAAATAATATAGGGGTGAACACATTAATATTTAAAGTAAATAAAGTAGTCACTCAACACGCAATGCCTCCAAAATTCGACAGAAAGTGGGGAACGGAGTTTCTTAACACTAGGTTCCCTCTGCCTACCCTGCTGTGTGCGGGATATAGCGTGAAGCTAATTTAATTTAATTTTTAAATAAAGTAGTGATGAAATTAGTTTCATCGTGAAGTCATTACCGGAAGAGTTTCTTATCTACAGGCTTCATCAGCAGACCACCTTTGGATAGTACCATATATTTCGTATTATCACCTTATTTGTGTTTAACCCTACGAGCGCAAGGTAAGAATTAAAACAAAAATGCGCTTGGCTGGCTTGGTATACCCGGAATAGTAAACTGATGTTTACTTCTATTTTGTAATTTAAGTGTCAAATAATATAAATAATTTATTATAATTATTTACGCTCGCTACGCTCCATTGCACGTTGGTAAAACTTGAGAGCGGACTTGTGTAAATTTGTCAAAGACCATGTCTGGGCACCATAGGTAGAGTACTGGGAGGATGCACATAATATTTATACTCCATCATAAAATTTATAAAAAAAAAAATCATCAACTTAAGATCTTGTACAGACAAAAATGACGTGTGCTTTACATAGATAGTTGGAATGTCAGCAAATGTATTTAGTCTTGCAGTTTTCCTTCGTAGGACTTGTTGTTATAATTTATCATACAATTTATTCCTGAAATATGCAAAACTGCATAGAGAATTGCCATTGACCATTGTTTTGTATTGTGTAAAACAAGATAATTGCTGCACAAATCGTCTACAATCTATCTACACGTTCCTTAATTTTGTTTTAAAACGTAATTATTTTAGGCTTCTGGTTTCCTTTTAAGCTATCAAGATTGTAGGATCAATATTATTATCACGGTGTAATGTGGACATCCAATTTATCCATCTTCGGTACTTGCGATACTAATGATAACCTTTTGAAAATCAAACGAGCTGTAAATAATATCTTGATCACTACCATATTCACAAGAGGTGGCTTCAGCTTCTTTGAAAAGATGTAATGTTTAATGTTCGTCTTACTACATTCTAGATTTAAAAAAAAATCAGCTTCACGCTGTATCCCGCACACAGCAGGGTAGGCAGAGGGAACCTAGTGTTTTTAGACACTCCGTTCCCCACTTTCTGCCGAATTCTGGAGGCATTGCGTGTTGAGTGGCAGAACTCAACGCCGCGCTTAGCCTCGACACCAGAGTGAAGAAAATGGAAATATAAATTTAAGTAAATATTTCATCTCCTCGAGTGGGGATCGAACCCACAACCAGTCGGTTTACAGTCGCAATTTGTGCCGCTGCGCCACGACTGGCCTCAGATCTAGATTCTAGATTTTTATCCAGAAAATAAAACGCAACAAAATGCATAAAATAATAAAAGGAAAATAAAAGGTGTTCCTTGAAATTCGTTGCCAGTAGCGTAAGATGGGTCTCACGGACCCGTTGACAACTTCAACCTCGTCCACACGGTTCGCCGGGCGCCACTTGACGGAAATAGTGGCATGTGACGCTTCTGTACCACCTCAAGCGTGTCAACTCCAATCTATTCTTATGGGTCTGGAGGTACCACGCCCAACCTTACGCTCGTAGGGTTGATTGCAATTCATGATGTTAAAAAAGAAATAAAGGTAAATGACATCAACATTTTAGATTTTTATCCCTATCACTAAAGTGTAATCTATATAGTCCTAATAAAAATATATAACAAATAGTATCCTAATATTAAAGTATCATATTAAACTCTTCACATTCTTGAGATATTCCATATATTAACACATACATATATATATATATTTTATTAACAAAAAATATGATTATACCAATAAAACTGATACAAAATGGCAATATAAATTTCTTCGATTTAATAACCTCTCGTATATCGTAGATATTGCTTTTTAGAAATAGAGAATGTACACAAAAAAGACGATTGCCACTTGAGTACATCAATCAGAGGAAATCCTGCCGCTGTTGGCTCTTAGATGTTTGCCTCTCTTCTTCAGCTTGTAAGTGGTCATTTAGAGACGATGAGTGCTAAATTGCACGATTGAAATTAACAATAATTGAAAAATACAAATTTCGAACAAGCTTAAATTACTTATCGTTTAAATATTATTTATTGATGCCAGTCGTGGCGAAGCCACTTGTGTCTCGAGTGTGTGACTGTAAACTCGACTGGTTGTGGGTTCAATCCTCACGTGGGGACATGAAATATTTATTTAAATTTGTGTTTAAATTTCTTCATTCTGGTATTAGGGCAAAGCGCAGCGTTGAGTTCCACAGCTCAATACACTATATTATAAATTCGGTGGCAAATGGAGAACGAAGTGTTTTAACACTAGGTTCCCCCTGCCTACCCTGCTGTGTACAGGATACAGCGTGAAACTGATTTATTTTATTTTAATTAAAAGGATATGGATTCGTGTTCGAAGCCACAACTATCATGACAGATATCAACGTAGTTATAACGACGTAACAGCATCATTCTTTACAAGAACAAAATGTCTTTTATTTTTTTTCACAAAACAATATGTTACCTCGTGTTTTCGTGGCCACGTTTTTCAATCACTTACAATCTGCTTTATGCTGTGCAATATAAAAGATTCTAGTAAAAACCAACAATAAAAATAAAACTTCAAACTTCAGTTTTTATCTATTTTGATTGCATGTGTCCTGCGTATATACTTTTTTTATATTAATAATTGATCTTTGTTATTGAACATTTTTAGAAATTTACGTGTATTAAATTATAAATGGCAGCGTTGAGTTCCGTCATTCAACACGCAATGCCTCCAGAACTCGGCGTTTTAATATAAAATGGGGAAGTGTTTTAACTCTACGTTCCCTCTGCCTGTCCTGCTGTGTGCGGGATACATCGTGAAGCTGATTTTTTTTTAGAACATCACAAAATATAAAATTTGTTTAATAATTATTATCATAAGGTACCTCATTTAATTATAAAACCTTAGTAATTATAAAAACTATACATAATTTCTTTCATGCATGATATTTACTTTGTTTTGATATTCAATTGTCGTGACTTAATAAAAAAATGTTAGAAAAATTTCTAATGAAAAGCAATATGCAATATAGGTGTTGTAGTAATATAATAAATACATGAAGTCGGTCGTAGAGCAGGCATCATTTGACTCTAAACACGACACGATTATGAGTTCGATTTCAAGATGGGAAAATGAAATAATGAATATTTTGTTTTCTTTGCTTTGGTATCGAAGCAAAAGGGACACGTAGAGTTCCGCCTCTCAACACGCAATGCCTCCAATTTGGCGGAAAGTGGGGAGCGAAGAGTCTTAACACTAGGCTCCCCCTGCCTACTCCGCCCGATATATAATGGCGTATGAAAATTAAAAAATACAAACATACTACAGAGTAAATAAACTACAACATATAAATCACGTTCAATTGCAAGTTCACTATAAAACATAGACATTTATTTGTGAAGTTGAAGATGGAGTGGGATTTATTCCGTATCGTTGATTGATATATAGGAAACATACCATAATACACTAATAAACTTACATAGTATTTACGCGATAGGTATTTTTGTTTTTAAGACTTCTATATGTTTGGTCTTTCGCCAGATTGTAACTGAAACTTTTAAAATATTGTAGATACTTCAAAATGGTTTTACATGACTAAATTTAGGAAGATATTCCCTAATATATCAGTTTCACGCATTATCCCGCACGCAATAGTAAGATAGGCTGAGGGAGCCTAGTGTTAAAAGACTCCGCTCGCAGGATTCCACCGAATTCTGAAGGCATTCAATGTTGAATGGCGGAACTGAACGCCACACTTTGCCTCGGCACCATAGCGAAGATATGAAAATAATAAATATTTCATTTCCAGAATCCAGAACCTGTTTACGGCCATACGCTTGTGCCCATGATCCAAGACTGGCCTCATTAAAAATTTTATATAAAATACTTATTAAGTAATATAAGAGAATGATTTATAACATATTAGAAACGGCCTTTCATAAATTTCCTTTATAAGTCAATAAAATTACGTTGTGGCTTGACGCGAAATATAGACGTGAACCTATTACGAGGCAATAGAGAATACACTCCCTTTTCAAGTATAATACATACATATGTACATTATAACATTATAATAATTAAATCAGTTGTATTTCTTAGTTACCCGCTTGATCTCACACATCTTTACACTACTACACCTATGTTTATAATTAATTTCCCAGAGTGAAAATCGAACCCATAACCATCGCGTATCCAGTTAGCTGCTATCCCCATGTGCTACGGTGGTTTCGTACTATAAATAAATAAATATCTGTCAAAATCATGACTAGTAAAATTTCTGTTTAAAAATCTCTTTCATTATTTTTAGGGTTCCGTATTTTTTAAGTAAAAAAGAAGAACCCCTATATGATCACTTTCTTTTCCGTCTATCTGTTTGTCAGTATGTCAAGAGCCTTTATCTCAAGAACGCTTGGATATATTAAATTGAAACTCAAGTCATATACTTATGATTTTCTGAAAAAAACTTATTTCTACATTTATTGTAAAAAAAAAGATTTGGCCTTTTAAATAGTATATATACTAGTTCAGGAAATAATAGCCTTAAAAGGGGGGCAAAATTTAATATTAAAACCGCCAGATCAAGTGAGATATCAGGTAAGCTTGAAAATCGGACCTTCAATTTTTGTACGGAACCCTCGGTGGCAAATCTAACTCACACATGTATTCACACTATTCCACTATTATATTTAGTCTATTACTTTATATAAATTGAAACTTTACAGTATAATATTAGTTTAGTATCCATTGTCATAATATTTGCATTTGCAAAACAACGATGGACGCAAATACCAGTAAAACTAATTCTACTTTGTCCGCAAATTTAAATATTTGTCGTTTCGGACATGTTGAAGGTAATTTAGATCATAAATGGAGGGATTGGAATTAGATGTTTTTTTTTAAATGGGGTAATCTGTGTATATGAAGATCCAAAACTTTAAATCAATATAAAACTAAAAAGAAAATAAGAAAATTAAAAAAAATCCAATTATAAAGGATTATTTTATTGTGTAGTTTCATTTTAATTCAATTTCCAGTTTCTCATTGTTTGCAATTAATCTATAAAAATAAAGATATATATATGTTGATGCCACTGTGCGGTTAAAATAAGCTGAATGTACAGGCGTTGACCATGGGATTTATCCATTCTCCAAGTTATTTAATTTGTCTGTTCAAGTAAAATAGAGTGCGGCGTTGAGTTCCGTCAATACACGCAATATATCTGAAATGAGTAGATTGTAGAGGTAACTTAACATTTGGTTATACATACCTATTGAATGCTTGAAAAAAACATAAAAATTATAATAAAACGAAATACTAACTGACTACTAAAACACTCTCTAAAAAGTACAAAAGAAGGAAGTATAAACTATTAAAAACTTACCAAATATTAAATAAACAACTTACCTTATACGTATTATATTTTAGCGTATTTTTATACGTCATACTGATAGAGATATGCTTAAAGGATAGACGTGATTGTATATCAGTTTAATTTTATTTTATCAAGTTATTGCAAGCAAAGCTATAAGAAACAGCTGTTTTTGTTATTTTTGTTCACATATTTGCTAAAAAAAGTTCTTTCATTTGATATTCCATAAGATACCGCATTTTTTTTTCTTTGGTTAAGTTTCCT
This sequence comes from Heliconius charithonia, assembly GCA_030704555.1. Lineage (NCBI taxonomy): Eukaryota > Metazoa > Arthropoda > Insecta > Lepidoptera > Nymphalidae > Heliconius > Heliconius charithonia. The sequence continues at coordinate 5,811,511 of CM060812.1, forward strand.
AGAGGGCGCTATCGTCAATTTAACGTCATGTAGCCCATAACCCAGCGGGCGACTAAGAGGCTTCTACCGACACCTCATTGGTCTAATTATGATAACTTTCTGAGTTATGAGGTAACTGATGAACATCCATACCATTATACAAGTCAAAATCATAACCCTCCTTTTTGCTTCGCCGTAGTCGGATAAAATAAATACTCACTATGCTAGTTAATATGCATAGTAATTTCTCAGCTGAAGTTTGTTGTACTTATTTACGAATCGATCAATGTCGTAGTATGCTACGATCCATTACAATTTCCATATGATATAATGGTGGATATATATAAAAGAACTTATATTTTAATAGTATACAGTGTTATTGATATATATATATATATATATATATATATATATATATATATATATATATATATATATATATATATATATATATATATATTTAAATAGATATATATAGTTATTTTGATAAGTTTATCAAAAAATGTTTTTAAAAATAAACCTTACATCCTCAACAAAAGACGCTTAGTTAAGTTTAGTAGACACATTTTACTTTAAAAAAATATGTTCTTGTAAATAAAAAATATATAATTATCTAAATTTTTATCAAAAATTGTACTCTTCATCTAATTATTATATAACACAGTGAATACATTAATAGAAAAAATACACACGAATGTGGCAGGCAGACGGAAGTTTGAGACACTCCGATTCCCGTTTTCCGTCAAATTGTCCGTGTTGAGTGAAGAAAGAGCGAAGAAATGAAATTATCGATAAATTATTCCTCCCGAATGGGGATCGAACCTAGAACCTATCGTATTTACAGTCACACTTTATGCCACTAAGAGCCTCTTCAATATATGGAATACATTAACAGTATTTTTCAAAATGTCTACGTTATTGCCTTCAACTATCAGAGATACATTAGTCTAATGGGGTAGGTCCGCAACTCACGTTATTTATCATCATCCCTTACCCGCCTAAAATTATACCAATATAGATAATTTGCCATAACATTTATGATTCCGCTATTTTACGCCTAATTTATTTTAATCGATGCTAGAGCAAAGAAATGAAAATATTAACAAATAACTCGTTCCCCTAAAGGAGGTCGAACCCACAACCATCGCATTGACAAAATAAATTACAGCATTTTTAAAAAATGGCAACATTATTGTCATCGACTATTAGAGATAGATTAGTCTAATGTCTACAACTCGTTTTATCCATCCATCCATCCATCCATCGATTCATCCATTAATCCATACATCCATCCATCCACACATCCATCCATTCCATAACCGTCGCTTACTCTGCCTAAATTTATACCAATACAGCTAAGTTCCCATCACATTTATGGTTCCGCTATTTCACGCCCAATTTGTCTTAATCATCTTAAATGAAATTACTGCCCCAGAATGCAAATATGCTGGTGATTAAATCTTAAATAAACTTTTATGATTTCGTTTCTTAAAATATATTCTTATATTCATCTTTTGTGATTTTAAGGTTATATATTTATATATATATAGGTTTATATAATATGTTGGTAAATAGATTTTTTTTAAATAAAAGGTTGAAATCAATGATAAATGGGAGAAGTTACTTCAATGTTTTCTTTTTCTTTAATGGTTAATTGATATTAAATGCACAATAGATTAACTTTTTTTATAAAGTTTAAAAAAGACACACAGACTTTCCAAATTAGCTTCACGCTATATCCCGCACACAGCAGGGTAGGCAGAGGGAACCTAGTGTTAAGACACTTCGTTCCCCACTTTCTGCCGAATTTTGGAGGCATTGCGTGTTGAGTGGCAGAACTCAACGCCGCGCTTTGCCTCGACACCAGAGCGAAGAAATGGAAATATAAATTTAAGTAAATATTTCATCTCCTCGAGTGGGGATCGAACCCACAACCAGTCGTTTTTCAGTCACACCTTGTGCCACTGCGCCACGACTGGCCTCTTTCATTTTCCATAATTTCACAATTTAAATAAAACGAAACACAAACAAAGCAAAAAACAAAACCACATCCAATTATAAACATAAGTCAAAATCTAATATTTCTCGATATATACATTACAGAGTAAACCAAAAAGTTTTCATATAAAATATGAGAGTATACAATAGAAGAAATATAAACCTAAGGAAGCCAGACGCGGTCACCCAGGGGGTATGCAATTTACCGTCTCGCTTGCCCGATTTTATTATAAGGTAGTGCATCGTCTAAAACAAAATATATTTTTGTAATATATATCCGGCATTTCCTTTCCGATCCATTTGTGGCTAACTAACTTTGAAGGAGGCCAGTCGTGGCGCAGGGGCACAGGTGTGTGGCTGTAAACGCGACTGGTTGTGGATTCGATTAACTACACTAGGAAATGAAATATTTATTTCAATTTTTCGCGGGTGTTGAGACAAAGCGTGACGTTGAGTTCCGCCATAAGTGGCGAAACTCATTATTGTTCGTAGAATTCGACGGACAGTGAGCAGCGGAGTGACTTAACATTATTCTCCCTCTACCTACTCTGCTACACGTGGGACACATCGTGAAGCTGCTTTCCCAAAAAAAATATGAAATCGGGCGAATATAACCTCAAGTTAGTAAACCAAAAAAAGTATTATTTTCAAATAAATTTATCAGACCTTGACTATCATTACATACGAGTATATGATTAGATACGTAAGAATTTACGTTTAGTTCACTAAGGGCCGGTCATTTTAACCTTGACATTTTATAGTATGTAATTATAGTAACATATTTTTATATAAATCTTCTTTTATCAGCACCCGTCATCTCTATTGGAATATTATTTATTTATTTACAGTACGCTTATCGTGTGCATACTAAAAGAACGAATTAGAAGTTATTTTATTCGATTTAAAGATTAAATGTATCAAAAATCTATTGTAAATCAAAAAGTGAAAACTATATTAACTATACTATAATAAAAAACATTTATTACGAATAAGGCTTTGAGGCCAGTCGTGGCGCAGTGGCACGAAGTGTGACTGTAAAACCGACTGGTTGTGGGTTCAATCACCACTCGAGAAGATGAAATATTTACCTAAATTTATATTTTCATTTCTTCGCTCTGGTAAGAGGTGAACGAACGAAAGAAACAGAACTAAGAACTAGGTTCCCTCTGCCTAACTTGCTGTGTGCGGTATACAGCGTAAAGCTGATTTTGAATTTTTTTTAATACGAATAAATTAATATTAACTTTGCGTCCATCATGGCTTATTGGGACAGCGTGTGACTGTAAACGCGACGGTCTTGTGTTCAATTCTCGTTCCTTGCTTAGCGTTGAATATCGCTACTCATCACGCTTTGTCTTAGAAATTGGGCAGAAAGTAGAGAACGGAGTTCTTTAACACTGCTTTCCCTCTGCACATGCGGGACAGCGTGAAATAAAGTAAAATAAATTTTATATCGTTCTCTATTTTAATCTCTCTGTTTTATCTCTCTATTTTAACAATAAATAATTTGTATCTAACTAAGCTACGGTCAATATATAGGTACATGTTTCTGTTAATCTACTGTTCAACCCCTTTGTACGTGCGCGCGTACGTGCTGGGGGTCCTCGTGGTTAACGTGACCTTCCTAGAACCATCGATATTGTGTCTATAGTGGCCGTAGGTAGGTATGTATTGAATATATTTATTTTTTGTCATTTTATTAGCATTATATTATTGATTTTGCTTCACACTGTATCCTGTACGCAGTAGGGTAGGCCGAGGAAACCTAGTATTACCACACTGTTCTCCACTTTCCACCGAGTTCTGGAGGCATTGCGTGTTGAGTGGCGGAACTCAACGCCGCGCTTAACCTCGGCACCAGAGCGAAGTAAATATTTCATCTCCTCGAGTGTGGATTGAACCCACAACCAGTCGGCTTTACAGTCACACTTTGTGCCCCTGCGCCACGAGTGGCCTCAAGTATTTGCCCTCCGCTACAATAACGTATCTTTCAAAATTAAATCAGCTTCGCGCTATATCTCGTAAACAGCAGGATATGTAGGCAGGATCTAGTGTTAAGGCACTCCGTTCTCCGTTTCCCACCGAATTATATAGATATATGAAAATATTCATTATTTCATTTCCTCGAGTGGAATCGAACTCATAACCTGTCGTGTTCAATAAACGCTTGTTGTGCCACGACTGCCCATAATAAAAACTTAAAACTGAAAACACCGAAGCAATGGCCTCGTAAAATTTGCTAGTAAACTTTACTTCTAAGATAACGTCATCTAAGAAATAAATAAATTATGTAAAACCCCTTACCTAACGCTCTGATGTTTATTGCATTTCACCCCATTGAGGTGAACTAAGTCGGTGAACTTTTCAATGTACGTATGTACGAGCCGTTATCGACTGTTTGAATAATATATAAATGTTAACTTTATAGACATTAATGTACTATGTTAAGATTTAAAGATTAAATTAAATCAGCTTCACGCTCTATCCCGCACGCAGCAGGGTATGCAGAGTTTCTGTCGAGTTCTGGAAGTATTTCGTGTTGAGTGGCGGAACTCAACGCCGCGCTCTGCCACGGCACCAGAACGAAGTAATGAAAATATAAATGTAAATAAATATTTCATTTTCTTTAGTGGGAATCGAATCCACAATCCGGCGGTTTTACAGTCACACTTTGTGCCCCTGCGCCATGCCTGGCCTCTCATGTATATGATATGAAAGAAATATTTCTCGTTTCCTTTTATATTTTCATGTAAATTTCTCAGAATCTCGCAACACAACACACAATTCTTCTAGAATTCGGTGGAAAGTGGGGAACGGAAGTATCTTAATGGGAACGAAGTGTCTTAACAGTCGGTGCAGAATAAAGCACACAAGCCAAGAAACAAATCTCAATTTTAAATTTAAAAAAAGTATGCTTTAATTAACCCTCTTTCCATTGTTTTGGATATTAGTTTAAGTACTAATTAAACTGTTTATGATATTTATATTTATGCTTATAAGGCCGTCGAGATGCAGCGGTACAGTATCGGAATGTAAACAAGACGGTTGTGGGTTCGACCACACTCTCGAGAAAATGATTAATGTTTAGTTTTTCGCTCTGACATGAGGCCAAAGCGCTATATTGGATTCCGTTACTCAACATTCAATGCTTCCCAAAATTGGATGGAAAGTGTGTAATAAGTTCCCTCGCCTACACTGCTATATACGTAAAACAGCGTGAAGCTCAAAAATATTTTAAAAAAATATAAATTTAAAAGTGAAAGTGAAAAAGTGAGAGACCTAGCTGTCTTTCACTTTAAAATTATAATCAAATTTAAAATCTTTACTAAGTTGGGTAGAATTTATTTAAACCAACGTCTACGAAAAGGAGGTTATCAATTTGACTGTATTTTTTTATGTTCACTACCTCAGAACTTTTGACTGGGTGAACCAATTTTAATTTTTTTATTTTTTTTTATTTGGCATATTTCTACAATGGTATCTGTGAGAAAATCACATAAATCTTAAATGGACAAATAACTCAATATCACGCCAACGCATTCCGAAGATTCTTTGTTTTTTTTGGAAAGGATACATTTCAAGGATAGGTTGGTGAAAGCTTGGTTATGTTCGGATTATTGTATCCGGTTGTACAAGTTCTTTTTTTTTCATTAATAAAAAGTCAAATAATACAAACAGTCCTAGTAATATAATATTGTAGTAAGGTTGTTGTAGCATTAGCTAAATACGGACTACAAAAATTATATATTTTTTTTTATTATTTTATTGTTTTACTTTATGTTAAGAAAATTTGTTTTTCACTTTTCAGTGTATTGTTTGGACCTTAAAATTAATTAATCAATTGTAGTAAACGTGCTTATATTGACTAAAGATTGGTGCTTTTCTATGAAAAAGCGCCATTGTGTCAACACGCATTGTCTGGACATCGCCGACAGTATGAGGTGTGTCACTTTGTCGACTCATTCACTATGCAAGGGAAATAGCGTGCTATTTTAATTATGATTCTGTAAAAAAACATATACAAACCTTCTTCTAATTTAAAGTCGGCAAAAAAATGTTTGACATATAAATTAATTAATGAAAAATAAAAACCATTCTTAACAAAATTTTATCATTCAAATAAAATACAGTAGGTATAAAAAACAACTTCTGCAATTCTTTTGGTAGGAAGAGAAATCCCATTATGTATGGTTCTTTTGCTAAAATAACATACTAATCTAATATTAGATACGGCTAAAGTCAATTAAATTATATAATTTAAATTTATAAATGTAAAGTAAAATTTGATTGCATATGTTTAAGCACGGCCACTGCGCTACAATAGCGTGAAACGTAATATTATACTAATTAGATCCAGATAGCTCACGTCAAGCTACGACCAAAGCAACTAGCGACAGTATTAAATTCCTACTAATATTCAAATAACAAATGTGTGTGTTATAAATGCTTAAAAAAACGCTATCGGCGTTTAGTTACGCCACTGAAAGTTTTATTTTTTAATATAATTTTTTACTTATCATTTTTACTTTCATATTTTTATATTTAAATTTCGTCAGCTTTGAATGTGTTTGATTCCGGGATTTTGTAAATCGTACTTAATCGCTACATTCGTAATTACATGTTTCACTTATAAAGTATCATTTAAAATCCAAAGCCAAACTTTTTCATAATGAGAATAAAACTATTTTATATCTGAGTGGGAATCGATTCCGAAACCATCGTTTAAAATGCATTTATTATTTTATAAATAAAAAATATTGACGATTTAAAAATACTTATTTAAAGGCCGTCGTGGCGCAGTGGCACGACGGCATATGGCTGAAGACCAGACGGTTGTGGGTTCCCAGTCGGGGAAATGAAATATTTATTACTAGCGACCCGCTCGCGGCTTCGCCCGCTTAAACCACAGAATTATTTACTTAACACATTATATACTTAACACATAATATGTGCGTTTCTTCACGATAATCTCAGAAACGGCTTAAATAAAAATAAATCAAAATCAGCTTCACGCTGTATCCCGCACACAGCAGGGTAGGCAGAGGGAACCTGGTGTTAAGTCACTCCGTTCCCCACTTTCTGCCGAATTCTGAAGGCATTGCGTGTTGAGGGGCAGAACTCAACGCCGCGCTTAGCCTTGACACCAGAGCGAAGAAATAGAAATATAAATTTAAGTAAATATTTCATCTCCTCGAGTGGGGATCGAACCCACAACCAGTCAGTTTTACAGTCACACTTCGTGCCGCTGCGCCACGACTGGCCTCAACCGATTTAAATACTTTTTTTGTTTGTATTTTGGCAAACTGTCCTTAAATATTTAGTATTAGTTTTATTTTAAGCAGCTTCATGCTAGTCAGAGGGAGGAACCTAGTATTAAGACACTCCGTTCCCCACTTTCTACCGAATTCTGGAGGCATTGCGAGTTGAATGGTAGAACGCAACGCCGTGCTTAACCTCGATACCAGAGCGAAGAAATGGAAATATAAATTTAAGTAAATATTTCATCTCCTCGTGTGGGGATCGAACTCAGAGAACCAGTCGGTTTTACAGTCTCACTTTGTGCCGCTGCGCCACGACTGGCCTCAACTGGACTGGACTTTATTTTAATCAGTTCACATAAAGTTAAAACCAGATCCACGCTTTATCCCGCCCTTAGTAGGGCAACTTAGTGTTAAGATAATGCGTACGAGTATTGCGTACCTAAAGAATTTAAGCAAGATACATCAACAGTGAAGACGTAGGTTTTTTGTTTTATGTATAATATAGAATAATATATTCTATAGAGGAATCACACATTCTTTTTATTCAGTTTAGTAAATACATTTTTTAGAGGTTACTCTGTACTAAAATGGCATGCAACTCTGTTCCCGCATTTACGTTCCTGATATATCGATATAAATAATAGAAATACAAAATATAGGAAGGAAACACAAATGCAATTATATTGCCTTTTTTCTTTTTTTCATACTTGAAACGTATTAATAAATTACATATTATGTATTACATACAATTAATTTCTTTTGAATATAACACTAAGTTTAATCAGCTTCACGCTATTTCAACAGATAACATAAGATGACATTAAAATGTATTGACATCACCACGTGATCCGTCTAAACACAATATAAACTTTTATAAACTATGAACTCACAATCAGAATTTACTTTCCAAATACATATACTTTTTATTCTACACATCGCCATATGAGCTAATCCCGTAAAATATACCTACTGTATTATGTTTGTTAATATCACCAACGTTGACGTTTAAAATAATAATTATGGTAGACTGAACAAATATTGATTATACTTCTTTTTTTAGCTTCACGCTGTATCCCGCACACAGCAGGGTAGGCATAGGACACCTAGTGTTAAGACACTCTGTTCCCTACTTTTCTCGGAATTCTGTAGGCATTGCGTGCTGAGTAGTGAAACTCAACGCCGCACTTTACCTCGACACCAGAGCGATGAAATGGAAATATAAATTTAAATAAATATTTCGTTTCCTTGCGTGGTCATCGAACCCACAACAGTTACACTTTGTGCCCCTGTGCAACGAACGGCCTCAATTTACTTTCTTCTTTTAAAATGTGGTTAAATGAAATGAAGTCGTAATTTAATTATGTCAGATTACTATTAACCGACTTCTTAAAAGGGTTCATCAATTGGACTGTATTTTTTATCCTTGTTACCTTAGAACTTTTGATTCTATGAACCGATTTTAATGATTATTTTTTTATTTGAAAGCTAATGCCTCCCGTGTAGTCTTATTTTAATTTAGTTTATATCCAACAATGGTATCTATGAGAAAATCATATAAATCTCAAATTTACATTAAGTATATGCACGACAAATGAACGTATAAGTCAATATCAATTCAACCGATTTTAATGATTATTTTTTTATTAGAAAGGGTACATATAAGGGGTAGTTTGGTGAAAGTTTAGTTAAGTTCAGAGTGTGAAATCCGGTTGAAATTGAAGAAGTCGATTTTTTTTATTAAAAAATATAATTATGTCATTTTTTCTACAAAAAATTCTTTATACTCCATGATAAAAACTATCCTATAAGTGGCATTAGGCTTTGAACTATTACCATGCCAAAATTAATTTAATTTCATACAGTAGTTATCGGTATTTTAGGTAATTTATATTTTTCAGTTTTTATTTTTTTTAAAGGAAACTATCATGAAATTCGGAATGAAACCCAAAAAAAATGTACCTTGAGACCTTAGGCTAACACTATGCAAAAATTCATCAATTTCTGTCAGGTAGTTTTTGCGTGATTGACGCACAAACAAACCGACAGACAGACAGACAGACAAGAATTCTGCTGAGTGGTTTTTTAGGTTCTATAATCGACATATTAACCGACCTAATTTTTATTTTTTTTATATCTCTCATGTACAGAATTGACTTTTCTATCCTTTTGTTATATAAGGAGATGAGGCATTGAGTTCTGCCACTCAGCACTCAATGACTTGAAAATTCGGCGGAAAGTTAAAAACGGAGTATCGTAACACTAGTTTCTCACGTTTCTGCTATATGTTTCAGCCTGAAGCATTTTTTTTATATACTTTTTATTTAAATATCGAATATATATATTCGTTTCTTAATAACATTTTATATTAAAAGCATTTTTCGTTTCAACTCCAAAATCAATCTCATCTTGATTCATTCCGGCATTTCCATCGAACTGTCAATTAGTATTTGGCTGCCAGCTATATTGGTACTGCGCTTAGATAAAGCAGAATAATTACATCCCTAACGCCAAAAACTGACAATATTCGTGTGTTAATATTTTTAATCCACGATTCTAAGAGAAAATATAAAGAAAATCGATTTTTATGTCGTTTTAAAATTACAAAAGAAATTGTTTTTTTTTTTGGTCAAATGTTTTGATTGGTTATGTCATCGGGAATTATATTTAAAAATAAGATTGTATGAGTATCGTATCGCAAAGGTTCAAAAGATAACTTAGACCAGAGTCTTTAATATAGCGGAAAGGAGAGAAAGGAATGATTTAGCTCTAACTTCTATATGCCTACGCAAATATGCAGTTTAAAAAAAATAACTTCACTATTACATTTAAGTTTTACAGTGTTTAACGACTACGCAACGGCGCTCTCATAATATTGACCATGTGTTATTACAAAAATAAATGTAGGCATCTCTGCTTCCAATCTAAAAACGCATCTTAATTCATTCTATGACGTATTCTTTATAAATATAGAAATGGTTCACCTATAAATACTGGTATTATATATTTTTAATCTTACCGTTAAAGTAAGGAGGTCAGTCGTATCGCAGGCGCAAAGTGTGACTGAAAACGCTCGAAAAGGTTTTGGGTTCGATTCCTACTCGTGAAAATGAAATATTTAATATTTTCTATTCTTCGCCTTAGTGTACAGGCAAAGGAAGAAGTAGTACATTAGAAGAATCCGCCTTCTTTAGTTTGTTTATCTGTAATATACAAAAACCAAAATACGATGTGCTTTGTTTGTTCTAGCATTTACTATAGTGCTCTTAGGTATAAAATATTCTATATTTGACTTCACTATGTAATTGTTTTTAGCTATACCGCGAAATGCTTTCCAGTAAACGCTGCGCTATGTCGGCGCTATAACGAGGAAATCCAGGAAAAGAAAGAAAAATAATTAAGAAAAAAATGTATAAAACTTGACCGTAGCGGGATTCAAATTCGCGCTTCTTGAAAACTAACCACACAGCCATACGTTACAACTTATATATGTTGTCAGCATCTCTCTCTGTAGGGAGATTTTTACAAATTTCCGCTACTCGAACATAATTTAGAACTATCGTTTGGCAGAGAGAATATTATTAAATCAGCTTCACGCTGTATCCCGCACACAGCAGGGTAGGCAGAGGGAACCTAGTGTTTTTTTTTTAGACACTCCGTTCCCCACTTTCTGCCGAATTCTGAAGGCATTGCGTGTTGAGTGGCAGAACTCAACGCCGCGCTTAGCCTTGACACCGGAGCGAAGAAATGGAAATATAAATTTAAGTAAATATTTCATCTCCTCGGGTGGGGATCGAACCCACAACCAGTCGGTTTACAGTCACACCTTGTGCCGCTGCGCCACGACTGGCCTCAAGAATATTATTTATTGCCATTTAAGAATTTCGACGTATTTTACTATAAAAATAATTGATACAACGTTAAATATATTTATTTCATGATATTTATTTACCATAAATGTGATACAAAATACGATTATATCACGTTTTACGTCTTTACTTAAATTATCGGAAACGCTAAACTAAAATGATAATTCAATATTGATGAATAATATCGAACATCCGTCTGTGAATCGATGATGTATGCAACTTGGAATCTGAAATTAGTTCCTGTAATGTATCATTTTCTGGCATTAGTATATGTTTGAGAAGTTTAATGCAGTTAGCACATACGTTAAATATATATTATATTACAAGAATGTAAAAGATTTTATTTAGAAATTTTTAACTTTATATTATAATTTTTTTTTCAGTTTTACGCTGAATCGTGTGTTGAGAGGCGGAACTCAAATCGGAGCTTTTACTTTGCTATCAGAACAATAGAACGGAAAATATTAAAAACATATAATATAATAATTCATTTCCCCGAACGGGAATCAAACCTACAACTTGTCACGTTAACAAACACACGCTTGTGCCACTGCGCCACGACTAACCTCTACACGTAGTAATATATTTTCAATAAAATACATAACATTGTACTCGACGTATAAATCAAACTTGGGACCGCAATACAAACGTCTTGGATGTCACTATAATGGCCAATTAATGCTGAAAAGGGAACCTCAATGATTTATAACAACTTACCTGAATTGTAGGTAAAAAATTTCGTTGTCGACGTTACTAGAAGTCTCGAGACGATATGTCTATTACATACATACACTTACAAACACTATTTACTATGTAGGCTACTGAGTAAACTTTAAACTAATATATGACTGTTTATCCAAACTTGGTCCACACACAAGAGTCTAAAATTAGTTTAAAAGGGATAGGTATAGATGATATGAAGTTTCAGTTACTTTGATATCAAAGGAGTTCGAAAATAAGTCACTCGATTGGCCCAACAGGTATATATTTACACAATAAAATATTTTTTAAACTAATATTTTCAAAAAGACGATAGGTAAGAAGAATATAAGTGAATATTTATATACACAATTTTCACACACCAATTGGTTTCGTTTGTTTTACGTTCGATTGTATCCAGAGGTAAGTTTTTACAATGTGATATCACGAGCGGGAACGGCGTCCATTTTCCCCATGAAAATATATATTTACGTAGATGCGACCGGCGATGTTTTAACACGGTTGCACTGATGAAACACATCCGCACGCCGTGCCGCCCGACCGCGGACTGAAAGCTTTTCCTACTTCAGAAATTGTCGCTCCTTGACTGAAAAACTGAATACATCACCTAGTGGTTTTTACATGAGAGTGAAAGAGATGGATGTATTTGTCAATCGCGTCTCTTAAGCCATGCTTGAATCCCAAAAGGAAATATGAAGGTGTTAATATCAAAATAAACATGCACCAACTCGACTGAATCTGGTAAGTAATATTTATTTTCCAGTCATATGCAAAATGCTGTGGATTCATTGTATGAATCCATTTTTCATGGTGTTTTATAGAATAGATGTAAAGGTTAATGGCCGTGGGTAATGCTGTTGATATAATATAAATCAGCTTCACGCTATATCTCGCACGCAGTAGGGACAGGAAAAAGAGAGAGTTAAGACTCTCCATTTCCTATTTTCCTCAGAATTCTGGACGCATTGCCTTGGCGGATCTCAACGCCGCGTTTTATCTCGACAGCAGGGTAAAGTAATGAAAATATTAAATATTTAATTTCCTCGAGTGACAGAACCCACAACCTGTCGCGTTTACAGCCCCAGTTTGTATCTCTGCGCCACGAATGGCCTCTAATGATGAATAATGCTGTTAATACCCCTAATACTATTACGCTGAGGTTCTCTATCGTATTCCGTGTTCTTGACTGTGTATAGTTGAACTTTAAGATAATCCAATTTTAGGGGCTATATGAAACCATATTAAATTATGACAGCATGTACATGTTTTAGTTTGTAGGGTTTTCTACTTAACAACTTGGTTAGTAGACTGCGCTTGTAGATGGATATTTTAGTACAGGAAATTTTAAATAAGAGTTTTTGTTGGAATATATATTTTATTTCTAGAATCCGGAATTGTCCGGATCTGTATCTAATCTCGACGTTGATGCCTTAATGGACGACAAAATGAAGGCAAATATATAAAATCATATCAGCTCTTGCCCTCCCACAATATTTTTTTTATTTTGCTCTTTCAGCCCCATCTCAGGCAAAAAATAATATCCAAATCCATCAAATCTGATGCTTCAGGTCAATGCAAAACAATAATTTCGTCCTTGGAAGTGGTAGCATCAGTCCCATTTTCCATTTTTTTTCTATTTACCATAACACCTTTCCCAGCGTAGCCCACCCTATACCCTTACTTACTACCGTTCAATGTCAATATTTCATGTGTAATTTCCTTTCATCTCAATGGTCTTGGAACGTATTGTTTTTCAGCAAATAAATTAGTACATTAATATGTATTATCCGAGTTCCAGTCGGGTTTCCGCAACGGATACAGCACAGTCATTACTATGATTAAAGTTTGTGATATTAGATTTAACATCTAGTTTAGATGTTAAAATAGCGGCTTTTCTGCTATGAGCGATGCAGAGGAAACCTGTGAGCCTAAGTGTTGAGGCACTCTCATCCCGTTAGGACACAGCCATTCTCCACTTTCCACCGAATTCTGGAGGCATTGCCTATTGAGTGGTGGAACTAAACGCCACACTTCGCGTCGTTAACTGGGCTCAAATATAAAGTAGAGAAATAAATAAGAGAAAAGAAAATTGAAAAATAAGATTATTATAGTTCATTGTAGTACCTATATGTAAGGTTTAAGAAAATATCTACACGATGTAAACTAACAAATATTAAATGAATTAAATATTTGTAGGTAAAAGACAATATAAGATAAATGGACGTTGAGATACTTTAGCAAAACTTTAAATCTGAAAATTTAATATTTAATTGAACTGAACTGAACTTCAGGAAACTCAATTTCTTAGTTAAACCTTTGATCACAGTTCTGCTTAACGAAGTAAGAGTTACGCTATGTTATACAGCTATAGGCACAATACATTAGACATCTTTACTATAGAGTGTCGCAGTGGCACATCTGACTGCAAACGTAATGGGTATAGGTTTGATATCAAATGGAAAGGGTTAAAAGCTAACGTCTGACGTGGAAAACTGTTAACTAACCACTAGAAATTCTATTATTCCTCAATTATTGCTTTTAGTATCCACTCATTGTTCAAAAGTGGGGCCCACTTTATTATAGTGAGTATGCATACCGTCTTAATTAGATTTTTTTACCAGGATAGGTACAAGGAGAGAACCTAGTGTTGAGACACTCGTCCTTTTTTCCACTTTTTGCGACTGTCCTCTATTAGTCTAATCTAAACTCTAAAATTTCAGCTTTGCTAAAATGACATATGTCTGGGGGTCCTGGGATCTTAGGCTATAACGCTGTGCTTTACAGTTTTTACTAGAGTGGAAAAATTTAAATAAGTAAAGCCATTAATTAGTAAAGCCCAGAGTACGTTAAGATTTTTTTTACTGTTCGCCTAGCAACTATAAATTGTACTTGACAAGTACTAGCACTGAGGAAAAAATGTATGTGAAATTTAGACAAAAATAAAAATTCATATGAAACAAACACGATGACTTTTTGCTTAATGTAGCACAAGCACGTTCAACGGACTTAATTAACAATTGAATCGATTGTGATTTCACGAAATCGAACGACAGCTAGTAAAGAAAATAATATTGCATTTACACTGACTTTATTTTTACTAAAATGGAGTAGGTTTTTTGAGGGAACCTGGGAACCTACTGTTAACACATTCCGTTCCCATTAAGACATTTCAATTCCACATTTTCCGTCAAATTCTGGAGGCATTGCATGTAACAGTTTGCAATGCTTTTTAAAATATAACATTATTTTACAATACCAATATACTTTGCTTTTTAAATTTCGAATCTAATTTCTATATGGGTGATATGATAAAGTTTTATGTACATTTGAAACAGTTTCAGCTGCTTAATAGAACCGGTGTTGCTATCGATGTTTACTGAATAGCAAAAGGAATAACAAATGTATACTAGCGAAACTACAATTCTGATACGATATAATGGTGATCATATTTTAATCTGAATTTTCGAGACATCGCTTGTTGAGTGGCGGAACTCAACGCCGCGCTTTTCCTTATTGATGTATATTTTTTTTTTAATAAGTTATTTTTATTTTACTCTGTGACGTATATATATGTGCATATAAATAATTTATTGTGTTAATATAGTAATATAACACAATATATAATAATGCTTGTTATTAATAAAATGTGACTCTTCTTACAAATAATATAAAAGAATATTATATTTGTGCATATTTTTTTCTATTGTTAGGAGTGTATACGAGAGCGGCTGTTGGTCTCTTCATTGTTAACGAACAAGCCTCATTTCTGAACTAAAGATAAAAGTGCACGAACCGTGATTATAGTGTTTCGTGTTATATCAATATAATAAATTGCGTCTTACTTCAGTAGATTTTTTTTTATTTTCCATTTCATAAATAAACTATTTTTTAAGGAAAATTTCGTATGCGATAAATTTCTTTCCTAATTTCGTATATATTTATGATCTGGAGGCTTTGAAAAGTTGTATTTAATTTTTTTTTATATTCTCACAATATATTAGTTTTTAAAAAGATATTAAATTAGTTTGAGGCCAGTCGTGGCGCAGTGGTACAAAGTGTGACTGTAAAACCGACTGGTTGTGGGTTCGATCTCCACTCGAGGAGATGAAATATTTACTTAAATTTATATTTTCATTTCTTCGCTCTGGTGTCGAGGCAAAGCGCGGCGTTGAGTTCTGCCACTCAAAACGCAATGCCTCCAAAATTCGGCGGAAAGTGGGGGACGGAGTGTCTTAACACTAGGTTTCCTCTGCCTACCCTGCTGTGTGCGGGATATAGCGTGAAGCTAATTTAATTTATTTTATTTATTTTTATTAAATTAGTAAGATATGAAAGATTTTTTTTATTTTGACTGAAATCAGATTAAGAAACACCATGAGTACACCAAAAAATCTTATATATTTTTTTATCAATACAATCAATTATTTAGTTAGTTATGTATATTCTCACGTAACTCTTGCTAAAAATCATATTTTACGTTTTGGGAAGTATAAAAAATTGCACAATTTTTTGTTGTAACTAGATAGACAGACATCACAAAAACAAAACAAACGAACGTACGAACGAAAATAAAGTTGTAACAGATGCGAAAGGCATCTAAAATTTCGGCTCGCTAGTGTATCTGGAGAAATAAAAGAATTAACAAAAACTGTTTTTTCGATCACACAAACAGAAACAGGAAGGTGTTTTCTGTTAGTTTTCGGAGTGTGTAAGTAAAGTTTTACAAATGAGCACTCTCTTTAACATGCTCGAACTTTTAAAATCTAGGAAATTATAACTCGATTCTGTTATTTTATTTTATCAAAATTCCAGGAAATGTCCAAGATTAAAACACCCATAAATAATGTATTATATTAAAACAACGTGTACGACGCGCTTTGTGAAATATAGGATCCAATTGAAGTAAGTTTTTTTGATAAATTTATTATACATGGCTTCTAGAGAATTCTCAAGCATTTTCCTACAGCAAAATGACACTATACTTTTGAAGATAAACTGATAACGTTCCATACTTCTCTTATCTTCAGAGCGAAGAAATGGAAGAAATATAAATTTAAGTAAATATTTCATCTCATCGAGTAGGGATCGAACCCACAACCAGTCGGTTTTACAGTCACACTTCGTGCCACTGCGCCACGACTGGCCTCCTGTTTATTAGAATATGGCGAAACTCTGTGGATGCCCTCTGCCCAAACTTGGGGACATAGGAGTATAAAGAGAAAGAGAGGAGTTTATTGCAGCTATAATGTTAACCATAAGAAAACCCAAGCTCAAATTATATTAACAATAAACATACACCTAAACAGTAATGATAACATATAACATGTCATATTCATTTCATGTGGCCAATTTACTTAAATTTATATTTTCATTTCTTCGCTCTGGTTCAAGGCTAAGCGTGGCGTTGAGTTCTGCCACTTAACACGCAATGCCTCCAGAATTCGGCAGAAAGTGGGGAATGGAGTGTCTTAACACTAGGTTCCCTCTGCCTACGCTGCTGTGTGCGGGATACAGCGTGAAGCTGATTTATTTATTTCTAATAAACTCTAGAATTTAATAAAATATTTTCAACTCAGATCCACAGTCCAGCATCGTTTTTCTTTCAATAAAATCTATTACTAATACAAATTGAATAGAAATACAAATATAACACCTATATTGACAAGATGGTCTCCTAAGTAAAATTTAATTTATACGTCGTACAAACACTAACTCAGCTTTAGTTATACAATAAAGTAAATTTGTATAGAATTAATAATAAAATATCTTTAGTGGTACATTTGGAATATATTAATACTACTTATTTAGAAAAATGTTAGTTAAAAAATGTTTAAAAATATTTAAAAAGAGTTTCTCTCTTGCCAAACGATAATTCTAGTAATTATCTTTGGGTAGCAAAAATTTGTAAAAATCTCCCAACAGAGAAGCTACGACATAGATAAGTTGTAACAAGCGTATAAAAATTTCGACGGAGCTTGGCGAGAATGCATGGCTTAGTAAGAGCGCGGTTTCCAGGAGGCGCGGGTTCGAGTCCCGCTGCGTTCAAATTTTTATACGTTTTCTAAATAAGTATTTTTCTTTCCTAAGTGTCGAAAAACACTTTAAAAAATGTTTAAAAATATATTAATACTGTCTTTGATTTTTTCCTAGATTTACGTAAGTAAACCATTAAGGCGATAATATATATCTAGCAGTATAATATAAACGTTTATATATTATGTATGAAATATTATTTGCTATTCAAAAGATATATAAATATATTTTTTGATCTTTTATATGGTAATATAATTTTCTTGCTCATTGTTAACCGCGACAGTTTCTATATACTTTTTAAGCAATTTCTGTAACAGGAAGAGGTTATCGATTCGACTGTATTTTTTATGTTTGTTAACTTTTTTTTTATGTTAAGATCGGTTCACGCAGTCAAAAGTATTAAAAAAAAATTAAAGTCAAAGTTAAATAATTAACTTTTGCTTCCCATATGGTCCTATTTTAATTTGATTTATTTCTAACAATGGTATCAATGAGAAAATCTCTTTAGATCGTAAATTTGCATTACACTAACCGATTTTTATGAGTATTTATTTATTGGAATTGGATACACTTCAAGATTAGTTTGATGAAAGTTTGATTACATTGTGACTATGGGATTCGGTCGAAATTGAAAAAAAAAGAAACCGAAAAAAATTTTTTTTTTGTTAATTTACCTTTCAGTCAGTTAGTCAGTCAATCAATCAATCCAAAATTTATTTATTTCATTGACTGATAAAAAAACAAAATTCACAAATTTATCAAATAATCAAATCAAAAGCAGCAAAAACCATTTATTTTCACCATTTGTTTATAAAAATATGATCAGGAAAAGATTACTTAACGTATCCACGAATAATATCGAAATTTTTCAGGCAAATTGAAAATAGAATAAAAATACTCAACTGCAAGGTAAATTTGATTTAACTGGGGTAGAAATTTATACTTAACATTTGGTTACAAATTCTATAGAACACAATGAATCTGACGATGATTTTATAGGTTGATTTATATGTAAATGTTTTCTGGTAAATTATGAAAATAATGAAAGTAAACATAAATATTTTTTAAATAAACAAATTAAATATTTCTGAACAGCGATTTAATATTTACAGTGTAACAAAGGTTAACTGATAAATAAATTTCGTTCACCAATTTGGCACCTTAATTGAGACTCCGATGTCATATACTGTGAACAAAAGATAGTAGTTAACGTAACTTTATTTACGTCATAACCAACAAGCATTACGGACGCTGTGAGACATTGTTGTGATAAATAATATTATATCATTGAATCTGGATAAAAAAATTGTTGACTTTTAAAATATTATTTAATTTTATTTTTTATTTTCTGCTTCAGGCTGTGTGTGCGACGACGAAAATGAATATATTGAATATTTAATTTCACCGAGAGGGAATCGAAGCCTCAACCCGTCGCGTTTACAGTGTTAAACCCCTGTGCCACGACGACAAGTAAGTACAATAAATTTAACGCTATATCTGGCACGTAGCGGGCATGGACTGTCGAGTATCAAGATACTCCCTCCGTTCTCTGTTTTTCGCCAGAATTCGAAACAAATCTTTAATAAAATTATTTAATATTAAAATTACAACATTTTTTTTTAAAAAATTGTCTATGCTACTAGATACGATTCTAATATTAGTTTGCAATGCTTTTTATAACATAAAATATATATATTTATATACATATTATATATATTTATATATATATAAATATATATATTTATATAAATATATATATTTATATATATATTTTACAGTGCAATATACTTTGCTTTTCATATTTTGGAATATTTTATTTCTATATGAGCAGATAAAATTGTATGTACATTCGAAATGGTTTAAGCCGCTTAATGAAACAGGCGTCGTTATCGGGTCAGCTTTAGGGAGTGCATCGATATATGCTGAATATCATATGAAAGTTTTTTTTTTAGTTTTTCCTGAAATCAGATATGTACGAAAGTGAAGTTACAACAGATTCGAAAGGTAGGAAAAACTTGGATTCCCTAGTATTTCCGGAAAAATAAGAGAAGGCGTTCGCAGTGTGATATTAAGTTTCATAAATCAGTACTACATATAGTTAATTAAAATAGCTTTTGAAATTTTGTAAATCATAACATACATATTTTTTTATTTTCCTCTAGAAAATATCAATTAGAAAATGGACGAGATTAAAATAAGCATACATTTTGTATTGTATTCTATCCTAACAACGTATTCGACACGCTTTGTGGATTATATATTGAGTTCTTGCTGTTTAATAAAAACAATTGATTTCCATATTCAGCACTCTTAAAAAAAAATATCGGATTGTGTACAGCATTTTTCAATATTTGATAATTGTGGGGCAAATGAAGCATGTTTCACTGAGCTCAATGGTAGTTGATACGCAACCTTGGAAAACTCTGTGTTTGTTTTTTTATCTTCAAGCCTATTATACTCCAGGTCTACAGAAAGTTAACTGTTTTATGTGGGTACAGTAGGGAACGTCTCTAAACTGATGTCATCAATCTCTTTATACATGGTATTTAGGAAATCTTCAAGCTTTTTCCTGCAGTAACATCGACACTGTGCTTTCAAAGATAAATTGATAAAAAAAATAGCTTCACGCTGTATCCCGCACACAGCAGGGTAGGCAGAGGGAACCCAGTGTCAAGACACTCCGTTCCCCACTTTCTGCCGAATTTTTGGAGGCATTGCGTGTTGGGTGGCCGAACTCAGCGCCGCGCTTTAACTCGACACCAGAGCGAAGAAATGAAAATATAAATTTAAGTCAATATTTTATCTCCTCGAGTGAGGATCGAATCCACAACCAGTCGGTTTTACAGTCACACTTTGTGCCAATGCGCCACGACTGGCCTCAGTCATATCTCTAACAAAGTAAAAAAAAAATCAGCTTCACGCTATATCCCGCTCACAACAGGGTAGGACCTAGTGTTAAGACATTTCCGCCGAGCACTAATTGTATAATATAAGCGTTTATACATATATATATTTTTTAAAAATTATTTTATACATAATTTATGTATTTTTAATTAAATATTATTTATTATTCAAGAGAAATGTAAATTGTTGATCGTCACAGTCTCTAGCTTTTTTTTAACTTTCATATCAGTTAGTCAATCAATCAATAAAAATACTTATTTACTTTGTTATTTTTTTTTTCAATTTTCGCATGTCCACGCATAGCTAACAAAAAAAAATCAAAAGTAACAAAAAAAAGAAAAAAAAAGACATGATTTGTTAAAGAAAATTACTTAACGTTTCTACAAGTACTATCGAAATTGTTCAGACAAGTAGAAAATAGAATGAAAACTTTCAACTGCAAGGTAAATTTCGTTCAACTGGCCTAGAAGTTTATATTTAACTGGTATTTCATAGGGATTTATCAAGTGACCCAAATTTTATTTATTATTTGTGGTTTTCTTCTCCACATATTCAGGTAAAATTACCAGTAGTTAACCGAACTGAAGTTGTTTCTTTTCTTTTTTATTTGGTTTTATTTTTTACATATTCTATTTTAAAATACATATATATATATATATATATATATATATATATATATATATATATATATATATATATATTTGAAGGCGAATTTAATCTATATAATAATAGGTGGCGACGATTTTAATTAACAAAACTATCTACTAATTAACTAATAAAAATTAAAAATTAACAACATATTCCTAAATAACGGTGTATTGAGGCCAGTCGTGGCGCAGCGGCACGAAGTGTGACTGTAAAACCGACTGGTTGTGGGTTCGATCCCCACTCGAGGAGATGAAATATTTACTTAAATTTATATTTCCATTTTCTTCGCTCTGGTGTCGAGGTTAAGCGTGGCGTTGAGTTCTGACACTCAACACGCAATGCCTCCAGAATTCGGCAGAAAGTGGGGAATAGAGTGTCTTAACACTAGGTTCCCTCTGCCTACCCTGCTGTGTGCGGGATACAGCGTGAAGCTGATTTATTTATTTATTTTTTAACGCTGTCATAGTATATAGTTTAACAAAGGTGTTAACTGATAAATCAATTTTGTTCACCAATTTGGCACCTTAATTTAAACTCCGATGTCCGAATTCAGCGAACAAAAGCTAGTAGTTAACGTAACTTTATTTACGTCATAACTAACAAACGTTATGGACGCTGTGACACATTGTTGGGTTAAATAATGAGACAAGGCAGTAGTAGTAGGTCATTCCATTTTGAGGATCCAAAACATAATTGAGACCGTCATGGCGCAGTGGCATAAGCGTGTGACTGTAAACGCTACAGTTGGCAGTTCAAGATATTTATTAATATGTTGATTTTTTCGCTTTTGTAAAACGCGTCGATGAGTTTTGTCAGCTAAGTCAACACGTGAGGCTGAACAAAGCATTTTAACTAAATAAATTTATATGTACTTAACTGCGTTATTTGAAAAATATGTATAATTAATTATTTAAGTATCTCCACCACCCGAATCATAGGATAAGCAGAAAACGGAAATTCTTAACACTATGTTCTTTCTGCCTCCTACTCTACTATACATGCTCTAACATAAATATAAACGAAATATACTTATTAAGAAAACGAATAAAAATTTGAACGTAGCGGGACTCGAACCCGCGCCTCCTAGAAACCGATCATGATTATTTTTCTTTCCTAAGCGTGGAATAACAATTTAAAAATATTAAAAATATAAAGGAAATGTTTTTTTACTATTTATACTCGGTATATTGCAAACCAGTGTTTCTATAGATGAGGCTTATTTATAAGGTAACATCATAAATTAAAATTTCCACATAAGCTATCCGTACAAGTGCCACGCCAGTTCTCGACATACTCCTACGTTATTAATAGATGCGACGTTTAGCGTTCATAATTTATGGCTCAACAGCCTTTTTATTTACTTAAACTAATTTTATTTAATAATTTGTATTCGGAATTAAGATAACTTCAATAGCTGAGGCCAGTCGTGGCGCAGCAGCACGAAGTGTGACTGTATAATCGACTGGTTCTGGGTTCGATCCACACTCGAGGAGATGAAATGTTTACTTAAATTTATATTTTAATTTCTTCGCTCTGGCGTCGAGGCAAACCGCGGCGTTGAATTCTGTTAAATAGATTTTATTAAAATTTTGCATCTGTCTATCAGTCAATACAATAAAAATGAATTTTAAAATTTCTATTTTTAACAAAAGGACTAAACATGAAGAACTATGAAAGTATTACAGAATTCATTATTAAATCTTGATCTTTTCAAACAAGCATTGTTAAGTTAGTATTTTAAAACATAATAAATAATATAAGTCGTCTATCAATATCGCTTTTCACTACAGCTAAAAGGTTTTAACGATATCTAGTGGGGAGAACTCCAAAGAAAATAATATAAAAGTGAACTTTCCCTCGATTTCTAGAAACTACCTACGCTTTATGATTGTGTATGAGTTTTATATAAGAGTCAAGTTGTATTTGTCAAAGGAAACGTCAGCTAAGATTTACACATATTTGTGTTCTTGGAGTGTGGAACTTTGGCAAGTGAAATAGACAATTTATATTAACTTAGATAAACTCTTCTTACTCCTCATATAAAATGTAACAATTAATAAAAAAAAATAATTAGCTTCACGCTGTATCCCGCATACAGCAGAGTAGGCAGAGGGAACCTAGTGTCAAGACACTCCGTTCCGCACTTTGCCGAATTTTAGGAGGCATTTCGTGTTGAGTGGCAGAACTCAACGCCGCGCTTTGCCTCGACACCAGAGCGAAGAAAATTAAAATATAAATTTAAGTAAATATTTCACCTCCTCGAGTGGGGATCGAACCCACAACCAGTCGGTTTTACAGTCCCACTGCGCCACGACTGGCCTCAGGTCAAAATGTAATAAATTAACAAAATATATTTAAAAAGTCGAAAGAAACCAGTTGTAGCACAGGAACACAAAAGTGCGACTGTAAACACCACAGGTTGTGGATTTGACTCCAACTCGGGAAAGTGAAGCATTTAATATTTTCATTTTCCTCGTCTTAATGAGAATTGAGTGGCTTAACACTAGGTTCCCAGGGTCCCTCTGCCTACCTTGCTACATGCGTGAAACTGAAAAAATAAAATTATCTATGAATTTACAATATTTGTTTTGCCTGGAAACATAATATAAGTCCCCGTTACGTTCCTATCTAACCATGCATAACTGATAAGCCTGTAGCGTGTGTGCAGCGTATGAGCTGTTTTCTTTACATGTTCCATGCATTTTAGGCATTTTATACAGAATTTCTATAGAAAATATCAAAATGAACAGGTGTTGTTTAATTTAAGTATTTAGATTTGTAATATAGCTAGATAAGATTTTTAAAAATGTTTTTCACACTTAGTGAAGAAAAATACTTATTTGGAAAACGTATAAAAATTTTAACGAAGCGGGACTCGAACCTGCGCCTTCTGAAAACTGACCAGGCGCTCTAACCACTAAGCCATACGTTCTCTTTCATATGGTTTAGTAGTTCTCAAGAGAACGTACTACGATCTAATTTTTATACATTTTCTAAATAAGTATAGGTTTTTTAAATGTTGTTAGCAAACAAATGTAAAAGATGTAAGAGAAAAAGTCAAGTAACGTAGAATCTCTTTCCGAATAAATTAGAAACATATTGACGATATGTGTTTTTATCTTGTTTTCAAAAACGTTAACCGCTTTCGATTTGTAACAAAATAATTATTTTTCTTACCCACAATGATCTTTTGGTATATATAAAATATCAATTTGTTGACATTACTTTGTAATTTTTTGCACTCTAAAATTTAAATATCTTTGTCAAATAAGATTAACTTTCACAAAAAAATAGCAAGGTAAGCAGAGAGAACTTGCGAACCTAATGTTAAGACACTCCGTTCAAATTAAGACACTTCCAACTATTTTTGATTTTCCAACTAATTCTGAATCATTATGTGTAGAATAGCGGAATTCAACGCCGCCCTTTGCTTCTTTAACATTTCTTTCCTCGAGTGGGAATCGAACTCACATCTTGCCGTGTTTACACTTACACGCTTGTACCGAACAGTATTATATTATAATTTTGATTGTCAACTCAAATGTCAAGTAAAAGAAAATGGTAAATTCTGTTGCTATTTGCTTAATGCATATAAATTAATTCAATTCTTTATAATATTCAGATTAATTCCTTTCATCCTCATAACTAAGTCTGGTTATTAAAATACGTTGCCTTATTAAATTACGAATATAGTACGGCCCTTTGAATAACAAATTTTACAGTATTTCCTCGTGGTTGAGAGATAATTTAGTTAAAGTGAATCCAAGCGCGGCAAAAATGGATGCGATAATTTAGTAGCTCGTGGATTTTATACAGTATATATCTACAATAAAAAATATAATTATTATTGTACTTCGACTATTATTAGAGGCCAGTCGTGGCGCAGCGGCACAAAGTGTGACTGTAAATCGACTGGTTGTGGGTTCGATCCCCACTCGAGGAGATGAAATATTTACTTAAATTTATATTTCCATTTCTTCGCTCTGGTGTCGAGGCTAAGCGCGGCGTTGAGTTCTGCCACTCAACACGCAATGCCTCCAGAATTCGGCAGAAAGTGGGGAACGGAGTGTCTAAAAAAAAAAAACACTAGGTTCCCTCTGCCTACCCTGCTGTGTGCGGGATACAGCGTGAAGCTGATTTATTTGATTTATTTATTTATTATTGTACTTTATTTGTACACCACTTATATATCATACTTTAAAAAAATATATATATTATTTTTATAACGACAAGTGCGAGTCGGGCTCGCCCTCCGGGGGTGCCGTACAAAAATTAGAGGTTTCGAGCTTTTTCTGAAAGCTTAGCTTAGCCAGAGAACTTTCATCTGATATCTCACTTGAACTAGCGGCTTTAATACCGAATTTTGCCCCCTTTTAAGGTTATATTATATGTTTTACAGATTTCTTCCTAAACTGTAGGTGCTGCGAAATTTCATAACTCTACGTCCTTTATAGTGTCGAATTGCGCGTATTTTGTAATATAAACGACCATACCTTTTTTTACGTACATGTACAAATACCATATTTTCAGGAAATCAGATTTGAGCTTATGGTTTGAATTTTAACACAATGTCTCCAAGCGTTACTGAGGTTTGTTCTTGACAGACAGACGGATGGACGGACGGACAGATGGACGGTCAGACGGACAGACAGATGGAGATGGAAGGAGAACAAAGTAATCTTATAAAAGTTTCTTTAAAAGATATTAAACCCTGAAAATCGTTTTATTGCTTTGTGAAAGTTTTTTCTCATCTTTAATTAGAATTTATCTTGTCTCATGACTGTATATAGATTTTAATAAATAGAGATACTAACTACAATAAATTCCAGAATTCAACAAAATATTTTTTCCCAACTCTATTAATGTATGAAAAAAAAAATCTACTCTCTACAGTCCAGCATCATTTTAAAATTAAATTAAATTAGCTTCACGCTATATCCCGCACACAGCAGGGTAGGCAGAGGGAACCTAGTGTTAAAACACTTCGTTCCCCACTTTCTGCCGAATTTTGGAGGCATTGCGTGTTGAGTGGCAGAACTCAACGCCGCGCTTTGCCTCGACACCAGAGCGAAGAAATGAAAATATAAATTTAAGTAAATATTTCATCTCCTCGAGTGGGGATCGAACCCACAACCAGTCGGTTTACAGTCACACTTTGTACCACTGCGCCACGACTGGCCTCAATTTTCTTTAAATAAAATCTATAAATAGGTCAAGTACTATGTATTCTGAACTAGATCAATTTATGCATAATAAACAAGATGGTTTCCTAAGTAAAATTTAATTTATACATTGTACTAACACTAACTAACAGCGTTAGTTATACAATAAAGTCAATGTGGTGGTACATTAGGGGTATATTAACTTTGTCTTTGATTTTACCCTATATTTAAGTAAGTAAAGCCTTTAGGTCAGGAGTTCCCAATCTTTTCTTGATCAAGGACCACTTTTATATCATTCTTGGTAACAAGGACCACTATGCATGAAGGTATAATAAAAATTAACTGTGATAATTAAACAGAAACATCGCCTCACAATCCCCAATCACAAAATTAAAATCTATTTTTATCATATTTAGGCATTTGCGGACCACTGATTGGGAACCAGTGCCTTAGGCGATGCTCGAGAGAGTGAACTCAAATAACTAACAGTATTTGTATAATATAAACCATTATTAATATGTATAAAATATTATTTACTATTTCAAAAGATATGTATTTTATTCGATCTTTATATATGTATGATAGTTCCTAGTTATTTTATTAACTCTCAGTCGATCAATTAGTCAGTACAAACGCTTCTTTATTTTGCTATTTTTTTATTTTCGCATATAAAAATATGATGAATATTATTGGATGTATCCGCAAATAGTATCGATTTTTTTTTACAATTTTAGAATATTATACTACATTTAGAAAACAAAATAACTTTTTAGGGAACGTGTAAAAAATTTAATGTAGCGGAATTTGAACCCGCGCCTCTTCGCTCCAAGCGCTCTGACCACTAAACAATACGACGAGCTGCGTCGAAATTCTTATGCGCTTGTTACTACTTATTTATGTTGTAATCATCTTTGTAGGGAGATTTTTACAAATTTCCGCTACTAAAACATCATTACTAAGAATTATAATTTGGCACGAGAGAAAATATAATGTTAAATATTTTTAAATATTTTTAGCAATATTATGGTGGTGGTGGTCCACAGTCAGGATATAAAAGTACTTTTTATACGTTCCCACTTTTCACCAAGTTTTGGAGGCATTGCGTGTTGAGTGGCGGAACTCAACGCCGCGCTTTGCCTCGACACTAGAGCGACTATAAATGTAAAAATTATTCCATCTCCTCGAGTGGGTATAGAACCCACAACCAGTCGATTTTACAGTCACACTTTGTGCCTCTGCCACGAATGACCTCCAATAAAATATTTAATACTAAAATTAAAACTAACTTCCTTAAAACTATCCATATCCACTACTAGATACTGTTCTAATATTAGCTTACGATACTTTTTAAAACAAAATTATTTTTACAGTACAATACGCTTTGCTTTTCATATTTTCGAATTTGATTTCAAAATGGGCTATATAAAATCTATATGATGAAGTTGTATGTACGTTCGAAATGGTTTAAGCCGCTTAATGAAACAGGCAGTGCTATCGAATCGGCTTTAGGTAGTGCATCGATGTGTATTGAATATCAAACGGCATATCAAATGTGTATTAGCGAAACTACAACCCCCATACGATAGAAAGCTAATTATTTCACCCGTACATAGTAGGGGTACGCAGAGGGAACCTAGTGTCAAAGTACTACGTTTCCCACTTTCCGTCATATTTTCGCGGTTCTATATGTTGAGTGATTATTATACGCTAAAGACTACGCAAAAAGAACGAATGATCCTCACTTCTGAACTAAAAAAAAAATAAAAAATAAATTCCAATGTTACTTCAGTTGAAAAATCTTTTTATGTCAGAAATGAATTCTCTTTGCTTAAAAACTTTCTAGTGCGGTAACTCTATATTCTTATTTAGTATCTAATTATGAGTTTGAAGTTTTGAAGAGTGTATTCAAATATTTTTCTTTTACTACGTATTTATTTGAAAGAATGTTTTAAATTAATTGAGGCCAGTCGTGGCGCAGTGGTACAAAGTGTGACTTTAAAACCGACTGGTTGTGGGTTTGATCCCCACTCGAGGAGATGAAATATTTACTTCAATTTATATTTTTATTTCTTCGCTCTGGTGTCGAGGCAAAGCGCGGCGTTGAGTTCTGCCACTCAACACGCAATGCCTCCAAAATTCGGCAGAAAGTGGGGAACGGAGTATCTTAACATTAGGTTCCCTCTGCCTACCCTGCTGTGTGCGGGATAGAGCGTGAAGCTAATTTAATTTTTAATTTATGTTTTAAATTAGTAAGATATGTGAGATTTTTTTTATTAATTACTGAAATAAAATTAAGTTTTAATATATTTTTGTTTTTTTATTTTATTTAATTTAATGTTTTTTAAGCAATATTTGAAATGATATGCTGGCTGGGTTCTTTCTTAAAATCATAGTTTTATCCTTTTAAAGTATAAAAAACTATAGAATATAATACTCCTTGGAAAACTTAGTTTTTTTGTTTTTTTTTTATCTTCAAACGCTGGAGTATTCAGAAAATGTATGTCGTGTGCCATAAGCCTTAACTGTTCCAAGCTGGTACAGTAGTGTCCCCGGATACATCTCTTGTCTGATATTAGCAACTTCTTTATAAATAGCCTCAAGAGAATCCTCAACTTTGTTTCTACAGTAACATCGACATTGTGCTTTCGAAAGTCTGAAACTGAAAACGCCATATCTGTCTTACCAGTCGTATATTTTGTGTTGTATATGTTCGTTGCCCACTTAAGGAAAGTCTTCATTAAATAATTAGTGAAATATAAAATCAAAACCTTTATAAAATCTAATTTAAATGAGCTTCACGCTGTATCCCGCATACAGCAGTGTAGGTACAGGCAACTTAGTGTTAAGATACTCCGTTTCCACTGAGTTCTGGAGGCATTATGTGTTGAGGGGTGCAACTCAATACCGCACTTTGCCTCTACACCAGAACGAAGATGAAAATATAAGTGTAAGTAAATATTTAATTTCCTCGAATGGGGATCGAACCCACAACCAATCGACAGCCAGTTTACATTCACACTTTAAAGTAAAAACCTTATTAAATTATGAATATAGCGCAGCTTTTTGAATAACAAATTTTACAGTATTTCCTTAGTGGTTTAGAGATAATTCAGTTAAAGTGAATCCAAGCGTGCGGAGATGGATGTGATAATTTAGTATCTCGTGGATTTTATACAGTATATATCTTTAATAAAATTTATTATTATAAAAAAATATACAAAAATAAGGTCTTATGGCTAAGTATCATATAATAAATATAAATAATATATAAAGATTAACACTTTCGATATATATAATTAAATATTGATGCTGAGTAAGTGAACAACATTCCATTTATTAGGACTTGATATTTCAATAATCCCATTTTGTTAACTAAAAATGCTATCTGCAATACATTCTAGAATTCCTATAAAATATATTTTCCTGGTCCAGTTATTGTGCCTACATGATTCTTTTTTTCTTTTGTTCAGTCCTGTTTCCTTTTTCTGAAAATAAAATCTATAAATAGGACAAGCAAAACGGAACTGCAATCATGAGAACTATATTTTATTATTAATTAATCAGTTTCACGCTGTATCCCGCACTACAGGATAGGCAGAGGCACTTTCTGCCGAACTCTGAAGGCACTGCGTGTTGCTTTGCCACTCATATATATAAACACTGACTCAGCTTTAGTTATACAACAAAATCAATTTGTATAGAATTAATAGTAAAATATATTTAGTGGTACATTAGTACTAGTATATTAATATACTTTTTGATTTTAACCTATATTCAGGTTAGTAAAGCCTTTAGGCGATGCCCGAGAGAGTGAACTTAAATAACTAACAGTAGTTACTTGTATATTATAAACGTTTATATATAAGGTCGGGGCAAAGTGTGTTCGTATTGTTCATACAAAGGAAAATATTTTTATAGTAGTAGCTTCAGAAAAATATTTTTTTACTCCGCATATAGCTCTCCGCCGAAATTCAAGACAATTCGCGGAATTGAATGGCGGAACACAACGCCGCACTTCTTGAATGGAGACAGAACTCATATTCATCACGTTTGCAGTTGGTCGCTATGTCACTACGCCAGATCTCTAGGTGTCTAGTTTTTTATGTACATATTTGATACAGTATACCCAAACAATTTAACTATAATTAATATTTAATTTGTATGTCTGTCAGTAAAAAAAAAATATTTTTAATATTTCTCTTTTATAACGAAACTATGAAAGAATAACAGAATGCAATATTAAAATTAATCTTTTCAGGCGAGCTTTGTTTTAAAGTTAGTATTTTAAACAAAATAAATAACTAGAAGTCGTCGATCAGTCTCACTTTTCACTAGAACAGCTAAAAGGTTTTAATGATAACCAGTGGGGAGAACTCCAAAGAAAATAATATAAAAGTGAACTTTCCCTCGATTTCTAGAAACTACCTACGCTTTATGATGCTGTATGAATTTTATATAAGAGTCAAGTTGTATTTGTCAAAGGAAACGTCAGCTAAGATTTACACATATTTGTGTTCTTAGTGTGGAACTTTGGCAAGTGAAATAGACAATTTTGTCTATACTCATACAATGTATTAAAACAAAGTGATAAACTACAATGACCTCACTTTATTTTTGATTTGCATTACTAATATTGGTGCCATAAAAAATATTATTCTTAGTAATAACGTTTTTTTTTTAATAATTGTTAAAAAAAACATATATAAACAGAAGAAACAACAAAATAGAATGTCTAAAATTAACTTTTCTTAATGCACGTGTACAAAATAATATCAATTAACTAATAACCAGAAGACCGAAAGTGGCCAGTTGTCTAAGTGCGACTGTAAACGCCACAAGTTATGATTTCCATTCCTACTCGAGAAAATTAAATGTTTAATATTTTCATTTTCCTTGCTCAAGTAACGAGGCAAAAGCGCCCCGTCGAGTTCCGTCACTCAATCGTACCGTTGAGTGACGGAAATGAGAAACGGATATGAGGAATAGAACGGTCTTATTAGGAACGCAGTATCATAATACTAGGTTCCCAAGTTCCCTCTGCCTACCATCCTTTATTATTAAGAAAAAAACTATGAATTTACAAAATTTGTTTTGTCTTGCTATATAGTGCTGAGCTCCTAGTCCACGTTACGTTTCTGTCTATGCATAACTGATAAGCCCGTAGCGTGTATGTAGTGCATGAGCTGTTTTCTTTACATATGCATTTTGTATGGAATTTTCATAGAAAGTATCAAAGTGAGAAAATGTTATATAATTAAATTACATATTTAGATTTGTAATATAGTAAGGTAAGGTGTTTATGATGTATATTTTTTACTTTTTTCTTGATTTGTGCGCATTTATCATATTGCGAATATTAAAAAAAAATCAGCTTCACGTTGTATCCCGCATGTAACAGGGTAGGCAGAGGGAACTTAGAGTTAAGACACTCCGTTCCCTACCTATTGCAAATATAAATAAAGATTTAACATTTTAAGCATCAAGAGTCAAAGAAGTATACATTCGTATGAGATAGGAACCTATTCTTCCTCTACAGTCACATATACAATGCTACAATTATACAACAATAAATTTTTCATACAATTTATGCAGCGTTTTAAAATCGTTTAATGAAATAATCCTTTCAAAATTCCATCTATATACATACATATTATACGAACTTTTAAAAATACAAGGAATGTTTACTTTAAAGCTTAAACTATATTAATACCAAACATTTATTTATTATATTCAAATTTCACATACACTCCGTTCCCCATTTCCTGCCGAATTTTGGAGGCATTGCGTGTTGAGTGGCAGAAATCAACGCCGCGCTTTCCCTCCACACAAGGGCGAAGAAATGGAAATATAAATTTAAGTTAATAGATAGATTCATTAGGTTCTCTCTGCCTACCCTATTGTGTGCGGGATACAGCGTGAAGCTGATTTGATTTAATTTCAACTTTCACATAATTCATTTTACTGACACTTGAATTAACTCGTTTTAACTTTGCTTTTAGGAAGTCCGTTGCTTCCAAATCTTTTAGTCCACTTTCATGGCTGCGACTTTTAATCCTTTTAAGCTTTTTTGAAGTTCTTTTACACGTTTTTTATATTTACAACCCTCGAGACATTCAAGGAAAAATATATAAACAAAAATACTTTCCTTAAGATAATATTATATCAATAAATTGTTTAGCAACAAATTGAAATTTCTTATTTAAATTTAGAAATAGCTCATAGGTTTTAGCCGCTAACCTCTATATAAAAGTACATTTAAAATGTACTTTTATAGGTGGCCTAACTTATCTATATCCATATTTTCACAGGAAAGCCGAAATTCCTAAAATGTTTTACACAGCTTGCATGCTATCAGCTTTGTCCCTACAACGAAAATATTTTTGCTGGTTTAGTACATGCCTTTTTTGTAGGTGTAGCCTGGAGTAGAGTTTTAAAAGATCAATTCATTCAAAAATTACTAAAAACTAAAAACAGAAACTTTACAAAGTTGTAAATTTGTATATTAAATAAGCGGCTCTTCGGCGGAAAGTGGGGAACGGAGTTTCAGAAAAATGCTTATTTATCTATCTTTTGAATTGAATTGAATTGAAAAAGCCTTTTGTTCCCAAATAAGATACAATATTTCCTATATTTAAACAACTCTATTGCATGCTATAATAGATCTCTTATCTGGGTGTGCCTTTTGGCATAGGCCTCCTCCAACAACTTCCACTGTTGCCTGTCCTGAGTCACTCGTCTCCATCGTGGGTCATCCATCCATTTATCTGTCTTACTTCAGATTAATTACAATTAACGTAACAACGTTTATGATATCAAAAAATATAGTCCAACCGGACGATGCTCAGAGCAAATTTTCATGGGGAGGTTAAAAAATATGGACAAACGTTATAACTTGGAAAGCTATAATGAGAGTTGTCATTAGTTCGTCGCCTGAAAAGGGATCTCATAAAATTTTACAACTGTAGTTTAAGGTTTACGGCACGTCACGTCAATTACGAATCGTTATTTTAATTTTAAATTATTTAATACCAATCTGTATTCATAAAGTTTGCATATTTTTTATCCGCAGAAAAAAAATCAGCAAAATATATTCTACTGGTTTGATTTGTATATGTTTGACGACACCCTAGGGTACAGTCAATGGTTTCGATCGCGGTATATACATTTAAAATGTATTCTTTCAACAAGATGAGTCTATTGTGTCGCAGTGGGACAATAACTGCCCAAAAGAGTTGGTAGTGTGTTTGAGCCCTGCATGGGAAAAGAAATCAGTTTCATTTCTCTGCTCTGGCAATATATGCGACGTTGAGCTCTTATTTTTTTTGTACCTACCTTGTAAAACAGTAAACATAAATAAAAATAACAATTAAATAACCAGTAGTCACAGAAAAGTAAAATAACTCTACGGTGTTATTAAAACTTTATAAATAGGTTTATAACTATTTATAAAGTTTTAATAATACCGCGATGACTATGATTATATAAACGCCGGGATCAGGTCCATTATAAACTGACTAACATTTATAATTTTATTTTAATATTTTAAAATTGTATTCCATACTCAGAAAAGGCAAATACTTTTTTTGAAAATATATAAAATTTGAACGTATGAAACCATCCGACTACGTCGAAATTTTTACACGCTTTTTACAACTTACTTATGTTGTTAACTTATATATAGAAATCGAAAGAAAGCATTAGATACTAACTTTACGTTTTTTAAGAAAGCAAAACCAAAACCGATTGGTCGTGAGTTCGATTCCCACTCGAAGAGATGAAATATTTACTTAAATTTATATTTCCATTTCTTCGCTCTGGTGTCGAGGCTAAGCGCGGCGTTGAGTTCTGCCACTCAACACGCAATGCCTCCGGAATTCGGCAGAAAGTGGGGAATGTAGTGTCTCAACACTAGGTTCCCTCTGCCTACCCTGCTGTGTGCGGGATACAGCGTGAAGCTGATTTGATTTTTTGATTTGATATACTTTTGTCTACCTACCTATAGTGAAGCTAGTACGAATATAGTCTGTTCTTCGCCTTCCACCCGAATTCGACATAGCATATTGAATGGCGGAACTTAAAACCGCGCTTAGTCTTACAAGAGTAAAATCGCGATCAAAATTAATTCACTATTATTTGACTAAGCACTGTCCCTGCCCTGATGGCTTCGTATACTCTGTACATGTAGGTATCAAGCAAATAATAAACAAACATGGGGTTGTTATCTTAAATAATTATATTAGAGACGACAAGCTAGAAGCCTCGCTCCTATGGGAAATTACAAACGTTTCTCGAGGTCGGCATGTGCCTCCAACGTCCAGTTCAGTGAATGCAATCTAAGTTTGTCATCTACAAGTGTTTCCAGATGTATATCGTATCACTTGAGATGGATAAAAGAGAAGAATAGAGTTTCGTGGTTGTTGGGAGATATTTTAAGTTATAGAGAGTTTGGCAGCAGGATTTGCAGCAATTTAACTGCCACGAAGACAGTCATTGCGCAAAGGCAAAAAGTTTCCATATGAAGAAATGAAATGTTTAATATATCCATTTTTTCAATCTGGTGTCGAGGCAAAGCGCAGCGTAGAGTTCCGCCACTGAAGCCTCCAAAAACGGAAGAAAATTGTAGACGGAATGTATTAACTGTAGGTTCCCTCTGCTGTGTGTGGGATACAGAGTGACCCTAAAAAAGCTTCCCTTATAATTTTGTTATTCAAATTACTATTTTCATCTCATCAGAGACAATGAATATGTTAAATGTCTCAGTAGACGTACATATGTATGTATATTTTGTAAGTCAATTCTGTACCTTTGCTTGGACCGGTAGTATCTCTCATATTACATTTATAAATGGAAATATTGCCTTAAATATGATTAACGTTTACTCGATAATACTGGTAATTTGAAATGACGTTTATGTTTAATTTATGTTCATATTAAAATTTATTATGATTCGACTTCTGTAATAGGAATAATTTCGGATGATTCTTCTTTATTTAAAAGCTGGTACTTACTGTATGGCCGCGTTACTTGAAGTCGAGTTTTTTTTTTGTTAATTTTGTGTTTTATATTATTTCTTTAAAAAGGTGAGGACCGAAGTGTTTTAATACTAGGTTCCCATAAGCATTAAGTTGAGTTGCATCTCAGAATATTCTGATTTAATGATTTAACGTAACGCTGCCGAAAAAAAGGATACACTTTTCAAAAAAAATTAAATTAAATTAGCTTCACGCTATATCCCGCACACCTGCTGTGTGCGGGATATAGCAGAGTAGGCAGAGGGAACCTAGTATTAAAACACTCCTTTCCCCACTTTCTGCTGAATTTTTGGAGGCATTGCGTGTTGAGTGGCAGAACTCAACGCCGAGCTTTGCCTCGACACCAGAGCAAAGAAATAGAAATATAAATTTAAGTAAATATTTCATCTCCTGGAGTAGGAATCGAACCCACAACCAGTCGGTTTTACAGTCACACCTTATGCCACTCCGCCACGACTGGCCTCTATAAAAGAAGAAAATATTTTTTCCATAATCATCTAGATAAAAAATTATTCACTTTTCATATCAAAATGGCTGAAAGATTTACGCTTAAAGAGTCATTGAAATCTCTTTATACAGGAAAACAATATTAAAATGTGCTGATGTCCAGAGTATGAATTCTTAAGAATCGCTTATCGACGGCACTTAATCATCTTGAGAAATTTCACAAGAAATCTTATTTCTTAAAGGAAATCTTTAAAATAGCATCTATTAATTTTGAAGTAGGTGAAGTAAGTAAATTGTTATAACATAAATTATATGTAGTACCTATTAAATAATCTTGTTAGTTGTTGATGCACGATTGAGGCCAGTCATGGCGCAGAGGCACAACGACTAACCAGGTAAACGCGACTGGTTGTGGGTTCGATTCCCAATCGTTAGAAAACACGCAAAGCCTTTAATTGAACCGGAAGTGGGGAACGTAAGTAACGTAATGGAAAAGGAATATCTTAACACCAGGTTCCCTCTGCTTCCAATGTTATGTGCGGGATATAAGGTTAAGAAAAGAAAATAATTAAATATACATCTCTCTAGTAAATGATGAAGTTTTAATGATACCTACGTTA
Organism: Heliconius charithonia; assembly: GCA_030704555.1. Classification (NCBI taxonomy): domain Eukaryota; kingdom Metazoa; phylum Arthropoda; class Insecta; order Lepidoptera; family Nymphalidae; genus Heliconius; species Heliconius charithonia. The sequence continues at coordinate 5,848,181 of CM060812.1, forward strand.
TTGATTGTTATCGAACATTTACGTCATTTAGTGATAAGTGAAGACCCAAGCGTAATATGTGCGCGAATATATTTAATGCATATAAAAATATATATTTAAACATATTTAAAAAACTGGTCAAGTGTGATTAAGACTCACCTACTAAGGGTTCGGTACAAATTTTATAATTTTATATCTAAGTGAAATATCCTTTAGGTTTTGATGGCGCGACGAATAAACTTGACAAATTTAATTTATATGAAATAAAAAAATGTTCAGTTTTAGGCTTTTTTCTTTTATTTGTATAGCAATTTTATAGTTCTGATTTTATTTAAAATATAATAGCTATTATATAAAAGCTAATAAATATTTACACATGTACCCCAATAGGTTTTGATTATGCGGCGAATTTCATACTAAATGCGAAAAATCGATACAAAAATTCTCGTATCTTTTGATTAAGCTTTTTTGTACTTCAAGGGACCACAGATTTGAATATTTCATATTAATTGCAGTTTGACATCGCCACACAATCTCGAGATAAATGGTCTCGACAGGCAGTCTTTTGAAGTACAGAACCTTAAAAAAACAAAAATAGTTTCGTGCCTATATATATATATATATATATATATATATATATATATATATATATATATAGATATATATATAGATATATATATAGGAAGAAGGAACCTAGTGTTAAATTAACACTCCGTTCCCCATTATCCGCCGAATTCTGGAGGCATTGTGTCTTGAGAGGCGGAACTACACGCCGCGCTTTGTCTGTACACTAGAGCGAAAAATAAAAATATATATTTTAAAAAATATATATTATTATGTTAACATTATACACAATATTCTATGAACTAATATATGTATATATATGTATATGTGTGTGTATGTGTATGTATGTATATATATGTATATATATATGTATGTATATGTATATATATGTATATGTATGTGTATGTATGTATGTATATATATATTTAGGATTCAGGTTAGAATTTATTAAATAAGAAACAAAACAACAAACAGTAAAGTAACAATCTATTTTCAATGCAATTTAACATAACAAAACTTACTATAAGCACATTGTTATCACCTGCGAACATAAACAACAGAAATCATCCATTAACACGAATTACTTATCGTTATAGTTACCACTCGAACATCCTGACATATTCCTAAAATAATAAGAGGTTAGTAGTATCGAACATATATCAGATGTGGACGGAAGTTACAAGTAATAATATTTAAAGCCTTTTCATTAACTACATAATTATCGGAACAGTCGTGGTTATGTGACGGAGCACGAGTAGTGTTCCGTCCCATACTCAAGCCCATACTGACTGTACAACGCCCCTCCAGCCCTTTATATCATCGCGTCACAAACACGATTATTGCATCATCCTGGCGTGATCGGTAGGTGTCGTATACAAATGTATAGGTAAACAACGTATTATTCGGAACATTAAATGAGATACCTAACTCGGCCATCCTAACCGTGCGCCGTCCTCGGCAGCGCTGAACTCGCAGCAGCAGTCGCAGAGACGTGAAGACTCGCGGAGACGCGTCGCACAAGCGAGCAGAGATGCGTCGCACAAGCGAGCAGAGATGCGTCGCACAAGCGAGCAGGGATGCGTCGCGCATGCGAGCAGGGATGCGTCGCACATGCGAGCAGGGATGCGTCGCACAAGCGAGCAGAGATGCGTCGCACAAACGAGCAGAGATGCGTCGCACAAGCGAGCAGATGCGTCGCACAAGCGAGCAGAGATGCGTCGCACAAGCGAGCAGGGATGCGTCGCGCATGCGAGCAGGGATGCGTCGCGCATGCGAGCAGGGATGCGTCGCGCATGCGAGCAGGGATGCGTCGCACAAGCGAGCAGAGATGCGTCGCACAAACGAGCAGAGATGCGTCGCACAAGCGAGCAGATGCGTCGCACAAGCGAGCTGTGGCGCGCGAAGACACGCGTAGCACATGCGAGCTGTGGCCCGCGTAGACACGCGCAGCACGTGCGAGCCGACACGAGCAGTGGCGCGCGTAGACACGCGCAGCACATGCGAGCCGAGGCGCGCAGCACATGCGAGCCGAGGCGCGCAGAGAGGCGTCGCGCATGACGCGCAGAGATGCGTTGCGCATGGCGCGCACAGGCGCGTTACACATGCGAGCCGAGACGCCCATAGAGGCGTCGCGCATGACGCGCAGAGATGCGTTGCGCATAGCGCGCACAGGCGCGTTACACATGCGAGCCGAGACGCCCAGAGAGGCGTCGCGCAAGGCGCGCGTAGAGACGCGTAGCCCATGCGAGCCGAGGCGCGCAGGGATGCGTCACGCATGACGCGCAGAGATGCGCAGTGGCGCGCACAGAGACGCGCCGCACATGCGAACAGAAGGCGCACAGAGAAGCGCCGCCCATGCGAGCTGTGGCGCGCGTAGACACGCGCAGCACGTGCTAGCCGAGGCGCGCAGAGAAGCGCCGCCCATGCGAGCTGTGGCGCGCGTAGACACGCGCAGCACGTGCGAGCCGAGGCGCGCAAAGAGGCGTCGCGCATTGCGCACACAGGCGCGTTACACATGCGAGCCGAGGCGCGCAGAGATGCGTCACGCATGACACGCAGAGATGCGCAGTGGCGCGCACAGAGACGCGCCGCACATGCGAGCTGTAGCGCGCGTAGACACGCGCAGCACGTGCGAGCCGAGGCGCGCAGAGTTGCGTCGCGCATTGCGCGCACAGGCGCGTTGCACATGCTAGCAGAGGCGCACAGAGAAGCGCCGCACATGTGAGCTATGGCGCGCGTAGACACGCGCAGCACATGCGAGTCGAGGCGCGCAGAGGCGTCGCGCATGGCGCGCACATGCGAGCTGCAACACAATTGGCGACTAACGCCGGTGGCGACTAACGCCGGTGCGACTAACGCAATTTGACGACTAACGTCATTGGCGACTAACGCCGGTGCGACTAACGCAAATTTGACGACTAACGTCATTGGCGACTAACGCCGGTGCGACTAACGCAATTTGACGACTAACGTCATTGGCGACTAACGCCGGTGCGACTAACGCAATTTGACGACTAACGTCATTGGCGACTAACGCCGGTGATTAACAGGAATGTCTTGTCTCGTGGAGTGACGTGAGACGCCACTATTACTGCTTCTGAAAACAATCACCAAAACAAAAACAAGACAAAACAATTAGGTAAATTAAGCACCTTACCATCGAATTTATCTCTTTTTTTTTTCTTTCGTTTTTTTTTTTTATTTTTTATTTTTTTTTTCTTTCGTTTCTTTTTTTATTTTTTTTTTTGTCTTTCTTTTTTTTTTATTTTTTTTTGTTCTTTTTTTTTTATTATTTTTTTTTTCTTTCTTTTTTTTTTTTTTAAATATGGCACAAATATGATAATATAGTAGGTGTAGATAATTTTTAGAGTCATAACTTTTCTAACGCTCGGTCTTACCTGACCATTGACCTACGTGAGTGACATTCGCAAAGAAATCTGCGATATGTTATGAGCATCACTATCAATAGGTACACAAAGTCAAAGTTAAAAATGAAATAAAAGGTAGTTCAACAAAGTAATATAAATAAAATTAACAGAGGTTTCATTATTTTGTTTCTTAAAAACCAAAGCAATTGGGATCTTTATCGCACTTCTGAATTTAGGATTCAGGTTAGAATTTATTAAATAAGAAACAAAACAACAAACAGTAAAGTAACAATCTATTTTCAATGCAATTTAACATAACAAAACTTACTATAAGCACATTGTTATCACCTGCGAACATAAACAACAGAAATCATCCATTAACACGAATTACTTATCGTTATAGTTACCACTCGAACATCCTGACATATTCCTAAAATAATAAGAGGTTAGTAGTATCGAACATATATCAGATGTGGACGGAAGTTACAAGTAATAATATTTAAAGCCTTTTCATTAACTACATAATTATCGGAACAGTCGTGGTTATGTGACGGAGCACGAGTAGTGTTCCGTCCCATACTCAAGCCCATACTGACTGTACAACGCCCCTCCAGCCCTTTATATCATCGCGTCACAAACACGATTATTGCATCATCCTGGCGTGATCGGTAGGTGTCGTATACAAATGTATAGGTAAACAACGTATTATTCGGAACATTAAATGAGATACCTAACTATATATATTTATAATTTTTAATTATGGAAAGTTTTGGCTCCTTAAAAGAAATAGACAATATTGAAATAGCAAACTCAGCTATACTAGACATACAAAATCAAAGTAGAAATCAAACGCATAAGTTAATAAATAAACTTTCAGTCATAACGCAAAACATACGTAGTATATATAAAAACTTTGATGACCTACAGGTGACCTTATCACAGATAACACATGATTTTGATGTATTAATTCTCACGGAATGCAGATTGCATAGCACAAAAACAGTACCTTATTTAATAAATTATACCTCATATCAAACTCTAAACGTTTTGAATCAGAACGATGGCGTTGTAGTTTACGTTCATAATAAACATAAAGTACTAATATCTGAGCTTCGACTTTCTAATGCTTCTGGCCTACAATTATTATGAAAAATTTTGCTATTCTAGGAATTTATCGTTCCCCGTCTCACTTGGACGCTAGTTCTTTTACGGACTCCCTAGATGAACATCTAAACAGTATTTCGAAATACAAAAATATCTACATTCTCGGAGTTATAAATATTGATATTATAACTACACTAAAAGAGACATCTCAAGAGCGCAGAAATAGATTACACTACCTAAATGTCCTATCAACTCATGGTTTACTTCCCGGCCATACATTGCCCACGAGAGATGACAGCTGCCTGGACCATGTATTCTTAAAGATAGATAATATCTACAATGCAGCTTCTATCAATGTTTTAAATACTACAGTTACTGACCATAAGTTAGTATTTCTGAATATAGCACATTCATATAAACAAAGTAAGAGTCACAAATATAAAATAGTTACAAACTATGAATCCGCCTACACTACGCTTGTAAGTATGGATGTAGCTAGTTTCAAAGTACAGAGATCCTAATATATTCGCTAATGCTCTAATAGAGAAGGTTAGGTCAGTTCTTCTCTCTAATTCTAAGCAAGTCGTAATCTCGTCCTGCAAAAAAGCACTGAAACCGTGGATAACGCCGGGAATTCTAAGATGCATAAGACTACGTAACAACATGCAAATGAAACTAAAAAATGAATCCCATAATCTAATTTTAAAAATCACATTTAGACGGTTTATAAATTTCTGCTCAAATCTTATAAGAAAGCAAAAGACATTATATAATAAAAATAAAATCAAAAAATCCGTAAAAAATCCTAGTAAACTTTGGCCAGTGATTAATGAAGTCACTCAATACAAACCGACTAAGATACCTAGCACAGATTTACTACATATAATGCCTTCGCCACAAGCTTCAATCAATAATGTAAACAACTTTTTTATTAATATAGGCCGAGAGTTAGCAGAAAATATTTTGAATCATGCTCCTCCTCGAAAAAATATTTATGCTACATGCAACCATCCATCGTCTTTCGTTCTGTTAGAAGCCACTCTTCAGGAGGTGGACAATGTGCTTATGAGTTTGGATACGGGTAGTGCCCCAGGTTGGGACGGGATACCAACAAAATTCTTAAAAATATCTAGAGACATCATGACCCCGCTCATCTGCGCACTGTGCAACCTCTGCTTTAGCACCGGAGTCTTTCCAGATGTTCTTAAGCGCGTTCTTAAGATGTACTTAGATAAATATAAGATCTTGTCACGCTCCCAATACGGATTTAGGAAAGGCTTATCTACGCAAGATGCTATCTTGGACCTTACGTCTTTAATTGTTAGAGAAATAGATAAAGGTAAAAAAGGCTTGGCTATCTTCCTTGATCTAAAGAAGGCCTTCGACACCGTATCTGTCTCCATTCTTGTCAGCCGGTTAGAACGCATAGGTATAAGAGGTACAGCGCTATCACTTTTTGCTAGCTACCTACAAAATAGAAGTCAAAAAGTTAAAATTGACGGGTGCTATAGCGATGAATGCGAGGTGACATATGGGGTGCCGCAGGGGAGTGTCCTTGGTCCAACGCTATTCTTGATATATATAAATGATTTGTGTAATCTTGAGTGCGCTGGGGGAAGGACATTCTCTTATGCGGATGACACTGCCATAGTATTCACTGGAGGATCCTGGCTCGAGGTTGAAAATGTCGCAAATCAGGGACTACGTAAGGTTAACAGATGGTTGACAGATAATCTGCTTACCCTTAATATACAAAAAACTAATTATATTTGCTTCTCGACTTACCAAAATTTTCAACCAGAACCGAACTTTGTCATAAAAATTCAGAAATGCTTACATCAGGATAGTTTGAGTTGTAATTGTCCCTCCATAGAAAAGGTTAGTTGTGCCAAATATTTGGGTGTCATCATTGATCAAAGGTTGAGTTGGCATCCACATCTCGAATTGCTAATGTGTAGGGTGCGTAAATTAACTTGGATCTTCAAATCTCTCCGACATATTATGGATAGAAAATTATGTACTGAGATTTATGTTGCCTTAGCACAATCAGTCATCACATACTGTATTCCTGTATAGGGTGGAACGACTAAATCTAAACTTATAGACCTGGAACGAGCCCAGCGATCTCTCATCAAGGTGGTGTGTTTTAAGTCCTGTAGATTCCCAACAGACCACTTATACATCTTCAGTGATTTGTTATCAGTTAGGCGGCTTTATATAATCAACTTAATCTTAAAATACCACAAATCGTTACCGTATAATCCAAACGTACTAAATAAAAGACGACATGACATAGTAGCACGCGTCCACCCTGTTCGTACTGTGTTTGCTAAGAGGCAGTATGAATGTCAGTCACCTTACCTATATAATAAAATCAATAAACAATTAAATATTTACCCTATGACCTTCTTTACGTGTAAAATTACCTTAGATAAATGGCTGAAGAAACTTACGTTTGAGGAAGTTGAGCTTTTGTTGCGTCGAACTGTTTAACTGTGGCTTAAATAACACAAATAAATGCACAAACACACACACACACACACACACACGCACGTACGCATACACACACACACACACACACACACACACACACACACACACACGCGCGCGCACGCACACACACACACACACACACACACACACACACACACACAAACACACATACACACATACACACGAACACTGCTGTTATCCATTTCAGTGTTACTACCTTAAGATATTCTTTATTATAGGATTATTATGTACAATAACTGGTGTTCGATCTGGGAGTTGCGAGATATTCCCAACACAAGTGTCTACTGACTACTTACTGGGAGGTCTCAGTGCATGTAATTTGTATGTTATAGTTCTAAATAAAGATTATTATTATTATTATGTTTCTCCTTTATAGTACTCGGATTCAAAAGAACCCGGTCCTTTGGAAGGCTTGCGTGGGGACACAGGTCCAACACGTAGAGGCCCCTTAGAGAATATACAAATGTTTTACTGTGACGCATCAGCCGGGATCCATCTCTGGGTAACCACAGGTAATTGCCCAGAGATGGTCGCCGGTTAATACGTAGAAACTATGGAAAATGTGGAAATCTAAACTAGGACTATGGAATGAAATTTGGATGGACTGGCTAATGGGCTATTGAGTGAGACTAACGGACGTCCGCCTTTACAATAGTCTCAAATTGAATGGTTGGCGGACGGTGACTCGCCTCCCACTAGATGGGCCCCCACAAAGCGGCGTAGTGCCTTGGGCGCAACATCGGCGTGGTCGGCTAAGGGTGTAGAGAGGTGTGCACCGGTTTCATTATCACGAGGAGCTCGTGAGCGGGTTTCCCCGCTATTACGCAGATTGAGCACTTCCACCCTTTCGAGCATATAGCTCTTGCGCTCCACTTTGCCGGCCAATAAAGGCAAGCCAGAGGCGGGGGATAGATTACAATTCCCCTCCGGAGGACTCAGGTCCGTGGGGTCGCCACTCCCCAACAGCTCGCCACAAGCTGCCCTGCGGGTTTTTTATTATTATTTTGTTTCTCTTTCAGTACTCAGGTTCAAAAGAACCCGGTCCTTTGGAAGGCTTGCGTGGGGACACAGGTCCAACACGTAGAGGCCCCTTAGAGAATATACAAATGTTTTACTGTCACGCATCAGCCGGGATCCATCTCTAGGTAACCACAGGTAATTGCCCAGAGATGGTCGCCGGTTAATGCGTAGAAACTATGGAAAATGTGGAAATCTAAACTAGGACTATGGAATGAAATTTGGATGGACTGGCTACTGGGCTATTGAGTGAGACTAACGGACGTCCGCCTTTACAATAGTCTCAAATTGAACGGTTGGCGGACGGTGACTCGCCTCCCACTAGATGGGCTCCCACAAAGCGGCGTAGTGCCTTGGGCGCAACATCGGCGTGGTCGGCTAAGGGTGTAGAGAGGTGTGCACCGGTTTCACCATCACGAGGAGCTCGTGAGCGGGTTTCCCCGCTATTACGCAGATTGAGCACTTCCACCCTTTCGAGCATATAGCTCTTGCGCTCCACTCTGCCGGCCAATAAAGGCAAGCCAGAGGCGGGGGATAGATTACAATTCCCCTCCGGAGGACTCAGGTCCGTGGGGTCGCCACTCCCCAACAGCTCGCCACAAGCTGCCCTGCGGGTATTATTATTATTATTATTATAATATGATGTTAAAATAAACACAATCCCTTTTACAATCCCCAGAAGTCGATATTACACCAATTAGAACGTTTGATTGATAGTAAACAATTATTACAACAACAATAATTACATTGAAATCGGTAATAAATGTTTAAAGAGACATTCCCAGTACAAATTATGTTGTATAATAAATAACGGACGCGACTGTAGTATAGTTAATTTCCGTCTAGTATATGTTGTCATTTGTCTTGTGTAATTGTTATTTACCCATATATAGACCTTTGTGTGTATATGCAATAAGATCGTAATTACCGAGATAAATCTATTGAGGACATCGTGTTGCAAGTCGTTTCAGTTGCTATATGCAATTGAATTGTGCTCCAATTCCATAAATAATTAAATTATTCCTTTTTTTAGCTTCGCACTGTATCCCACTATAGCAGGGTAGGTATAGAGAGCCTAATGTTGAAACACTCCATTTCCCAATCTACTTTCTGCCTTTCAACCCCGCGCTTTGCCTCTTTAAGAGATCGAAAAAATGTAATATACATTATTTCCCTTCATCGATTGGGAATCGAATCCACAGTCAATCGCGTTTACAGTCCCCTGCGGTATGTCTGGCTTCAAATATATTTCTTTTAATGTAAAAATGCTTTACATAACCCTCCACCCGTCGCGTCTTTATTATAACCTGAACAGTTGCGAGGGGCCTTTAGACACCAAAAGTAATTATTCAATTAAAATAATAAGAAGATAATATTAAACATTATTTTGACTTATCTCATTTTAATAGGATTGCTATGAAGGAAAATTAAAAGATATTACAAATCAGTTGTTTATTTACAATGAAAAAACGAAAAGTAATAGTCATTATTTTTTTTCGAATGTATTGATTTAGCCTTGTTCAAATTATCTTAAAACAATAGACTATAGACATCTCCTTTTTCCATAATTATTTGAGATTAACGAACTAAACATAAAAATCAAATAAATCTTTTTTTAATCATCTTGATTATGATGAGTTTGTCTGTCGTTCATTTTACTTCAACTTAAAAAAACATAAATATCAACACTACATTAAAAAAATATATAAAGTTAATAATAAAAGTTTACTTACGCCAATCGTCACATGGGGTCACCGCGGACATACATAGGTTTAGTTTCAAATAGCCCACAGCATTTAGCGTAATCATTTTTGGAACGCTAACTAGAGTATAAAACTAAAACTAAACTAACTTCACGTTTTATCCCTAGCGGAGTAGTCAGAGAGAACGGACCGCCAAACGCTACGGTCTCTACATACCTCTTTCGCCTCGTCCACTGTCATCAACCTCTTCATATATGCCCTCCGGGTGGTCCTCATACTTTTTACGTGACTTTCCTCCAGTATCTTTGATACTGTGATTTCGAAGGTCAACCGAGGTCTCCCCCTACATCTCTTACCACTCACTTTTGCATCATAAATCTTTTTTGCCATTCTTTCATCACTCATTCGTTCGACGTGTCCAAACCAGCTGAGCACGTTCTTCTTCATTCTCACCGTGACATCCTCGCTAGTACTTGCCATTCTGTGTACCTCTTCATTGCGGATTCGATCAGCTAAGCTGACTCCGCATAGATGAGTAAACATATTTTAAGTGTTCATATTTCACAATTTTCTAAAACCTGAGCTTTTATAAACCCCACGCAACGGTTTGAGGGTTAAGTTAAATATTTAACGTCTCTACTCTAGGCAATACATCTTTAAACGACCACGCCGAGACAGTCGTAAACTGAACTTAAGTTAAGTCATCTTATAGTCAATTCAGTATATAAATTCGTTAGATATCAGTACATTTAACAAGATAGCATTTAAATAATTGCTTGAATATTTAAATCATACCGCATTCTGTTCTACTTCACCCCTCTGGGCAAAATGCATATTATCATGCTCAAGTGTTCGAAACTTCTACGTGTTCTTATACTTAAACGAAAATGCAGGAACTATAACTTTATTACCTTTTACTCTGTGTTTTTGCATACAAAGTGGTACAAACATTCTCAAGTTTTTTTAACAAAAGAACTTGAGAACGTTTCTATGTATCAAATTGTAATAAGTACATACTATCCTGGAATAATAAAAACAAACAGACAAAACCATATAATTTTCAAGTTTAAGATTGTGGGTTCGATTATTGTAATAATCTTTTTTTCATCAACGTATCTTCCACATAATGCAAAGAGAAATCCTGTTAAATTTTATTTTAAAATAATATTTTAACTTAAAACCCAATCAAGTATATTTAGCTGAATAAAGGAACAACGGTATGAAGGCAAAGCACAGTCATAAGTTCCACTACTCAACACGCAAAGCCATTAGAACTCGGCGGAAAATTAACGGAGAGTCTTAACACTAGGTTCTCTCTACTTACCCTTTTCTAAAAAAGCAAAACGGTGAAAAGATGGAAGTCACTTTTGTTGCTAGAAACTATCGATTCTACATAATTAATTATTATCACATAGCGTAGCAGCTATGTCATTATACGTACTAGATAAGATATACCCATACCTAATATATCTTATCTAGTACGTATTTCCAGAGAAGCCACTTGCGTTCGCAATTAGCCACGGTTCGGTGGACGTTAATTGCTCGTAATGGCCTGATATTTAATACACCGATATCACTGCCCAAATTGATGCCTCTATGAAACAAAAACGAAGGTGAGCTAGTAAAATAAAAATAATAATTCACAGTAATTCACATCGGGTGAAATAAATAATATTTTTATATCAGATTTATGTATGTAAAAATTTTTTTTTTTTCTCGAATGTAGCAAAACCCTTTGTAACTTTACGTACTTTAAAGAAGCATACTAGGCTCTAGTACGAATCTTTAAGGTAAGTTACAAACTTTATTTAGTTATTAGTTAATTTAATAATCGCGTACTTGCTATTAATTATAGATTTTAGTTGAAATATTTAAGTATCGTTCATAAACAAACCTATTGAGATTTATTTGGTCATTTATTACCCACTTTCCGCCTAACTTTCAAGATATGTCGACAGATAATTGAACCTACGACCGTCTTGTTTATAATCAAAGATAGTACCTCCAAGCGACAGCTTTCATATTTTATCAGTTAATCATTTATTTTTATAATATATAAATAGAATCGTTTACGCACTGCCGTAAGCGATAAACATGAATTATAAATTTTTTCTCTACTTGTCATCGAATAAAACGGAAATTTCTGTATATTTATCCAAATAACTGAAAAAAAATTTTATAAAATAACAGTCGTCACCAGCTATCAGTTCTACCCTAATATTAACAGCCTAGACGGGCCTTAGGTTGTAAATTATTCATGGCACCTCCGAGTGGAGCTTATCGAGTGTGTCGAGATGTCGATTGTATAATGATTTACGACTACAAATATTTATCGCTCGAGCCGAATTTGACAGTTGATATATACCGAAAATGTTTAATTAGAGATATTTTTAAATCACAGTATATTTTTATATCATAGGAGTCCAAATAAATTGAAAATAATTTTATGAGGCCGTCGTGGCGTATAGGTACAAGGGTGTGACTAACACGACGATTGTGCGTTCGGTCCCTACTTGAATGAATAAATGTAACTTCTGACTTTGAATAAAATTATTTGACTTTGATTATGAATGGTAATAACATTAAAACAAGTGGATCAAGTGGTATATTTGGGAAGAACGTTTAGTAGAGATGGAAGGTACAACTTGGATTCGGAAAAGTCTATCGTTGTCGGTGTGAGAGTTAACAGTACTTTAGATGCATTGATGAGACGTCGAAACGTCAGTGAAGCTGCATATTTGTTCGTACACAATGCATTATTGATACAACGCTATTATACGGCAGCGAAACGTGGATATTACAGAAAAAGAAAAAAAGAGGTGAATGCTGATGAGATGCGATCTCTTCGTAGTATATGTGGAGTCAGGTTAGCTCTATACTCCGCATATCCTCATTGAAAAGATACACAGAATGGTGAGGAATAGCGAGGATGCCACGGTGAGAATGAAGAACAATGTGTTCAGCTGGCTTGGGCAAGTCGAACGAATGTTATGATAAAAGAAATAAAAGAAAAGAAAAGAAAAGAAATGAAAGAAAGAATGATAAAAAAAATGATAAAAGAATTCATGGAAAAATGGGCGGTAAGAGAGGTAGAGGGAGATCACGGTTGACCTTCGAAAAGACAGTATTCAAAGATACTGGAGGAAGGTCACATAAAAAGTATGAGAGCCCCCCGGAAAAACATTCATTATCACGATGATAATATAAATCGATATTCAGTTTACTGAGACATTTCAGAACAAATGATAGCATTTTTTTCACGAAATTCAGGCAGGTAAGCCTTACAATGTAAGTACATCCTGCGACAGGTATTGAAAAAGAATCGCGAATCATCGTCCTGAATCAAGAAAATGGCAAGTCATTGGGGAATAATTTAAAATAATTTTCGCTTTCTGGGGTCAGTCATGGCATAGAGGCACAATAAAATAAGTTTATAAATTTGATCGTAAGGATTCCCATACTAACTTAACTATTTTAATGAACAGAAATTTTTTTTATATATATTAACCACATTTCACGTAAAATAATCCATATTTTTTTTATTAAAGAATTGTTTTAAAGATATGTGAAAAAAGATATGTATAAGTAACCAGTACTCTTATTTGAAGCCAGACTTGGCACATGTACACAATCGTGTGACCCGCGACATACCGCAGGTTCAATTTCCACCCGAGGAAATGAAATATTTAATATTTTTTTTTTTTGCTTTGGTGTTAAGGCAAAGCGCTGCGTTGAATTCCGCCACTCAACATGCATTGCCTTCAGAATTCGGCGGGATATAGCGTGAAGCTAAAAAAAGCTGTGTACGTGATACATACACAAATATATCAATATATATATACATCATTAAATTATTTTTATTATTACAAATATAAAATGGACATGTACTTAACTTAAAAAAAATCAAGAAGATTAAATAAAATTATTGTATACAATTAAGCTAAAATAAAAAAAAAAAAAAATTTAAAATATTTAAAATCTGACCCACCGTCACTTGTGTTCAACGTACTAGCTTAACTCGACCGAGCGGATGTCTAACAATGGGGACAAGAGTGAACAAGAACCCTTCACTCTTATTTTTAAGCTGAGGTTTATTTTATATTATTACTAAGAGGAAATATAAAGAATATTCTAGAAAACTAAATGTTAAGCAATTTCGAGGAAATTTGAGAAATTAAATATACAAAAATTTCTGTATAGCAAAAAAGAATTATATTTTAGTCAATCAGTATCGACTTTGTTGAAATTATTTTAAAAACGAATTCAGTGAGCTCTAACAATATATCAATTTCTGAAGAAAGTATTTTATTTTTTTTACTCACTCAGTGTATGTAATAAACAACAAAAAGAACCTGCCTGTTTATAATAAAATATCCACTTTTAAATAACAGCAAAAAATAAAAAAAATATATAAATTATTTATAGATTTTATTGCAACAATATATTTTTTTAAAATATTTGAAACTATTAAAGATAGAGTACAATTATTTTGGTCCATCTTAGTTATATTTTGAATATATGTGTGAAGAATACAAAATAATAATAGGCATTTAAGAAATATTAATTTGCCGTTACAGTAAAAATATGATGTGTTTACCTCAATATTCCTTAATTTAAAACGCTTGAATATACCACAATAATCCATCATTGTCAAAAAAAGGTGCGTAAAAATTAACTATAAAAAGGCAAAGTATGTTAAACGAAATGGTTAAAAGCAAGGAGCTACTAAATAAAAAAAATATTTTTGAAATTGTGAATAAAAGGAGGTGTGGAGACTAAAAAGAATTTATTTGTTCCACAAAATTATTCTCTGTTTAACGGCCAATTTGAGGTTCGAATTATATACTTGAACTTGGATAGTGGCCAAAAAATCTCAGCTGGCAAAGCGATATCCTCCATATATTTTGTAGCCGCATATAGTTACCACCAGCCACAGGTTGTATTTGTGGTATGTAAAAATCCTTTTGTATTTTGGAATATTTGTTAACCTTTTTTTGCTATTATTTTATGATGTGTAATCATTTCTAGTGGTGAAAGTGGAGAACGGAGTGTTAGTTCTAGACTAGGTTCCCTCTGCCTACCCTGCTGCGTGCGGGGTACAGCGTGAAGCTAATTTGATTTATTTATTTCTAGTATTATTTGACTTTGTACGAAGCATGTAATATTGAATTTTGTTGTAACAAAAAAAGCATCTTATTTGAAAATGCAAAGAGTCTAGCCCGATAAGTATGGAAAAGCAGCACTGGCTTTTAATTAATTATGCTAATATTAATTTTGATCTGAAATAGATATTAAAGTATCCTTAGTGTGTGAAAGGAAATGTGGACAGCACGCTGTTTCACATAAAAAATATTATGCTTATTGTTTTCTATTTTAAAACTGATGTGTAAAATAACGTCTGTAGATACCGTATCATCATATTTAATGGGTTATATGACTAATTGAAAATAAAAATAAATAAAATAAATCAGCTTCACGCTGTATTCCGCACACAGCAGGGTGAGCAGAGCGAACCTAGTGTTAAGACACTCCGTCCCCCACTTTCTGCCGAATTCTGTAGGCATAGCATGTCGTGTGGCAAAACTCAGCGGCGCGATTTGCCTCGACACCAGAGTGAAGAAATGGAAATAAACATTTTAGAATATATTTCATCTCCTCGAGTAGGGATCGAAGCCATAACCAGTCGGTTTTACAGTCACACTTTGTGCCCCTGCGCCAAAACTGACCTAATTGTACTTATTTAGAAAACGTATAAAAATTTGAACGCAGCGGGACTCGAACCCGCGCCTCCTGGACGGTTTCCAGTTTTCTAAATAAGTATTTTTCTTTCCTAAGTGTGGAATAACACTTTAAAAAATGTTTAAAAATATGACCTAATTGTTTTACAATTTATTTTTACGTTATATATTTTGATGACTTAGTAAAATATATTTCAAACGTATAATACGCTGATAGAGTTCTATGTAAGTTTGCTATAAGCATAGACGAACTTTTGTTATTTTTTTTTTGTTATTTTGAGATATGAAAAGTCGAAAAAAATATATAATAACAAACTTATAAATAGCGGTGTTTAATTTATTTTTTTTAAATACCGAGGAAATGAACTCTATCGTTATGAGTTGTTACCCCCATAACTCCCTTACTGTAAGGGTTAGACAAGAAAAATAGTGTGTCGCTATATCAGATAAAAAACAAAAAAAACATTAAAAACTATTAATTAGAAGTCAATGCAGCTTTCCCGTGTTTATCGGGCTCAACCTTTAGTATTTATATAAATTATTTTACAAACTGAGAGCTCAAAGATATGGAGTTAGTTTGGCCCAATTCACTAACAAATTTTAGTGTCATATAGCTTTTGACAAACGTATATAACTCACCTGTCAAAGTCAATATCAAAGAAAACATCAAATTTGAAGTTACTGACAACAAACCTCATATAAAAAAATATATAAAAATAAAATATTGTAATTAAGACAAGATAAACTATTCATCTCGTAAAATAATAATATTACGCAGATAAAATAAAAACAACCATAAATCCACAACGGCGAGGCTATAAAGCATGTTATTTCATAAACTGTCCCACTTTTATAATAACACAGTGTGCTGGAAATAAATCGAGTAACGATCTAATCAGAGCGGTAAATTTATAAGGAAATTATCTTCTTTATAAGAGAAACTGAGGTCATCCTCGCGCAGTGGTACGAGGATATTACTGTAACACGATTAACGTGAGTTCGATGTTTTCTCGGGGAAATGAATAATAAATAATATTATTAATATTTTCATTTCTTCGCTCTGATACCAAGGTAAAGCCCTGCGTCGAGATCCCACGCGCAACACTCAACACGCAATACGTCGAAATAATCGGCGGAAAGTGGAGAACGGAATGTCCTAACACTAGGTTCCCTCTGCCTACCGCCATGCCGTGTGCGGGATACGGCGTGACGCTAAAAAAAGTGTTTTATACAAAATGAGTAACATTAAGAATTTTTTCCAAAAATATTTAAAAATATAATGTGCCATTACCAGACTGAGCTTTTAATGCGAGTCCATAAAATTATGCAAATGGAACTAAAACTTAGCACGTATGTGGATAACTGTTATGATGTTGGCATTAACATAGAACTTTTGAAAGTTTTTAAGAGGTATGCGACATTCGCTTACACAATATATAAAACATACGCAATGCCTCTATAATTTTGTAAAAAATGGGAAACAACTGTTTATGTGTACCGAGTGTCTTAAGATGCCCAGGTTCCCCCTGACTACCCTGCAATTAGCGTGATACGGGGTAAAACTGAAAAATCATCATAAAAATAACGTATGCATTTTGCAACTCCAAGTTTAAACAATATATAGAGTTATTTTTGTAAAACTCAATAATTTGACTTCTAACTCTAATAAAGATGTTGGTAACACTTAATTGCAAGGCAATTTTCCTTAATGGAATTCAGCGGAGCCACTCTAGTATCTCTCCTGTCCACAGACCATAAATCTTCTCTTAATTAATGTATATTCGTTTCTATCTTGATTGCCACTTGAAATTTCTATCTACTGATATTTCATTGCTTACAAATGTGAACGTTTTGCAGTTTGTTTATTTGCTGCAGTTTAACTCAAAAACCACTGAATGTATGTAAAACGGATGAAAGATCTACTGTGTTGCTGTATTTTACCAGTTTTATTTTTTCCCTTTCATTTGATACCCATTCGTGTTTATTAAGTACGACTAGAAGTCTATTAAGAACCCTATATGTAAAAAACATGTCAACATAATTAACGAAATGTTGACGTGAAATTTAGTCTAGTTAAAGTGTATATTTAGCAATATCAACTTTAACTAGACTAAATTTCGTATTTCGGTTAAGGAATTTATGTTTAAAGCGGTCAGTTTGGTTTACATATTAAAATATAGATGTATATTACTCCACGAGAACGGTTAAATCTATATAAACTGAAATATTTGTAACTTTCAACTTAAACTAATATTATTGGAGCTGAGCAAAGCCTTTAACAAATAAAATTAAATTAAAATTAAATTAGCTTCACGCTATATCCCGCACACAGCAGGGTAGGCAGAGGGAACCTAATGTTAAGACACTTCGTTCCCCACTTTCTGCCGAATTTTGGAGGCATTGCCTTTAACAAAATATAGATAAATTTAATATACATCATATTTACTACGTAAAATACAACCAATAGCGTCTGCCAGATATTAAATTCAACGTTGATCGTTTCCCTAGATAGGTTAATGACGTTACCTAGAGGCTAAGAACGAAGCAACATACGAAATATTATACACAAACAAAACGGTAACTTTTGAGCCCAAATGTAAAAAGTCGAAACACGGCCCTAAAACTTGGGGTTTTTTTTTTTTAGATTTTTCTAACAAAATGCAGAAAAAAAAGGTTTAAGATCCTTCAGTTATAAAAATAATCAATTACAGTACTACGAAAATAAAATATTTGTTCATTTTAATAAAATCCTAGTAATTTAGTGCTCCTATTAGTGTATAAAAGTACAGTAAAAATGAAGAAAATGTTAATTAATTACTGGAAAAACAAAAAAAAAATATTCTTTAAATGACGAATGTGACAGCTACAAAAATCATTAGCCAAGACGTCAATGTCCAACATTGACGTCTTGTCTAATGATTTTTGTATTTTTTGCTTTAATGGTTTCGTTTATTTCGCTGCGTTTTGAGTGTTTTTCCTTTTGTTTTCTACTTTACCCTGTGTGCCCGGTCCCCAGTGGACCCCGGAATCTTTTGGATCTAACCACCGCCACGCTGTGGATATGGATCGTTGTGTTAATTGTACGATAGCTTCACTTTTACAAAAACTCTAATAACTCAGCTCTCAAGTTCCAAAAACTGACAGAATTTTCATTTTCTTTTTTCTTTTTCTTGAAGAAATTTATAAAAATATTATTTTTTGCTTCAAGCTATATTCCACATATAGCAACGGAAAGCTTGTGTTAAAACGCTTTTTTCCCCACTTTCAGCTGTAATTTTGAGGAGGCATTGCGTTTTGAGTGTCGACGTCGCACTTTGCTCCGACGCCAGAGAGAGGAAATGATAATATTAGATATTTTATTTGAAGTGGGAATCGAACCCATAATCCTCAAATCTTAAAGTCACACGCTTGTACCACTGTAATATTTGTTAATCATATAAATATTATATACAACCATGTAAGCACTGCTCCTACGAATTAGAAAACCCAAAAGTGACAAGGATTGATTGAGGTCCAAAAGGAAGCGGATAGTGAGTAATTGTTTCGTTAGTCCAATTTTTCTTCTACAGTTTATGTTGGGGTACACTTTTATAATAGATAGTTTCTTTATAACTATTTACTTGTATAATTTTTTTTTATATAAATTTTAAATTATTTTCAATTTGATTTCTGTGTGTGTCATTTTTTTATTTGGTGTCAGTCTGTAGAATAAATAAATTAATTTAGTGTTCTATCTTTCAAGACTAAGCATGTATAGCTATATGCGATTGTTTCGTGTATATTATCCACTACTTATTTTCACATTAAATAAATAAATCAAATAATGAGGCCAGTCGTAGCGTAGCGGCGCAAAGTGTGACTGTAAAACTGACTGGTTGTGGGTTCGATCCCCACTCGAGGAGACGAAATATTTATTTAAATTTATATTTCTTCGCTCTGGTGTCGAGGCTAAGCGGGTCGCCGAGTTCTGCCACTCAACACGCAATGCCTCCAGAATTCGGCAGAAAGTGGGGAACGGAGTGTCTTAACACTAGGTTCCCTCTGCCTACCCTGCTGTGTGCGGGATACAGCGTGAAGCTGATTTATTTTATTTATTTATAAATAAATTCAATGCCTCACCATCTTCTCATAGGAAGAATACATTGAAGTATTATATGTTTAGTACTAATTATTAAATTGATAGCTTTAGTTGCTTTCGAATTCACAACCACCGTCAAATACGCCAAACTTACAAATACGCCACAAACACGTCTATTTCCTACATTTACGAGTATAAAGACATAAACTTAATATATTTTAATTATAGCAATAACTGCGTATTTCATGTGGCTTGTATAAATAATTTACGTTACAAATTATTTATTATTTTGTTTATAAACTACGGTCGTGATCAACAAAATATGATTTTATTACGATTCTGCCAATGGTAGTACGGTAATTGTCAAACGGGCATAATAAAATTCGTGTAAATATCATCTATATTAAAAATTACAAGATTGCCAACATATATTCGATTCGTGTCTATATTTAAAATTAAAATTAAATCAGCTTCACGCTGTATTTCACATACAGCAGGAAGGTAGAGGGAACCTAGTGTTAAAACACTCTGTTCCCAACTTGCCGATGATTTTTTTGGGGCATTGCGTGTTTATATTTAGTTAACTAAATAAATAACATATGTGCATAGTACTTACTATATATATATATATATATATATATATATATATATATATATATATTTTTTTTGTATCAGTTTCACGCTGTATCCCGCACACAGCAAGGATAGGCAGTGGGAACCTAGTGTTAAGACAATCTGTTCCTCACTTTCCGCCAAGTTTTGTCCGAACTCAACGCCTCGCTTTGCCTCGACACCGGAAAAATAAATATAAAAAAAATCTATATATTTAAGTAGAATATATAGTTTCCAATAATATTTAAAAATTTTGAAAATATATATTTCTAAGAAAAATGTTTAAATTTCGTGTTGTACGTTAAGTTAGATAGATACCATATAAAATAGATTCTTGGAAATGTCAATTTCATACTATATATATATATATATATATATATATATATATATATATATATATATATATAATATGAAAGATAAAACTGAAAGTTCAACTGCTCAATAGCAAATTTCCTTCTGTACTATAAATTTTGTCATTATCGATTTACGTTTGAATTGAGATAACTAAAGATCTCTCTCGAGATATTTACTATCGTAATTGACAGTTGATTCTGCACATCTCCTGGTATTTGCTTTGCTTGATGGTATCTAGGTCGAATCAGTAATTGTCTTATACTGCATCTATACATAGATATAGATAGAAAAAAAATGTATTGCAATAAAATAGTGAAGACGCTCTATGAAAACAAATACCGCACACAGCAGGGTAAGCAGAGGAAACCCAAAAGTGTTAAGACACTCCGTTCTCCACTTTCTACCGAATTCTGGAGGCATTGCGTGTTAAGTGACAGAAATCAACACCGCGCTTTACCTTGACACATGTAACTATAAATTTTAATAAATATTTCAACTTCTCGAATACGGATCGAACCTACAACATTTTACAGTCACTCTTTATGTCCCTGTTCCACGACTGGCCTGAAGGAAATATTAATATGTTAGTTAAAATATTTTCATTTCCTAGATAATTCGTTGAGCCTCCCTACACAAGCACAACACAATTAAAACAGTGTTACAGACAAACAATTAGCCAAATAGAGGCGATTAAAGACCGATTTTAAAATTAGTTTAATAAAAAGTACTAGCTAACTCAACCAATGCAAGTAGCGGCGCAAAGGCACAAAGTGTGACTGTTATAGTGACAGGTTGTGGGTTCGATTCCCATTCGAAGAAATTAAGATTTTTTTTGTTTTTATTTTTTGCGCTTCGCTTCACATTCAAAACGAGGTTGAATTTCTAAACTTAACACGGAGCGTCTCCAGAACTCGATGAAAAATGAGAAATGCGAGTGTTTTAACACTACGTTCCCTTTATCTATCGTGCTGAGCGCGTGATACAGCGTAAAGCTAAAAGAAAAACTCCAATTATATACTACTATTGATGTTAATGATGTAAATGAATTATATACTACTATTATATATCTATTGCTATTTCAAAATAAAATAAAACATGAAAAAAAAAATTGATAACATGTTAACAGCTTAATTGATAGCTGAATATAAACAAAAAACCTAATTGGCTGTATGCCTTTGAGCGTGTCACGACACAGTACAAACAACGATCATTCATTAACGCAGCTCTGCGGACATCACACGAGGGTCATTTACAAAGCTGGGACACACGACGTATGTAAAACGAAATTCGCAGTTGGAAAATCAATGTCAATAGAATTCTACAAATTTTATCCATTTTACTGTCTTTTTTTCTGTTTATTGGTTCGGTTCAATATAAATTTTGTTTCTTACTGTGAATATATTAATGCATCCCGCACACAGCAGAGTAGGCAGAGAGAACCTAGTGTTAAGACACTCCGTTCCGCACTTTCTGCCGAATTCTGGAGGCACTGCGTGTTAAGTGGCAGAACTTAACGCCGCGCTTAGCTTTGGCACCAGAGCGAAAAAATGGAAATATAAATTTAAGTAAATATTTCATCTCCTTGAGTGTGGAATCAAATCCACAACCAGTCCGTTTGATAAAAGAGGACTATAATGATTACTCTTATATTAAAAAAAATGTGTGGTCATAATCTCACTCATCATTCCTCTTCTCGTCTCTTAACTCTGTTACGTACTGTTTACATATGTAAACCTTTGAATGATTTCATGCTTTTAGATGATTTAACGGGAAAATAAATTAATTTCATTTCTCTATTCAGCCAAGCATAAATCCCCAATATATCAAATTCGGGTGTAAGGTGGAGTACGGTGTATCTTGATATTAGTCTCTCTTTGTCCGTCTATATCTCTTACTTATATAAACTAAGGGTTATTTGGATAAGAAAATACAATACTTAATTATAGAAATAGAAATATTTAATAAACCACAAAGACTAAGTCCCATAGCGTTCATTTATCACAATACAATATACACAGCAGTTCTTAAGAAAACATAAAATACATAGCAACTGGGGAAATTTCTAAAAGTTGCTAACAAATTATACTTATTCCCTACATTCGTGTAAAGTTTGCATACAATTTATTTGAAAGTAATACCAACTTTAAGCTTGAATTCAAATATTCAAAACAAATTGGATAGATTTCGTTGAATGGAGTCATTTTGTACTGGCAATGTATTTCAAATTATAGGTTCGAGTTGAAATAAGGGATTCAAATCATAAATTAGAAGCATTTTCCTCATTGACTTTTGAATTTCGTAATGTTTATAGGACTTTCATAATATCTACAACAAATATAAGAGCCTACTTACTACTGACTGTAAACGCAATAGTTCGGGGTTCAATACCCACTGGAGGACAAAAATATAGAAATTAATTTTATTATCTCGAGCAAGCAAGGCAAAGCAAGGCGTTGCAATATCTTCAATTCGGATCAAGTAGAATATAGAGAAAGAAGTATCTTGGCACTACGTTCTCTATGTCTAGGAATATATTTGTGTGTTTGTTGATGTATTTAATCAGAAATAACAAGTTAATTTGTCACACGCGCATGCGTGTGTTTGAAGTAAATGTATGTTTATGAGAATCTGATCTTTGGTCACTTCATTTAGCACAGGCTCTGGTTAGAAAGCAATATTATAGACTTTTTTCAGATTCACTCTTTATCCGGATTAGCAGGGAGTAGGAGACAAGACACTATTGAGTTGAGTGGCGGAACTCAACGCCGCACTTTGTCTTGTTATCACAGCGAGTAAATAAAAATAATTGATTCCTGACAATCACAATCAAACTCACAGTCGTCAAGTTTTCAATTAGACATTGTACCGCTGCGCTAGGGTACTTAAATTTCATTCCCAATTTAAATAACTCCATTATACCTACCTAAGCTGCTTTAACATATTTTACTTGATTTACGTCTTGTATTTTAAGGACGTGGCTCAACCGTAATGATGGTTGACGACCGTCAATTTTTAATTAGAGGCATTTCCTTCAATTCGTTTATAGGTCACACAACGTGGTATAAATTATGTATAATGGGTTTTTTAAGCTTCACTCTGTATCCCAAACATAGAAGACTTGGGTCCTAGTGTTAAAACACTCCTTTTCCATTAACACTACCGTTCTTTACTTTCTGGAGGCGTTGCCGGCAGACGTTGCCATAGAAGCTAAATAAAATGAAAATATTTTATATTTCATTTACTGGAGTGGGAATCAAAGCCACAACCCTGCTAAAATTATATGGTTGATTCAAGTAGTATATAACTTTGGCACTGGCTACGCTAATAGACAACTACTTAAGTTTGTCAAAAATATAGCTTGTTTGCTGGTTGTGCTTCACGAACAAGATATAAACGACTTAAATTCATATAAAATCTGAAACAGCAAAATCTATAAATAACATGGAAAAAGTTTCGACAATATACAGAACTTTTAAATGGCAATTTAAAAAGAATACCGAATTCGATTTAATACGAGGAATCGAAGCGAGGGAGTGATTTAAAAAGATTTAGGTCGCGATAAACGGAACGCTTTACATAGATAACGAGAATATGTACTGTGAAATACGTTAATATCAAATAATTAAACTTGGTGTACAACACTTTAAAAATGTTCAAAAAAAAAAGCAAATTAATTTATATATTTAATAAGAGATCATCGTGGCTCAGGGGCACAAGGATGTGACTGTAACGCGACGGTTGTGGTTTCAATCCTCATTCCAGGAAATTTATATTTCTTCGCTCTGGTGTCAAGACAAAGCGCGGCGGTGAGTTCCGCCACTCAACACGTAATGCCTCCAAAATTTGACAGAAATGGAGTGTCTTAACACTAGGTTCCCTCTGCCTACCCTGCTATGTACGGGATATAGGGTGAAGCTGATTTTATTTTAATATTTAATTTAGTGGAAAATGATAAACAGAGCGTCTAAGAACTAGGTTACCTCTGTTTGCCCTGCTGTGGGATACAGCGTGAAGATTTACTGAAGGTTTTGAAAATATGATTAAATAAAAAATTGTGACATTAATCGAAAATTTGGTTCATATATCTAACTACTGTGCACTGAGTACGATGGATGTATGTACTCTCAACTTTTCTCTGAGGTGAGACAAATTAAAAACAAAATTCGTAGAAAGTAAAAAACAGAGTGTCACACTACGTTCCCTTCTTAGCCTATAACAATATTTAATTATAATAAAGTTTTATTTTCTTTGTTTTTGTTTTACAACTTTTCCGCACAACCAAGTAAGTTGATTTTAAGACAATTTAAGTTATTTTAAGACACTACGATTCCCACTTTTCGCCCAATTTGTGGTGAAATTGGATATAAAATAAAAATAAAACACTAAAAGATTAATTTCCTAAATGATCGTGTTTTTATTTTAAGCATACATTTATCTACTCCACCTCAGTACAGAAGCTACTATATTTTCCAAATTCCACAAAAAAGTGGTAACACAACCTACATAAAGGCACATTTCTCAAAACTTCAGCGAGCTATTCACGTTTTTGCCGACCGCATATACCTATTGAAATAATCTGTATAAAGGCATGGAAGCCTTTGTTGACTAAACGAACGGACTTTCCGACTAAGTGATATTACGGAAAGTGCATTCTCTTTTAGAGCGAAATTTAATCTTTCGTTCAATTATAGCCGTTTTATACAATTGCTGGAAAAGTAATTATTATGGCATAGTATTTGTACATGTGAGAGCGATTGTAACCGCAACAGGTTACGGTTTCGGTTCCCTCTCGAGGAAATGAAATTTTAATTTTTAATTTCCTCACTCTGATCACGAGGCAAAGCACGGCGTCGAGTTCCGCCTCTCAAATGCAATAGCAACAAAAATGGGGATTGGGGATTTTAACACAATGTTTCTAGGTTCTCTGCCTATCTTGCCGTACATTCTCATGTGCAGGATATTACAAAAATTGTAAATAAGGCGTTCCTCCTATATACGAGTATATGAAGAAATCACGAACACTATTTATAGAATGAAAAATATCTGATTGTTATAAGTTTAAATCGACTCCTACAAAATATTTACTTTTCTGTAAGTGGCGTCAGAATTTACTACTTAATTAATACATCGCATCTATTTAAGTGTAGTTTTTTAAATAAAACTTTTTTTAAATTAATGAAATCGTTGGCGGTAGTTTGATATAATAATTATATCAACTGACAGACGAATGCCACTTCAGTCTACCGCCACGTGTTACCACGGACTACTGCAAACTGTTCGAAACGTCGGGTTTCCAAAACGTATAATCTTAAATATACGCGATTATTCCGGTTAAAATAGTTTCATTTAAAATGTTAAATAATCGTGAAAATCGGAAAACGAATTAGTACTTTTTTGTTTTTGTATAACAATTACGGTACGGTTATATATAAAAACAATGCATAATGATTTAAGAGGCCAGTCGTGGCGCAGCGGCACAAAGTGTGACTGTAAACCGACTGGTTGTGGGTTCGATCCCCACTCGAGGAGATGAAATATTTACTTAAATTTATATTTCCATTTCTTCGCTCTGGTGTCGGGGCCAAGCGCGGCGTTGAGTTCTGCCACTTAACACGCAATGCCTCCAGAATTCGGCAGAAAGTGGGGAACGAAGTGTCTAAAAAAAAAAAAAGAAAACACTAGGTTTCCTCTGCCCACCCTGCTGTGTGTGTGTATCCCACAGCGTGAAGCTGAGTATGAGTATGTAGTATGTATATATTATATGTATTACTCATAGACTCACGTAGTAGCGTGTGTTAATGTTGATTCTTTAGATTTTATTGTAGCTACTGTGTTATATTTATATTTAATTTAAAAAGTATTCAATAGTCTCGCCATATTTAAAAATATGATCAATACAAAAATTTTACGCAAACAAACCGTCAAAATGCCACTCGTCTGTAAACCTCTCCAAATAGACAAACATTCTCGAAACTGTATTTACTTTATTCGAGTTTGTGAATAGCGAATTTTGTACAAGAAAGTACAAAATAATTTTAAAGTTTCTATTCAAATTGAGCTCAATCGAAAAAATAAAATGCCGTTTTCGTTGCTGTATAGTCGAGTCGTATCAAAAATTTGCTTCCTACACGCGATGTTTATGAATTGTACTACACAGAAACATATTTGAAAATCAGATTGTATTTTTGTATGTAAATCTTTATAATTTTCTATTCATACGTAAATTAACTTTCTGACGAACTAGTACAATAAAAAGTAATTTAATTTTAACATACAACTAACAAACATATTCAAAGAAATGAACGCGGCGTTGAGTTCCGCCACTCAACCCGCAATGCCTGTTATATGTTGCGTACATCGTGAAGCTGAAAAAAAAACAACGATAATTTTTGAGTAAAATCGATCAACTATACACTAAATTAAGGATTACAGACTTATTAATATAATCTATCTCCTACGTCAATCTTCGAATGGAACAATCTAAGATTGACGTAGAAAATAGATTAATAATACTAGGTGTAAAAGTCGGCTCGAGAAGCAAGAGCACAAAAAGAGTTGTCTTATATGATTTTAGTATGGTCCAACCTAAGCCATCGTACGGACATGTAAAAATGCCTCAGTGCGCTTTATAAAACCACCGTATTTACAAATACGGCTCAAATCGGTGGATTGCATACATGCAATCTGTTATCTAGTAGATACGTTACGTATTATAGTTGATCGAAGGTAAAATGCTCATTAAAAATAATGATAACCGATTATAGTATTTAAGTACCATGACAAATAACCAAATTTTTTTTTCGTCCCCCTCATTTGTGTATATGAAGGCACTCCTTCAAAGTAACCTTATTTTTCATAAAAGTATCATTGGCACGCCTGAAAACGCTCACCACTCTTAACCCTTTGTAAGCACTTGACCTTTTTCCTTTTTTAGATCAAATTCAAGACAACATTTTAAATAAATTCCACCTTGTTGTTAAAGATTTTTATTTTTATTCTAGAAAACTGTGATAGTGCTATAAATGTAGCTGACATTTTCTTACCTCAATTAACTGAATATAACTATCAACTCTCTGCCGAATTCTTGAGGCATTGCGTGTTGAGTGGCAGAACTCAACTCGACACCAGAGCGAAGAAATGGAAATATAAATTTAAGTAAATATTCATCTCCTCGAGTGAGAATCGAACCCACAACCAGTCGGTTTTATAGTCACGCTTTGTGCCTCTGCGCCACGACTGACCTCAAATGTAACTAATTTTCCAAAAATTTAACAATTTGGTCTGAATAAAATTTTATTCTCGATTACCATACTTATAAATTTCAACACTCAGAGACGCAAATTAGCATTTAATTGATTTACATAAATGGTAATTGACAACGCTGAGATTGGCTGTATAAGCAGTGTTATAATTACGTTTATGTAAGGCTGTATTTTATTAAATGTTTACTAAGTAAATGAGTCCATTATGGGTCATTGGGGCGGCGCAATGTCTCAATGCACACGCGATGATTGTGGGTTCGTTACTCCTTCTGACAAAAAATATTATTTTCATTTCTGCATTTCCGGTGGACAAAGTGCAGCGTTGAGTTCCGTAACTCGAGATGCTTCATCTCAAATTCGAGCAGAAAGTGGAGAACAGAGTGTCTCAACGCTAGATTTCTTTTATATAGCCTGCTATATCAGAATATGTCTAACAATTATGACAATTATTTTAAAGTAAAATAACGTAATAACGTGAGGTCGTAGCGCAGGGACACAAGCGTGTGGCTGTTAAGGATACAAGTTGTGAGTTTGATTCCTACTCGAAGAAATGAATAATTTACTTTTTTCATTTCCTCCAAAATACGGAATACGTTAAGTGAGGAATGGAGTTTCTTAACTCTAATTTCCCCTGTCTACCCTACTATCTGCAGAATAACGCATAAAGCAGAAAAAAAAATAACATAATAACGTTCAGAATCATCGAACAATATAAACCTCATAGTGCATTGGCTGTTTTATTCCGTTTAAATTCACCACAAACTTCACAAGTCTAGGCAAAAGGCAGAATGTAGGCAAAAATAAACAAATCAATGGGTTATTTCCGGCGTGCAAATACTCAGATGTGCGCGCTTTGAAAATGTGGTTACAATCTATTTTTGGGTTCACATCATAGGAGATTATGAAAGGTATTGTACGATTATGTTTTGTGTTTGACCGATTGATCATTTTGTAATTTTCTGTACGATGTAATTTTACTACTATTTTAGACGTTTTATCATACTATAAAATAAATGAGTCTATCATAACATAGTGGCACAAGCCTACTATCTCTTCATGAAGAGTATAATGGCGTCGGTTATGGGTTTAGTTTTCACTTGTGGAAATAATAATATTTATTTGGTTTAATTCTTTGCTCTTGTAACAACTCGACGCCGCACTTTGGCCAAGTTTCACCACTCAACAAGCAATGTCCGGAAAATTCAACGGAAAGTGGAGAACGAAGTGTATTTACATTAAGAGCAGATGGATGTCTGCTTACCATCTACTTGCTTTCAGCTAAAATTTGGATTACGACTTTAGTTCAGATGAAAATAAAATTAAATATACCCATTTTATTGCTAACACAAAATGGCCGCTACAACAAAATGGTGGATCATAAATAGTACAACCTATATAATATAGATATTAGATGGAAGGGATTGATTTGTATAATACAATTACACCATGAAATAAAAATAAAAGTTTCTTAACATTAAATAGGCGTCATAATTATATAAAACTGAAAAGCTTAAAAAAAAGAAAAGAAAAAAATTGCATACGTCAAGCTATATATTTGAGCATTAACTAAGGTATGTAAATTCGTTTAAAAGAGTTCAATATTTTTTAAAAGAAACATTGAACTGTACATATCATATAAGTGTATTTTACAACTAATATAATGCAATATCGTACACTGTCGTTATAACCATATGATGCGGCGTTGAGTTCCGCCATTCAACACGCAATGCCTCCAGAATTCAGAGGAAAGTAAAGAACAGAGTGTCTTAATTTCCTATACTTCCTTTCCTATTGGTTCCTAGGTTCCCTCTGTCTACCCTGACATGTGTGTCTGAAAAAAGTCTTCCTGAATATAGAAATCATAGAAAATTGCGGCAATAATCCAAGTATCTACTCCAATATAATCAATAAGTTGACAGAACTACGTCTGAAGACATTGTTTGGTAATATAACTTGAAGTTCTTGAGAAACTTTAAGTTCTCTAGAACTCACTTTGTTATGGCATTCCTAATAGAGAAACAGTAAAGTACTGTGAAGAAATTAATAAGAAAAATTTAATAAAGATTAAAGAAATACAATAGATAGATCAAATTCACAAATTAGGCGTGTAGGTTAATGTTATAAAATATGTATATAGGTACTATGTTAATGAAAAATTAAAATATTTTTTATACTACTTTTCAAAAAGTGAAGTATATTTTTTAAAGTAATCCTGTAGTCCTTCACGAATCTTTTTATGGCCATGACTTATTAAAATATAGAAAAAAGGCTAAAATGCCTTTTTTCTAGAAGCTTACACGAAACAAGCTTACATCACAATAAAATGGGTTCGATTTCCGTCAAAACACCACAATCTTCAACTGGGTCACCGAATTGTAACTTAAAAGTGTTGTTACACCACATCTAATGGGAACAAAGGAAAGTTTATTATTGCATGTTGTAGAACAGAATAGAATACCCGCCATTGCTTAGTACTGGAAGTGCCGGGTCAGAGGTGAAGGAACTTTCGCGTGATAGACCTGTTTTAGCGCCGACTGCATCGCCTGTGATGTGTGAAACTATTTGCAGTTATGGAAATATTGCAAATATTCTACTAGATATTACTAGGTACTACTAGGTACTGGTAGGTGCTACTTTTGCTGAAATAGTGTTTGGAAATCCCCTGTTTTATAGTTGGATTGAAAAAAGATTTATAACGCTAACAGGAAATGTATTTTCAATAAAATTCTGTTTTCACACGAAACCCATTTCGCAGACACGGACTTTATTTTGATTTTCCGTTGTTTGTTTGCTGTCGTTTGTATTTTCATTTTCATAAAAATATTTTGAAATACGTGTCCTTTTGTTATTCTTTGATATTATTTTTCAATAAATTTTGCATACATGAAAAAATATAGATTTGTTTTTCAGCTTCACGCTGTATCCCGTAGAGTAGAGTAGGCAGAGGGAGTCTAGTGTTAAAACACTCCGCTCCCCGCTTTCCGCCGAATTCGAGAGGCATTACGTGTTTAGGGGCGGAACTTAGCGCCGCGCTTTGCCTCGACGCCAGGCGTTTACAGTCACACGCTTGTAAAGGCCCCTGCAAAATATTCAATAATATTTTTTTACAAAAAATATAATTAATAATCATCTGATTACAGCGCGATAAGGATGTTTTATAAAATATCGTGTCCATTATTACAATTTCGTACATCACTGTAAATTTACACTGGTCTAAAGGAAAATTTATAGAAAAAGGATATCCGGCTGATACAGTCCACTGTGAACTAAATTAGTGGTACCAGGATGTGAAACTATTTGTCATAACATTTTCTTCATTCCTATATTTAAATAACATTAGATATAATCATTTTTTTGCGTAACAACATGACAGCTCACTCACTCGTACACGTATTTTTAGATATTATTATTCAGGTTCACGCTGTATCCTGCACACAGCGGGGTAAGCAGAGTGAACCTACTTACGACACTACGTTCCCCAGTTTCCACCGAATTTTAGAGGCATTGCGTATTAAGTGGCGGAACTCAATGTCTGCCTACCCTACTGTGTGCGGTGGTGATTTTTTTTTCCAGTAAGCCAAGCTACGCTTCAACGTACGAATATATAATTCAAATTCAAATTCAAAGTCAAATAATTTTATTCAAAATAAGAAGTTACATGCTTCATTTTTTGAACGTCAAATAATTTACCACCAGTTCACTAAAATTAAAATCGAATAATAATGACGACTTACTTAAATTATTGTTATTTTGTCCAAATAAAAAATTTAGACAGATTTATTCGGACATGAATGGCAGAGGGAGCTTAGTGTTAAAACACTCCGTTACCATTAAAATACTTCCATTATCCACTTGCGCCAAATTCCGAAGCCATTGTATGTTGAATGGTGGAGCTCAACGCCATCTTTGCCTAGTTACAAAAACGAGCAAATGAAATTATAAAACATTTCATTCCCCAAACAGGAATCGAACCCACAACCGTCGCATTAACGGTCGCACACTAATGCCTCTGCGCTACGATGGCCTTAACGATACGATATCATATATCTACTTTTATTTACATTTGAAAGCTCATCAGTTAATTAATGGACGTTGATTAAACAACTCGATATGTATTCGTCATTCCACTCCAGAGCTTTGTTCAATAATCTTTGCTAAACTATTATATACTTATTATATACATATATGTATATACTTTTTTTATAGATGCTGTACTACATCCGATATTCAGCTGGGTAGGCAGTGGGAACCTGGGAACCTAATGTTAAGACACAAAGTCTCAGCTTAATTCTGAAGGCGGAAATCGACGTTACGCTTTGTTCGTTACCAGAGCGAGAACATCTATCTTCTATATATATAAAATGATATGTTCCTGATTGACTGAGGTAAGACGCACGCACAGCCGTAAACGCTGTGCGTTGAACGTGAAATTTGGACGATATTTCTTTTTATATAATCTGGACATCCATAAAAAAGGGATTTTGAAAAATGTTTGCCTTAAAGGGATAAAATAGGGGTTGGAAGTTAGTATGTTTTTTTTTTTTAAATCGGCACAGATTTTTATAAAAGTTAAAATTCAGACTCTTAAAAATATTTTATTGAACACGTGTTTCGTGGTTTTTTTACAATTAACCCTAAAGGTGCAAAATAAGCAGGTGAAGCTGCGCACGCTCACTGGTTAAAAAAATAAATCGAACCCCTATACAACATGAACATATATTACGAACACTATATGTATGTACGTACATATTGACAATAATTAACCTTAGTGTTGAATTATTAAATACGCATTAAAAGTGTACTAATCCATATACACATGCAACCATGTTAAGCAAAATTAAATTTACGTAGATTTAGAGGCCAGTCGTGGCGCAGTGGCACAAAGTGCGACTGTAAAACCGACTGGTTGTGGGTTCGATTCCCACTCGAGGAGATGAAATATTTACTTAAATTCATATTTCCATTTCTTCGCTGTGGTATCGAGGCGAAGCGCGGCGTTGAGTTCTGCCACTCAACATGCAATGCCTCTAAAATTCGGCAGAAAGTGGGGAACGGAGTGTCTTACACTAGGTTCCCTCTGCCTACCCTACTGTGTGCGGGATATAGCGTGAAGCTAATTTAATTAATTTTTTTTTAGTATTTTGAGAAATTTTCATTTTATGTTCGTACGTAAATAAGAGAAACACTTCAGTTCACCACATTCTCCATAGTCCTACATATTACAACAATATAGCCTGTTAATGTAAACATAATAGTACTTGGTTGGATCTCACTCAGGAGATTTAACTATCTAATTACTGCACTAAAATAAAAAAAACTACTTTAAGTAATGAAAAAATAGTAATAAAAAATAAATTTCATTCATTTTTTAACATGCATCTGCATCCCATCTGGGACCTAGTGTTAGAACATTCCGTTCCTGTTAACACACTTCTGATCTCTATTTTTCGCCGGATTCAGAAGGAATCGCATGTTAAGTGGCGGAACTCAACGCTGCTGAGGCAAAACGAAAAATTAAATAAAATTGT
Organism: Heliconius charithonia; assembly: GCA_030704555.1. Lineage (NCBI taxonomy): Eukaryota > Metazoa > Arthropoda > Insecta > Lepidoptera > Nymphalidae > Heliconius > Heliconius charithonia. Next base: position 5,881,501 of record CM060812.1, read on the forward strand.
AATAGAAACATAACTTGATGATTCTAAAATAATTTTAAAAATAATAAGTCTCTTCTAAAATAATTTCAATATTTCATGAACTATAAGCTTATGAGTCATACATATCTCTATAAAACTTATCTACTATATAATTTCAAGAGCTCACCTTTAAAGCTTTTGTATGTAAAGCGGTAAACGTTTCTTAACTAATTGTTTTGTTTCATTATTATGTTCTTGACACGCTTCACAAAGTGTTCGACACGTACTTGGTTGTATATTTAACGCTAGTTATAATATTTAGTTAAACTGGAGAATTTTAAGTAGTTTCTAAAGAATAATATCGAATAATTTTTAATATCAACTTTCCGCCGAATTTTCAAGGCAGAACTCAACGCCGAGATTTGCCTTGTTACTGGAGCGAAGAAATGAAAAAAAAATTAAATTAAATTAAATTAGCTTAACGCTATATCCCGCACACAGCAGGGTAGGCAGAGGGAATCTAGTGTAAGACACTCCGTTCCCCACTTTCTGCCGAATTTTGGAGGAATTGCGTGTTGAGTGGCAGAACTCAACGCCGCGCTTTGCCTCGACACCAGAGCGAAGAAATGGAAATATAAATTTAAGTAAATATTTCATTTCCTCGAGTGGGGATCGCACGCACAACCAGTTGGTTTTACAGTCACACTTTGTGCCACTGCGCCACGACTGGCCTCAAATGAAGGCGAAGAAATGAAAATATGAATAAAGTATAATTAATTTCCCCGAGTGGGTTACGAACCTACAAATACAGTCACACGTTCTTATACCATTGCACCACAAAGACCTCAATAAATAAAGAAAATTAAAAAAAAATAGTCTAAAGCTTAATTAGTAGAACAAAACGTAATAATTTGATTTCGTATAACAAAGTAGTGCCAGTGAATTAACTACACTACGGTGTAGTCTGTACGGAACGAATGTGCACAGTTTTATTAAATGAGAGGAGACAAAAGACCTCTAGGGTTTCTACTTAGTTTTTGTCTCATGTTAGAAATAAAATTTTCCGACTTTTCTAGGAGAACATTTTTTTTTAATTAAGATTAGTGGAATAGCTGTTAGTGGTTAAATATTAGTTTTAATAGTGACTCAATTAAAAATGTGTGCTATTGAATTGAAAGAGAAGTTCGAGTTTATATTAGGAATATTTATGTTGATTGTAGAGAATGAAGCCAGTCGTGGCGCAGGGGCACAAACGTGCGACTGTAAACGCAACAGGTCGTGGGTTCGATTTTATTTATTGCTTATTTTAAATAGTGAGGCAGACTGCGAAATTATTTTACCACTCAGCCTCTGTTTTAAGAGAAATGGCAGAAGGCAGAACAATATACATATACTTTTTTATTTCCCTCTGATTTTTCTTGTTTTTTTTTTCTAAAATAAGGAAAAAACAGAAAAAAATCACTACTAATAACTACTAAATTATAGGACTTATAAATTATAATTATTTAATGGAACATACTGTAAAGGATAACTTTCTCAAACAAACTCCATCAGCTTGTTTAAAACAGTTCGTTAATGTGTTTATAAAACAAAGCGATGATACAAAACTACAAATATGCACCCAATATGAATCCTTCAAATATCAATTAACGCTATTGTGATATGCTAGTAGGACGGAATATTCGCGAGTTCTATTCCCATCTGATGAAATACATATTTCAAGTATAGTTGTTTCTTAAAACCTGGGTAGGCGTAAAAGCGGGTTATTTAATATATTAGAAAAGCTATAAAAAATCCCTCGAGTGGGGATCCAACGCGCAACCATGATCTTTACAACCAGACATTGTTTCTCTTTCTCTTGATGGCCTCTATACTGATAAGATATTTAGAAAATGCATGTCACTTTACTTTTGGAAAGGCATAGAATAAAAGGTTTGGTTCCCATTCCAAGAATTGAAACATTAAATTTAATTTAACATTAAATATTTTCATTTCCTCGCTCTAGTGTCGATGCAAACTGCCACTCACCACGCAATTCCGCCTTCAGAATTCGGCGAAAAGTGAAGAACGGAAGTGTCTTACCAATAGGTTCCCAAGTTCCCACTACCTACCCAGTATGTGATACAGCGTGAAACAAAGAATATAGAATAATTACATTGTAAACAAACCTATACAGCGTAAAACGCCTTGTGGTATTCTCCAGATGTGACAATTATCGTGTGGCGAAACTCGACAGATACTCCGGTTAGTTTACGAATCGAATCGGAACCACAGCGTGCATCCAATCACGGGGTTAGTTTATTTGCTATTTACATTTTCATTAAAATTATCACATCATGTAAATGATTATTGTTAAACTAATCAAATTCTGGTTACCTATTCAGGCCGGTCAATATTAATTTTGTGGACAATTGAATAGAATCAATACATTGATTCAATATAAAATAAAACAACGAGGAAAACGTAACGTTTTTGGGTTCGATTCTCTCTCGTATAGGTGAATTATTTAATATTTTCATTTCTAAGCACTGGTAACAAGACAAACGCGGCTTGAGTTCCCGCTCAACTCGCAATCTTGAAAATTCGGCGGAAAGTGGGTAGCGGAGTATCTTATAACTAGATTATCTCCGCCTACTCTGGAATATGCGGGTTATAGTATGAAGGGAAAAATATGGAAATGGGCGAGGGAATACACGTTATATATGTGGGAATATCTTAAAATTTTCTATTTTTTTTATTAATAAGTCCATAGTAAATTTTACAAAATTAAATAAAGTTTTATTTAATAATCATATATGTACAAATTACAGTACTATAGTATTAAAAACATACATTTTATAATATTTCGAATGTTAATATTTGTAACAGTATCTCTACAAAATAATAATTACTTCACAGAAGCTCTCGACACCCCTATTAGTAAAACGTTAAATGCTGAGTTTCGCAAAATATAATAAAACCCTTAATTATTTTGAAATATCTTTGTAATTAAATTTAAGCAATATTAACCTCAATGAGAAAACATTTTTTTTTAACATACTTTTGAGATCATTTTTTTTTTGTAAATTCAGGCCTACTATCCTGTGTGGAACGAATCATAATATATCAGCAAAACAAGGTGATATGAAATAATTGATATTTTCGATTATTAATCAAAACTAATGAAAATGCCATTTTACGTCAATATTATTTTACAATTACACCTATGAGGCCAGTCGTGGCGCAGTGGTACAAAGTGTGACTGTAAAACCGACTGGTTGTGGGTTCGATCCCCATTGGAGATGAAATATTTTCTTAAATTTATATTGTCATGTCTTCGCTCTGGAGTCGAGGCAAAGCGCGGCGTTGAGTTCTGCCACTCAACACGCAATGCCTCCAAAATTCGGCAGAAAGTGGGGAACGGAGTATCTTAATACTAGGTTCCCTCTGCCTACCCTGCTGTGTGCGGGATATAGCGTGAAGCTAATTTAATTTAATTTTAATTTATTACACCTATTATTATCGCTAGTTTATCCTGGTAGGATGTCCTCTACTTATTTACACTAAAAGTGAAATATTTTTTTTGTTGCAATATCGCTCACATAGCATAGACAGAAAAAACCTGGAATCCTTGTGCTGAAAATCTCCGTTTTCATTGAGACACTACCATTCTCACTTTCCGCCGAATTCTGCAGCTGGGGCTAACGCCATGCTTCCCTTTTTTTCCCAAAATGCGGAAATGAAAATATAAAACATTTAATTTCTTCGAATGGGAATCGGATCTACATACAACCAGTCGCGTTTATAATCGCTCTTTTGTGCCTCTGCATCACGACCTACTCTTGATGAATAAATGCCATAAATGTAATTGTTGAATTTTATTATTTTTTGAAATATTTTTATGAGAAAAAAATACATATGTCTACTACCTACATAAAAATGTCCCGATATAAAAAATATCATGACCTTGCCTTTTGTTACAAAAGTCATGTGCCAGTCATAAAGGTACAGGCCCAAATAAAAGAAACTAAGTTAACTCAAAGCAAAGAAAAAAGGTGGAATAGTTTGAATATTTCATTCTGAATCTAAAGGAAAAGGATTTTTTTACTGCGCCATATTGAGATGACGCTGACGCGGTTCAAATATGAGACATTTTTTTTATATTTATATATATTATTACACTTAAACAAATTATTCAATCTTACAATCTTGTTGTAGTAAATGATGTATTATTTAATTTTACAATGTTACATATATATATATATATATATATATTATATTATTTCGTTATATATATGTGTATATATATATATATATATATATATACACATATATATAACGAAATAAATATATATTTGGATTCAAATTTAAGCGATACGTTACAAAATATCGCTCAATTGGTGCAACAATGACACATTTGCACTTTCAACACATTGCAGGTTTGTGACGTCTCTTCGCATATATGATATATTTAACTATTTAAGAAAAAAATACAATTACGCCATTGTTGCACCAAAAAGCAAACAGATAGGTAGGTAAAAGAATTACTTTAAAAATGTTATTAAATTGCAAATATAATATTGCGATTTAATAACATGAGGCCAGTCGTGGCGCAGGGGTACAAAGTGTGACTGTAAAACCGATTGGTTGTGGGTTCGATCCCCACTCGAGATGATGGCTGAATGGCTCCAGAATTCGGCAAAAAGTGGGGAACTAAGTGTCTTAAGACTAGGTTCCTTCTGCCTACCCTGCTATGTGCGGGTTACAGCGTGAAACTGATTTATTTATAATATTGCGATTTAAGAACCTCTAGAACCTTTTTCGCTCTAGCAATACTAGCGTGTCGAGTTCAGGAAGTCATAGGGTATTAGAAAACGTGAGTATACACATATTTCATGTAAATGCTGGGTGTTGGTTAAAACAATATATATTTAAAAAGAAGGTAATGGAATGATATTACAAGACGAAAATTAGTAGTTTTTGGATTTGATTGTCAAATAGTTCCAAATTTGTTAAAGTTATATATGTACAGAATTTTTCTTATCCTGTAGCTGATCTTTAATATGAAAAATACATCCAGATTACGATTTTATTCAAATTAATAATACTAATACCCTCCATGTTATATAAAGAACGTAAACTTTTATTTTATTATCGTTGACTGTAGAACGGATAGATTACAATAAAAAAAACCGTTTCAACAGTTCACGTTTTAACATTGCATTATATAATAAAATTTTAGTGCAGACGACGCGACATCAATTCACTTATTGGTTGTACTAGACTTAAATATTTTATCAGCATTTTTTTTATATGTTGAGTTTCACCACTCAACACGCAATGCATCCAGAATGCGGCGAAAAGTTTGAAATGGAAGTGTTTCCCCGAACGGGGATTGAACCCACAACCGTCATATTTACTATCAAAAGATTTAAACAGAAAATATCTTTAAGCATTTTTTAAAGTGTTATTCCACACTTATGAAAGAAAAATACTTATTTAGAAAACGTCCCGCTGAGTTCAAATTTTTATACGTTTTCTAAAGAAGTACAAAATATATTTATATTATAAGGTGTATACAAAATATGCGAAGGGAATTTTGCAGCAAATAGTATAAGATGGGATTACATTATGTGCTTCGTAGAGTGTTGAGCACATCGGCTTTGAGTAAATCCTCCTCGTACATATTGTATACCTAAGCTCCGTAACTGTTCTACTTATGCTACGTAGACAGATAGCTTCACGCTGTATCTCGCACACAGCAGGGTAGGCAGAGGGAACCTAATGTCAAGACTCTCCGTCCCCAACTTTCTGTCGAATTGTGGAAGCATTGCGTGTTGAGTGGCAGAACTCAACGCCGTGCTTTTCCTCGACACCAGAGCGAAGAAATTGAAATATAAATTTAAGTAAATATTTCATCTCCTCGAGTAGGGATCGAACCCAAAGCCAGTCGGTTTTACAGTCACACTTTGTTCTCCCTACCACTAGGTTCTCCCTGCCTTTCCTCTGTGTGGGATTTGCTAAAGTAAAAATAAATAGATAAAAATATTTATACACAGTATGTGTCATCTCTCTCAACAATTACAAAATAATATGTGCCTACCTATAAAAATGTATCGTTTTACAATATCGCCTCTGGCCAATAATCTCGGAGCTAAGTCAAATAGGATTGATGCCAATATCGATATCATATCCTATCATTACGGAAATAGAGCCATCGAATGGACCCTTGTCAATACTTTATCGATTCTCTTTTTTAATAGAGGTTTTTTTGTTCTTAAATAAGCACTAATATGGGTGGTTGTAATAAGTCTTCATTGGCTTAGTAGGGAAGTGTGGTTGTAGGTTTGATTCCTACGCCTACAAGAGTTTTATGCAACCTGTTCTTTTATACGGCAGCAAATGCTGACCAGCACTTTCTTGGCACACAGAAAATTTACGGAAATGCAATTGGATCTGACCTCACATATAACAAATACATTTAAGGTACTCTAGGGCTCGTGACGTAGCGGATAAGCTTCAAGAGCTTCAACTGAAATGGTGTTGCTACGTTGGGCGCCGCAAGATAGTTCCCGCGGAATGTCAGATGTCTTGATATCGTCTGTCCCTACAGTGAGACACCACCGAATGTCCAAAGAATACGAGAATTGGATGTCGTAATTTAGAACATTAAAGACAAGGGATTTATCACCCAGGACGTTAAGACCGTGCAAAGTCGAGTAGGTTGAGCAGGAACGCGCACCCGACAACAAACGCCGAAATTAGTGCCAAAAAAAATATTTAACTTTATGAAAGTATTATCTCTCAATAACTATTGCTTTTTTTTTATATTTTCATTTCCTATGTCTACGGTGTTAAGTTCAACCATTGAACACGCTATTTCTTCAGTTCTGCGGAAAGTACGGAACGGGAACAAACTGTATCCACACTAGATTCATAGGTTCCCAATACCTACCCTGCTACGTGAGAACCGCGGGGAGCTAAAATAAAATCTATTGTTATTAAAGTTCATAATAATAACCATCATACTTCAATAACTTAACTTAAAGATCTCCCCAAAAATAAAAAAAAATAGCTTCACGCTATATCCCGCACACAGCAGAGTAGGCAGAGGGAACCTAGTGTTAAGACACTTCGTTCCCCACTTTCTGCCGAATTTTGGAGGCATTGCGTGTTGAGTGGAAGAACTCAACGCCGCACTTTTGCCTCGACACCAGAGCGAAGAAATGAAAATATAAATTTAAGTAAATATTTCATCTCCTCGAGTGGGGATCGAACCCACAACCAGTGGGTTTTACAGTCACACTTCGTGCCACTGCGCTACGACTGGCCTCAAATAGAAATATACTCTTAAATCAGATAAGTTTAAAAGGAAATATATCAGTTGAAATCTTGCGTGGCGAATGTGCTATCGTCGACTACCGAACGTCTTGTTACGTGATAAAATGCAGTTCGTATTTGTACGAAGTTTTTTAGAGACTGAAATTCTTATAAGTACTAAAAATAAATTTAAAGCTGAAAATTTAAATTTGGATATATTTACTTCGATAATAATATGTTGAGTTCCGCCAATCAACTCGCAATATCTCCAGAAATTAGTGGAAAATGAGGAACAGAAATGTCTTAATGAGAAGGTGAATATCTTAACACTAGGATCCCAGGATCCCTTCACCTACCCTGTTAATGCGGGATACAGCGTGAAGCTAAAAAAAATAAATTTGCCACAAAGCTATCACAACCATAATAAATACAGTTATTTCTACTTATAATATAATATTTTATTATTTTTTTCTTTCAAAAGATAAGCAGAAAACCAAATAACAATGCTTATAAGTTGATAGAATTCAGTGTCTTATTAAATCATATTAATGATTTTAAGCATTAACCCAATTAACGTACTGACACGAAAAGATAGCTCGAAATTAAACGGAATGTGGGGAACGGAGTGTCTCAACACTAGGTTCCGTCTTCCTACCGGCTATCCTGCTATATATGCAGGATACAGTGTGAAGCCAATATATTAAGTCTTAAAATGTGCTAATTTATAACAAGCATATTCACGCTTATAATAAGTTAGTTGGCTCATGCAAACAGTTTTGAAACTTTGAACAATGTATGAGTTATGTTAGCGTCGATAAGGAAACTTATTGAGAGAGCGGAATCGATTTGTCAGGAGTCAAGTTTCATGGAAATACCAAATACATATTATAAACTATAATTATTTATCATTTTCGAGAGGCCAGCCGTGGCGCAGCGGCACAAAGTGTGACTGAAAAACCGATTGGTCGTGTGTGCTATTCCCACTCGAGGAGATTTAATATTTACTTAAATTTATATTTCCATCCGGTTCCGGTTGTCAAGCGGCGGTGCCACGACGGCCACTTATGATATTTGTCCATCTATTATTATATTTCCAACCATCATCGTTTAAAACTATTTATCTTTTTTTTAGTTAAATGCGGGATAAAAGATAAAAAAGAAAACTATTTATTTAATAAATTATAAAGCTTGTGTAAGACAATATGTGGCGCTGTTGAGTTACGACACTTAACCCGCAACGTCTCCAAAATTAGACGGCAAGTACGCCTAAATGCCTTAACAGTAGGTTACCTCTTCCTTTCCTGCTATATGCGGGATACACCGTGAAACAGAATAAAAAAAAATTATAAAATTGCCATTACCAACTAAATGAATTACCATGGACACCATATTGTTACGGAATGTAAATTCATGAAGGGCCCCACGAAAAAGAGGTTACGCATATAACACCTTAACCTGACCTAGTTCGTTTATTGGATCGATTTTTTAGTTACAAACGATGAACAGTACCTCGACAACAACTGAAATATTTATAATGGAGCAACTATGGACATTGCTTGGAAATTGCTTGACGGTTATAAGAAATATTGTTTATTATAGTATCTGTGCAATTTTCTTTAGAGTTTATTTTAGTTTTTTTTTTGCCATCAAAGAGCAGTTTGTATTATTTTTTTAATAATGTAAATACTTATCTATATCCCGCAGGTAGCATTGTAGGCAGAGGAAACCTAGTATTAAGACAGTTACCTCATTCATTTTCCCCTAAATTTTGGAGAGATTGCGTGTTAAGTGGCTGAACTCAACGCACGCAACCTAGTGATAAGGCACTCCACTCCCCACTTTATGCTGAATTTTAGAGGCATTACATATTAAAAAGACAAACTCAACATCGCGTTTCTTCACAACACCAAAACAAAGAAATGAAAAAATTAAATATTTCATTTCCTAGAGTAGAAAAACAAACCCACAATCTGTCGAGTTTACAGTTACACCTAGTGCTCCTGCGCCATGACTGGCCTCATTAGTTTTTGACCTGGAAAGTTTTTAATATATTTTATAATTAATGCTCAAAGATCTTTTGAACATGTTCACTTAGAAATTAATTTTTTCCAAAGCTCAAAGGTACTGAAAACTGTAGACGTGGACATTTGATATTATTTTCAGCTTGGCAAGACTACACGAATTTTAAAAATAAGATTTTGATCGATGGACTGCACACAGATCCCTTAAGAGTCCATTCTTTTGAAACTACATTTTTTTTTCGTATTGCGAGAAGTTCGAACTCATTGCCGGCATCTGTGTTTCTTATAACTTACAATGGGGTCTTCAAAAAGGCAAGCATGCACCATCAACGCTTATCAGGCATAATGACGTCAAGTGCATGCTTATTCAATATATAAAAAAAAAAAACTGTATGTAAAAAGTAAATACATACAAGTAATTTAATCTTAATCTTTTAATTGCTTAACTTTTTCTTATTAACCATTTATCACAATGTAGTACTACACCAGGCCAGTTTTGAGGCCAGTCGTGGCGCAGTGGCACAAAGTGTGGCTGTAAAACCGACTGGTGGGTTCGATCCCCATTCGAGGAGATGAAATATTTACTTAAATTTATAATTTCATTTCTTCGCTCTGGTGTCGAGGCAAAGCGCGGCGTTGAGTTCTGCCACTCAACACGCAATGCCTTCAAAATTCTCTACTTACCCTGCTATGTGCGGGATATAGCGTGAAGCTAATTTAATTTTTTTTTTAGTACTACACCGAAATTAACCTAATTATTTGGGGACTAATTGCAAGATAACTGATTTAATTGAACCATAATTGCTGTGACGTATTATGCATACTTACATACCTTATATTTACACTTTCGCGGACAAAACTGGCTGTTCGATAACATATTGATTTTATCATCGAAATTTTATCAATAAAGTTCAAATAATACCAGTTTCATTGCTTACCTTTCTGTGTCTTATTACTTTCACAATACAAAGGAAAAGGCGACCTCGATGAAATACTCTTTAGTTTTATACAAAAGCTGCTTTATTTTGTCTACATTAAATAAGAATTTTAAGGCAAAACCTTTAAAAGGAAAAAGATTATTTTTGGTAAAACGAATAACAATTTGGCAACAATATTTCCTTATCATAGTGGATTCCAAATATTGAAACATTTATAATATACTTATATACAATTTCTTCATTGACTTAAATAAAATATGTGTAGAATATAATATGTTAAAGCACCTAACGTTAGGCTAGGGTTAAATTCATACTAAATGGAACAATTTGACAAGAAAAGACTAAACTCTATTATTTTTTATAATGTTTTAGATAATTTTTGTTTTCTGTCGTATATTTAATAATTATATAGTTTCCTTAATACAAAAATTGTAAAGTTATAAAAATGACATTACTTTACTACATTGACTAAGGGTTATTACACCAAAATATTCGATATTTTAATTTTTATTCAAATAAACATAAAATGTTATTTATTAAAATAACAAATGAACACTATTATGAACGCTAAGAATAAAATATCTGCAATTATTACAATTTTTGATAAAACTAGTTTGCGTATTTTTTTTATATTGAAAGTGAGGTTAGCGTTTGAGGATTCCGGCCCAGATGAGAGCATTGATACGGTCTACCATGACGTACGCTTGCCTCGCAAATGTCGATTCACTCTATTTGATGACCTCCATATTGTATGACATAGGAAATACAATTGCCGCCAATTAGTATCATTATCTTGCCATTCAAATGGTGAGAGGGAGAATCACTCCCTGAAATGTATGCAGGGAAAAAATACAATGAGGTGAAGAACCCTACGACGGTGACTAAGATTCCGCAGTTGAGCCAGGGTCTTTGAGCTTATTAACTTCTGGCTCATCGATTGAAGTAATTGTCTCCAAAACCTATAATTGTTACTTGCCAAAACCGTTCCGGTCCGTTCACGGTCTTCACCTTGGAGAGGATACCAAGTTTCTTGGCAGCCAATTTGTAACCAAGACTATAATGCTAAGAAGTTCAAGATGTTCGTTGGGCGAAACCGATACCTTCCGAAAAGAAGGAGATATTTCGAATGGTTTTCACCTTGCGCTAAACAGGCACGCCTGGAACATGATGGCAATAAATTTAACCAAATTGACATCCCCTCAAATCAAAGACTGAGTTAATGGCCAAACTGAACTGTTCCACCATGTTTACCTTCTGTGATTGGATTTCAGGCCCAATTGATGTTATGTAGCTCTTCCCAATAGTGTTGTCATCTGTGTACTAAAAAAATGTCAGGAAAAGTTTGCCAGAGAGTACGAACCATTGAGAAACATCGGCACTTACATCTATTATATCTGACGAGCAGGAATCCACGTGTATTCCTATAAATCGATGCCTTAAATATCCGATAACCAAATACATAGGTCATCGTTCAAGCAATGTACATGTCAAACTTTTGAGACGTTGAGAGAAATGGTGGCTTCGACGTACCTCTCAATAGCCTGAATGGATTGGTGGTGTAACAGGCACCGAGCTACCCGCATCTGAACATTAAGGAAATTCTACAAATTGAGATGCAAGCAAGTTTGCTTTCACTTTAGTTCAGTGTAAGCTAGTGAACCAACAAGTTTCAAGAGTGGAAAAGTAAGTGAAGGGCGAGTGAAGTTCTATCGATTTGGATAGGTATCAAAACACTTTACTACATGCTGGATACGCGATTCAATAATTGTCTATAAGTCCAATGTCATTGAATCCAAACTTTTACAAGATTTGGCAACTGTGTCATACGGTTTCTTCATTTTAAAAACATCATCAAGAAGCTCTTTACCCCAACCACAACTAGGTTGGGGCTTCTGCCCAAGTCCGATAAGCCTGTTGGTTTCATGTTCAGATTTGAACCAATGAAATTTCAGAATTAAAATAAAACGTCAGAAAATGTTTTTAGCGATCAAAATTTGACCACCGAAATTTGTAAGTATATATTAACCTGTATCTCATGAAGAGTGAGATTATGTAGTAGTATCTTTTTTTTCTGTGCCGTAAAACATTTTTTGTATTCCAATTTCATTCCATCTCTTAAATGGAAATTGCACTACGGCAATAATAACTTTTAAAGAAACTAGGACAACTCAAAAATTGCGTTTATGCTTGTTCTATTTAAAAAGAAATTGTAACAACCATAAAGTCGTTGCTACTGCAGTAATCGGTAACTACTGATTAGTTGTTATAATTGCCCCAATGCATTAAACGTTTTTTTTTTAAATATTTTAATTTAAAAAAATATATATATCCTACTAAAACTTTAATTAAATTTTTAGTAGAATATTTTTTCTCGCTCTGGAAATAAAAAGGGAAATCCAAAGCGGATTTCACAACTCAACGGATAATGCAGAATTTGTCGTAACGCTAGTTTCTCTCTGCCTGTTCTATGTGAAATAATTAATTAAAAATATTTTTTACCGATTTATGGCATATAATTTTTTAATCAAAAAAATATTAATAATCTCGTAAAAAGAAAAAGAACTTAAAATTATTAAAGTTCTAATTCACAATAAAACTATTTAAAACACGACTCCTTTTAGCTGTTCAGCACTTTGTTCGAAGCAAATAGCAGACTATTTGCTCTCAAGCTACATTAACTGCAATTTTTTCAAACTTTTAATTTCTAAAAACTACAAAATTTTTCTTCTGATTATAACTATATCATTAAATTTTTCAAATAATTAATGAAATATATAAATATTATGTTCACATGACTTGAACACTGCGTCGCCTTAAACTTATAACTCTATTTTAAATTCAACATAAAATCTTTACTTCAATTTTAGCCTATATGTTATTCTGATGCATAATTAAATAACATCCATCCTCACAAACTTTCAAATTTATAATATTAGGAAAGATGTACATACATATATTTAGGCTGAGGTAACGATACACTCATACTACGGTAACATTCCATTTTCAGTCTGTTTACCTGCACGTCAGCTTGTGACAGGTAAAAAATATTTTACGTATTTTACGTGTATAATAAAAAAAAAATCTTTTGTTATAATTTAAATATAGATATTATTTTATTTTTTGATATAAAAATTAAAAATAACGACCCAACTGCGCGACCATGAATTATTTAGTTGTAATTTTTTTGTGTGTGTTTGAAAGTACACTTGTGATGTAAATGAAACCATTTACACAATTAAAAAAAATAAAAAATATCAAATAGCAAGCAAGTCAACGAACACAAATATTTTATATTTAAAATCCGTACACATCGAAGTCGAGATATATTTAAATATACCAATATTGATTTATGCGACATTCTCGATATGTTTTAATAAAAGTCGTTGTAAATTTAAGTTCATGTCAAATAGGAAAATACAACACGCAGAAATGGAATCTCGGGATTTACTATGTAACACTCGCCTGCATATAAAGTTACCACAGAAAGCTGGTCATGTAGCTTTCTGAAACACAAGTTAGGATTTACTTACATTTTATTTATTAAAACTGAATAATAAAATGACTTGAATTTTGTTACAAAGTACTTTAACTACACGCGATGTTTGTTCAATGTCTATGCAACAGTAAAGTTTATATATTTTATTTGTTTCACGCTGTATCACGCATACAGCAGGGAGGCAGAGGTTACTTAGTATTGAGACGCTCCGTCCCTCACTTTTTGAATTCTCAGGAAATGTGTGAGTGACGGCACTCAACGTCGCGCTTCGCCTTATTACCAAAAGTGAGCGATATTATAAAATATTTTATTCCTCCGAGAGGGAATTGAAACCACGACTTTCGTGTTTACAGTCACTGCTTGTCCCACTGAAAGTAATGGTTGTAACTTACATAATATATATTTCTAGTGAACACGCGTGGCTTCGCCTGCTTGAACCATACATATTTATTTAATAAACTTATGAAATTATTATACATAACAATAGGAATAGTAAGAAAATATAAATCTATATAATTAAAATAACCTGAAAAAGTACAAAAAGTAGACATAAGTAAGGGAAATAAATATATTTATTATTAGGAAAATACCTGAATAATTGAAATAATAGTAAATACTGAAAACAACTAAACCTACTCAACACTACTGATGTTACGATGTTACAACTTAAAATGTAACAACCTAAAATACTACACTTAACCAAGAAATAAAAAAAAAAACTGATTAATCTTCTACCCAAATAAGCGAAGAGAACCAAATAAAAATTTTAATTAATATGAAACCACATAATAGTAAAAGATATATTGAGGCCAGTCGTGGAGCAGTGGCACGAAGTGTGACTGTAAAACCGACTGGTTGTGGGTTCGATCCCCGCTCGAGGAGATGAAATATTTACTTAACTTTATATTTTCATTTCTTCGCTCTGGTGTCGAGGCTAAGCGCGGCGTTGAGTTCTGCCACTCAACACGCAATGCCTCCAGAATTCGGCAGAAAGTGGGGAACGGAGTGTCTTAACACTAGGTTCCCTCTGCCTACCCTGCTGTGTGCGGGATACAGCGTGTAATTATATCCCGCACAAAGCAGGGTAGACAGAGGGAACCTAGTGTTTTAGACACTCCATTCCCCACTTTTTGCCGAATTCTGGAGGCGTAGGGTGTTGAGTGGCAGAACTCAACGCCGCGCTTAGCCTCGGCACCAGAGTGAAGAAATGGAAATATAAATTTAACTAAATATTTGATCTCCTCGAGTGGGGATCGAACCCACAACCAGTCGGTTTTACGGTTATATTTCGTGCCGCTGCGCTACGACTGGCCTCGATATAAATGATATGCCAAATATGGCTATTATATTTCTTTTGATAAAAAATTATACCACATTATAGAAAATAAAATAACCACATAAATTAAACTTTAAATTTAGGTTTTTGTTCACTAAACTTTAGTTAAATTTGGTTACTGTTAACTCTATTCAATCTTAAGTTCTATGTTTATCTCAAGACCATCAATAATCTCTATCTAAAATGTTATCAAAATCGGCCACGTCACAAACAGACAGTCACAGACAGTCACTTTCGATTTTTTTATATGAGTATGAATCTTTACAAAGGTTAACCTTTTTCCCACTTTACGTTCAATATATTTTGCATATATTTTCGTTTGTATAAAACAACACGTCTACTAAATATTCTTAGCACGTCCCACTCTAATCGAACTGTCATCTTTTGAAGTTAAGATTTTATTTATTCCGCTCAGCTCAGCATACTCCGTAAATGATAAAAGCGTTTCGAGCATAAAAGTTTAATATGTTTTGTGTGAAAGGGACTGATTTAATATTTCATCGGCACTGATGATATTTTTAATTTCTCCCCATTTCCCTTATGCTTCGTCACTTTCTAATTAAAGTTAAGTACCGTGGTACGTCGGTCTTTTATTGTCCGTACGTTATGTCAGTATATTCGTATATATGAACATTAAAAGTATTACTTTATTGTGCTTGTTTACCTGATAATGTGATTGAATATGATTTTATTACTTCTTTGTATTTATAACTGTAGTTTTTATCTTATAAACATTGGTATTGGAAAATGTCATTATGGCACTGTGAGACAGCTGTCTCACAGTGCCATAATGACGTGTTTTTTCATATCGTTCAATTTTTGTATTTTACGAAATATGAGAGCCGAATTCATTCTATTTTCCACTTTTCAATTAGAGACGGACTTTCTTACTTTAAAATCTAACACTAGGTCAAATCTAGGGCAGAACATTTGGAACTTACTAAATTGATAAAAATTAGTTACTACTAATAGTTTAATTAAATATTCACATATCACAAGAAGTAAGGCATTGAATATATAACATAATAAATAATGTGATTTTTATTTATACGAAACTTTCTTGCAATAACCTTACAACGACCATTTCTCACCACAATTTGCTTTAAATCTAAAAACTCGATATATAAATGAGGTACGTATAAAGTAAAGCATGTTTGAACGTTTCATCTCGAACGTTACCCTTTTTTGTGAAAAATTCACATACAAAACGAATCTCTTATGTCTTAAATATACTTATCCCCTACTTTCGCATAAATATAAAGAGAAAAGACGTACGCCGTCGTACATGTTTAAGAAGATGTATTGTTTATTCATCACCCTTTCGTTGAGTTTGGGAATCTTCAGGTATGTATGACACTGAAATGCAAAAACGATATAGTACATTACCATATATGGGAATATTGGTATTATTTGGGTGTTCAAGTAACAAAAATGACAAAAATGGTGATTTTTTCCGTTAATAGTATGAAAAGAATTAGAAATCTTTTAACTAATTGTAACACTTTTCTGGTACTACAACATTATGTTCTGCACTTTTCGCACATTTTAAAAACATTTGTCGATTTGAAAATTATTTAACTATTTTAATCCCTTCTTCAACAAATCGAATCTACAACCGTCGTTGAATATCACGGTACCATTAGTATATTTTACTTTAAGCCATGAATAATACTAATGTCATTTATCAATGATCCTATGACCCTTCTCTGTCATTGCTTTAATAAACATTTTTTTTTGTTACTATACTGCACAAAAACTAAAGCGAGATCGCCTCTCTTATTGTTATAATAAAAAAAAATACGAGAACTCTGAACCAAGTCGAGATCACTTCAACTGAATAAAACATTTGTTAAATATAAAAGTAAAATAAACAAATGAGTTTGATTTTATACATTTCATAATTTGAAACATTATTAATATTGGACTTTCGTTATTATTTCACGCTGTATCCCGCACTTATTAGAGTGGGTAGTGACACCTAGAGTTAAGAAACTCCGTTCTTATTGGGACACTTTCATTCTACACTTTCTGCCAAATTCCGAAGGAATTGCGTGTTGAGCGGCGGAACTCGAGCTTGCATCGAACCCACAACCTGTCGCGTTTACAGTCATACGATTACGCCACTGCGCCACAACTGGCCTCTTTCTTTATTATATGGATGTTTCTGGTGTAATAAGATTTGGTTTACACGACTATGAACATATACGTTTTAACGCGGATTCTCAAATTAGTAGTGTAATCACGTTTATTTTCTCGTGTTTATCTCTGCAGTGGAAAATAATCATATTTGAGATATTAAAACTTCTACGTGTGAACTATGGCTAATGTTTATGTCAAAATATTTTAAATTTTAATAGTAATATACTATGTGGGAGATAGTATTCAGTAATAAATGATATTGTATTAAACTTCGACCACAAATTATAAGCCTGAGGTTAAAGTCCAAAAGCAATTTGCTGGATTGAAAACTAGAATATATTCATCTACATTGTAAACTGAATTTTGTTATTAAATTTTACATAATTTTCATAATAATTGCATAGGTAATTTTTTTGTTATTTGTAAAATTTCACTCAATTCTTACAGAAATACAGAAAGCATGATATTTAATTACAGACTATAAAGTCCTTGTGAACAAAATTGAGTGCCATAGTTTTTAACGTTTATATTTACTAACTTTAAAATTCTCTTATGAATTTTGTCTTCTAATTTTCTCTTACAGATCTTTCAGACGCCGTGGCGCAGTGACGCTAGAGTGCGACTGTAAACGTGACGTTTGTGGCTTCGATTCCCACCTGAAGAGTCTATTAAATTAGTTAAAGTGAAGACATAAGAAGTTTTCGAAATAATATAAAAATCTATTTAGAAGCAACGTCCTTGACGCTGTTAAGAACAGTCTAGGTCAACAGCAATAAAGCCAAGTCGAAAAAAAAAACAATTTTGAAGACAATTTTTCTTATAACTTTTTCCTTTCAATAAATATTGTTCGTCTTAATAAAAGTTATAACAACTTAGAAATGAAAAAGAACAAAAGAAATATTTCGTAGGCTTTTGGTCAGTTGAAAGGTGTTAACTTCAAGGAATAAAAAATAGTGAGATCAATTCGATCTAATTTATTATGGAAACCTTTTGTTTTTTGCGAAATGAACTTGACTTTTAGTGAAATGAACTAGCTAGTACGGATTTAAAGTAATACATCATGGTGTAGTAAAGCAGTGTCTAACTGTGAGACCAGTGGTCATAGGTTTCAAGCGTTGGGGTTGTAGCTGCCTTGTAACCGTCTCGTATGAACTTACGTACATACGTATGAACTTGAAATATTTCATGTTTTTCTTAATTATATTTTTATACTGAAAGGAAAGAAGATACATTAAAGTTTCAAAAAAAGAATTAGAACTAGAATTACATATTTTTGAAAACGGTAAAACACATTCATATCTCATATCTTTTTTTTTATGGAAAAGACAAGGCAAACAAGCGTTCGGGTTACCTGATGGTAAGTGACTACCGCCGCCCACGACCCCTGCAACACCAGAGGAGGTACAGGTGCATTGCCCGCCTTTAAGGTGTGTTGGGCACCGGAGCCCGGCATTACCTGATGCGAAATACAGTGGCATAAAGCCACTACTTCACGCCGATTTTAAATGCCGAGGGCGGTAAAGATCCGGTCGAGTCTACCCATGCGTGTTGCCATTGCTGGCGACGTGACTCTACCACACGTACTTGAGTCGCCTCTTACGACACCACCAGTACCAGGATGATCTTATTCTAGGCCGGGATCACACGGCAAGCATGGTAAAGTCATATCATGGTAAAGAAATAAAAAAAAATATTAGACAGTTCGTATAATCAACAATTCAAAAACATTAAAATCGGATATTTGATATTAATTTCAGCTCCTTTACGCGATCTTGAGATAGACGGTTTTAACAGAAGGACAGACATACAGACAGATGGACGCTAAAGAGATTTTATAAGGATTACATTTCTTTCTTTTGAGATACGAAACTCTTACCTCTCAGAAGCTTCTAACCTAAGGAGATGATTTGAATCAGCGACTGACATGGTAAGTGACTGACAGATTTTTTGGCGTGAGCTACTAAAAAATAACGCTCACCCAGATAACGTGAAAACCTAAAATTTTACATGTAAGTTTCATGTAATGGAATAAAAACAGAAATTTGTCCGGATATTAAGTTACCAA
This sequence comes from Heliconius charithonia, assembly GCA_030704555.1. Taxonomy (NCBI): domain Eukaryota; kingdom Metazoa; phylum Arthropoda; class Insecta; order Lepidoptera; family Nymphalidae; genus Heliconius; species Heliconius charithonia. The sequence goes on from CM060812.1 coordinate 5,900,753, forward strand.
CAAGATATTAAGTTTTATAGTCCATGTAAACAAAATTGAGTTCTTTACTACGTTTATCTTTACTAACTTTAGAATTCTCTTATGAATTTTGACTTTCAGTTTCATCTTTCAGAGGACAATAGTGCGACTGTAAACGTGACTTTTGTAGTTTCGATTCCCATTGGGAGGAATGAATTATTTAACATTTTTATTTCCTAACTTTAACGAGGTAAAGTGTGGCGTTGAGTTCCGCAATTCAATACGCAATGCCTCGATAAATCGACGAAAAATGGGAAAATGGGTCTTAATGGGAAATGTTGTGTCTTAACACTAAGTTCCCAGGTTCCTTCTCCCTATCCTTATATGTACCTGTAGGTACAGCTAAAAAAAATCTCCCACTTTGACAAACAGTAAAATTAAAACTCCTGATTTTGGAAAGTTAAATTTAATCTTACTTAAACAAGTTTCAAATACTTAAAGTATGAATAAATTCCGAGAGCCTACTGAATTACTTAAAAGTAAAGACAAAGTTAGGGTTCTTATAACTTTTTCCTTTCAATAAATATAGTTCGTTTTAAATAAAAGTTATAACAATTTATATTTGAAAAAGAACAAATAAATATTTCGTAGTCTTTTGGTTACTTGAAAAATGTTAGGTTCGAAGAACAGTTCGGAAGATCCATTCTATCCAATTTATTATGGAAACCTTTTGTTTTTTGCGACGCCATATGTGGATAGGTCAAATTGGCTTTTAGTGAATTAAAGTAGTGAGCTAGTGTAAAGCTAGTACGAATTTAAATAATAAATCATGGCGCAGAAAGACAACCAACTGTAAGCACGATGGTCGTAGGTTGAAACTTACGTCGCGTTTGTACCTGTCGTGTAACCGTCTCGTTACAAACGTATTAACCGGAAATATTCGATTCTTTTCTTAATTATATTTTTATACTGAAAGAAATGAAGGTACATAAAACTTTTAATTTCTATATTTTTATTAGGTATCAAGAAGAATCAACATTAGAATTGCACATTTGTAAAATTGTAAAAAAAAATTCGTATCTCATATATATGGTTAATCAACAAATCAGTGAAATGAAAATAGACAATTCGTTTAATTAACAATTCAAAAACATTTTGAATCGGATATTTGATATTAATGTCAGATCCTCCACGCGATCTTGAGATAAACGATCTTAACAGAAGGACAGACATACAGACAGATTCTACAAGAATTCCATTTCTTTCTTATCAGATACGAAACTCTTAAAAGAGTGAAGCTTACCTAATAAGATGATTTAATACAGTGACTGACGTGGACTAAGTGACTGACAAAAAATTTTGGCATGAGCTATTGAAACCTAATGCTCACCCGGCATCACGTGAAAAAGAAACTGAAATTTGACTTTAGTTTCTTGTAATGGAATAAAAACAGAAGTTTGTCGTACCAACAATAATTTTTAAAACGAAAAAAAAAAGTAAATTTTGCATGTTTTCAAGATTAAAACATGTTTAATATTTAAACAGTTGTTGTTGTTTTGTTGTTTGTTGTCGTTGTTCAAGGATACTCTTGAAATTTTCTCACATACTCAAGTCCTGAGATGAAGAAGTTGAAACATTTATTCGTGTAACTTATTGCCGCGGGCTTTTGCAACCCTTGTTGGGGCACTATCATTTGTCCTACTTAAGTAATTCCCGTATGTAATGAAATTTTCTTTTTTTTTCACAAAACTTATGCCTTTTTACTTTTTTAACTTACTGTAAGTCGTCTGAACGTAAGCTTTCCTCCAGGTTCCTAATATTTTTAAAATTTTGCATTTTAGGTGGCAGCAGTCAAGTTTATTATCTTGATAGTTTAGAGAAACATAAAATATTTTTTAATTATTTTTGCTTAACAAAATCAAAGTACCTATATATACTTTTTGCTTTATGCCAGTTATTTTTCACTTTTTAGTTCGTTGTCCAAAGTCGGTTTCTTTTTTTGTAGAAAAATAATTTATTTTACGATATTAAGTGGTGGGTAGACCACAAAAGGATGCTTTTCAAGTTAGTGTTTGTTGTATGTAAAATTTCTAAGCTAATATGGTATTATTATGCATACTAACATTTTGACATATTGACAAGAACATACCTTCATAAAAACTATTCGGAGAAATGGAGACTCTCTTTTTTTTAAGGGAATGCTATTTATTAAAATATTTTTTTAATATTTTTAAAGTATTCCACACTTAGGAAATAAAATTCTTTATTTAGAAAACGTATATAACGTAGCGATAGTAAGTCTCCTTGCAAATACTTATAATGCAAATTTAAGACTTATATGATTTTCTCATAGACACCATTGTCAGAAATGGACAAAAAATCATTAATATCGGTTCACCCAGTCTAAAATTCTGAGGTAACAACAGTCAAATTGATAACCTTCTTTTCTTACAGAAATCGGTTAAAAATATACATTCAAAACTAATTGAAAAATAAAAGTCTACGAAGAGATGATAGTTACAAAGCATCTAATACTGTTAATCTACTCTATTATTAGGTCAATTATTCCTATATGTAGTGTGAGTAAGTCATTTACAACATGAGAGACGACCTAGTTTGAAAATATCGGTTTTATTTGATAAATTAAATATACTCTTACAGTCTTATCTCTACAATGACTGAAATGAGAATATTTTTCATTGTAGTGTTTTCTAATTGCTACTATATTCTGTCTTGTTCAGTTTCACGCTGTATCCCGTACACATAGCAGGATAGGTAGATGGAACATGGAAGCCTAGTGTTACCACACTCCGTCAAGACTGTTCCGTTTTCCACTTTCCGACGAATTCTAAAGGCATAGCGCGTTGTGTAGCGGATCTCAACGCCGCGTTTTGATTCGTTACAAAAGACCTTTAAGAAATTAAAATACACTGCTCTGAGTTCGACTCAACCTCCAATGCTGCGAGAATTCAGAAGAAAGTGGGGAGTAGAAGTGGCTCAATTGGAAAAAGTGTCTTAGCACTAGGTTCCCAGATACCCTCTGCCTCATAAAACAAGAATATACAAAAAATATTTTAAAAAATATACAGTGAAATCAAAGAAGATATCAACTAGGTAGATTGATAAAAGAAAGATTTTCATTAAAGAAATCTGACATAATTTTTTCAACAATTATTTTATCTTTTACAATCTAAAAGTAAATTAAATTATAAAGCTTAACGTATTTCATATTAACTCTTTGTCACCCGAACACCTGTCACGTCCATAATTAAATGACATGGGTCCATCTGCGTTTGACACAAATGTGGGGTGAGTGAACTTGACGGTGTCGGTATATTCCGCTATCGTTGAAAAAAATTATTCATTATATATATATACATATTTATTAACTTCACGTTGTATCCTACACACAGCAGGTTAGGCAGAGAGAACTAGCGTCAAGACACTCTGTTCCTCACTTTTCACCAAATTCTGGAGGCATTGCGTGCTGAGCGGCGGAACTCAACGCCGCTCTTTGCCTCAACACGAGAGCGAAGAAATGGAGATATAAATTTAAATAAACATTTCATTTGCTCGAGTGGAGATCGAACCCACAACCAGTCGCGTTTACAGTCACACTTTGTATCCCTGCGCTACGTCCGGCCTCAATTCACATATTCTATTATAAAAGGATCTAAAATAATTATATATAAATTTAAATAAATATTTTATTTCCCTGAGTGGAGATCGAACCTACAACCAAGTCGCGAAACAACTGGCCTCTATATTATAGCAAAATTGTTTATATAAAATACATTTAACATTTTAGTCAACGCTAGTTTAAGCTAGCAGCATAGAGCAAATTAAATCCAAACATAATATGTGAGTAAATTGATCTTGCGGAATAAGAAATGGCGGCGTACCGTTATAATAGACTACTGTTAAATTAAACTGTCTTTGAGCTTGAAGTTTAATTTCCTTTTAAAAGACATCACTTTAATCTTTAATCTATCAATATATCGTGAGACGGTTAGTTAATTGGTATCCGGGATATCTGATAACGATATCAGAAATCCCGGATACCAATTGTAAATTTTAGTAAAATAAATGAAACATAAAAGTTATATTTCATATATCTAGAGGCCAGTCGTGGTGTATGGGTACAGGCGTGTGACTGTACGCGACAGGTTGTGGGTTCGATTTCCACTCGAGGAAAGCAAATTTTCATATTTTAATTTCTTCGCTCTGGTGTCGAGATTTAGCGCGGTTTTAAATTCCGCACTCACCGCACACCACTCAATGGCTCCAAATTTCGGCGGAAAGTGGAGAGCGGAGTATCTTAATATTATGCTTCCTATCCTGTTACCTCCACATGAAACTGAAAGAAAAATAAGAGACATATCACAAAAATAATAAATTTTTCTATAATATTTTGGGATATTAATCCCCAAAAAAATAATAGATAATTATTATGCTGAGGAAATGTGTTTTTTATTTAATCAGCGATACAAGAATAATTTCGACATTTATCTTTTAGTCGCGTCCGGTCAAACTTCAGTTACGTTGTGGAAAACTGAAAAGTTTGAGCTTCGGATTCTGTTGTTTTTAAAAACATTTGGAAATTATAAATTGTAAAAAACAGTATTCTAACTCATCTCTATTTTAATGACGCTTGTGTCATTTTTTTTTACTTTCTCCAACAATTTTTTTTGTTTTTTGACTATAAAAGCACGACAAAAGAACACCACGTCCACCTGCGCCATTTATTTATTTATTTTACTTTAGCACGTCAAATAAAAAAATAAATAATTACATTCACTTCGAAAGCTCAATACTATTCACTATACAGGCTGTTACAATACATACATACGTCGCAGTAACTTCATTACTACTAACAACCAAGACGTTCAAACTTCAAAGGCAGGGCTATTTGCTTGGCACCTGTCAATACAATCTAGATTCCGTGACAGGAATGCTTCCCTTAGGTCTTACCGTTCACGTATTTCAACCAGCAGTGAACAAAATGCCAATGTTATTTACTAATAGATATGTATTTATACATATATACTTCATATAAATACGTATTTTCGAAAAAAAAAAGTCCAAAGTCCGGTCCAAAGTGAGGCCAGTCGTGGCGCAGTGGTACAAAGTGTGACTGTAAAACCGACTGGTTGTGGGCTCGATCCCCACTCGAGGAGATGAAATATTTACTTAAATTTATATTTCCATTTCTTCGCTCTGGTGTCGAGGCAAAGCGCGGCGTTGAGTTCTACCACTCAACATGCAATGCCTCCAAAATTCAGCTGAAAGTGGGAGACGGAGTGTCTTAATACTAGGTTCCCTCTGCCTACCCTGCTGTGTGCGGGACTTGTATTTATAAAATAAAATTAAATAAATAAATCAGCTTCACGCTGTTTTCCGTACACAGCAGGGTAGGCAGAGGGAACCTACTATTAAAATACTCTGTGACTGTTTTCCGCCGAATTCAGGACGCATTCCGCCCTCAACACCAGAGCGAAGATGTTTATTTATGTATAACTGTACTGTATTTGTTTTTTTTTTGTATTGAATATTGGCTTTCGTGTGTTATATGCGATATTGTTTATTTTGTGTTTTTATATTTAAATTTTGTTTTAGATGGAGTGGTGTTCACTGAGTGTTTACCATCTGAGGACTGTAACTTTAAATCATGTAAGATCAAACGTTGCAATACGCATATATCTTCGTCCTTCGTTCTGAAACGATAATGTATTAATACATTCTTTGTATTAAGTAACGTATTGTGACGGTTGTGAGTTCGATCCCCGTTTAGGGAAATAAATTAAAATCTATGAATATTTTCATTTCTTCGCTCTGTTACGCCACACAACACGCAATGCCTCGAATCTTCGATGGAAAATGAGAACGGCATCTTAACATTAGGTTCTCTCTGCCTACCAGCAATATACGGAATACAGCGAGAAACTCACAGCTCACAAATTACTCTTTGGTCCTTTTACCTATAAACAATTATAATAATAAAACAACAGTAAACCTTTAGAATGCAGCGACATCTACAGTTTTTTATTCAAACATTTAGGTATAACGTTTTTAGGCGCGTGCAATACAAAAGCATTACACTTATCGACTCGTCTTACTTGGCACAGATGGCGCTACTGTAATATTTCCTTTAGTTCCATAGATATAGGTTTTCCACCTGAAAGGATTGTAATTAGAATTTTTCAATTTTAAGTTTTTCTCATGTTATTTGTAAAATAAAAGTAAAAGGTCTGTAAGCGTAATAGGTTGTGGGTTCGATTTTACCTTATGGAAATGAAATATTGAATTCTGATTGCATACATTATAGTGTAACTATTATGCGGGCCGACGACTCTCACTTACACTTACACCAGAGCGAAGAAATGGAAATATAAATTTAAGTAAATATTTCATCTTCTCGAGTGGGGATCGAACCCACAACCAGACGGTTTTACAGTCAGACTTCGTGCCGCTGCGCTACGATTGGCCTCATTATTATAAAACAAAAGTAATGCAGAATGGTACATTAAATTAATTTATGTTTTTTGTGACAAACACAATATTCTTCTTTTTTAATTTTATTTAAAAATATTATTTTATTTATATATTTTTTTTTACTTCCATGAATACTGGGAATAATTATTATATAGTACTTTTTTAATATTCTATACTAAAAATTGATAGAAAATTGGTCGTAAAAAAATGTTAAGTCCTACTCAAAATGGTATTTTCAAATCCTAAAAACGTTATATCTAAATAACTTTCTTTTAGAGTTCATTACAGGTAAATAAAAGCAGTTTCATTTTTTATATTTTTATTTTATTTTATCATCCATTTCAAACTACACCTTCAAAAATTATAATTGATTATAACTACGATAAGCTATAATTTTACCTAACGTACGACCCGAACCTACATACATCGTTTCATGAAAAAATTTTGACACTTCAAAACTTCCCAACAGGGATTTATTATTTCTACCTTCCATTATGCACTTACTACATAAAATACAAAAGGAAATAAATACATGAACAAGAAAAAAAAACTCATCACAAACCGTCTGTACGTCTGTGCATTATATAAAATGTCAAAAATAGAAAATTATTTATATATAAGAAATCCCGTAAAGCTTATATAAAAATAATTTTCTATTATTCAAAGATACTGACTTTTTCTTTATTAAAGTGTATTTTCGCCTTGTTCATATAAACGTTTTCCACTTAGTGATATAATTTAATATTAATACATTAAAAATTAGTTGCACGCTCGCTCAAGCTGCCTTGCGGTGGTTAAAGTACAATATCTCGCGTACATTACATTGAAATTCGCTCGTTCCATACACAACTACATTTATTTACTACTGCCTAAATACAGTAACAAAATAAATCTGTTAAAACGTAATTTTAAGTCTCAAACATAGTTAGTTAGTTATCAAAATCAGGTACAAATCAATCGAAATTAAGTCTAAGGTAACTGAAGCATCCAGGGAAGAATATGAGATCACGTTGCAATATTGACACTTAGTTTACAAATAGGCATACAAAATTAACGGCTTATTTTGGTCTTCTTTTATTTTCTATTATATATTTACGTTTTAATACGAATTAAAATAAATAAGCTTAAATATCGTATGTCTAGTTACAACTAAATTGTGTCAACAAAGCGTTATTCCACATAAGATTTTACAATTACACACTAATTTTTTTGGCGTTTTATCATATCAAACTAAATCACAGAAATAACAATAAGAAATAATAGCTGACACCTTACTCCGCTGTCACTTCCATTCAAATGCCGTAAATCCGTAAAATCTATGTTGGGCGGCCATTTAATCATAGCAAATCAACATATCAATTATAAAACATAAAAACTATTATTTTGTTAATCATCGATTTAAGTCACACTAACTATTGCTATTCCCGCCAAAATTATACAATGAAAACGAAGTGACAGTGACAGTTCGAAAGTGCAAACTTAGCTACAGATTATAAATACCAGGGGCCCATAAACACTTTAAGAACTACTTAAATCTAATATAACAAAAAATATAAATAAGTCAATGTGAATTTTAATTAACATGTGCATCATTTGTCTATGCTCGTATTTTAATGACGTGTCCAGGCATGACTATGATAAGATTGAAACGCTAAGTTTTATATAAATAGTATGAAAGCCGTATCAAAATGGTATCTATTCTACCGCATACTTCCTATGTGTCTTAAGTAACGTAACACGGACTATTAAAGAACTATTTGTATTACAAAATGTGATTGTACTCTGTTCTTAATCTAAGCTCAAATTTATGAAAAACTATTGTTTTCTAAGTGCGAATGATTCGATGCTTAATATAATATTATTATGACATACTGTAGATAATAACTACTTGCTTAAAACCGTAGGTGTACTGCATTTCGTGTACCAGTTTCTATTTAAATCGATACGATTTTCGTGACTCTACAGCCGATGAGTCACAGTGATTGATAGAGAAATATGAACCTTTCGTGACAAAATATAAGATTCATAATATTACATTTGTGATTAAATATAATCATAATGTACAAGTTTTATTAACGAAAGTCATTTTAGTATATTTGACCTCGTTTGGACCATTATATTGGCATATACATAAGATTTAAGGCGTAACTAAATAAATAAAAAAAAATAACAATTTAAGTTAAGCAATTTTTTAGGCCTTTTTACATATAGCTGCATAGATAACTAATATGATATACAATAGTTAACTAATTAAAAAGTTTATATTTTTTTCTTGACCTTTTAAATTATTTGACGTCGTGTGACCGACACTTACAGTTTAGCGTTATCATTTGCGTCACTTTAAATACATTATATTTATTTAAATAACTAATTTGTTATGATACGATGAGTAAATGTAAACAAAACTACTTCAATACACAAATGATTAATGCTTATATTATTGTGGAACTCAATAATCGTAATGAGTAATAAATATATGAAAAAAATATATATATTATTGATGTTGCCATATTGGGACTAGCATATAAATCAGAGTAAACGTTCACTTATTATTAAAATCAATATCAATTGTATGATTTGACAGTTTTTTTTTGCTTTTTTTGAATTTAAGCGATAAAGAAGCTTTCGCTTAGAGCATTTAATGAATAAAAGGAGTTCATAGAGTTATATTACTCCAAGAGAACTTTTGACGCCCCATAGCATATAGCCATCTATACTAATTCTTTGGTATTATTCACTGGTTTACTAAAACTATACACATACAATAAATAACTGCTATATTTACGTTTAAATGTTATTGACACAAAACTCAAAGTTAGGCGTCTTATATACACGTGGCCTTTTTTAAGTTAAAGTTTTTAAGTTTCAACGTCTGTCCATTTGAGTTTCAACTCAAAATCTAAATGCATAAATTACAAAAGACACTTATTAAGAAACTTGTTATACCTTCCGGTACACTGCATCGGTAAGTCATCTCCAAAAAAAATGCGAAATCAATATTCCCTCACTTTCCGGCCCTTTGACCATATATGGTATTACCCACAAAACAAAATACTTGAAAACCAAAAGGAATTTCTCATAAATTCCTATAAAATTGGTAATTCAAAGCATGACAGCGGGTAAAGGTGTGGATAGGGCCATATGCTCAGCGCCTCTAACGGGTAGTCGCTGGGCTGTAACGTAGTGTCGCATTAAAGCTGGTACTGTGGGGAAGGCGGTAGCAGCACCACCCAGTGTGTACCCATCTGTACCACGACATATACGCATATGCATAAACCCACGGGTAGACCTGGAAAGAAAAAAAATCATTTTTTAATATGGGCAGAGATTATTTATATAGTTTATAATATAAAACACACTATATAAGTTTCGACACAATTATTTGGTGCCGTGTTTTAACGTATATTTCCTTATACATAATATATTGAGAAATTCAAATATATACATAAAATGAATTCATATTAATGTATAATAAATAAAGCTAAAAATGTCAATTTCCAAGTAAAAAATATACTTACTTCAAACTAAGCGAGTAGTCGTGTTTAGCGGATTCGCTGTTCCTTACAAGGAAAGCGCCCTCGTCCGCGTCTCTAAGTAAACTCTCAGCTTCCAAACGCGATAACGTTCCGTGATACCACCTAAAAATATAAATTTAACAAATAAACATCACAGATAATAAATAACAAATTTAGATAACGTATAAAAAATTAAACATAGCGGGATTTGAACCCGCCCCTTTTGAAACCGTCCAAGCGCTCTGACAACTACGTTTATACGTTTCTATAAATATGTGTTTATCTTTCCTAAGTGTGGAATAACAGTTTAAACACATTAAAAATATGCAATAAAGTTTTTTTTTGAAAGTTACTTTGCGTACTTTTTTTGTATTCTTAACAAAAGAAATTAAATATATTTAAAGAATTTTCTTAGGCCATTCCTTGTCTTAACTATGATTAATATTCCATTTGTGTATCTATCATTAACACCCTATCTCACAAAATTTAGATTATTGAGAATTAAAAAAAAACTACTTTAGTATCAAGTACTTATGTATGTAAAGTATTATTTATAGAGGTATATTCTTACCCTTGTCGGTCTAGTGGAAGAGTGGCGTCAACCAGATCCCGTGGCGGAGCAATGGGTCCCAAGTTCAAATGCAATCCCTTAGAGCTCCCAGTGCCAGCACCGCTATCGAAGTTCAACGTCAACTTCTCACGATGTTTCTTACCTACAAAAGATGATTTATGAAATATATATTTTTATGAATATCAAATTTAAATGGCTTAGTTAAAAAAAAATGCAAGTAATAACAAACTTCCGTTAGCCACTTTCCGCCGAATTGAGGAATCATTGCGTGTTAAGTTGCGGAACCTAAATCCGCGCCTTGCCTAGTCACCAGAGCGAGCTTCTCGCTGTATTTTGCAAATAGCAGGTCAGGCAGAGGGAACTCGGAAACCTAGCGTTAAGACACTCCGTTCCATAAAGACGCTTCCGTTTCCCACTCATCAAATATTAATCGAACCCACAACCTGTCGTGTTTACAGTGCCACTACTGGCGTCAGTAATTATCAAATTAGTCAAAAGCTATTTTTTATATAAACAATTACTCAACATAATTATTACCTGAAACTCGTATTATCGCAACTCAGTTTTTTATTGGCCAAATAAAATACTGAGTCATGGTGCCCAAAACTGTATGATACGTCAAAGATTATTTAATGTCAATTCGCTGCTTCTCTACTCTTAACTCAAATGTACGTTTACAAATTGCCCAGTCTATATTGTAAGAAAGAAAACTTCCCACAAAAAGCACTCAAGAAAATTAAATATATAAGGAGGGCACAACGATCTAGAGTCATATGTCTTAATCGACATAATTTCATACAAGTCACTCCGAGTTACAAACGATAGTCGAAGATGGAACAAGACAGACCCTCTACGGATTTCTTTGTTACACAATTGACATGTAAAAACCTTTTGACATAATAGACTCCGGCGTAATTCGATTGGAGAGGAAGTGGATTTTGATTTTGATTTATAAGGGAAAAGTGGTGTAGAATTTTTGATATAGCAGATTGTTTAACATAATACAGTGTATTATATTTATTCACATTCCTTTTGCGTTTGTAAATAGATTTTGGTTCCTAATTTTAAGAAAAACAATAAACAATATATAACTCACCTTGATTTAAATCTTGAACGCTTTGGCTTGAGGAAGCGTTAGACATGGCTTCTCCAAAGTCACTATTCAATTGCAGGGACTGTCCGCGCAACTTCCGTCTCAATTTAGGCATGTCAAATGGCAAAGTACGTAAGTCAACTTCGGCTTCAGCACGACGTCTCCGCAACTTTGGCATATCAAAAGGAAGATCAGAAAGGTCTACAGCATCGTCCTTGCGTTCTTCCTCAGTGTTACTGTTCTTGAAGTTAATGAAAGCATTACGTGAATCCACTCCCTCTCTAGAGTGTATGGATATACCGCTGTCAGATCCCTGTATTTCCGTATCCCCAGGAGTTGAATGTCGAAATGTAAGATTCAATAAATTTCTATTTTGTAAAGCTCGTCTCTTGGGTTTAGGTAAAATTTCTACAGTAGTTTGCAATGTTGTATTTCCTGTTTCAGCATCTTCAGGAGATACTTTTTGTGAATTATTGTTTTTATTGTTGTCGGACGTCTCTGATGCTGGTTCTTGAGAAGATTTGTCTGATATAGGGCTTAAAATGTGCAACTTAGTCGTGTGGTGTCCAAACCCCGATAGTTGCATGTGATGAGATTTAATGAAAGGGACGTTTCCTGAATCCGAGCTATGTGAACTTAACGACGAAGAATGACGACTTTCAGAACTGCTACTGCTACGATCCCCTTCACTATTGCTGCTCCGAAGGGATTCCATACTACCACCACTACTGCTAGTCGCCATGCTTTCTGTGCTCGAATATTTTCGCCGCGGGCGGGCAACGCCAGGCCTTCCTTTGAATTCCATTATAGGGCCGACCCCCTTTGGCCCCTTGTACCGATTCATTTCGGGTGTGTCAGAATCGGAAGTGGGTCGACCCTTAATCTCTAAAAAAATACCGTCTTTAGATTGAGCTCTTTCATCATCACCATCGCGAGATTCACGACTGGAATCTCTTAAGCGTTGACCGACATCTAGTTCAGTTGATACTGAAGCTTTGACATCTGTCATGCTTGCATCGCTACTAGTCGGAGTATCCCGCGCACGAAGTGATTTCACGGGTAATCTTAAGTCTTTAAGACGAGGATGTGCCGGTTGAGTTTGTGGCAAGTTTGGGGCACTTTTTATACTATTCATCGCCGACCCATCTTTCTGTTGAAATTTTGTCGGTAATGGCGCAGTTGATGGCGGGGAAGGCGTATATCCACGCAACGGTAGTTGTGACGTGGATGTTCGGTCTTCCTCTTCAATATGTACTTTTTCCAATTCTTCTGATAATGCTGAAGCATTACTTTCATTTTCTCTCTTTTGACGGATTGTAGGAATCTTTGAGCGCCGAACGCTGTCTGTTTTCATAGTCACCTTACGGCGACCTTTATAATCTGGTTCGCTTCGCTCAACGGCTTCAAATGCGGATGATGCAGATGAAATAACCTTGCGTTCCTCAGCTTGTAACAGAGCCGGATGATTACTGACACGATCAAAGTCATCCAAGTCATCATCAGAGCGGGCTATTTTACAGTCAAAGGCTGTCTCATATATCTGTCGCGTGGTCATTTCTTGTGGCCAGCGTGGCAATGGCGCTGGCACGTAAAACACGCTACGAGAAGTATGCTCCTCTACATCTTCGGGCGCGGCGCACGCGCAGCCGGCTGCGTCGCGCCCACGACGCCTTGGCGGCATCCACGCACTCTCCCCTGACGATGATGAGGATCGCTCTAGCTCACGAAAACCATCTTCTGCCACTGAAAATCTTTTAGGCAGATTCGGTCTTTGTGCAACGTGTGGAGCGTCGAGACTTGCCGATTTTCTATATCTGGGCCCACGTGACGAGGTAGAAGAAATTGTGGGTGCTGCTGGTGGTGGAGCAGCAGTTTTGAACAAATCACCGTAATAATATGGACTTGGATTTCTACGTGGGGCGTTTGCGTAACGTGGATCGGAGCGACCGCTGTCAGGCGAATGCAAGGACGGCGCTGTTGCAAATGGATCAAATTCTCCAAATTCTTCTTCTTCCCCTTCACTTGATGATGATCTATCCTCCGAACTTGATTCTGAAACAAAAATAAATATTTGAAAAAATTATGATAAATGATAATAATAAAATGGATAAACTATTTCAGTCACTATAAAATTAGAATATATTTAAGAGATAAAATGAAGGTAACAAGCTAGAAACGGGTTCGCAAACGTTCCATAAGTCTGAGGCCGCAGTTAGTCTCAAGTGGCGTCGTTTAAATGAGCGTCCGGAATTGTACTTTCACGATGCTTCAAGAACTCAGTCGATCATAAAGAATGGCGAAATGTTCCCCTTTTATAATAAAAACCTGGGTAAATCTTATTCATGTTTTTTTGAGTTAAGATGCTTCTTTAACTTTCAACGAATTTAATTTCTTTAAAAGTTGACTTGAGGAATTTCTATATATAATTTTGCTAAGACAACATTTGTATTACCAACACACTTTGTGTTTACCAATAAAATCGTTTTTTTTTTTAATTTTTAAATGTAATTATTTATTGAAGTATACGCATGTTTGAAGTTTCTATGCTTTACATGTTCTGTTTAACCGAAGTGCCCTTACCACGCTAAGGTTAATTAATGCAATAAATCCCCTTTAACTCGTGCATACGATGTTAACGTTATTTCAAAGGCACGTAGAAATAGCCTAATGAGAATTCCTTGGTTCGCGCAACAAAGGCAGTCCCTCTGAACTGAATGCATGTTGAACACAAAAAAGTCTGGATTTAAAGCCTCAAGCTGCGGCAAATATTCACTTGCATCCTTAAATACATCTTTATAATGAAATTAGAAAATTTCAGCAACAGTTGTCTGAGATGGACCTATTAGTTGTAACGATAGATACCCAAATACTAAAAGTGAAAATTATCCATTACAACTGAGTGTTGTAAAGTGACATCATTAGGTGAGGTAATTGCTTTTCCGCGTGGATGGACATGAGCCCTCACAAGTCGAAATTTGGTAAATTGCTGCGATTAACGTGTTAAATGTCGTTTTAGAACGTTTGAAGTAACCTAATGGTAAAGGTGACGGTCTAGAATTTAAATTATTTTACAATCTGCTCGTTGTAGCTATTAGGCGCTTTGCCTTGCCGTTGAGTCACTATTGCTAGAAATACTTATCGTCACGCAACATTTTAAACGTAGGTCAAAAAATATTATGCACCTATCACACGCAATGGATTCTATTTACAGCAATTATCTATATAGACATTTTTTTTTATTTACTTCGAATAATATAATTAACATGCAATATTTTTGACGCTTTACGCTGTATCCCGCACACTGTAGTAACCTAGTGTTGATACATTCCGTTCCCCATTGTCCGTGGAACGAGTGGGAATCGAACCTACAACCTGTCGCGTTAACAGGAATACGGCCTCTGTATTAATTAGGATAATAACTATTTTTCAGTAGATAAGCGACATTGCAATCACAAGTCTCTGTTTATTATTACGTCGGGACATTTTTCCCAGTCTAGACGGACGAACTAGCACAAAAAGGGCTGATTAAAAGTTGCCATTGTTGCCGATGCCTAGTGCTCAGCTTTTATTACCTCCAGCCTGATTGTAAATATACTGCGGCTTTCCTCATTACGCTTAATTAAATATGAAATGTACAAGATATTATTAAAATAGTAGTAAAATCTATAATTATCTATCTATTACTATCGTCCACAAATTTCTTTCAAGCCAATTCTGGGCGTTAGAGTTGATAGCTATTCTGACATGGTTTACTTTTAAAAATACAACAAATCTTGAACGAGTTAATTAACCTACCCCAAGAATGTGTGTAACGAGGTACAGTGTTAGTTTTTTTTTTCTTTTTATTACGACCGGATAGGACTAGATACCGCCGCGGAAACAATGCCGCCCACAATACAAGTCTCGACCGCGATTGTTGTAGGAGAGGAGTCTTTGTACATTCTTTGGAGACGAGCTTGAACATCGCACTTAAGCATAAGACTAAGTAAACATGGAAGTGATAACATTTTTAATGACTAGCTTTGACTGGAAAATTAAAATGTTTCGCTATATTATAGTGAAGTGAAATATTTACTGGATTTAGGCATTGTATTGACATTGACTAGATAATGCTTTTAAAATCTGAAAATAAATTCTAATAATTTTCTATAATAATTGCTTTCTTTATCTTTTCACATATACCTAAATATCTCTTTAATAAAAATATAATTTACTACTCACCAGATTCGTAATATGGTTGGCTCCTGTGCCGGGATTGTCGTTCTTGCCTCAACGGAGCTGACGGCGCCGGTTCTGGTGGAGAATCAGCTGAACCCTCAGGTGCACTGTCCGGACTTCGCCTGGATACTTCAGGTGCGGACAAATCAAAGTCCGTCCGTCTAGCTGACTCGTAATCAGCCCTTCGCCGTGCCGACTCCGCGTCGAAAGCT
The DNA here is from genome assembly GCA_030704555.1 of Heliconius charithonia. Classification (NCBI taxonomy): domain Eukaryota; kingdom Metazoa; phylum Arthropoda; class Insecta; order Lepidoptera; family Nymphalidae; genus Heliconius; species Heliconius charithonia. Next base: position 5,916,812 of record CM060812.1, read on the forward strand.
GGTCGTCTCCCGGAGTCTGCGTCGTATTCTCTACCGAAATACCTCCTCGACTCGTACTCGTACGGCCGACGGGAGTCAACGTCGTAGTTGTGCCGACGGGAATCGTATCGCCATCTAGAGGTGTCTGGCGAGCGTCGCGGCTCCCGTGATCGGCGGCTGCGCTGTGGTGAGCGGCGTGCTGTGTCACGTGGAGTGCAATATGCTTCAATAAACTCAACCTGTAACAAAATATATATTTACATGTCAATATGTAATTTGAGCTTGATTTCTTAACTATAGAATTATGCTTATGTATGAACTACATCCATATATATGATATTTTATTATAAAATTTATGACCATTTTCCATGGTCAAACAATCTTTCCTCAATCAATTAAAAAAAACAAATTACTATCCGAAACTAAACATCTAGGCCTAAAAATAATGAAAAAAAGTGAAAGCTAAACCAGCACACGGTACAGTACGCATGTAGAACAAGGGCCAACGCATACCAAGTGACTATTAGTTGGAAAGAAACCCTTCATCATGAAGGCCGATTATGTGGCAGAGTGAAGTGGTAATAAAATGCAGCGGTCACATATCCGGCGGCCGTAACGGTCGGTTAGGCGTTCTTTCCCCTCGACGGGGTGTCGTTACCCTGGACCGTTTGTGTTTATGCGAGGGAGGATAAAGCATATTATGAGATATTATACTGAAATTGACGATAGTACGAGGTGATAACATTTAAATCGCCTGTCAAATTTAGTCCAGTTTTACACTTGTTCATTGTAATTAGACGCGTTATACTTATTATGTGCTTTCTCATTGAGCTTCACGTTATATCCCGCATATAACAGGATAGGGAACTTAGGAAAATTGTTTTAAGACACTCGTTGCTCATTAAAACACTTCTGTTTCCCATTTTACGCCGAGTTCTTAAGTGTTGGAGCTCAAGACCACCTTGCCTCCTTACCAGAGCGAGGAAATGAAAATATTAAAATTGTAATTGTCTTAACTGGAAATGTACCTCACAATCTGTTGTATTTACATTCTCATATACATTATTTATTATTTTAAAAAAAATATATTTCCATGAAAAAAAGCTTCATATTCACAGCACCTACGTGTTGCGTATATGATTATATCAGCTTTACTTAATAAGGCAAAGGCTGTTTACGGTTTTAGACCTGATGATGAGTTCCCACTTCCGCGCCTGCGGACACGAAGGTTACTAAGCTCTCATTAAGGGTGAATTTAGGATTTAACAGTATTCAATCTCGAGATATCTTTACCTAAATACGAGGGAATACAACGAATAATGTAGATAATATATTTACATTACTCGATTGCGTAATTTCTCATAAAAAAATATAATTTTATACAACTTTGGCTTACGAAAATGTACTTTAATACGTTCATGAGTGGACCTAATTTTGAAAACTTTTAGCTGATGTTGTTGAGGTCTTTTTGGCCTCATATTTTATACATAGGCATAGGTGACTTAATGCGCAACGGCATAAAGTCTATAAAATAAACGACTGTATATAGCAAGGGTGATTCGAAAAAATAAACAAGTTGATTTCGAAGCTAGCTCCAGGCCTGTTCTTTATGCAAACTTCACCAATGAGCCCGGGCTGGGGCTGTCCTCATCTGGCGCATTGTTTGACGATTCCTTCATACGCATGAAAATTTATTTACATAATTAAACATCGGCCGCGCAACCCTCGTTTTGATTTGCGATGTCTACGAGATTTTGTTCGTAATTTGCATATTTTGTTTCGGCGCTTAATTAGTTTCGGTTAAAAAGCATTACTAATTCACAATAAATTTGACTTTTATTTCAGGGGAACAAGCGCGTGGCTGTAAACTTTCGGTTCGATTCCCGCTTGCGGAAATAATCCATTTATTTAATTATTTCATTTATTCGTTCTGGTATCGAGAATAAGACGAGGCAATAATACGTAATGTCTCTAGAATTGGGCGCAAAAATGAAAAGCGGAGTGTCTTAACAAAGACGAAAAAAAATAACGGCGGTGTTTCATTATCATATAAAAATATTTTTTAATACTCACTAATTACTATGGACTACCGAACTATAATAACAACATTGACTCATTCCATACTTCAAGTTGTTTATCTAAAGATAAACTGATAGTGTATCTTATTGATACCAAATACATATATATATACATATATAATTTAGATATAAATGAAACGTAGTGTAGAAATGCATATTAGACATTTTTTTTATTGTTTTAGGCCGTCGTGGCACAAAAGCATAAGGGTTGATCCAACGTTTGTGGATTCGATACCCACTCGGGAAATTTATTAGTACTTTCATTTCTTCGCTTTGACACCAAAGCTTTTGTTTCAACGCCGGATTTCAACGCCGGGCATTTGCCCGGCGTTGAAATCCGTATCTCAACACACAATGCCTCCAAAAATTAGACGGAAAGTTGGGAACGGAGTGTCCCAACATTATCGTACCCTCCTATTTGCGGGATACAGCGTGAAGCTGATTTCCTTTCGTTTTATTTATCAATTCAAATCAATATAGGTAGGTACCTATTGAGTCAAAAGGGGTAATTTGAAAGGGATTGAATCTGTTCAAGCACACATGTTCACTTCTGGCCATTCATCAATCGTATCGAATAATGGGAAGTAAACTACAGCTCACTTCCTCGACGGCTACATATAATACTAATAGTTAACTTCCTGTACACGCAACATGGTTAGTTTAAGCGAACCAAGGTTTTGTATGTGTTGTAATTGGATTTGCTTTGCGTTAAGGTTTTTAAAACTTTTACTTTGATTGGAAAAACAATAATATTTTAATATATTTTTTTAGCTTGACATAGTAGGTACGCTGTACGTAGGAGGGTACATAGAGAGAACCTGGGAACCTAACGTTAAGACACTTCCGTTCCCCCTTTTCGCCAAATTCTTGAGACATTGCGTCTTGAGTGGCGGAACTCTACGCTCTTTCCTCGTTACCAGAGTATGAAAATTAAATATTAAAAATGTATTTCATTTCCTCGAGTTAGAATCGAACTCGCAACCTATCGCGCTTAGAGTCGCACATTTGTGCTCCTACGTCACGACTGGCCTCAAAAATAATAACAATTTTTGTAAATTAAAAACACATGCAGAAAAAAAAATAGAAACTATAAAAAAACCTACGGATAATGAAAAATTTCATGAAATATAAGGTAAACAAGAGGCAAATAGAAAAACATACGATGGAACATTTAAATTTGATAAGATGTTGGTAACGGGTGACTTGCTTAATCAGTTCCGTTGTAAAACACTCTTGCGAAAATTACGTATATATATATAGCTACAAGATACGTACGAAACAACCTTGATATGATATTTTATAATTATAATTCACTACCAGATTATTTTTGTGAGTTGATTATTTGTTATTTTAATATTTACATTTTTTTTACAACTTTACGCTGTATTCCACATGTATTAGGGTAGGCAGAAGGAACCTTTTCGCCGAATTCTCGAAGCATTACGTTTTGAGTGGCGGAGCTCAACGCCGTGCTTTGCCTCGAAATACCTTTGCCACCAAACGAAATAAGAAATGAAAATATAAATTTAAATAAATATTTAATTTCCTCAAGCAACGATCAAACCCACAACCAGTCGCGTTTCCATTCACACATCTGTACTCCTGCGCATATGATAATTTAAATTTAGAGAAAGTGCGATTCCGGGTTCGCTCTCAATGAGTAATACCATCAGAATGGAGGATATGGGACAAGAAGTAGTTTACAGACGGCCACATGAGTCAGCCCGGCGATTTATAAATACCGGAGACACGCCTCCTGGCTGGCCAGCCTAAAATAGTGCACTGCAGTGTCGTATAACATAAATATTGAATGCCTCTTTGATCAGTCATCTCAGCTGGTGTATGGAAAAATCTCTTAAGATAAATCTGTAAAAGCTATAATCATTTAAAAGATTTTATACTTTACTATTGCTGTCTTTGAGATAAGTTCAAAATAAACTGTAATAAACTTTTTATATTTGTTTTGTTTTTTTTTTAGTTTCACACTTATTTTAGCATCACCCATGTAGGAAGATAGACAGAGGTAATCAAGTGTTAAGACTCCGTTACATTCATTCCGTCCATAACATTCCATTCCGTTCCAAAACATTCCGTCGATTTTTTGAGGTATTGTGTGTTGAGTGGCGGACCTCATATCCGCGTTTAGCCGAACGAAGAAAGTAAAATGTTAATAAATAATCCATTTCCCCGAGTGATAATCGAACCCACAACCCTACCGTTTACAGTCACACGCTTGTACCCCTGCGCCAAACAGACTCAACATTTGTTTATGTTTAAAAATATATTCAAACAATAATGTCGATTCATTTAAATCTTCATAATTTAAGATACCAATGTGGGCATGCACTTGAAGACGAGATGACTAATCAGTATGAACGTCCGAAAATTGTTTACAAAAACATTGAATAAAACGAACAACATTTGTTTTTACTATCAGCGACTAAACCATACTAGGTCGCTAATTCAATAAAAAATAGACATATTAAGAAAAAAAACAATTATTAAATAAAAAGAATTAAATCATCTTCACGCTGTATCCCGCACACAACAGGGTAGGCAGAGTGTACCTTGTGTTAAGGCACTCCGTTCCCCACTTTCTGCCGAATTCTGGAGGCATTGTATGTTGAGTGGCAGAACACAACGCCGCGCTTAGCCTCGACACCAAATCGAAGAAATGGAAATATAAATTTAAGTAAATATTTCATCTCCTAGAGTAGGGATCGAACCCACAACCAATCGGTTTTACAGTCTCACAAAAACCAATTATAACTTCCTGTTTTCTTTATATATTTATGCAATAATTGAATACGGGTTACAACAAAATAAAAAGGCTTTATATCACATTTACAATTGGCATCGCCAGTCCCACAGCTAGGTCGTCTCGTCACGTTCAGCAAACCTGAGCCAAACAGGTTCCATACAACCAAGTTAAACACTGCCTTTTATTCTTTTCACTTTCGCAAACCTCGCGAACGTGCTATTCAATTATGACCAGTAATTGGCACAAAGCCCTAATATTTATAGAGTATTTCTTTAGTTTTCTATATCTATCTATCTATTTTTAAGTTTCCATGCCATTTGCTGTTTTATTTACCATTATCTGATAAAAACTTGCGAGAATTGTGATAGAATCTTTGAAGATTCTACTAACTACTGCTAAAGTAAAGAAAGTATATGGTATGCTTTCTATATTTTGAAGTAAACAATCGCTTTTTGTCCTTATCTTGTCATTTATCTTTGCAGGAGGCCATGTTTAATGTATCACTGTGAAATTTATTCTGTAAAGTGCATTTATTTATATGTAGTTACAAAATTTTTGTTTCACGCATTATCCCGCACATAGCAAGGTACAAAGAGGAATCATAGTGCTAAGACACTCCACATTTTCCGATGAATTCTGGAGGAAAACCGTGTTAATTGACAGAACCCAACACCGCGCTTTACATCTACACCAGTCCGATGAAATGAAAATATGAAATATTTCATCTCCTCAAGTAAAAATCGAACTTTCAACCTATCGCGTTTAAAATCTTATATAACCATATAAGATTTATATAGAAAATTTATAATAATTTACAAGAAATTAAGTGTTAATTTAACAAGATTTTCAAGAGCGATGCCCTTTAAAATAATACGTCGAGAATTTCTTCCATAATTGCTCTCTTCATTTGAAGCATTTGTAAAGGTCTACTTAAGAAGGCCCTCGGCCCTCGGCCCTCGGCCCTCCAGGCGATGTGGACTGGCAACTTAGTAATTAAGCTTATTTCCCGTCTCCGCTTGTTTTGTCATCTGCGACAATTGTTTCTAATTTTGTCACGTAACCAATCTTAGGTACGTCCATAGAATTTCCTTTGCACAATACTTTGTTTTTGTTTTAGAGTTAAATAGAATGTTATTTAAATAAGCACTATAGGATGTCAGGTATAGAACAAGGGCACAAGGAATAGGTTGTGGATTCGATTCCTACTCAAGCAAATGGAATATCCAATATTTTCATTTCCTCGTTGTGGTAACGGCTTTGAGTTCCGCCGTTCAACACGCAATACCTCCAGAATTCAGCGGAAAGTGAGTAACGGAAGCATCTTAATGCCTACGCAGTGTCTTATCACTAGGTTCCCGAATGCCCTCTGCCTTCCTGTTACGTGCAAGATAAGAAAAAGTTTATATAAAATAAATAATCCTTATATAGATACATAACATTTAAAACAACAAATTGCCGCTAGCTCTCACATCTAGACAACTTTCGTGAATCGACTTTTATGGAGCTACAACATCATTGTCCGTACAATATAGACCTCTGCTTATTCATATTTTTTTTAATCTGTCTGGGTTGCGTTTTTGTGAATGCCTTTTTGGTAAATTCTCAGCTGGATGCCGGATGACAGCATGATAAATAGTTTTTGCAGATCCAAAGACTTCTAACGATAGGAGATAGCATTTAAAATTTTAGGCAAAACAAAATATTTTCTCTTTCCATTCTAAAGTACAACTTACTTTACATAATAAAACAAATTTGCCAAACGCAAACTAAATCTTAAAAATGCATAAAACTTGTATGGACATCTCTTATTTCACGATTCAAATAAAAGATTGCGTATAGAACGAGCAAACTTTGCTCTCTGGACTTGTAACTGAGTTAAGTCAACCCCCGGGACGGCCGGGGGCTAAGGTTCTAATCAATATCAACTACTGTTTCGATTTAATCTTGAATCTTTTTCTTCTGTTACAAAGAGAATCTTACGAACTTTCAGAGTTGTTACAAAATTATTTTTGTATGGCTCATTTTATTTCAATAATTTTAAACGTATGTAACTCTACATTCCAATTTTAACTTAAATATTTATAGAACTTTATTTTACGAAACAAAGTTCGATTTTGTCACGTTCAGCAAATTTTTGTATGAATCATCGTGCGTTTTATAGTGAAGTAGGTAGAACCTGCCATTCTGCATAAATGGGTAAAGCCTAGCGTTCTTCGCTAAAGTAAAATATTTAAAAAAAAAACAGCTTCACGCTGTATCCCATACACAGCAGAGTAGGCAGACGGAACCTAGTGTTAAGACACTTCGTTCCCCACTTATTATTATAATATATATAAATTGACATGATTACATAAGCGATTTTTAATATAAAAAATTAAGAATATTCGTATTATATATTATTCATTAATAGTACATAAAATAGTTTTATATAATGAAGTGAATGCTGTTTTATGAAAGGAAGGCGTTACATTAACTTACCACGTGAACCACCAAAATCCACTGAGCGATCTGTCTCATTTTGGACATTAGTTTCTTGTTAGACGGCATTGTCACTAATCTCTATATATTATTATTATATTATATATAATTTAAAATATTCACAAATAATCAAGACCGATCATCCAGTTTATCGACCGTTTCACTAGTGACACGCACACACACGAAACAAACTAGAACTACTAACTAACACTTTCACACAATTCCTTTAAACAACTAAAAAACACGCCACACACTAATGTTATTTACCTCGTCGATTATTTAATTTGGGAACCTGGAGTTAACCCTACAAAACACAGTCTCGATCTCGGTTACCCTGTGGCTACTTGACCAGTTCAACTATAGACTGACAACACAGCTCAAACACTACGCGAATGTGTAAAACGGTGACTCATCGCCCCGCATACTGTTTACCGAGGCTTGAGTCATCGCGCGGCGGAACGTACCGTTCAGCGTTACAGCGCTTGGAACGTTGCCCCATTGTAAACACAAAACACAACGTACTAACTTACACGAGCGCTAGAGCGCTGTTTTATTCGTAATCGACTCCATTAATACCGAGGTGCCGCACGTGTACCAAAATTCATTATGCAATTATAGAACTTATTGCTTGTAAATAGAATGTAAAATTGCGTGTTTATTTATAGGTAGGTACCGAAACGTAAACTTTCGCGTTTGAATTTCAACTTGTTATGTTAGATTACGAGCTCGACTAGGTCGAATGCCGTTTTGAGGTCGTCGAGGTAGATATAAGATAGACTAAAGGTATTTAGTCCCAACGATAAACGAGACTGAGACCAACGCGAGTCATTTTGTTCGACCAGGAATGCCTGAGTGTTTGAATGTATAATTGAAAATAATTATAAACCGGATCAGTAATGGTTTATAGCTAGGTAGGTGGCGTTTCGAAACCGTTTAGTGGGTCGTAATTCATTTTAATGTTTTAATACTATGTGTTATAATTATAATACTATATGTATTAATATATTATATGGTCTGTAATAGTTTATTTTTTTAATGTATATGTATAGAGCAAAATATTTAATAATTTGTCAGCAATATTGTTGTGAACATATAATATAAATCAAACAGTCTCCTCTACTCTTTTAGGAATGTAACTTTGACTAGTCTCTTGAGAACTAAAACGAATATCGGCATACCACCAGAACGAATCTTGAGTCTAGAATGCTAGAGGCCAGTCGTGGCGCAGTGGTACAAAGTGTGGCTATAAAACCGACTGATTGTGGGTTCGACTCGAGGAGATGAAATATTTACTTAAATTTATATTTTCATTTTCTTCGCTCTGGTGTCAAGGTAAAGTGCGGCGTTGAGTTCTGCCACTCAACACGCAATGCCTCCAAATTTCGGCAGAAAGTGGGGAACGGAGTGTCTTAACACTAAGTTCCCTCTGCCTACCTGCTGTGTGCAGGATATAGCGTGAAGCTAATTTAATTTTTTTTTTTTTTCTATATTTAAGAGATTATAAATAGGTTTATGTTGTATATATGTGACAAACATACAGTTTTCTTAACATTTATAGGTATTTCTTTTTCAGCTTCACGCTGTATACCGCGTTTGCGGGTGAAGAAATGAAAATATTAAACATTTCATTTCCACAATCGGAATCGAACCTGCAACCTGTCGCGTTAACAGTGACACGTTTGTGCCCCTGCGCCACAACTGGCCTATATATTAGTAATATTCGTTAAGATAACATCATCAGTTCAATAATATGTTTATAATAGACGATATTATGTCACAGCAAATGCGCAGTTGTACGTTACACGTTTATTTTGTAACCCTTCCGTGTTTCTTTCTATACAACGTATATATAAATTACGATTACTGACTGATGACTATTTCGGTTATATGAAAATATATATAGTTTTTGTATATAATATTTGTTTTATGATGTAATACATGTACTGTGATGTGATGTAGGTACATGTGATGTAATGTAGGTACATTGGTGATGGTAGGAATACGAAGTGGGGTCCCAGAAGTCTTGTGCACTCCCCAGAAATTTTACTAAAACATATTACACAAATATACTGTTCGATGTTAAAGTACAAGTCCTTTTTCCTTCTGTAATAGATCTATTTAAAAAGATATATAATAAGTTGATATATTCTTGTTTTGATTGTTGATATAATAAGTTATAATTAATAAATATTTATCGATTTAACCGATTAAAATTTCCGAAATCAAATTTTCACTAAGTACTCTTCAATCCAAGAATCGAATTAACTACTATATAACCTGGTTTAAAACATAAAATGCATACTAAATAAAAATATAAATAAGTTAAACTAAATAAAAAAAAACGTCATAATACGTCGTAAAACCATAACAAATTGTAACTGAACATAGACATAAACATAGTACATTACGTAGATATGACATTAGATTATACGTAATTTCTAATATTTTTGACGTCATAACGTATTATAAAAATTGACAAACGTCAGTTGCATGTCTAAAGCCTGCAATGCATGACTAATTGTCACGTTCCCCCTGAGCCGAGTGAGCAAGCGAGAGCGCGAACGATAGAGATGCATCGGCATATTCAAATCGACTGGTTGTGGGTGGTGGGATCCCCACTCGAGGAAATAAAATATTTATTTAAATTTATATTTCCATTTCTTCTCTCTGGTGTCGAGGCAAAGTCAACTCAACGTGCAATGCCTCCCGAATTCGGTGAAAAGTGGGAGGAGACGGAGTGTGCTAATACTAGGTTCCCTCTGCCTACCCTGTTGTATGCGGGAAACAGCGTGAAACTGACTTATTTAATTTATGGTCACTTATAATCTGTATAAATATCTCTTCAATAAACCAAAGTTTGTATGAACGAATACAAGTAAATGTTAATTTATCGAAAGAATTGTAATTTTCAATTAACTCTTTTGTATTATACAAAATAGTGATGAATCAATAATAATGACAGAACTCAATTCATAACTTCTTTTTTGTTTTTAATATTTTCTTATGACGTTGTGACGTAAAATTTTTTATGTATAACCCGACTTAACAGACAACCAGTTATGCTTGCGTTGAAATGGTACATTGAAAAAAAAAACATTATTTTTTAAAATGATATGACTAATGTCTTATACAAAACAAAAGGTTCCTCTAAGTATATTTCCTTGCCTACCTTGTACCTAATTCATCTAATATATACACTTACATATTATATTAACAATATATTTTTTAAATATTCTTTTATAATTTATCCAACTCTTTTTTATTATTTATCTCGTGTATGCTGTCACAAAATTCCATTCTCCTTCTAAATGACGATCTCCAAAAAAGGGTAGTGAGACCAACTTTGCAGATGATCTAAGAACGGGTGAATGCACTTCGAAGTCTTCGAATGACGCCATCTTCGTACATATGAATACTAACTTTTTTTCATGTGATCATAATATGTAATTATAAGTTTATTCAACGTTTGTTTACCTCTGGAATAAAAGTTGAATAATGATGATGAATAATCAGTGATGATGGTGAAAAATCATTGTGCGACTTTACACACCACTGGTCAAGGGTTCGATTCATATTCGAGGAAAATAAATACATAATAATTTCATTTCCTCGCTTGGGTAACGAGGCAAAACGCGGCGTTCAGATCCGAAGGAAATTTGACGTTGAATATCTTTGGATGTGTATTCACAGGGTCAATTTTTTTAGGTTTCAGTCCGTATAGGGACTTTAACCAAATAATGTGTTTATTTAGGTACGTCAATCACTAGGTACATCACTACAGGCTCATTTTTATATATTGATACTTCATATATACTACAACGTTTTGTTAGTAATTAAGAATACATTAAAAAAGAGTTCATTAAAGTTTTAATTTGTTTCAAATTTAAATACTAAACCTATTAAAACCAAGGTCTTTAGGTGAATACAAATTCAGAACAATCTTGGCCAACCGGGCCAAGGACTTACGTGGTAAACACGATGTAGAGCCAAAGATGAAAACGATAGTGACAGTGTTTCTTTTTTTTTCATATAATATTAGAAAATTTTGATATACGTCTGTCACGACACAGTCGTCTTGGTAATTAATATAAGTTTGTAATTTTATTCTTTAACAACAATGTTTCTGACATCTCCCGTAATAGCAGGAAGGGCAGTACGGTAGACGAGACGTCCTGATTGGGTATTCTGAACTCTTGCGCATTGTTCACTCGAGAAAAAATCAAAAGTATGAAAAATCCCAAAATATAATTTGCGCAACCATCTATATCTAGCTTCAGGTTAGATCTAGCTCATCGATTATAGATTACCAGAAGGGAAGGGAAAATTAAATAATTTAAATTTAACCATCCCTTCAAATCTCTTACATAATTTACTGTACTTTTGTAGAATATTCGACAATATTACTTCTGCCCATTTTAAGGGCATAAACGTGGACAGTGCCATCTCAAATCTTATTGGGACCCTTGATCCGTCCGAATTCTATTGGGGGTTGGAATATAAATATTAACAGTTTTTGTTGCATTTCTTTCATACGATTTGTGAATCTGGAGGACTCACAAATCGAATGTAAGAACTTTCGTGGTGAAAACACTATTGGATGTCGAATAACAGAACCTAACAACCTATTATGCTTAATCAGACCGTGTCAGTAGAATTAACGGATAAACGTTACCATACAAGTTAAAGTTGGAAATACCAAAGTTAAAAATAATTATAAATTATACGTTGAAGTTTATACTATTTAAAAACAAGTACTCTTACCTTTTTTTTAACCACTAGGTAGTGGTTAACGTGGATAATAAATAACAAACTAATATCAAGATTTATTTTATAACATAAAATATTTTATTGCCTAAAATGTAAATCAATTTATTATTTTTTCGATAGAACACGTTGTTGTTTTGTGATTCATATACTTATATCTGTATATCATTATAATATTTGCATAGATAATAATTGTTCTAGAGCGATAGATACATCGTATCATATAAATGTTATCAGATAGCGCGTAGTAATTACAAAATGTATAAAAACTTTGAGTATCTAAGTGTACATATATATGATATAGGAAAATAATTATGTACGAGGCCAGTCGTGGCGCAGCGACACAAAGTGTGACTGTAAAATCGAGTGGTTGTGGGTTCGATCCCCACTCGAGGAGATGAATATTTACTTAAACTTATATTTCCATTTCTTCGCGCTGGTGTCGAGGCAAAGCGCGGCGTTGAGTTACTCTGCTGTGTGGGGATAAGCAAAGGAAACCTAGTGTTAAGACACTCCGTATATCGGAGCGTGAAGTAGATTTTTAACTAATATTGTACTGATATACAAATTATTGCTTTAAATCTGGTAATTATATGAATCAGTTGCACGCTATATTTGCGGATTAAAGTCGCGGAAATCGTAACCGTAAACGACAGGTTGCATGTTCGATTTCCACTTGAGGCAATAAAACATTTAGTATTTTCGCTCTAGACAGTGTCGAGGCAAAACGCGGCGTTGAGCCCCGCCACTAAACACGCAAAGCGTCCAGAATACTGTCGTAACACTGGATTCCCTCTGACTACTCTGCTGTGTGCGGGAAAGATACTATACGATACTACTATGTGTTTACATAATATTTCTTAAATTTTATACTATGTAGTATAAATTAAAAATAATTAATTAAGAAGAAAACAAGGACAAGGCGTTGCGATGATTCACAAGAGGTATTGTCAAAATGGCATTGATAAAATAAAACATTTGTTTTAATATTATTATAATATATAAATTGGGCGTTTGATAACAAAATTACTGATATGACTCACGTTTTAATTCTTTTGTCCGCAAAAATGTAGCGCTAGTGTCGTATCTATATATATATGGTAGGTACTTGGCATCCAATTTAAATTTTATTGCTTTATAATTTTTTTATCTGCTCACCTGCGTTTTTTTTAAATTACGATAAAGTTAATCTAATAAAGTCACACCATTTTTTTTTTGTTTTTTTTTTCAAGGTCTATGTGTATTACATGGTGGAATCCGATGCGATGCATTGTTTAAAAAAATATACATATTTGTATTTTTTTTTTCAGCTTTACACTGTATCCCCCAGAAGTAAGCAGAGGGGGCCTAGTGTTAAGACACTCCGCTCCTCATTTCTCGCCGAATTCTGGAAGCAGTCTAGAAAAAGTTGGCGGAACTCAACGCCGCGCTTTGCTTTGATAATAGAGCGAAGAAACTGAAAATATTACATATTTCATTTCCACTAGTGAGAATCAGACCCACAACCTCTGGCCAGCCACAACGACTGGCCTTTGATTATAAATATTACAATAAATAAAATTTGTCGACTCTATAACAAAGTTAGTTCAGCTGTTACCACGGTTATTATTAATTTTTTAAAACAATATTTTTAGTGTATTGAAATTTCAGTTACTTCTTACAATACATCCTTCAATATCACAATCAAGTACTCGAGTGCTGTTAACAATTTCTCGATTATTCAAACTGGAAACCTCTCCAGCGTGACCTTTAGATACTGCTTACAAAGTAAAATTTGAGATTTAGGTCTAGAGTTTAAATTTGAATAATATTTTATTGTTGGCATAGTTCTTGTATTAAGAATAACTTAATAATGAAAAAAAAATAAACCACCTTCACGCTGTATCCCGCTCACAGCGGGATAGGCAGAAGGAACCTAATGTTACGACACTCCGTTTCGTGAAGGCATTTTGTGTTGAGTGACAAAACTCAACACCGCGGATTACCTCTACACCAGAGCGAAGAAATGAAGAAGTAAATATAAATAAACATTTCATTTCCTCAAGCAGGAATCGAACTCACAAACAGTCGCGTTTACAGTCACACTTTGTGCCCCTACACCACCACTGGCCTCTAAGAAAAAGTTGATGGCTAAAATTATATAACAAAAATTTAAAAAAAATGTTTTATTAAGCGTATTTTTATTCACATCATATAAAAACGTGTCACGTATCTGACATAAACCTCAAATACTTACGTACTTTGTATTTGTCAAAGACATTTTCTAAGCTACTGTACTTTATGCTACACCGCAACATTTAATCATTATTTTCCCAAAAAATTAGTAACAAAAAAATGAGTCACACACTCCCGTGTTACCCGCCGGGTCATATGGACGGAGTCACGTGGAATAATAATATGAGTCACTTTCGCCACAGGTGTTAGGTACGGTACAGTGTTTTTGTCAGTCATGCCCAAATGTGAATATATGGGGGGAACTGCCATAGAAAAACATATGGACTATTATAGTAGGGTTATTGATGAATAAAAATTTTATTTTTCAAATTGAATGCCAAGGTTTCCATGGTAAATGCTTATAGATTCTCGAATGCTTTTTGGAGAAAGTAAAGAGTTCGAATCAGTTACACGTCACGAATAGAACAAAACAGAGTGAGTTATCCTTTAGCTCTAAAGAAAATAGTAACAAAAATAATATTTTGTTTAGTTTGTTAATGTAACGTATTCTGAACAAATAATGTATTAAAATTTAAAATACAATGACAAGAATCTCATATTTTTATAAGACTTTATAGGCAGGATGTGGTGGGCTTAATGTTAAAGTAAGTTAAGTTTTTCGTTAATTTTTATAATTGCTATTTAGTCAGTTAGGTAGAATACAGTATATTGGTCTACATCCCTGATATTTGTTTTATTGTCATAAGATTTTGTCCTTATTTTTTTATTACCTGTATATAGTTAAACTACCATTATATTTTTATATTTATACAACAAAATGAACTTAGAAAACGTGAGATCCAGTACATTTATTTTAACGCAAAGAGTTCGCTTAATAAACTTAATGCTACGTTTCAAGTATTTTAATTATGAATACCTCCACATTGTTTTATTAAAATGTACTGTTTTCATTTACCCACTGATTAAAAGAGGGTAGTAAAGCCGCAGTGGCTATTCTCAACAATTGTTTTACTAAACTTACCTTTTTTACGTCTGACTTAACCGTACATCTAAATCTGGTGCAATTTTCACAATAAAAAGATATGTGACATCTTTTTACGAACTTTTAAAGCAAATAAATTTATATAAGTAAAATAATTAATATAGTTTCTCGCTGTAACCCACACACAGCAGAGTTAGCCAGATGGAACCTAGTGTTAAGACATTCCGTTCGCCACTTTCCGCCGAGTTCTGGAAGCATTACTTGTTGAATGGCGGAACTCAACGCCGCACTTTGAATCTTAAGCAGAGCGAATAACAAAAATATAAAATATAGTTTAGAAAACTGACAATATTATTAATTTTCATATAAATCGTTAGTGATTCACAGTATAGTAAGAGCTAAAGATATACATGGCACTTGTTCATTCAATACCTCAGCATTTTCAAAAGAACTTTGTTCTATTATTACAACCAAGATAATCATACTACTTTTTACGCCTCATACAAAAGAAACGTATACATTTTTATCTTTTACAAGTAAAAATATCTATCCATACTTAACAATTCCACCCCTATTAAGTGCATTGTCAGGCGCCGGTGTCGGTTCTAGAGCATTATATGATAACAAATTCATAAAAATATGCGGCCACGTCATTTTGACGTTTACTGGTTTTGTGACGCACGCGCTTTTGACACACACTCGAAGCATCCTTCAGTTTCAGTGAGGGGTTTCCTCTTCTGATGATTTCATTCTTAAACAATGTTGACTCGGTTATTTATTAATATAATAAATGCTATGACTGGAAACATATAGTATCAAAATAAATTTGTTTTATAGTAATATCGTATTGAACGTTGGAAATTTATGCTTTGGGTTTTTACTAGATTGTTGACAATACGTCGTGTGGGTCAGCTGGCTCATATCTTTTTCTATAGGTTTTTGGGGCAGTTTGTTAAGCGTGGATTGCCAAATTGACATTCGAATCCGAATATGGCTGGTCTTTTCTTTCAGTCAAAAAAAATCTATTTGGCATTTACCAGATGCTTGAGTCCTCCTTGAACACATGTTTCCTGATCCAAAACTGAGCAAACCTTATGTTACACTAGCGACCCAAACGCGGCTTCTCGCGCTTGAACTTATTGTTATATTATAGCCAATTTATTGTTATTTTTTTAATTTATTTTAATCGTATCTCGCACACAGCAGGGTAGGCAGAGGTAGGAATAAAGATACTCCAATCCCCACTTTCCGCCGAAACTCAACGCCGTTCTTTGCCTCGACTCAATAGCAAAATGGAAATATAAATTTAAACTAATATTTCATTTCCTCGAGTAGGGATCGAATCGACAACCATTGCGAGTCACACCCTTGTGCCCTTGGGCCACGACGGCCTAAATAATATTATTGTAAGCAATTCGTCATTATTTATCTATAAGAATCTAATATATATCGAGACACACAGAGAGGCACAAAGTGTGACTGCAAAACCGACTGGTAGTGGTTCGATCCCCACTCGAGGAGATGAAATATTTACTTAAATTCATATTTCCATTTCTTCGCTCTGGTGTCGAGGTTAAGCGCGGCGTTGAGTTCTGCCACTCAACACGCAATGCCTCCAGAATTCGGCAGAAAGTGGGGAAAGGAGTGTCTTAACACTAGGTTCCCTCTGCCTACCCTGCTGTGTGCGGGATACAGCGTGAAGCTCATTTATTTATTTATAAAAGAATCTAATAGATTATATTATTATATAAATAGGTATAGGTATATACCTAATATAAAGTGAAATACTTTCACTAATATATTCATAGCATAACAAATTAAAAAAAATGTTTACTCCTACACTATATGAATATAGTATTCAAAACGCGTTTGTATTGCACTATTCAATCAGTGACACACCCCCATTGTTTGTATTATGAAGCTATAAGGGTCGCCTCTGATTGACACATCAAACGCGAACATATTTTTTTATTTATTTGATTTCGAACTTTACTTTAATTTATATAATTTAATTTAAATTAAATGTTTAAAAAAATCACGTTTTGTTAGTTTTGTAAAACAACATTAAAAAAAAAGAAATTCGAGTATCGTATTTATCCTCGTAATGTGACTGTACAATCGACTGGTTGTAGGTTCGATCCCTACTCGAGGAATTGAAATATTTATTTACATTTATAATTTCACTTATTCGCTCTGGTGTTGAGGCAAAGCTTGGCGCTGAGTTCCGCCACGCAACACGCAATGCCTTCTGAACTCGGCGGAAAGCGGGGAATGGAGTGTCTTGACACTAGGTTCCTTTACCTACCCTGCTGTGTGAAGGTGAAGGTGAACAGCGTGAAGGTGATTTAAACCAATTAATTTAAATTAAAGAAGAAAACGTTAAGAAGACGAATGTGATGAGCATAAACTTGATATGTTTACTGGTAGGCACTCCAAGGTTTTCTCAGCCATCTTGAAATTCCATCATCAGACCAGCTCGATGGTAGCGTAACTTTGTGTTTTTATCTAATCAAAATATGATTGCCAACTTGATGATGATGACAATTTTTAGATTATATTACAAAGTCACTTTAGTTACAAATACAATGATTGATTTTATGTTTCAACATACGGCATATTTTTTTCTATATTTGCATCACGCGTAGATCGAAAAATATAGAGGAAAATCTTGCACAAGATCTCTCCTTTCTCCATTAATTAAATTTAGATTCATTACTTACCAACACTTCGATAGTAAAATTTGAATCCACAACCATATACTAAGTTAAGGCGTATATCAAATATGCCATTTAAATACATGATTATTTAAATGGTATATTTACAATTAAACTCAATTTTGATCATTTTAAATTTAAAATAAACACGATTTTGAGCTCCTTCAAGTACCTACATAAATCGAAGACAACCGCTACTTGAGTTAAAATTGTGCAACTTTAAGTTCACCTAATGTACGGCGAGCCTTACCAGCGGGGATGGAACCTGACTCATGTCCTGACTCACGGGGTCTATCACACGCAATTGTGATTAATTCAATGACTTATTGCATTGTATCGTTAATTGTATAATAGTGTATGAGAAATTGTTATCATATATGTTCTAAGCACATTGGTCAATTGGAGCAAACGTTTATAGATTTATTATTCTTTGTTATTTATATTAAGAAAATTACTTCTTTTTAGGTATTTTCCCGTTTTGATGTCTTGAAAATGAATTGGAAAGTGGGAGACGGAGTATTTTAACATTAGGTTCCCTCTGCTTAACTTGCGAAAAAAAAATGCGAAAAAAAACCTGAAGCTGTTCTATTATTCTCTATCTATTCAATAAGAAATGAAATGATATACTTTAGTTTTTCTCTTATGCTGGTGAATAGGTTAAGACAAATTAAAACGTATTATTTCCATAAGAGGAAACATGTTCTCGATTCGCAAGTATTCAAAATATAACATATTTAAACATTTCTCGATTTGGGATCGAACCCACCATCTGTCGCGTTTACCCATAGCTATTAATAATAGCAGTAGCAGCAGGGTAGGCAGAGGGAACCTAGTGTTAAGACACTCCGTTCCCCACTTTCTGCCGAATTCTGGAGGAATTCCGTGTTGAGTGGCAGAACTCAACGCCGCGCTTGGCCTCGATGCCAGAGCGAAGAAATGGAAATATAAATTTAAGTAAATATTTCATCTCCTCGACTGGGGATTGAACCCACAACCAGTCGGATTTACAGTCACACTGCGCCACGACTGGCCTCTAAGAATAATAATATCTACATGATAATAAAACTCAAAGCTAGATAGTGCCAGTGTAATATATACTATACACAACATTCGTCTCAAATAGACAAATTCCTCGAACACGATGACCGGTGCGTATCAAGCAGCAGGATGTGCTTTAACTTATATCACATTCTTTGGAACTTACCATATACCTATTTAACTATATGAGTCAGAGCTTAAAAAGGATATGCTTAAGCTCTTGGACGAGTGACCGAGTTGTCTGTCCGTATAATGTTGTGGAAGACGAAGTTTAAGTTCTTAAGGTAATATTTGTAAATATGATTTATTTTAATAATCAACTTCTGCTTCTCTTCGTCTTTGTTCGTGCTTACCACTGAAGTGTTAAGACACTCCGTGGCCCACTTTCTGCCGGATTCTGGAGGTACTGCGTGTTAAGTAGCAGAACTCAACGCCGCGCTTACCGCCACCGCGCCCCCACACCAGAGCGAAGGAATAGATATATACATTTAAGTAAATATTTCGTCTCCTCGAGTGGGGATTGAACCCACAACCAGTCGGTTTTACAATCAATCACACTTCGTGCCGCTGTGCCACGGCTGGCCACAATATAAATCATTTATTTTATGTATAAATATATATTTCAAACTGCGTATAATAAAAAAGTGTGGCGTTGAGTTCCGTCACTCAATATGAAATGTCTATAAATTTTATGAATAGTTTGGGGGGGATAAAGCATGAAGATAAAAAAAAAGAAAAAGTTGTAAAGTTATAAATTCGATTATAATGGATAATTGAGTGTTTTGACATTAAATTCTACCTGATTTTGTTATCTAAACCTAAATATTATATATAAATAAATAAAACACTACGTCCGTGACTCAGCATACAATATAAACTTTATATGAAAAGCGATCTATTTGCTACTTGTTTAGATAAAAAAAAATCTAAACAGATATAGGTAGTAAAGTATGCATATCATAAATAAGCATTTAAATATAGTAAAAAAAATACCTTAAATTTAATCAAATTTATTTTTAAGAGGAAAAACCAAATAAACTTGATAATGTAACGTAATATTTTATCTTTATTATCAGTTGCAGGTGAGAATTTAGATAAATGTATTTGACGATTTATTATATTACATGATTTTAAATTTTGAATGAGCGGAAGGACATTTTTTTTTTCTCTTTCTTCATTCCTTGAAATAACAACCAATTTCATACTAAGACTAGCTTCTACCTGTGGCGTCGCTCTTGCGGGCGGGTCGTATGAAAATAACTAAAAGTTGTCTTTTACATAGAACCCTTCATATAACATAAAACCTTCTTCCAAAAATTTACTATCCAACATAAAAGTGAATCTATCAACTCGAGTCACTAGTTACTGAGATTGGCGTGTTAAAGCAAAAATCAATTCAGATTTGTAATATTGTCTGTAGATAAATTGGACAAAGGTCCATATTTATAAACTGCTCCTAAATCTGACAACGATCTTGAGAAGCCGCTTTCATTCATAAATTATACACTAATGAATAAAAACGTCATCTCAAGATCGATCTCAGATTGGAAGCGATTTCTATAACATTTTGCCCATACAAGATTTTAATTACAGAACGCAGTGTCTAATCTCTCTCATATAATTCACTGAGCTATAAAGAGCTTCCTCTTAAAATAAACACAATAATATAATGTGTCCGTAACCTAAAACGAGTTGAATGACTTTGTGAGTCACTC
Source organism: Heliconius charithonia (assembly GCA_030704555.1). NCBI lineage: Eukaryota > Metazoa > Arthropoda > Insecta > Lepidoptera > Nymphalidae > Heliconius > Heliconius charithonia. The sequence continues at coordinate 5,937,496 of CM060812.1, forward strand.
TTTAGCAACACTCCTATAATGCTCTTGGAAAGGTCATCGCAAGCATCAACGGTTAAGATACTTACGTACTTAGGACTCGTATAATAAATACCGATTTACTGCATATGTACATTTTAATAAAAATATAATTAATTATGTTTTAATATTCCATTACTTAGACTAGAACAGATAGGAGGGCAGAGAGACCCTAACGCCTCAAAATTTTAGTGAAAAGTGGAGGACGTAGTGTCTTAACTCTAGGTTCCCTTTGCCTACTCTGCTATATGCGGAATATAGCGTGAAACTGAAATACCCGCGCCGGTATTATTTTTTACAAGATCCGTTCCACCCTGCTAAATAAAACAAAACAAAATATTTAGAAATAAATATATTATTATGTTATCAAATTATAGTATGTAGTATTTTTGAATTTGGAATTCATTATCGCTATCAACACCTGCTTGACGTTAAACACGATATAGATTATTTTTTTATCTATATCGGTATCGATAGATAGATATATAGATAAAGATGTATTAGTAACCGTATTCTGTATTTATTATATCACATCATATAATTCTATATATAGGGTCCTATATTTTATTAATTTTAATCCATATAATAGGAAAGAGAACAGGATGTTTTCAAATACCTAATGTATACCTAACATTTGTTAAGAATTTTCTAAAATATTGTTATTTTCTTCTTATTGGCATCTTTAAGTATCAGTCATCTATACTAAATAAGAATACTTTGAGAATTTTTTTTTTACTAAGTGGCAAAACTCAATAATTTAATGACTAATTAAATTCGAAATAAAAACAATATATTGAATGAATTTTAAACTAGCAACCATCGTGTTCATTCAGTCATACTTCCACTGCGCCACGAAGTGCAGAAGGAATTAAGTAGTAAAGGAACTAGCAAGAACATGTCGTAATAAAAAGCAAACATATTAATATACCAAAATACCTTAACTAAGCGGTCGTCGATTCCACGAACGTTTATGGTTATTTATCAACAGATCAATGGGTAATCCCCGGATGGCAATGTTGCAGTTTTCCCTAACGCAGCCAGTTGGAAAAAAACGAAATTTGAACGGCACATATCCTAAACATGATAATGAACAATATAAAAAATTAGCTTCAAGCTGTATCCCGCACACAGCAGGGTAGGCAGAGGGAACTTAATGTTAAGACACTCCGTTTCCCACTTTATGCCGAATTCTGGAGGCATTGCGTGTTGAGTGGCAGAACTCAACGCCGCGCTTAGCCTCGAAAACAGAGCGAAAAAATAGAAATATAAATTTAAGTTAGAAAAATATATATGTATATTTTTTGATTTAGTTTATTATATATGAAAAGATTCAAAATGTAGAAAAATATTTATAGTTACTTTTCTTGTGTGTGCTTTTATGATATTGTACAAAAATAGTCAACGGGACCATACCTCTGCGCTACAACTGACCCCACAATGCTAAATTAACAATATATAAAGTGACGCATAAGGAGTGTACGAGTACCAGGTGCGCGATAAAACGAGGGTCCATGCAGCTGATAACACGTCCTTACGATCTTTTGTGGCATTTGCTGTAGGTTAACATTTTTTATATGATATTCTATTCTACATCAGTCTAAGTATTTCCCTTCTTTCATTTAAAAACATTTCTGCTAAAGTTAACAATAACCAGGTGTTAGTTATATATAATTATCAATTATATTTTGTACTGTGATTTATCTTTTAATATATTATGTATTTTTTTTAATGTATCCAATTTCACTGCATTTAAATCTAACTATATCAAAATAATGCTAAGTTATAATAGTTAGATTTAAGTTATTTGTTTAAATAAACATTCTAAATCAGCTTCACGCTGTATCCCGCACACAGCAAGGTGGCAGAGGGAACCTATTGTTAAGACACTCCGTTCCCCATTTTCGCCGAGTTTTGTCATTGTGTGTTGAGTGGCGGAACTCAACACTTTGCCTCGACATCAAAGCGAAGAAATAAAAATATAAATGTACGTAAATATTTCATTTCCTTAAGTGGGGATCGAACCCAAAACCAGTTGATTTTACAGCCACACTTTGTGCCTCTGCGACACAACTGGCCTCAGTAAACATTCTAACTGGCAAATTATTTATATCTCCATATATTAGATCTAAAATGGCTGCCATTATAAAAGCTTTGAATATTATATATAGATAGATAGATACTTTATACTCACTTTAGGTGCAGAGATCTCGTGGAATGAGCTGGGGCGCGGCGCGGGACCGGCCGCAACGCAATCTACTGGGACGCTGTAGTCTGCACAGAGCGCCGCCTGAAACGACAAATATCTTTATATAAAAGATGGTTTTTTTATATTAATATTATAAGACTTTTTTGTCACTTCATTTTGAAACCTAGTGTCTAAGTACTCCGTTCTCCAATTTTCGTCCAAGCTCTTGTTATTGTGTGTTCTGGAACTCAATGTCGCGCTCTATATTACAATAAACTCTATGTACAATGAAATGACAATAATTTTTTCCCATGGATGGGAACCGAACCCACAATCATCGCGCTTATAACTAGATGATGTCTCACTGCGCTACGCTAGTCATAATATATTATTATAACATAATTTTTAGAGCTTAACCTTCGTTGTAATTTATTTTAATATTTTTTTTGCCTACTTTAGAAACATTGCTACACACAACGCCAACGCCGCGTTTTGTTTAACCAGATAAAAAATAACAAGATGGAATTGAACCCACAACCAATTACGTGTACATATCTAACTTTACACATTTAGACAAAATTCGACTCAATAGAAATAAATAGACGTTGATGAACGGACGAGAACAATAAACACTCACTTAAAAAAAATAGGAACTGCTGAATGCAATATATGGCTCAAAGGGCTATTTTATATCCTTTATAATTGGTTGCGAAGTACCATCGGTATTCAATTTAGAGAGTAAAACAAACAAATCGGCTCGCTAAGTATTGCCTGAAACCAATAAAACAGAGCAAAAGGGACTGGTACCATTACAAGGAGCCAAAATTAATTGGGAGCACTTATCTTTTTTTTGCCCTGAAATGAAAACGTCTCTGTACATTAATTATAAAGGAATTAGCATTTAGAACTTGTTTTTCTTTCTAGACTAAATCTTGTTGGAAGTTTTTAGTAATTTATGTATTTTGAAGAAGTTTCTTTTATATTATAATTTGCTTAAAATTGAAGAAAAAAGTAAAAGCACATCCGTGAAACGAAACTACTATAATATTATATATACTTAAATTGATAAAATTCATAGTTTATATAAAGTCAATGAATTCTAAAATCTTTACTTCAGCATCAGCTTCCAATAAACAATACTAATATAATATAGAATAGACTTTTGAGCTTAAAATTTTAATATGAAAAGACCGTTATTCGACGAATATTCAAATTTTCAAAAGACAAAGCTTAAAGTTCTTTGACTAGACTACGCCAATACCAAGTCGATGGCTATGATGTTATGACGCCGCATACTTTCGATATTGAGTTATGCAGACAGCCTGCAGATGATGATCCAGGGTAGAGCGTCTGCTATTTCTTAGTATATCTCAATAAAATCTCTTATTGGTATATAAACACGATGTACTGTAAACACGACAGGTTGTGGGTTCGATTCTCACTGAATATTTTCATTTTTCGATGTGGTGTTGCGGCGTTGAGTTCTGCCACGCATAATAAATCTGTTTGTTTTATTTAAAGCATTGATTGTAGTAGTAGTAAAGACAATCTGAGAACAAACCTAACCTAACCTAAGATCTAATAAGAGAATTGTACAGTATTATTTCTAACATTCCAGTGTTTATGTAAAATTCAATTCTTATAGTGTAGCGGATATCTCAACAAGTTCTCACGAACTTATAAATATGAGAGGACGGGAGCAAAACCGCCTCCCAAATAAGCAGCTGGATTTTAATAAAAGCATTTAATAAGAAAGGAAAAAAATCCTTTTATCCGCAAGTTTTGATAAAGAATTGGGGTCTCCCGTACATTTCCAAGTTCTTTCATAGTAAATCAGTTTGTCCCACAAAAGACACGTATTCATGGAGGTTCCCTCGTCCCCCCCATCAGATTATCATAAGTCACAGATCAGCGGAGCGTGGAGATAAAATTATCGTTGACAAAGGGATAGTTAATTGTTTTATCAACTGACTACAGTTCACTGCTTCCGGAAAGTTCTTGTAATTTTTAAAGATGTCTTATCTATACTTATAATAAAATCGTAATTGATAGGTCTATACATGGACGATATATAAAGAAGAAAAAAATTAATGCAATTAATAACGTAATAGAATATGAAACAATGGTTTTCATATATATTTGTCTGTTTGTCTGTCCACTTGTTTACGTCAATCTCGGAAATAGCTTTTAACCAATTTAAAAAAAAATCAAAAAATCAAAAAAAAAACCAATTTAATTGCATTAAATTGCTCAACAGAAAAATGATACGTGATTATTATATTTTAGCAAGCGTCAACGTTAGGGACGTTGAGTGCTTGTTTTATATCAATTTAATATTTATATATATATCTATAAATATTATAAAATAGAAACGCTTTTTTTCTCTGTCTGGCCTTTCTAAGCGTTCTTCCTCTAAACCACCCAACGGATTTTGATGCGGTTTTCAACATTTGGTAGAGTATTTCTCAGAGAAGGTTTGTATATGATTTATTTTATATATATTTTAATGTAATTTGACATAAATATGATAAATGTGCATAAAGTCCTACCCGTTGAGAAACTTTCACGCATGCGCTGCTTTAATGGTAAGTCTTACATGAAAACAATGTACTAGAGTATTATTCCTCTTAATAAGATCTACAAAAAAGTCAGCGACAGCATATTTGTATCTTCTAAGGATAACATACAGTGAGCATATTTCTGTCTAAAAATAATAATTTGAATATATTTTTTATTGTGAGGGATGTTTGTCCATAATGATATCAATCCTTATCCTTTTAAATACTTTATTAATTTTCTACGTTAAACGAAGATAAAATTTGCTTTTTACACTAATTGGAAATTACGAATAGTTTTAGAGAAAAACGCATTTAATTGTTGACACATCACGCCCGCTATAAACCGCAGATTTGGCTCATGTTTCGTTTATCCCTTACTCATAAAGCATATAAATAAGTATATTAGTTACGTTGGCCATTTAATGGTGATGAAAACTGTCTTTTATTGTTTTTCATTTACATAAGTACTTTAGAAGTTGTTACAATATCAAAATATCCTTGCTGCGAAACGGCTCACCAAACGCCATGCGTCCGCGCGCGTCCCCCGCGCCCGTATCCGATTGTACGTATTGGATAATTAGAGTTTAATGTATTATTTCAGCGCGATATGTTTAGTTTCATCTTTTTTGATTAATAGAATAGTAGGTAGTCTTTCGTGTAAGTTTTTTAGGAAGAGAATAGTAAGTAGTCTTTTGTTTATCATTTCTTTCGTTTAAGTATCCTGTTGTTTAAATTGTTTACTCTCCTTCTTTTTATTATTTTCTTACCTTTTTAAACATTTCCTTTTTTAATTTAATTATGCCACGAGTAGACAAAAGTCGTTCATAGGTAGTAGAACAAGAAATGCAAATAACAATCGTTTAAATCTTACTAATAAAAGCGTAGAGGAGACGGGCATTAGACGGCAATTTAAATATATTTTCTTATTGTAAGGGATGTGTGTCCTATTATGATGATTATGATATATATTATATAATGATATTAATCCTTATCCTTTTAAATAAGTTATTAATTTTCTACGTTAAACAAAGATAACCTTTGCTCTCTACAATATTTCGAAATTACAAATAGTTTTAGAGAAAAGCTATATCATCCCTTACTCTCAGTATATAAATAAGTATATTAGTTACCTTTTGGCCATTTAATATAGATCAAAATGTTGTTTACTGTTTTCATTTCATTTCAAGGTATAAGTAAGTACCACAGATTTAAGTAACTAAGTAGAACAGATTTAAAATTACCATTACGGTACTAAAAAAATCTTGCTGTGTAACGGCTTGCCGCCCACCACGCGTCCCCCCGCGCCCCGCAACCTTATATGCTTTTAACAATGGATCCGCCGCACCCGCCTGTCTTCTTTCCCCCGGGCATGCAAGGAAGGCCTGCTCATCATGTTGTCCAAGGCTGGGAAGACCCCGCAACCTGAAGGATACCGATCTATAACCCTCCTTAGCGCGGTCGCCAAGCTGTTCGAGAAGATATTCCTCCCACTTCTCCAGTCGCACATCCACCCACGAAGCGAGCAGTTTCGCAAGCGGGTATACTACGCCGCAACAGCGATCAACCGAAAGGAGAGTGCAATAGTAGTCTTCTTCAACGTAGCACGCATTCGACCGCGTCTGGCACCCGGGCCTACTTCATAAAGTGCTCAGAGCCGGAACCCCCCCGGCACGTCGCGCATTTCTTTGCCTCCCTGCCTTAGTGACTGAACATTTTTGCGTGAGAGTTGAGAGTTCAACGTCTAGCAGCGGTCGATCGCTGCCGATGTTTCTCAGGGCAGCATTTTATCACCTGCTCTCTACGCACTACACTGATGACATCACAACGCCATAGCAAGTATCACAAAACGAGAAATCCTGCAGTTAGTCCACAACCTCATCCTCCGTTGAGTGACGCAGGCGCCATACTAAGTGAGGAACACCACGTATCATAGCAACATAAAAATAAAAAGCCTGGAGGGACACATTGGTCGTCTCGCGTCCAACGCATTCCGCTGCGCCAATGTATCGGATCACCTGCATCTAAGGAGCAGCACTCCGTGGCATACCCGGCCGCCCGAGGTAGGGGTAGGGTACTTTCTATCCTTTGAAAATCCTTCCAATTCCATACTGTGTCAACGCCCAGATGTCGTTCGGAGCTACTACGGAGATGGACGAGAGAATGCTTCATTTCTGCGCCTGGCTCTATAGCAAAGTTAATTTAGAAGCGTTTGCACGCATTTTGGAGCTATCCAATAATTATAATGTAGTTCAACGCGACATAGTTGGTTACATCTTTCGTTTAAGTATTTTTAGGTAAGAGAATAGTATCTACGTGTGCTGTTGTTTATAATTTCTTTCGTTAAAATTTTCTGTTGTTTGTGTCATTTGTTTAAGTTTGTTTTTTAAACAATTGGAACACCCTTATTGGAACTACGAAAATGTGGGTTGCATTAAGGTTTAAATAATTTTCACATTGGTAATCTTAAGTGTTTTGCAAACACATACATAGGTACATTACATGAATAATTCATTAGTTAAAGCGGGCGAAGCCGCGAGCGGGTCGCTAGTAATATATATATAAGAATTAAAATTAGAAAAATATTTTAAAGAATATAATTCCATAATGTAAATAATTGTTTTATTTAATTGAACTTTTTAATTAACGATTAAGCAGATATCAACTAAGAAATACACATAAATTATATAGATGAAAAGAACTCTGATATTGTAATAGTGGTTTGATAGTGATTGATTTATTTAAGAAAAAAACTCTTCGCTATGTTTTGTACTAGTTTTTAAAATAGTTTTAACTGTTATTTTGTACCTTGTTAAAAGTTATGCTTCATTAAGAAAAGTATGTTGAGACAAAAGGTTTCTTGTTATAATTTACTTAAGCAAAAGTACTGCTTGCAACAAAGAATATTGAACTCTATTAAAAACTAAAACAAAACTATGTTAATTAAAAAAATAAAATTTTGTAATTTAAAAAAAATTACGTTGCTGGATTTTACTTGAGACCGGGTTCGATGGTTTTGAATTCAATCCATAGATGAAAAAAAAAGGTCAGCTCATCTGCAATATCTCTACTATAGTGGTGGTATAGTGGTAACGTGACTTATTTAACTCTCCTTTATTCAGTGGCGACGTGGCGTTATTGTGAACCAATTTTGGCACTCCACTATCTATTGGACTACCATTTCGTATAATTCATATATACGGTTTAAACGATTTGGAAATCGTTAGGCATTGAGGTTGTTCGTAAATAGCTTTTGATCTCATTGAATTTGGGCTGAACGCTGACACAGGCTGTTGGTTTCAATAACCCTTAAAATATGATGTTGCAAATACCCTCTAAACCATTAATAACGTAGATTTTGTAGATAATATAGAACTTTATAAATATTTTAAGATTTTTTATTAGAATGGTAGGGTTAATGAAGACGATAGTAATAAAAGAAATAAGAGAGTTATTCACGCTATAGCCCGCACACAGGAGAGTAGGCAGAGGGAACCTAGTGTTAAGACACTCCGTTCCCCACTTTCCGCTGAATTCTGGAGGCATTGCGTGTTGAGTGGCAGAACTTAACGCCGCACTTTGCCTCGACACTAGAGCGAAGAAATGGAAATATAAATTTAAACAAATATTTCATCTCCTCGAGTGAGGATCGAAGCCACAACCAGTCGGTTTTACAGTCACACTTTGTGCCACTGCGCCACGACTGGGCTCAAAACAAAATTATAGTTTGATTAAAATATAATGTAATTACCCCGCAAAAAAAAAGAAACACGAACAAAGCAAATATATATATATATACATTAAATATATATACATTTAAAAAATAAAATAAATGAAAAAATAAATAATAAATAACAGAATTGCAAGATATCTTAACGACTGAAACTTTTATTATAAACACAATAGTAAACATGTTAACACCAAAAGCTACATAAAAGCCCTAATAATCTATGGATATACAAGTGGAGTCCACACACGGCGACGTATAACATGGGATTTGCTGGTATATTTAGAGCTTTATTTCGCACCGTATGGTGTATATGGAACTAGTTTTGAATTTAATTATAAATAATATATTTGAGTAGTTCATAAGTTTATTATTTTATAGAATAATAGTTAACGCTTTTAAATAGAGTATGTGAGTTCATTATCAGCTGCCCGATAACAGCAGGATAGGCAGATGGACCCTAGTATTAAGACACTCCGTTCCCTACTTTCTCGAATTTTGAAGGTATTGCGTGTCAAGTGGCGGAACTCAACGCCTCTACACCAGAGCGAAGAAATGAAATTACTGGCTGGTTGTGAGTTCAATCCCCATTCAAATTCAAATTCAAAATATTCTTTATTAAAATAAACTCTAATTAGCACTTTTGAATCGTCAAATGAATATATAAACAAAAAAGCTACCACCGGTTCGGAAGGCAGTTTTGCTGAGAAGGGCCGGCAAGAAACTCAACAGTTGCTCTTTTCAAAGTCAATGGTATTATTACATTATCTGGCAGCTATCCTGCATTACATTCAATAGACATTACTTCCATATATGTTTACCATCTAAATATTCTTGAACAATGTAATAAAATTTTTTAAAGCATTTTTTATAAGCATTGGCGCATGAAATGAAAAAAAGCGCCTCTACTCATCGTACAATGTCTCAAATTGCTGAAAAGCGGAAATTGATATGTTTGATCTTAATTTTTAAATAAAGCATACAACTAAAAAAGATCAAAAATGTTCAAAATCAAACCCTCACTCTTAAATAATGAATGATAAATATAAACACGATTTATAAAATAAAATAAACATAGTATATTATATTATACTATTCATTAACACTCAAAAGTATTTTCATATGTATTGAGATACGAAAAATATAAAATAATTTAATGTTCTTATTGAAATCTCCAAGCGTGCCTGAGATAAAGGTTGACAGACAGACAGACACACAACAAAGTGATCTCATAAAGGTTCCTTTTTTCCTTAAATGGTACGGAACCTTAAAAACGCACATTTCATTTCTCAACTATCATTAATATATGCAGGTAGGTTAGTTGCTAGTGTCCGTCAAAGTTTAATAACGTTCCCTCGCCTATGAGCATACGCTGAACAAACATGGCGTCGTAATCCACAGCCCGACATAAGTCATGTCGCATCGCGTGTTACACCCTTATGTCGTATATCTTTATTATATATGCAAGTATAGCTTAATGTTTATAAATAAATAAATCACCTTCACGCTGTATCCCGCACACAGCAGGGTAGGCAGAGGGAACCTAGTGTTGAGACAGTAGGTTCCCTCTGCCTACTTTGCTATGTGCGGGTTTTTTTTAGGTTTCCTCTGCATATCCTGCAATATCCTGTAATATAAAAACTAAAGCTTAAAGTGACGATTGTGAGATGAATTCAAACTCGGAGTTGTAATATTATATTTAATATTTTCATTTCTTCGCTCTTGTAACGAGAAAAAGCACGTACTTGAGTTTCGCTACTCAAGATACAATGTCTGAATGTCATAATAAAAACGGACAGTCTTTACACTAGATTCCCAGGTAGTCCTACTCTTCTATGTATAGGCTATAAGTTAAAAAATATATATTTTATAATATGATTCTATAAAAAAAATCCACTGGTCTCTTGTCAATATTACTCAACGCAGTAGTCATCATACAAGTAATTTTGTAACATTTAATACATTTTAATTTTAATTATCTTTCATAAAATTACATATTTATATGTAATTAAGTAATTAGTATTGTTATTGCCTTTTATTTTTAATAAAGTTTTTTGACCCTAAGTGACTTTCGGAAAAGTGTTTTATGTTTATTATCTTAACATTATTTAATAAAATGTCCAATAGTTTACCACGAGAACATAGCGATAGCCATATCGCTCTCTATTTTCCGCTTACTTAAAAGCCAGACGTTTCGTTTTTCTGACATAAAAACGTAGTGTCAAGATACTCTGTTTTCAGCTTACTATTAAAGTTTTAATCACAGCGTGTTAGGTGTCAGAACTTAACGCCACGCTCTGTCTTAACAGGCCCGAGGAAAGAAAACGATTAAAATATATTTATTCCACTGTGGGCATATTGAATCCACAACTATCGTGTTTATAACCAGACAATGTCACGCTGCGCTACGATGGTTTTTTTTAAATAATTAACAAGCTATAAATGGCTCAAAAGTAGATTGAAATGGTTCATGTAAAATGTACTATGCCCTTTCGAGTTTTTAACTTGGCTGTTACACTCTCGCGCGTGTCTTAATAGAAATTTCGATCAAGTCTTATCTTAATTGAAGTATCGATATAACACAATGCCTATGTGTAACAGCGTAGTGTACCTACATTCACATGTGGTTGGAGTGCTGTTACGAGCCGCATATCTGAAATACTAGACGGTCTAAAATTTAATTAACCGCCCCAATACGGCTAAACCCTTCCATTAACGGGTAGGTTTAGACAACAATTAATATATGATATATCAATGTTGAGTGGTTCGTGAATTCAATCAGTATCCAGCTTTCAGCACGAGGGATTTTATATGTAGATATGTGTTTAAAATAATAAGCGACGTTAAGTTCCGCCACTTAATACGCAGCGGGAACTGATTTTTTGTTTAATATTGTGGTGTGAAATAAAAAACATATTCTATAGTACTTTACTCTTTCAGCAGTATGTAAATGACATAATCTAAACCGTAAAATTCGGCGAGCAGTGGGAAACGCAGTGTCTTAACACTAGTATCCCTCTGCGTACCCTGCGATATGCGGGATAAAGCATGAACCTGATTTTATTTCCAAACCACACTTTGCCCAATAAGAACGGAGAAACAATACATTTGTTTATTTATATATGTTTACTTGAATACAAGTACTTAGGTGGGACATGTATGAGATGTTAAATGCATCGTGAATCAGTCAAGCGATAAGATAACATTAGTTGTCGCCATCCCTCGTGCATTGTGCTTATCGCGATGATATATAACCGTTAAAGATAATTATTATTAGATATGTCCATAAAGTTAGAAATTAACACAGAAGAAACGGACATTTTTTTTATATCTTTTTTTATTTTTTTCATTAGTGGGGTAGGCAGATGGAGCCTAGAGTTAAGACTTTCTGTTCCCCGTTTTCCGCCGAGTTTTTTGAGGCATTCCGTCGCTACGAAGATCTCTTATATACTTCTATAGATATATTTTTACATAATACATAGTTTCTAAAAAAACAAAATGAAACACGCTTTTTTACACCAAGCATATAAGCGCTATAGAAAATGTGCGCAATTATAAATTGTTCATACAACTCTTAAATTCGAATGGTTTACTAGAAACCTTTGAAGAGTTCCAAATTCAGTTCATGGCTTCGTGGTCACACCAGCTTGTAGATACCATAATATTGTATTGTCACCTAAACTACCTATAACTGCCAAGTTTCATAAGATTGTTAGACATTATTATGTAAAAGCGTGTTTAAAAACAAAAATCCTTCAAATCTCATTGAAAATCCATGAGTTATTAGATGTTGATCTTTGCAAATATTTATCATTTGCTTAAAATTTTCAATATTTACTGTATTCGCTAGACGTGCTAATAATCGTTTATTTGTAGTTTCAATTATTTCTCTTACATAGGTGCTGTCATTTTCGACTATTTACTATTAAAAAAAATATAAAAAATTAGACAAGCGCGAGTAAGACTCGCCCACCGAGGATTCCGTACAAAAATTGGAGATTTCAAGCTTTTTCTAACATTCAAGCTTAGCTTTTTATCTCATACCTCACTTGAACTAGTGGCTTTAATACCAAATTTGGCTTCCCTTTTATTTTAGGGCTATTATTTTTTAAGATTTAACCAATTTTAATATATATTGATTTAATGTATATTTTTTTTTTTTCCTGAACTAGTATTTCACATATATTTATATATTATAACAATTTCCATTTTAGGTTAAATTCGCGATATAACTGCAAAAGTTTGACCACTGTATTAATTATTTTGTACCTCACAACTAAACCACGGGATAAACGTGATTCAATTACCTGTTTTATGCATGGAGATTAAAAGATTTAAAGGGATGTGCTTTATTTCTATAGCACCAAAAGCTATTATAGCACTTCCGCAAAGTTCCACCCAATCAGGGTTAGATAGCGCCGCGGTCGTCACTATGACAGTGCATATTACTAATGCAATTGCACCGCCACGTAACGCTTCGTGGTTGAAAAGGTCCCTCTTAAAAAATACAAATTTGAAATATGATTTGAAATATGATGCAAAATTGAATTTGATGGTGATTTAGTTGTTTTTTTTATGGTGGTAAATATTAGTGTTAAAAAAGTTTATTAATGTTTTATTAAAGACTGTAAAGACGACAAGATGTGGGTTCGATTTCCACTCGAGTCAATGGAGTATTTAATATTTTCATTTTTTCACTCTGTTGTCGAGGCAAAGCGCGGCGTTGAGTTCCATCATTTAACAAGCACAGCGGAAAATGAGGAGCGGATTATCTTAGCACATAATATTTCAATGTAAGCTTAAAAGAATTTTATCTTCATTTGATGAGGCCAATCGGGGCGCAGAGTCCAATGTGAGACTGTTTACAGTCTCACATTGGACTCTGCGCCCCGATCTGGTTATCGACTACTAATCGACTGGTTGTTGGTTCGAACCCCACTCGAGGAGATAAAATATTTACTTAAATTTATATTCCCACTCTGGTGTCGAAGCAAAGCGAAAGAAAGTAGTAAACGGAGTGTCTTAACGTGAAGTTAATTTTTGACTGAAACTAAAAATTAAACATTATTCATAATATGGTTAGATTGTTGCAATAAAAAAAAATACAACACATATAAAAAAAATAACAGCTACAAAAATAGCAAATATTAGAAGCAAAACCAACTCCATATACATTTATCCAAATTTAACGATATTTATTCATCAGGTATGAATCAGAGTAATGCTCAACGGGTAACGAGTGGAAACAACTTTAATTTCCGTTGAATTAACATTTCGAATGTCGCCCAGGCAGGAAGCGACGCGCCCTTTGCTTTACTACTAGCCTTTGTTGAATGTCTTACCAAACGTGGCTTCATATTTTATGGTGTTAAATATATCCGCAATATGATAAAGGTTTTCTCGAAATAACGTTCGAGTTTATTTCACTAACAAATATTACTATATATGTATTTATTGTGTTATTTTATTTTATAAGAGTCCAGTCGTGGCGCAGTGGTACAAAGTGTGACTGTGAAACCGACTGGTTGTGGGTTCGATCCCCACTCGAGGAGATGAAATATTTATTTAAATTTATATTTTCATTTCTTCGCTCTGGTGTCGAGGCAAAGCGCGGCGTTGAGTTCTGCCTCTCAACACGCAATGCCTGCAAAATTCGGCAGAAAGTGGGGAACGAAGTGTCTTAACACTAGGTAACCTGCCTACACTGCTGTGTGCGGGATATAGCGTGAAGCTAATTTATTTAATTTTAATTTTATTTTATTTTATGATAGGAAGAGCGAATTTGCAACCTGCATTATATTATTAAAAAAATATTTGAAATGAATGCATACATTTTTTAAGTCGTTATTTTTTTTTTCTTAAAAGTTTCTGACGGTTATTCGGATAAACAATTATACTAAGTTCATATTCAATTTCAAAAAATATTGTATCGTTAAAATATTCCATTTTATATCCGAAACTAGATAAAATAAGCCATTTTCTATAATAAATTAAGTATATAACATATACACATTTGTGAGTAACATATAGCATTTATAATTAAAAAAATAAATTAACAAAATTAAACCAATATAAATAATATTCCCAAAAAATTGGCAAATTAATTAAACTAAATCCCCAAATTAATCAAATATAGCGAACGTTACGAATTTCAATTTTTAATTAGTAATAAAAAATTCCTAGAAAAAAAAACATGGTTAAGCCCTCGCGACCACAATGACTCACTTTCCTATAAACATACAACTAACACAAACTGCAGAAGTACCTACAAACATAAATAAAAATAAAAAAAACACCGCCATTTGTTATACTTTTACTTTACATTTATTTTAACTAGACACGCTCATTTGCCGACTCATTAGCAAGTTTAAGCCTACAGAAAGTATTGAGAGACCGTTCCTATCTCATTTAATGACACCACATGGGGTTCCGCCGCAGACCACATTCAATCGGTCCGTGCGTAACCCTAACCTCAGCCTCTGGGAACCCTACGAGATCGAGCGAGTGATTTAACTTTACATCTGAGAATACACAATGTATTAAAGAGATAACAATCAAAAGTTATACTGAGTATATATTATGTATTATTTAGGACAGGTTATGGGTTCCATACCCACTCGTATAAATAAATCATTTAATAATTTTATTTTGTTGCTCTAGTAACGAGGTAAAACGCGGAGTTGAGTTCCGCCACTCACAGAAAATGGGAATTGAAAGTGGAGTATCTTAATATTAGGCCCAGGTTCCCTCTGTCTACCCTGCTATATGCGGGATACCGCGTGTACTACTGTGTAGCTATATAGCGCGATTCCACTTCGTAGACAGGAAGTCGGATAGTACTGCACTCAATTGAGGAAATAAATATAATCGATACGTGTATAAATTTAAATTGAGGCTAAAGGATAATTTATGATAAAAATAGGTTGTATTTTGTATTATATTTTTGTAGATTTTTTGTTATTTCTTTATTTTAATACTTTCCATGTAAACAGATCAGTCGGATATTTCTTTATAAAGCAGAATGAAGATAAAATGGTCAGTCAGTATTATCGCGAGAAAATGTAATTATAAAAATTTAAGTAAAAAATATATATATTGTTGTTAATTATAATTTACTCTTTTTATACCTACTAAAATATCAACTGACGAATGGCAAATAGTGTTGTACGCACAACACTAGTTGCGATCTCGAGTTTCCTTATATGAGAATCAAAATAAAAAAAAAATCAGCTTCACGCTGTATCCCGCACACAGCAGGGTAGGCAGAGGGAACCTAGTGTTTTTTTAGACACTCCGTTCCCCACTTTCTGCCGAATTCTGGAGGCACTGCGTGTTGAGTGGCAGAACTCAACGCCGCGCTTAGCCTCGACACCAGAGCGAAGAAATGGAAATATAAATGTAAGTAAATATTTCATATATGAGAATAATAATAAAAATATATGAGAATAATAATAAAAATATATAAGAAACTACAACACTAATAACAATTTAGCTCATATCAATTTTTCAAATACTGTATGTTGAAAAAAACGTAATATTTCATAGACATAATTTTTTAATAATTTTTTAAACAGTTGATAGAAAATACTTTATAAGTTTAACTTAAAACTTACTTAAAACTAGTTCTCGGCGTATGTCCTCAGACAATTTATTAAGTATGTAAGGTATACGTTTCTTCAGGGTTCTATCACCATAATATATGGCAATGTGTCATAATTTTTTTTAATAAATCTATTGTACTTTGTGCAAAAGTACTACACAACGCAAAAAATAGAGTTTAATTAGAAGCATATTCAACCCATCAATCCAGATAAAAATAAATTATTATTTTTATGTTCTTCCATTTCAGCAACATAACAAATGTTCATACCACTTACCCCACGTTCAAAAGAATCACTTGCTTACCGTTTCTTCAAAGATAAAACTTTATGATAAACGGTGAAAAATTATCCACATCATCTAACAGCTTAAAAGTACTTCTGGCTGGGTAGCTTCATATTTCCCATAGCTTCCAGCCATGGGGCTGTAAGAGGCTCGCGTTACATGCATTTATCAACTTGATGGGGCCACTAGTCGATATCAGAGGTACTGATTTATTACTGTCTGTAAGTGCCCATCGCGTTTGTTCGGTGTGAAATATTTATATAGAACCATATTTTTGGGATGGTAATATTGGTGGGATCATTAATGGGGGATTATATCATTTTGTTAAGGCCCGTCGTGGCGAAGGTATAAACGTGCGGCTATAAGCACACCGGCCTGTGAGTACGATTCGAAATATAAAATATTTATTGTTAATTTCTTTGCTCTGGTGTCGAGGCAAAGTGTGGTGTGGAATTCAGCGACTCAACATGTGATACCTTCAGAATTCGTCAGAAAGTGGTGAACGGAAGTGTCTTTATAGGGAATACGTTTGGGGAATACATTGATTGTTAAATTTTCGGTTCTATTTTTAACGTTTAATAGATACCAGCCTCCATACAAAATATATAAATGTTAATGTAGCGTACATTCTAAATAGCAAAAATAGCAAAATAGTGGAAAAGAACAATAAAAGAACGTCTGTCTTTTCACAAACGCGTAACAACAAATCCAGAAACGAAATAGATCGTAAAACTCGCTGTGAAACAATTCGTGTCAAACTCACTCGCCAAAGCCTATATCATTTTCTTTTTTTGTTTATGCTTTATTTGAACCCCACGCGGGGATCTTTTTACAAACTCCTATGTTACGCAGCAGACTGTTAACCCTTCGCCATTTATTAGCAAACGTATGCGTGTGGCTTATACGTTCAGAATTAGAGCCGCTCAAGCATTTTTATCGAGTGCCTAAAAAACACAATAAAAGGAAATAAATAGAGATGAGGCCAGTCGTGGTGCAGGGGCACAAGTGTATGGACTGGTTGTAGATTCGATCTTCACTCGAGGAAATGAAATGATGAAATGATATTAGATATTTTCCTTTCTTCGCTCTGTCATCAAGGCCATCAAAGCCTTCCGAAAGCTCTGTCATCAAAAGCTCCAGAATTCGATGGAAAATCGTGAACGGAGTGTCTTAACTCTATGATCCCTCTGTCAACTCTGTTGTGTATGGCTACAGCGTAAAAAATAATAATTTATAAATTTATAGGTTTGTCAATCCAAATACATATATGTATAAGGTTGCATTAATCATACCGAAATAACCTTTTTCCTAGAAACGCCTAGCTTTGAAACTGGTTCCATCAGATCAAAGAAATTTATGAGGTAAGCTAGTTTTTCATATCTTGAGTCACTGTATATCCGGTTGTGAGACCAATATCTACTATAAAATTACACAATATTAATTGTCATACCATAAAGCCTATATAAATGCCGTTCTACGTACCATTCTCGTGGTCTATTCTATTGAGAACGATGTACAATAAAAATTCTATAGAAATTGATACGACAGGATATATTATGATAATAAATATATCAAAAAGCATTTTAAATTTTCTTGTAAAGTCTAATAAAATATTGAAACAAAGGAAAACCGCTCCTCCATAAGACGTCAGCGGTTGTTTACATAATAAGCGAACAATACAGCGAATTTTGATCCCATTGAAAATAAACTCAATGTGGCAGTTTAAAAGGTAGTCTCGAAGTGTGGCGCTGACAAAAAAGTGATGAAGTAGATGACAATGGCAGTCAACGTCATTCCCAACCTATAGTAGTACTTTGAAGAGCTGTGGATCATTGCGATGCAGACAAAAGCCACCGGTGTCGCTATGGATTTTTATTCAGCCTCATTTCAAAATGTGGCTGCTACTAATTTCGAGAAGAGCGCACATTTCTGTGATTAGAGCTTCGTTGATCTTATAACTTCTGTGGCGTGGTCTTTTGTTGCTTACTTTTGTATGTGAGTGTTGTTTGTACAGGCGTTTTTTTTTTTTTATATTTGGACATTTCATATTCAACGACAGAGTTAAACTAGTGGTTAGATCACCGATGCCAGGTGTCTTGATTTTGGCGGGACGTCCCGATTTTTGGCCCAAAAACAAAATGTTCCGATCGATTTTTTTTCGTGGATTATTTCACGTACTATGAGAAATCATTTTTTATAACTACTTTCTTATTAGTTAATATGAAATTGTTTTCATAAAAATACAAGTATTTATATATATATGTTATTTGTCCCGTTTTTGGCGGAAGAATCTAGCTTTTTTCCTTAAAATTTTTAAAAGTACCGCTTTTTACCGAGATAACATCTGGCACTGTCACTCAGGTTAGACACTCCGTGCGAAATTTACCGCCCAATTCTAGAGGCAAAATGAAAATATGGAACATTTTGTTTCCCCGAGTAGGAATCGAATCCATAACATGTCGCGTTTACTGTCATACTTTGTGCCTCCGCATCACGTACCCTTAAATTAATTAATTATTTATTTATAAAAATGGAGAAATATAATAAATTCTATTTATTAATTCTAATAATTCCTATACGAAAAAAAATAAAAAATCCGTTGTTTATAAAAATTTGAATATTTACAAATTCAACAGTTTCAAACATCATTAAAAACAGCCAGAAAATTTTAAATTGCAACTGCAACGACGTTGTAATTTAATTTTAGTTATTAATTTGAACTCAGCATGTCGCTAGACAGCGCTCTCTCTGGTAATCGCGTCGCCGCTAATAGTGCCGCCGTGATTGCGGTTGTTCTCGTCATAAGAAGAAATTATTTCCAATTCTGTTTCCTCATTCAGACGAATCATTGAGGGAAATGTATAGCTGAAATTTAATTGTTTTATTTTTAATATTGTAGTGTAAGTTACATTTATTGTTAATTCATCATCGACGGCTAGGCAAAGGGAACATAGTGATAAGACACTAAGTTCCTCACTTTCCGCCGATTTTTTTGAGGTATTGTGTGCTGAGTAACGGAACTCAAGGTCGGGCTTTTGCCTTAATAATTTTGAAAATATTAAGAAATAATAATTCATTCCCTCGAGTGGGATCGAACCCTCAACCGTTGCGTTTCAATCGCACCCACGTGCTCATGGGCTACGACGATTAAATTGCATTTTATTACTTTATACAAGAGAAACGAATAGAAAACAATTCTATTTAATTCGACAACCATATGGGTCGCAAAATTCAAAACTTGATTTATTTAACCTGATACTTTTGTATGAACTGCAACTTATTTCTCTTAAAAAATAAATAATATCTATCCATCTAAATCTCTCATACAAAACCAATAAAAGCGAAATATCCAATTAGCGTAGAGTAGTAGATGGAATTAGATGAAAAACTCCATTTTCAATTAACGCTGGCTTGTTCCGCAGACGACATGGAAGGGAATTGGCTGGTACGGGACACGGCGACTAAATTGCTGGAAACCGAAAGCGAAATATAGTTTATTTTCCTACTGTAATCAAGACGACGCTGTTAGCTACTGCTGTCGAAGCCTTTTTTCGGCGGTACACACGCGGAAACGTGACGCCTTAATTGCGGAATTGTACTTTTTAGTTGGTAAAATAGTTGTTCAGCTTTTAAGGGTAAATCTGATTTTATCAGCTAGCAATGTTAAATGTTTTAGTTCTGGTTTCGCTTTTTTTGGTATTTATCTTTTTGTGTAAATAATGTATGTTTTCGAAAAACTAAATAATGTGTGGGTTCGATACCCACTCGAAGAAATGAAGTATTCATTTAAATTTATATTTCCATTTCTTTGTGTGGCGTTGAGTTCCGCCACTACACATACAACGCTTTCAGAATTCGGCGGAAAATGGAGAACAGAGTGTTAACTACTATACCCCGCTGTGTTGGGGATCTATACATAACGTATCTATATAATTAACAGGCAAGAAAGATATCTATTTATAAAAAGTAGTATATTATTCGTCTTCATTCTGACTTGTTTTTGGGAAACTTCAACATTAAAAGGGTACAACAGAAAGGCATTATCTTTTAGGGTAAGGAGGAGTAAAAACCTTAGCCAGGGAACCAACATGTGTGCAATTGGCTCTTAAAGTGTTCTCCCACTTTCGTCTGAGCGTAATCGTTTTCCTGCTCTCTCTTTGGGAAGTATAAAAAATATGAGGCAAAATCGCCTAATTGCTTTAATAGTGCTGTAATAAAGACGAGAATTTAAATTTCAACATTTACACCGAGGAGACTGAAACGTTCAGTACTTCCCGGACACTTCTCTAGGGGAAACTTAAACTTTTTAAGTGGTTTTATTTTAATTTCAATGGAATAGTCTGTGTACGGTTTACGTACAGATTTTATATAGCTGACACCGCGACCTCGTTTATGACGCATTAGAACGAAATATATTTAAGTCAATTTTTTATACAATAAAGGGGCAGTTGACGGGCGGCTCTTACCGCGGATTGGCATCCAACTTAAACTTAAAACTTTGTAACTAACTTAATAAACTTTTACTCGCTAATCTTGTGGTTTATATCAACTCAACACTATTACGAGCCATACATGAAAATTTGGTCCTTCGAGCTTCAAGATCACGAAATTTGGTCCATCGAGCTTCAAGATCAACGAATTGGTCCTACTAGCTCAAGATAACGAAAAAGTGGACCTTCGAGAAATCAAGACCTGCGAAACAATTTCGGGATTAAACTGAACTAACGATACTGCGACGAAACAGTTCTACGGTAAACAAACTTAACTTAATAATTTACAACTTATCTGCTTAACTGCAAACAACAATGGCTCAGAACGTCCAGGATATCATTAGCCGCCAAGAAATTATTTTTGGAGAACTGAAACAACTAAACAACAATTATAAAAAAGATAGTCCAAGCAGGAAGACCTTGGCTTACTTAGAAGATCGTCTTTCCCGTCTGAACTCAAATTGGGAGAAATTTGTATACAACCATCAACTACTGGAAAAAACTGAAAAGACGGATAATCAATACTTCAACGATGATGTTTTCAACAAAACAAAGAGGATGTACGAAGATATTTTGCAAGACATACTAAAGAGAAAAGCGGGGCTACCATCGGCATCTACAAGCAAGCAAATTCAAAATACTCCTCCGGCGTCACCTAAAGAAGTCAAAGAAAACAAGTCGAAATTTAATTTCGAAGATATTAAATTTCACGCACCTCCACGGGAAACTAATGAGTCAACTGAAAAACAACAGGATCTTTTACGGCAACAATTCTGTAACTTTCGAGCTTTCGAGCGGACTGTGGAGAAAATTAACTTTGATTCAGTGAAGGAAAAATGGGAACTTGAAGATAACTTAAACATGTTGAAAATAAAATGGGATCAAATCGAAAAAACTAACTGGGAACTCGACTATATATCACGGGATGAAGATTTAACGTACAAACAAAAATATGAAAATATAGAAAATATCTACGATAACCTACGTAAGAAGCTGCAACATAATATCTGGAATAACTCGCATTACGAAAGGGCTACACCGAAAATTGTTATCCCGGATTTCAATAGTAATTACAACCAGTGGTTAACATTTAAAGATCTCTACATCGAAAGCGTGCATAACAATCCCATGTTGTCTAAAGCTCAAAAAATGCAGCATCTTAAAACTAAACTAAAGGGCGAAGCGGAGAAACTAGTTCAACATCTCGGGATCAGTGCTGAAAACTACACATCTTGCTGGGAGATTCTTACTCACCGCTATGACAACAAACGACTTTTATTTACATCTTACATAAATACATTATTGAACCAAAATTCAATACAAGAAGCAAGCGCAGCCAGCATAAGAAAGCTACATGACGTCATGTTAGAATGTTTAAACGGGCTTAGTAACTTAGTAAGTATTGGTTTGGACATAACCAATTGGGATCCGATTATTGTTCATTTATTAATGCAAAAACTGGATAAACCAACCTACAACGAATACATCAAAGACCTCAAGCAACCGAGAGATTTCCCTAATTTGGAAGAATTTATAAACTTTTTAGAATCAAAATTTATGGCTTTGGAAGCATTACAAGGAAGTTATCATCAAAAATCATCTCCAACTAAATATACGCCACCAAATAAATACTTCAATAATTTATCAACAAATCGCAATAATAATTATAAATATAATACGCCGAGGTCATCGTACTTTAATAGGTTTCAAAAGACAGCAAATACACACTTCGCAACAACAAAAATCTGCCCGCTTTGCAAAAGAGATCACGTGTTGATGAACTGTGACAAATTCCTTGCAATGAACGGAAATGCACGCAAAAACACAGTAAGCAATTTACGTGTTTGTTCGAATTGTTTATACAGTCATGGAGAACAGCGATGTTTTTCGACAAAAAAGTGCAAAAAATGTGATAAGCCACATCACACTCTCATGCATGATGGGGAACATGAGCAACCCAGCAGCAGCGAGCACCGAATGAATAAATTCCTATCGACACCATCTACATCTCATGCTGTGAACAATATTATTAATGAGGAAAAAGAAGTTTTGTTAGCGACTGTACTTTTAAAAGTGAAGACGATCGATGGAAATTGTATCAACTTAAGAGGTTTACTTGATCAAGGTTCACAAGTTAGCCTTATTACGGAGCATGCCGCACAACTTCTCAGATTACCGCGGCGAAAAATGAGCGCTGTCGTGTCGGGAATCGGATCATTGTCCGGTAATTGCAAAGGTTCTATTAACTTAGAATGCAAATCAATTAAATCGGAATACGAATTCAACATACAAACTTTAATAATGAAAAAACTTATCAACAAACTACCTACTTCATCTTTTTCAATACAAAATTGGAATTATATAAAAAACTTACAACTAGCCGATCCACATTTCAATGTGTCGGGCCAGATCGACTTACTTTTGGGTGCCGAGATATATTCAGAACTCTTATTAAATGGAGTCATACGAGGGGGCAAGGATTTCCCTGTAGCTCAAAAAACTAAAGTGGGTTGGATTTTATGTGGAAATGTAAAAACGTTCAACTGTTGTGTAACACTTAATGACCTTGAAAATATGTCACGGTTTTGGGAAACTGAAGAAATTACTCATTCTACAACTTTAAAAAACGAGGAACAATACTGTGAAGGTTTTTTCAACTTAACTACTAGAAGATTGGACGACGGAAAATACGTGGTTCAGATGCCTATGAAACTGATTGATGACACGTGTTTAGGAGCAACAAAGCCACAGGCTCAAGCACAATTTTTACAACTCGAAAGAAAAATGCGGTTGAATTCCGACTTATCTAAGGAATACAACCTTTTTATGAACGATTATATTGCACTGGGTCATATGAAACCTGTAACAGAAGAAACGAAGAGTAAGAGTCAAGTCTACTTACCTCACCACGGCGTACTTAGGGAGGAGTCCACTACTACAAAATTAAGAGTAGTTTTTAACGCATCTTTTAAAACGAAGAATAACAACAGCCTCAACGATTTAATGTACTCCGGTCCTAACTTACAAAAAGATATGTTCACACTACTTATTAACTGGAGAATTTTTAAATACGTTTTTACGGCGGATATAGAAAAAATGTATCGTAATATTTGGATAGATGAACAACAACAAAACTTTCAAACTATAATTTGGAGATCTTCCCCAAAGCATCCTCTCCAGGAGTGGCAATTATGTACTGTAACCTATGGGATAAAAAGCGCACCCTACTTAGCCATGCGAACTTTACATCAGCTTGCAATAGATGAGAAAGATAGTTATCCGGAAGCTGTGAAAATTTTACAAAACTATTTTTATATGGATGACTTAGTCTATGGGCACAATAATATAGAAGAGGCGAAGCAACTGATTCTTAACTTAATCAAATTGCTCAAAAAAGGAGGATTTAACTTAAGAAAATGGAAAAGCAATGAAAAAACTATATTGGAAGATTTGCGAGATGATCAAAGAAGCATGGAAAATAACCTTAACTTTAACCCAGAACAAATCTCAAATACAAAAATGTTAGGTATGAACTGGAATCGAACTCAAGATACTTTTACCTACAGCTGGAGTTTACCTCACAAGAAAAATCTTACGAAGCGTGTTTTACTGAGTGAAATAAGCAAGCTTTACGACCCTCTTGGTTTTTTGTCACCGGTAACTATAAAGGCAAAATTACTGTTTCAAAAAATCTGGATCAGTAAAATCGACTGGGATGGACCTCTACCCTCTGAACTAACTATGGAGTGGGAGACAATAAAAAGAGACCTCCCATCAATAAGTAAAATTTCAATACCAAGATGGTTGCAATGTACAAATAAAAATCTCGAAATTTTGGGTTTTTGCGATGCCAGCGAAAAGGCGTACGCGGGCATTATATATGGTCGAGTGAAACTTATAAACGATACCTACATTATTACCATAATAACTGCGAAAACAAAGGTCGCGCCGCTGAATAAGAAAATATCTTTACCGAGAATGGAGCTTTGTGGAGCTTTATTACTAGCCAAGTTAATAGATAAAGTCAAGAAGACGCTATTCGATAATCATCTAAAAATAAATTGTTGGAGTGACTCGAAAGTGGTATTAGCGTGGCTACGAGGAGATATCAACCGATGGGAGCGATATATTGCTAACAGAGTTTCCGAAATAAATAATATAATATCACCTAATCAATGGAGTTATGTAAAATCGGAAGAAAATCCTGCTGACTGTGCCACTCGGGGGCTATACCCTACACAACTTCAAAAATTCAAACTTTGGTGGGAAGGGCCAGCTTGGTTAAAAACATATAGTATTAAAGATTGTCAAGATAATAACCTGACCTACTTAACAAACAATGGCCAGTCAACAAAATGCTGCGTGGCAATTTACAAAACGTGTGAAATTGTAAACATTATATTACATAAATATAGCAGTTACAAGCGCGTAATTCGAGTACTTAGCTGGATAATACGAATAATAAATATTCATATTCGCAAGAAGTCAATAAACTTTAATTATAACTTAGCCGACTGTGACAACAATAAAAATAGGATTATGAGTTTAACTGTATCAGAAATTACTGAAGCGGAAGATATAATTATTAAAAATGTGCAACGGGAATATTTTGGAGAAGAAATTGAACACTTGGAGAAGAATAGAATAATACCGTCGAAAAGTAACATATTGAAGTTGACTCCATTTCTCGATGCGAAGGGGTTATTACGCGTCAAAGGGCGTCTTATTAACGCATATTTACCTCCTGAAACAAAGCATCCCATTATACTTCCTTCTACAGGAAGATTAACGGAGATTATTATTCAAGAAGCACATCGCAGCACGCTGCATGGCGGCGCTCGGTTAACTTTAGCTTATATACGTCTCAAATACTGGATCATAGGGGGTAACAGGACAGTGAAGAAAGAGTTGCGGCAGTGCGTAAGATGTCATCGTTTCAAAACCCATCGGAACGAACAAATTATGGGAGACTTGCCGAAAGAGAGAGTAACTCCAACGAGACCTTTTACAAACACTGGTGTAGATTTCACCGGGCACGTTGATGTGAAGATTAACAAAGGGAGAGGAGTCAAAACATGCAAAGCTTACATAGCTATTTTTATTTGCATGGTTACAAAAGCTGTGCACCTTGAATTAGTTTCGGATTTAACTACGCAAGCATTTCTCGCCGCTTTCAAAAGAATGTGTGCACGCAGGGGTACACCAAAACAGATGTATTCAGACAATGGTACGAATTTTGTAGGAGCTGCTAAACTACTTCAAGAAGACTTTGATCGAACCCACACCTTCCGGTCATCTGAATTTTATGATGAAATGAGTAACATGAAAATTCAATGGCATTTTAACGCACCTTTTTGGCCAACCGCTGGTGGACTTTGGGAGGCTGCCGTTAAATCAATGAAATATCATTTAAAAAGAGTTCTAGGAGAGCAGAAGCTGACTTATGAACAATTTTATACATTACTTACTCAGATTGAGGCTTGTTTAAATTCACGCCCACTTTGTCCATTAACTGAAGATGTGGAAGACCTGGAATATCTCACACCAGGTCATTTTCTCATCGGTGGTTCCTTATTGTCCCCACCACAGGAAGAAGAAAACCTTAATCAAATTGATTTAAGAAATAAATGGAGATTGATAGAACAAATGAACTTACACATTTGGAAACGCTGGTCGAATGAATACATACATCAATTGCAAGTAAGAAGCAAATGGAAACAATCAAGAGAAAACTTAGAAAAAGGAAATCTGGTGCTAGTGAAGGATGAACACGTACCTCCAGGGAGATGGGCCATTGGAAGAGTTATAGAGCTACATAAAGGCGCTGACGACAGGGTCCGAGTAGTCACCATTAAAACCAAAAAGGGATTACTGAAACGACCTATAACAAAACTGTCACCATTGCCACAACAAACAAACTTACGTAATAAAGATGAAGACAAAAATAATAATATAAATAACAAAGATGAAATACAAACTGAAAATCTTAAAAAGCAACGAAAGCGAGGTTGTACAAAAATAAAGAAAGCAAATTTATTGTCCTTATTCCTTATGACAATAATAACTATGGGAATTGCAAATTCAGCACCAACAATTAATAACTATGAGGTCACACTCATACAAAATAACCATCCAATGTATTTCGACGAGGCAGGAAAACTACAGTTAATACATGACGAATGGACGCTCTTGATTTATTATAACTTAACATCATACTGGAAAGCTTCGAGTAAAATTAACATTTATATTGATCAGATAGACAGACTTTGTCAAAGAATATCACATGAGTATAAGCCATGCGAAACAGTCGTCGATCAATTACGTCATGAATTGCATCATTTACTTGAATATAATACAATGATATTGTCATCGCATGCACGGCAGAAGAGAGGCTATTTCGATGGAGTTGGAAAATTATCAAGAACACTTTTTGGAGTGTTAGACGCAGATTTCGCTCAAAAATATGAAAGGGATATTCAAAACTTACAAAATAACGATAATTATTTATTACAACTTATAAAAAACCAAACGCTTATTTTAGAAGCAGAAAATAACTTAGTGAAAAGAAATACTGACTTTATTGATAAACAATTTCAAGCAATAAATGCCTACTTGAATCAAACTTGCAGCACTATTGCAAAAATTGAAAATAGAGCACATATATTGTACACAATAAATGATATTAATTCCGCTGCGGTGACGTCATCTTTAATTTTAACCGAATTACATCGAATTCAAGAACTACTCATGAACGCTCTCGCTGACATCTTCAAAGGACATCTCGACACACATCTATTTCCCGCATCTCAACTGATAGAACAACTGAACATTATATCTGGAAGATTACCGCAAGGATTATCTTTACCAATAAAGGATATACAGCGAGATTTTCAAACCATTTTCCAGTTAATTCATGTGAAGGCTCGAATCACAAATAATTATTTACTTTTTGAATTGCACATTCCGTTGCTGAGTGACGATAATTACATTATATATCGAATAATACCTATACCATTTTTAAGAGAAGGTCGTTTAAAAATAGTACAACTCTTCTCGGATTTCATCGCGATTAACTTGATAAAAAACTCCTATATAACGTTAAAAGAAGAAGATATGCAACATTGCACTTCTTACGGAGAAGATGAATTCACGTGTATTTCGAGCCAGCCTGTATACAGCTTCCACAATAAGGATGCACCCTGTGAAGCGAAGGTATTCAGTCAACAAACGTTATTATCGTGCATCATCAAGGATACAACATGCAAAGAAACTTGGATAAAATTGCACAGACCGAACGTCTGGCTATTTACATTGTGCGACAAACAGCTGATGCGCGTCATATGCGGCGATCACGTTACGCCGGCGGTCATTGACGGGACTGGAGTCATCGTATTAAAGCCTAAATGCTTACTACAGAAAAAAGACGCAACATTGTTTACGTACAATCATCTGGGAAGCAAATTGAACATGAACTCGAATATTACAATTCCTACTCTAAACTCCACTATTAACAACATATTTCATCTTAGTTGGAAGAACGTACAGTTGAATATCACGCAGTTAGATATTCCAGCTACAGATGTTAAAAAAGTCGAACGACAACTAGCTTATCAAAAGCAGCACGAAACTTTGCCCGTGACCTCAAATATCACATCTCACGATGTATACTTTTACTCAGTGACTTCTTTGCTGTTGGGAGCGATTGCTACGTTTCTTCTTTATTACATAGTAAAAAGATGGATTAAGAAAAAAGCAAAAGAAACACAATTGTTCGAAGAACCGAAAAAGAGTAGGGAAGAAATCGAAATGCGTGAGATACGACATTCGGCATCTCTGGAGCTGCCACAAAGATTTACTTTTGAAGATATCTCAAAGTGAAATTACCTTGTTGCATTTCAAATCATATTAGTTCTTTTTCATTTTTACTTTTAATGTTTAAGCTTTTAATCTTTATTTTTATCATTTAATTTTTTCTCTTGTATTTGTTTTGCTGTACTGGATGCCCATCCTATTATCTTGTCTCGGGAGCATGTACGGTTTACGTACAGATTTTATATAGCTGACACCGCGACCTCGTTTATGACGCATTAGAACGAAATATATTTAAGTCAATTTTTTATACAATAAAGGGGCAGTTGACGGGCGGCTCTTACCGCGGATTGGCATCCAACTTAAACTTAAAACTTTGTAACTAACTTAATAAACTTTTACTCGCTAATCTTGTGGTTTATATCAACTCAACACTATTACGAGCCATACAGTCTGTTTATTTAAAAAAAGCGTTATTTTACTATTGCGTTTTTAAAATTTTATTTATACTACTACTAATATTGTTATAAGTTCAAATATAAGCACATATATTATACATACATATACACATGTTATATCATATATTAACGAAATTTTTTTTAAATAAATATTTTTTTATTATATATTTTGACGTTGATTAACATGAACACGGAAAAGTGAGGAACGAAGTGTCTTAACACTAGGTCCCCTCTGCCTACTCTGCTGTGTGCGGGATACAGCGTGAAGCTGATTTTTTTACACCATGACGACCTCAAATTATTACATACTGTACTGTACAAATTGCTATTCTATTAATGTTAAATTAATGCACAACTAAATCATCAAATATATATTTATTAACATAAAATATATTATTAATTTGTAAATATTTCAGTTTCAATATCCAAGGATGAGCTGGCTAAAGTTTATGGTGTTTCCACTATCACTTACGTCAATAGCAAAGTAAATACAAAAGAACAATTTAATATTATAAATATTTTTAATGATTAAAACGGCTTTGTTAGATTTGTGATTCATATATTTTATATTCTCGTTTGATGTTTTTCATGAAAGAATTTTTAATATATTATGTTCTCATTTTTTTCACTTCACGCTTCACGCTGTAGTGTTAAAACACTTCGTTCCCGACTATCCCTTTCCGTCAATTTTTTCGAGGCAATTTTTTAAATTTGTCTTTGCAGTTATTTATCCTAATCTCAAAAACGGCTGTTTTATTTCAATCGGCTTAAAAAAATACTATAGTATCGATGTAGATATAGATATTGTTTTTAAAGAGACATTATGACTTCAAAACGAAAGTAATACAGATAAATAAATTAATAAATAGGTAGACCAAGCGGGCGAAGCCGCGATCGGGTCGCTAGTATATAAAATGTTCATACAAATATATAAGTTTTGTATGATGATATCAATTACTTGGATAGTTCCAAGTATGTTATGTGTGTTAACGATTTCTGGTAATAATAGTCGTCTTATCAAAGGTCATTAAAAACTTTTTTGGTCTTTTTTCCTATACGTGTATAGTATATAGATATATTGAACACGTTTTTATTTTATTGCACTACATACTACATAAATACATATTTGTAAAAAAATCTTAAATAATTCTCTTCTTTGATGTCGCATATAACAAAGAAGTCATAGAGAACCTAGTTTCAAGACATTGCACACTCCGCTTTTCGCCCAAATTCAGACATTACGTGTTGATTGTTAAAATTCAACGACGCACTTTGTTAATCGGAGCGAAAAATTTAAAATATCATTCTCCCGAACGTTGATCGAACCCACAACTTTTCATATCCAGTCAGACGTTATACCACAGCGCTACGACGAACTCATTTATTAATAACATCTTAAAAACACATTGCCGATCACAACCGATTGCCGGCAACAACATTTAAAACCACTATTTCGATATAGATAATCAAGTGTAGGCGTATATCGCTGTTTATCCACATTCTTGGTTTGTTTGGCAATTTTGTATGTAAACGAAAAAATGGTGTACTCATGAGTAATAAAGAATTTATGTGTTCATATTGGATCAGTTGGTGGTCATATGATCACAATTTTCTTGTTATATTAAAAAGGGAATGTGTGTGTAAGCAATTTTTTTTTTACTCGCATATTTTTTACTCAGTCATTTCTTTATGTTTTACTGAAAGCCAGTCATGGCGCAGGGGCACAAAGTGTGACTGGTTGTGTTGTGACGCTAAAAAAATAAAAAAAGTATTAACACATTCTTATATTCCAGATGTATTTCTGGTGTAAAAAACCTTGTAGTTAATTTATTCCTTTAATTAATAGGAAAACCCGCACATAGCAGGGTAGGCAGACGGAACCTATTGAAGGACACTCCGTTCCCCATTTTCTGCCGAAATCAAGAGGCATTACGTGTTGAGTGACAGAACTCAACGCCGCGCCTCGACATCAGAGCGAAGAAATGAAAATACAAATTTAAATAAATATTTCATCTCCTCGAGTGGGGATCGAACCCACAAGCACTCGGTTTTACAGTCACACTTTGTGCCGATGCGCCACGACTGGCCTTTTTTTATTTTTTTTAACTAATATTTTCATCTCAATAAGAAGGTACATATGTAAAAAGTTTTTTGTTTTCTAGACTCACTTAGTACATAATTGACGTAGAACTGCTCACATGGGCGATGAAAGTATTTACTGGGTGCATTGGACGATCAAGTAAATATATTTTTTCTTCTGTTAAAAATAAGGTTCAATTTTCAGTACAACCTATAAGAATAGTTGTTAGAATAAAGCAGACTGTAACAAACTCGCCAGGATAAATATTGTTTGGAAAGCAGAAACTGTTCGTATATCTCTGCCAGAGAAAGTTAATGTTAGCTAACATGCTTAAATATTTAGGTGCAACGGTTTACAGATGTTCCCCGCTCAACTCATATTCAACTCTACTCAACTCATTTGCCTCACCAGAGCGAAGAAAATGATAATATTAAGTAATTTTATTTCCTCGAATTAGAATCGAACCCACAATCGTCGCGTGTGCAGTTACACTTTACGCCCGAGCACCACGACTGGCCTCATATAATGTTTTATATAAAATTTATATCACCTCGAATTTATCGATGTGTTTATTTATATAACTTACAATTTAAGTTCTATCGTTGCGTATTATTATTTCTATTACTTCCATTTCCACATGTTCAACTGACAAAAATCATTTAAATAAATAAATATCAAATAGAAACCAACTACCATTAATTCAAAACCGCGAATCAATTAATCCGGCTCGAAGGACCATAATTGAATTTGTATTCAGTAAGATCAGAATTCTGTACGCACGTTGAGAAATGTCCGAGTAACGAAGACAAATCAAAGTCTCGCTGACCTGATGGGCACGGCACGGATGGACACCCTTGTAAGATATAAGACAGAAAGCCATTAAGTCGAGATAGTGGTATTTATCTTTGCGCCCCCCATCTTAGGTGAGGTGACGTAGCTGTTTTCCATTAAGGGTACTATAAATAAGTTTACTTTTACCTGTTTTACAAAAAAAGTGGTGATAATCCGTGTTGTTTGCTGGTATAAGTTACAATGTGTGATATCTTTGTGATATAAAATGGCGAAAAGGTTTTACATTTTATTTAATTGTATCCTGATTATGTAAAAATAGTTTAACTATTTGTATTAAATTTTCGTTCTAATAACTGTACGATATTTTTTCATGAATCTAAATCGGAATTAGTGTTTCATTAATGAATATTAATATTACAAAAACTTTAACAAAAAAAAACACAATATAATTTAAGAAATAACAATAAAAAAAACCGCCTCAGCAAATTAACTCCGCGAAACTTCTCGCGTAAGAACAACAAGTGCTGCTACACGAGTATCAGCTCTCCTTCCCAGACTATTTAACAAACATCTCACTTTTACTTTCACCTTAATTGTTTCCGCTCCATTGTCTACGGCCACGTGATAATCATTGTTGTTGAAAAACTCAACAGATTTCAAAATTCCGCTTGCCGTTTCGTGTAAAGTAGTTCATTAACTGTAATTAAAATGTAACTGCCTATCTACGGCAAATGAGCGGAAAACATATTTTTGCGTAGTTAGAAGAGGGAACATGGGAACGCAGCGCTTAGACACTCCGTTCCCATTAAGACACTTCTGTTGCCCACTTTCCGCAGAGTTTTGGAAGTATTGAGTGACGGCACTCAACGCCGCTTGTTTATACTATACATATATAACAGTTACAAAGGAATATCATTTGTTCTTTATGCATCCAGTGAGATTTATGAGCTTTGCTGAGAAGACCTAGAGTCACTCAATCCCGCACTTTTTAATCTTAATAAACATTATAATCAGCTTCACGCTGTATCCCGCACACAGCAGGGTAGGCAGAGGGAACTTAGAGTTAAGACACTTCGTTCCCCACTTTCTGCCGAATCCTGGAGGCATTGCGTGTTGATTAGCAGAACTCAACACGGCGCTTAGCCTCGACACCAGAGCGAAGAAATGGAAATATAAATTTAAGTAAATATTTCATCCCCTCGAGTGGGGATCGAACCCACAATCAACTGACTGGCCAATAATACATGGCGTTGTAAAGTAATATAATATTTAAATATTTATTTTATAATGAATTATAATTACTAATTTAGAGTTTTTGTATATACATTACTTCCTGTTTACTACGCGCAGGTTGTTACGTTACTACAACTAACGTCAAACAATTTCATTAAAATGCAAATTAAGCATAATTTATGTACAGAATCTTTATTAGTGCTATATTTTAATGTTTTCTAGTATTTCATTTGTTCATACCCATTATTTACACTATATACTATTATTATAAAAGATAAATAAATTTTACTTATTTAATATATAAATTTTTGTAAAAAAATACATTAAAAAAATTTAAGAAAAACAATCTTCAAGCCATCGATGGCTAGGGCTTTAGAGAGAGAAACCCTCCTTACGTAAAATTGATTTCAGCATCCGGTTCTTGGTCCAACAGCTAAGCGATAACCTCTTAAGATATTGGTCGAGGCTTTTCTCTATAAAACCGTTAACTAAAACCACTATCGGCACAATGATTATAACGTCATTAAGTCAAGTTTCCTTACTAAGATTTGTTCACCTTCCCTACCCTTCCGTTTCGTTCATGGAAGGAAAGGACATTTAAAAAACAACAAATATTATTATTACATATTATTTTGCCTTGCCAAATTGCAGTATATAAAAAACTGATATTTTAAAAGATATCGGCTTATTTTAATAAGGGTTATGATACTTAACGTTCAATGTAGCCCAATTTACTTGCGGTCAGAGTTACAGGGTCTTATATTAGCTATATTTCTATAGTACTATGAGGGTGGAATCGCAATTCAGATCTAATATTAAATAAAATAAAATAAATAAATCAGCTTCACGCTGTATCCCGCACACAGCAGGGTAGACAGAGGAAACCTAGTGTTAAGACACTCCGTTCCCCACTTTCTGCTGAATTCTGGAGGCATTGCATGTTGAGTGACAAAACTCAACGCCGCCCTTAACCTCGACACCAGAGCGAAGAAATGGAAATATAAATTTAAGCAAATATTTCATCTCCTCGAGTGGGGATCGAACCCACAACCAGTCGGTTTTACAGTCACACCTCGTGGCGCTGCGCCACGACTGGCCTCTAATATTACATAAAACTAGATATTTTAAAATCATCAAAATCTATCAGTATGTAGGTCTCTGTGCTTCCTGAAAGCGGCGTGCGTGACTCACTTGCGTGTTACAAGCATTTATACGAGCTGGTCTAATATATGCAAATAGTTATATTCAGCAAAAGTAAACCACTTTTCTACTATAGTAGAAAGAAAATATATTTTCAAGAGGTCTAGTATTACCGATCATTACTAAAGAAATAAAGGATTACTATTATTATTATTTACAAAAGGCCGATGTGGTGAACAAGGGTGTGACCGCAACGCGACGGTTGTAAGTTCGATTCTTGTCCCTATCCCCGTATCCTATCTAGGTTCTCTCTGCCGATCCTGTTACATACAACGTGAAGCTGAATTTTTTTACACAATGTATTTTACTTACGTTAAAAAATATATGTTTTTTTTTATTTAAAAGCTTTTTCAGGTTATAATAACCATTACCTCATTATGTTTTTTTCCATTACCTCGATAGTTATGGATGACAATCGAATTAAATCATTGACCAACCACTATGAAATGTTAAAAAAGACATAAAACAAATAAATAATCAAAGATAATTTCTCCTGCTTCGTATTCCAAGACATTTTTTTCACAAATTTTCAAGACAATGTATTACTCACTACACCGAAGGCCACAATCTATAATAAAACGGGCATTATAAGAGAGACTCGAAATACTACAGACACATAAAAAAAGCAAATAAATGTTACAATTCTCAAGTATGAGTCACCAGCGCTCGAGCGACCTTCCGAGGTTGCTAAACGATGCCTTTTGCATATTATCGATCCAGGGTTGTAGTGGTAATAGGTTTACATTTGTACAACGATGTAATTATTTATGTAACTTAGGTATATATTTTGTTCAGCTTCACGCTGTCAAATACACTATTGTATGCGGGATAGGCACAGGGAATATAGTGTTATGACACTACGTTCCACATTTTCCGCAGAATTTTCGAGGCATTGCATTATTGAGCAGCGGGAACGCTACGTTTTCTTCCACAACACAGCGGAGAAATGGAAATATAAATTGATATATTTAATTTCCTCGAGTAACGATCCAGAACTCACAACCTGTCGCGTTTACAGATACACATTAGTGGCTCTACGCCACAATGGCCTCAATATCTAAACCGTTATAACGTAGTTGCTTGTGCCTAAATATATATAATGAGTGTAGAAGCTCTCCGTTCTCTGTTTTCCACCTGAATCTGAGACATTGCGGTGTTTTCATGTAGAACTCTAACCACAACAGTTGTGTTCACAGGTGGATGTTGTTCTGCTTTAGCTACAGCAGTTAGTTGCACAGACGTTTAACTGCATACACCACCGCTATAGTTTCGATTCCCATTCAGGGGAATGAAATATTTAACATTTTCATTTTCAAGCTGTAGTAACGAGGCATAATGCGAGATGTTGAATTGGCAAAATGCGACTAGACACTCAATAATAAGGCGGAAAGTGCAAAACATTTCCTATGTTCCTTCTGCCTATTTAATGTTATTCCATACTTATTAAATCGTTCCTCGCCCGCACCTCCTGGAAATCTGCTCGGGTTCCAGAAGGCGCGAGTTCGATTACTAAATAGGTAAATAATAAATTATATACAATGATGATATTAAAAAGCGTTGAATTAAGTTTATTTTTCATCTAATTCTAAAAATATAAACATAATTAAGTCAAGACAACAACAGGCGAATTGCGCAGAATCTAGACTAGGGCTATAAATTTCAGCTTGATTTATTACGTACTTAGTTTCTACTTGCATCGCACAAATTTCTGTGTTTAAAGTAGTAAGAAAATGTACAATAAGCATATAAGTATATAGACCTCTGGCACTTCTTTGTCGATTACAAAGAGTTGGGAACAAAGTAAATCTCATTTGGTTTTTTGTTATCTTATTTACGTTGAATCTGAACAATTTTTCAAAATTGATTTTTTTATATTAAAATTTGCAAAGTAGTGCAGAATTAAAAAAATAAAATACAAAAATAAACAACAAATAAAAATCTATAAAAATTATCGCGGATTTATGTTTTTATTACTTTATTTAAATTTTAATGTTTAAAAAAAAAAAATGATAAGCGCGAGTCGGGCTCACCCACCGAGGGTTTCGTACAAAGATTGGAAGCCTCAAGCTTATTCTGGAATCCAAGCTGCCAGATCCAGAGCCCTTTTATCTAATACCTCAGTTGAACTAGCGCCTTTAATACCTAATTTTGACCACCTTCTAAAGCTATTATTTTTTAAGCATTTGAACCAGTACTACCAGTAGATGCTAATTGCTAAATTCCATTATTCTAGTTCGACCGGTACCCTATTAGATTTGATTCCATTCATAGTGTTGATATACGTGTTTCTATAATATAAGCGACCATATATTTTTTTTTAGTTAATGTAGAAATACATTTTTTTTTCTGAAAATCAAAGGACTAAGATCTGAGTATATACTTTGAATTTTTACTCGATATATCCAAGCGTCCCTGATATAGAAGCCCTTGACAAACAGACAGACAGGCAGACAGACAGACAGACAGACAGATAGATAGAAAGACAGACGGACGGACGGACAACAAAGTGAACTAATAACAATTCCTTTTTCTTTAAAACGTACGGAACCGTCAGAAAACCAACGATAGAACTTAACATAGAAACGACATGTAAAGCTTCTAATTGGACATAAGTTCACGTAAACAACGAGCTTTTAGCTCTCTATATATAAACAAGGTAGTTCATCAGCACAGTATGGTGATTCACGTCGACCTTGACAAAGTTAAAAATGGTTAGGTTTGCATAATGCAAGCATTACAGCCCTTGAGTCATGCGAGGATCAATGTATGATACTGGAGTATGCTCTACATCGTCTCTATATTTTATGTTAGGAGTATTTTATATTGGAAAAGATTTTACTTTACCGAAATGTAGATTTAACTTTTTTGAATTGTGGCATACGTGGCGTTAAGTTCCGCCACTCAACTCACAATGCCTCTAGAATTCCGCGTAAAGTAGGGAGTGTAATGTCTTAATACTAGGCTGTGAAGCTAAAAGAAAGAAAATATATTTTTATTAAATATATTTATTTAAATGTTTTGTGCTATTTTTAAGAATTTAGTTTTATATATTTTGTGTGTAATATGATATTGTAAGATTGTTTATAACTACTTCATTGGATTTTATATGTTATCTTTCTTTTATTTATCTGTCTCTTAATAGGTCTGTCTCGGGAAAGGAATAAAAAATATATAAATTAAATTTTAGCTTTCAGCATTTATCTTTATAAATGTGTTTTACTTTTAATGTTCTTATTTTATTTACATTTTGTCCACTACAGTATTTTGTGGGCATAAATATAACTCACTTAACTTATTGTCTACGTATTTTTGAATTACTCTTTACTTGGCTAGCGATTTCCTACCAAGAACCAGCATGACACATCTTGACTGATGGCCACAGATTTTTCTGCAATGATTCTCTCATTATATGTAAATTTTTGAATCATATCGCCGGACGTCGTTTTGAGAAGCTACAAAGAGTTCTAAGAACACAAAAACGGTTCTAAGTAACTATGACTGAAGTTTTTATATTTTTATTCACATGATTCTTTAAAAGAAGACGGTTCAACATTTAAACGACACTTTTTATGATTCATATTTGGATAAGCTATTAAATTAGTTATTTCTAAACGTGACTAAAAAATTTAGTTATAAATCATGTCATGGACTATGGAGGACAGTGTATGATAAAAAATATGTAAGGGTCCTTTTGCGTCACATCCTGCTTATAACAGGATAATGAGTAGTGGGAACCTTGTTTTAGGATACTCTGTTTCGATTAAGACTTTTTCGTTTCCCACTTTTCGCCAAATTCTTGAGGAAATGAATATTTAATAGCGCTTTGCTTCGTTACTATGGCAAGGAAATGTGATGGGAATCAAACTTAGAACCGTCGCGCTTACAACTATGCCCCTGCACCACGGCGACCCCAAGGAATCTCATAATGAAATAATCATTAAATCAATCAATTTGAGAAATATTGTTACTTTCTTTTCTATTTCTACATCTCCATAGCTGCTCCACTCCAACCAAAAGAACGATTATAAAAGAATACTTTCCATTCAAGATATCCATTTAAAACAACAAAAACTCCTTCATATCGTGATCCTAAGGTATAAATATGGCAGAAAAAATTGCCATTCATCATCTCTAGAACGGCATGATCCCCGGATTTACGAGATTTATGCTTCGGCATGACAATTTTGATAGCGCTCTTACTGAGTTGTGACAACTTTGTTTTGGAACCGTGAACCATATAAACAAATGCAACCATAGAATATTAAGATAGGTAAGTAGTAGAAGTAAGAAAATAATTGAGGTACTTTAGTATTTATTGTATGCTACTTTCTAATAATGAATATTTTTTTTTATAATATCGAATCGTAATCTCTCTCTAGTTTGATTAAATAATATAAGAACAGTATTATAACAATCTCAGCTTCACGCTGTATCCCGCACTCAGCAGGGTAGGCAGAGGGAACCTAGTGATAACACTCCGTTCCCCACTTACGGCCGACTTCTGGGGGCATTGCATGCTGAGTGGCAGAACTGAACGCAGCGCTTTGCCTCGACACCAGAGCGAAGAAATGAAAATATAAATTTAAGTAAATATTTCATCTCCTCGAGTGGGGATCGAACCTACAACCAGTCGATCCCACAGTGAGACATCGTGCCGCTGCGCCACGACTGGCCTCTAAAAAATCTAGTATTAAAACAATCTTTTACCTGATAACTCACATACAGTTTCTTAGCTTACAAAGAAATTCGTGGTCTGTAATTTACCTGAAAAAAGAAAAACATATAATAAAAAATGGGAAAAATTTAAATATACAAAACTTTAAAGTCAATAAACAGTCTGAAAGGCGTAAAATCATTTCCAGAAACTAAGTGGAAGCGGTAAAACGTAGAGTTATAGCTTTCATTGGACTGTTTTATTTATCTGTGATTCGCTACACCATAAACTCGACGAATAAAATGGTGAAAATGACTGTTTTTGGTACTGAAAATGTTTCTGACATTAATATACAGTTTAAGTCGATTTAAATATATAAATAATAATAATGATACTGTATTTAAATTTTTTATAGGGTCACGCTGTATCTGGCAATTAGCAGGCAGTGGGAACCTAGTGTTAAGGCACTCCGTTCCCAGTATAATCAATTTAAGTGAAAAAATAATCGTGATAATACTGTATTTAATTTATGAATCTATTACATCACTTTCTAAATATTTCTATAATAGCATTTTGCGACTAAAATAGTCTAGCCATATTTTATTCTGTTTTCGATTTTCCGCGACGCCGCACTTTGTCTAGCGAGACCACAAAAGTAGGTATACACCATATTTAAAATATAAATGGTGTGCAGTTAACTACATACTAACCGTAGTGCGACGTCGTCTAATAGTAAGGTTCATATAAAATATTCTCAATATAATACAAAACATTAGTAAGTCAAAATATAAGTTGATCATTTATTAATAAGTCATGTATATTAATTCTGTTATTTTTTTAAAGGCTTGGCCTTGTCGTGGCATAGGGGCACAAATGTGTGACTGTAAACGCACATAAGTGATTGTGGGTTCGGTTCCCACTTCAGAAAATGATTATGTTATATAATAATATTTTCATATATAATGAATATAATGTAAAATTTTCAGTCGATTCGCTCAAGTAAGGATGAATTCCGCCCACACGCAATGCCTCAAGAATCTAACGGAAAACGGGGAGCGAAGTGTCTTAACACTAGGCTCCCTCTGCCTAACCTGCTACACGCAGGATACAGCGTGAAGCGTGAAAAAAAACCTACATACGTTTTAAATACGTTTAAAATTAGTTGTAAAATGTTCTCATATAAATATGTCACCAGTGATTGTGTATTGAAAACTATTAAACAATGCTCTCATTTTTACGTAAACCGTTTAGTTTTATTGTTATCTATATAATGATATAGCCTGCTTTCCCGGACACAGCAGGGTAG
This sequence comes from Heliconius charithonia, assembly GCA_030704555.1. Classification (NCBI taxonomy): domain Eukaryota; kingdom Metazoa; phylum Arthropoda; class Insecta; order Lepidoptera; family Nymphalidae; genus Heliconius; species Heliconius charithonia. Next base: position 5,977,884 of record CM060812.1, read on the forward strand.
GCAGAGAGAACCTTGTGTTAAGACACTCCGATCCCAACTTTCTGCCGAATTCTGGAGGCATTGCGTGTTGAGTGGCAGAAATCAACGCCGCGGCCGAAACTTGCTCCTTTATCCATCCTTCCAATACACTGAAACGAACATTATATAGATTCTTTCCTTTTATATGATTATTTAAGTAAATCGAAATTGTTCAAAATAAACTAAGAATTTGCGTGTTCGACCACATCTCAATTTCTTTAGTACGATCTCGAGGGACGGGACGGTCTGGATCTTTAGATTACATCACGCAATCTTGGACACGATAAGAACTGATTAAGAAGTATGGGCTATGGCTACAAGGTAAATGTTATTGTACATTTTTTTTCTTGTGGCGCAGAGTCACTAGTGCGTCAACGTAAAGGGGAAGATTGTGAGTTCGACTCTCACTCGGGGGGATGTTCAATATTAAACAACAAAATAACAGGAATAAAAATATTTGAGTACTTTTTTTTCAGTTTTTTATAAATCTTATTCAATATATTGGTTATCTAATAGTAATGAATAAAATAAAATATTTTGTAACTTAACGAAAGTTTGTAATATATAGATACCAACACGTAATACATTAAGAAACTCGCTTTACCTTTAAATGAAACGTGTACTATAATACTCGAGAGTGGTGGACGATTAACAACTTTTTCGAGGAAATTGAATCAGTGTACAGATATTGAGAAATATTGTTATTTTTTTTTCAAATTTAAAACAAAATTTATCTTAAAATATATTTATATACATATATATATATATATATATATATATATATATATTACTACTGAATTTTTACTTGCAATACATATTAATCATTATATTATAGGTAATGCTAGAAGGTTGTTTTTGCTCCTCTATTCTATATAGTAACTATTATATATGTAAAATAAAAAAATAAATAAATTAGCTTTACGCTGTATCCCGCACACAGCAGGGTAGGCAGAGGGAACCTAGTGCTAAGAAACTCTATTCCCCAATTTCTGCCGAATTCTGGAGGCATTGCGTGTTGAGTGGCAGAACTCAACACTTTGTGCCACTGCGCCACGACTGGTCTCTATTATATATGTACTTCACATAAATAATGGCTATTATAAAACTCGCTCTATCCCGCACATAGTAGGGGAAGCAGAGGGAACCTGGAGAACTAGTGTTAAGCTACTTCGTTCCCATTAAGACAGTTTCCCCGTTTTCCGCCGAATTTTGAGGCATTTCGTGTTGAGGGCGGATATCAATGCCACTCTGGTAAGCCAGAGCGAGGTAATGAAAACTAAATATTTCATTCCCCCGTTTGGGAATCGAACTCAAAACCATCGCGCTTACATATATTTTTTTTTAAATTTTATTTTTAAGAAAATATTACGAATTACAAAATCAATCTATACAACACATATAAATGTGTTAAACACATATAAATGTGTTAAAAAAATAGTTATTTCATAATAAATAGTACCTACATATGAATTAAATTCCTATATAATAATAATTTACGTTGTTACGTCGCAATGACGCAATATCATGAACGGAGAATAGAACATATTAATATATAATGCAAATTCCTAGAAAATATATAGTTTTATGACATCCTGGAAATCCACGGTTAAGATTTATACTTAGGACTAACTTATTTATGATATTACATCACTGCGAATTATTGTTAGCACTCAAAAAGAATTTTGACAGCAAACGCGATGGTTGCTGGTTCGATCCCGCTCAGATAAATTAATTATTTTCATTTCTCTGCATCGCCAAGACAGCTTTACATCGAATTGTGCCACAAATACGGGATAAAGGTAAAAAGTAACTGCAAATTTAAGAAATTAAAGTAGATTATGGATTTTACCTCTTGCCATAATAAATAACTTTAGTATTTTTATTTGTGAATCTGTGTCAAAACACAGAAATGTTCTTGACGTCTTAACGTAGTAGAAGTCAATAGTTTTTCTTTTTATAACTATAAATTATTATTGTATTATTATCAGCTTCTCGCTATATCCCGCACACAGCGAGTAGGCAGAGGGAATCTAGTGTTAAAACACATTACGCAGTTGACGCGTTGCGTGTTGAGTGGCAGAACTCAACGCCGCGCTTTAACTCAAGAAAAGGAAATATAAATTTAACTAAATATTACTATAAACACTTATACTCTATATAGCTATAAATTAATTTTAATAATAGCAAGTAAAACCAAGCGAAACACCCTGCCATAATACAAACATTATTAAGATGCCCCATAACTTCTCGAACACTTAATCTACTGCCGATTCCGTCTAAAATACGATCGCGTGAGAGATCACCATTTTTCCACCTGTGCACTGTGCAACGAGGGTCATCCCGAAATCGCAAGTTAATAGCAGTAAATTATCCAAATAAATCATTAACTCTAAGTGAGCTGCGGGATAAAAACACTTAATTATATACATGTAATGGTTCGTAAGTAGGTTTCTTGGGAGATACATTGAATAAAAGAAAATGTAATTAATACAAAAATATTTAAGATCTGATTTAACTTCACAAAACGCTATAGATGCTGATACACGTTGGTGTACTATAGAAGCTAACAAGTACTACAGATTTGTAGTAAATTATATTTACTACAAAAACACTACTGACTGAAAAGACATACAGACAAACGGTTGAGTTTGTCTATATGTTTTTTAAGCAAAAATACGTATTTCCGGAACGGTGTCAGCTTCTCGTAGGACTGACTGGCCTAGTTGAGTAAATAATATAAAACAGAGTGAGTTGCGAAAGATAGTTAAAAATTTTAAAATAATATTAACTGATATAGAGTTAATTAGAAGACCTTATTTTCTTAAGCTATACACCCATATATACATACTTACATATGTATATTTTACGATACAATATTGTCCAGACAAAGGGTGGCGTTCAGTTCCACCACTCGACACGCAATACTTCCAAAATTAGGGGGAAAGTGGGGAACGGAGTGTCTTAACACTAGGTTCCTACCCTGTTCTGTGCGGGATACAGCGTGAAGCTGATAAAAATTATATTATATTATATTCTTGATTATAAAAAAAAATCCTATAAAAATTAAACTAACTATAGCAGTTACGACCTTCAAAAATGTTTAATTAAAAATTGTTTAAAGATGAGTCAGTAAGTAAAATTAAGTATAAATACTAAGTAAATGATACATGAAGCATGAGTTGTCAGGTTAAGTTAATTTGCATATTACAATTCCGGGGCCGGAGCGGCGCAGGCGCACGCTTGCGTCAAGGCACGATCACGTGACAGTATGAAGAGTTTTCCATCGCCTTAGTCATTTTGATGTTTGGCGCAAATATATAGGTTTTTTTGTGAAATTAACGTTTTTTTATAATTTACTTGGGATGGTATATTTTAGTGTAATTATTAAGCAAATAATTTGGTGGTTATTGTAGAATACATAAAAAAAATATTAAGTCTTATAGCTAATATATAGATAAATATATAGATAAAATTGTGAATCTCAAAAAAAATTGCCTCCTAACTAAAAATAATGGTAAATTTACTCCTGTATGCTTACCTATATGTTTCTAAACTTGATTGAACTTGAGTATATTAAAATAATATCAAATAAGTAAACGTCACAAAAAGGAGAAAAGTAAAAAAGTCCACCGACGACCAATGTTCGTGTGTTCGTCTTTTGTTTAATAATAATAAAAACTAGATCAAACCAAGTTTGACAATCAAACTGATATAATTCATAATAAATTACATGATTAATAACTAAAGAAAAGATTTAACACACTAATTTATTCACGAAAAAAAGACCACAAAATAACAAAAAAAAACCCAATAACAAAACAAAAACAATTCACGTTCTATTTTCATTTCAACCATCTGAAACAAAACCTCGCTGGCTGTCTATTCTTCCATTCTAAAATTAGACACTGTATTGCGGCGTTCATTAGCACTAACTACGGTGACTAGCGTTGCTGCGGGCGCGCTAGTCGCTCTTCACTTGGACAACATCTTTTGTACCGGCGGCCTTGAACTCGAAATATTACATACTTCAATACACAGACAGTTATACAATTATATACGTTATACGTCGAATTGTGAATTTCGTGCGTCTCTATTTTTTTTCTTGTTTATCTTATTTCCGTTATTTTTTGTTTTTGTTATAATTTTTTTTATTACGCACAATAGTGCGGAAATGGAATATTTTTTTTTTTATTTTTAATTTATTTATAATGAGTATGAGTAATGAGTATGATGATAATTATTATGAGTAGTAATTGTTAAAAAAATTCAAATGAATATTCAAATTTATCTTTAATACGTATCCACGCACAGTAGAAACCTATATCAAAAAGATCTGTATATTATTTTTAACCAATTTAATTTACTACAAATCTAGTATGAGACACAATGCCCCGAGAATTCCGCGGAAAACGGGGAACGTCACTCCGTTCTTAACACTAGTTTCCTCTGCCTACCCTGCTCTGTGCAGCTTGAAGTTAATATAATTTGAAAAAAAATAAGAAAAAAAAAACACTACATATTTTGCAAAAACAATAGAATTTCACTCACGCATACTATACAATCCAGTATTACATCATTCATCATTTCTCTAAACAATCGAAGCCACACCTAAGTCTCCTGTACCGAAGTAATTTACGTCGGCATTCACGAGCTACAAGGGGCTTCCAACCAGAACATTTTAATCTATACACCCACTCTCTTTACATGCCTGTATAATATAATTTACTTAATTTCTTGCATAAATCATATTTAAACGTGACGAGTGCTGTCTTTTTAATTAAGAGAGCAATTATAAGCCTTATTTTATAAGAGATAAGTACTATTTTGCTTGAATCTGTCGTTTTCGTTTTCTTACGTTGCACTGATATGGAAATATGTATGGTATTGTAATATGAACAAAATTCAAAATGCAAATTGTTTTGTTATTAAAAGAGAATCGAGCATAACATTAAGATTGTTGTCATTACTCTATTGAGGTGCAGTTGGGAAGTGGTTGTTTGTACTTTCGATGGATATGGGTTCGATTCCAAGCTTTTCCAAGATTACTTTTAATCAAAAAAATACTATTTTCTTGATCTTCGCAGATTATTTGGTGTTAGATTCCAGTATTTATAAATGTTAAAAATTTTTTTTTGACTATGCCATCTATGCATATCTCGGTAAGATAAAAAACAGCTAAAAAAATAAATAATGGCTCAATATATTACAGAGGCTAGTCGTGGCGCAGAGCCACAAAGTGTGACTATAAACGCGACTGGTTGTGGGTTCAATCCACACTCGAGGAAATGATATAAGTAACCTAATGTGTATGTTTTAATTTCTTCGTTCAGGTGTCGAGGCACAGCGTTGAGTTCCAACATTCAACACGCAATACGTCCAAAATATCGACGGAAAGTGAGGAACGGAGAGTCGTAACACTAGATTCTCTCTTTCTATCCTGCTGTGTGTGTGATACAGCGTGAAGCTGATTTGATTTGATTAGATTTTTTAATATATTACATGTAAATTGATCAATAAAATGAATCACATAGCTGTTGTAGTAGTTCCAATATGAAGGAATCAATAACTCGCTGACCCGGATTGAAAGCAACCGAAAGCAAATGAATTTGTAATATTTAGGCGTTTTAATGAAATGTTCGTTATGCCAGGCGAGTTTCCAATTTTATTTTCCGTACCATTTGAGGCCGGCTTTAAGTACCTACTGTTTATACTGTTATAGAATGTTTATATTTTATTTAAATTAACGTTGTTACACACAGGGTAGGCAGAGGGAACCTGAAAACCTAGTGTTAAGACAGTCAAGTTTCCATTAAGACTCTCCTCAAATTTACACCGAATTCTGGAAGCACTAGGTGTGGATAACAATATTAATATTATAAAAGATATATTTAAAAATATCAGTATTTGTTTTTTTATTTCTTTTTCTTACACGTTCTTTAATAAATATTTATTTTCTGATATTAATATTTTGTTAAAATAAAAAATATAAGCATAAGTAAATATCTGTACAAAGAACCACGTACAATTCTGGACAATATAAGAACCCGTTACCATCACAAGCACAACCTAAATGTAGCACCAATTCTATTCCACCCTACACGAGACCCATTTGCAACATTTAATAAATTAACATAATCGTATTATCAACTCTGAATTCCTTATCAAATATGCACCAAATTTAAGGCCCTACGGCCTGTCGTGAGATGTAAGAACTGTATTGGAAGTTTTATACGAAATTCGATATCGAACAGCCTGTGTCTTCCCAGGGCCAGATGATTTACTCACCCTTATTTCTACACCCATTTGGATTAGGTATTCATGTACACACCTGGTACTTTTGAAAGCATTTGAAAATATGGTATCAAAGAAAAGAGTACCACATGCACCGTGGTTTCGTTTTCTCGTTCCTAAATGGCTTTTTTCTATAGTTTTTTGAGTGAGCTGGCTTTAATTTGAGTAAGAGATATGATTAGATATGGTATTGTAGCATGGTTGGTTGTTGTGATTTGAATGTATGCCATATATCCTATATATACTAGTTGTCGCAACGGTATCTGGTATAAAAGACTATATAAAATAATATGAGGCGTTGAGTTACGCTATGTCTCTAAATTGGGCGAAAATTTATATATAGTATCCCGCTTAAAGCAGGGTAGGTAGAGGGAACCTAGTATTAAGACACTCCGTTTCCCACTTTCCATAAAATTTTCAATATGTTACATGTTGAATAGTGGAACGTAGAACATTATAAATTACATTCTCCCGTGTGGGAATAGAATCCACAACCGCCGTGCTTACAGTCACACTCTGTGCAGTCTAAAATATAACGTAAATCGAAACTTACATAATAAAGACTCAATAAAGTAGATTATTAAAACCTTATAAAGTGAAACGTTCGTGTTTTGTGTTGGACTTACTGGTACATCTGCACATTATCTTGTTAAGAGATATATACCAATGTTACACGTTAAAAACACGTATTTTAATATTATTATATGAAGTTCTTAATACGACTTCATAATAAAATTAATTATAATATAGTCATATAGGACTACGACTGGGTTGTAGGGTTTCACAGGGTCGATTTTTGATTCGGTTTTTTGTGATTTAAATACGCTTCTCTGTTACTATTTCATGTAACATCAATACTTATAATCAAAATATGGCGGTAAAATATAATTAAAATAGTTATAATTGATTATTTTATCTATATACTAGTGATCCGCGCGCGTCTATGGATAGATTTTTTTTAATTTTTTATGTCTAGAATCATAAAAACGAGCAGCTGTAAACGTAGAATTTATAATTTTTAAAGCAGTTAGAAGCGATTCCCATAACATTACATTTCCTTTATTTTTCTATCATGCTACGAGCTTACACGCTCGACTCACGTACTGAGTTAGAGCCGAGGTTGTTTTTATTGTATTTTGCATTTACGTGAATAAGTTTATATGAAAAAATTAATGTAAAAGCTTATTATATTTATATTATGGAAATTTATGTCAGTATTCCATTAATTAAGATAATATGTTACTTTACTACATTAATTATTTTTAAAACGATAACTATCTACTAAGGCCAGTCGTGGCGCAGGGGCACAAAGTGTGTGTGAAAAATCGACCGGTTGTGGGTTCAATCGCCACTCGAGAAAAGGAAGTATTTACTTACATTTATATTGAGATTTCTTCACTCTGGTGTCGAGGCAAAGCACGGCGTTCAGTTCCGCGATTCAACACACAATGCCTCCAGAAATCGGCAGAAAGTGGGTAACGTGTGTCTTAACATTAGGTTCCCTCTGCCTACCCTGCTGTGTGCGGTTTTTTTATTTAATTTATTTCATACCTATTTAAAATAGAATCATAAGAATCAATGGAGTAGATTAAAATGTCGCATTTTTATATAATCTTAAAATTATATACAGATCATTTAAAATTTTCTGACCACGCTCAAACCACTACAATTAATCTAATCTTAGATACATCGCATCATTAGTAGCGGAAACCAACGATGCACTTTCTTTGAACCGGATCGCTTGGATTGATTGCTGTAGTATAAGATATAGTATCCCGTAAAAGGCGAAAAAGAAAACAAAGCATTATAGATACATCGTTTCATTGAGAAATAAATAAATAAATCAGCTTCACGCTGTATCCCGCACACAGCAGTGTAGGCAGAGGGAACCTAGTGTTTAGACACTCCCTCCCTCACGCTCTGCCGGATTCTGGAGGCATTGCGTGTTTGCCTCGACACTAGAGCGAAGAAATGGTCTCTGCCATACCTTAAGTATAAAAAAGAAGATCAACAATTTTAATGAAACTATTGGAAAGGATTACTATATATACATTTTTTTTTATTTTTGGAAATATTTTATTATTAATCTGATCCTTACTAATATAGGTAATAAAATTGATATACCAATCTATCTATAAAGAGTTTGTTTGGTTGAACGCTCTAATCCCAGCAACTATAGGCACAAATTGAAAAAGTGTTTTTTATATTAAACCGTTATTTTGTAAAGGAAGGCTATAAATTCTAAATTTCACCACATATCCGAATCCAACCACACAAGGTTAAAGTTAGTAAATTTACAAAACAATCACAAAATGATATTGAATAGTAACTCAATTAATTTCGTAATTTCCAATATGAGCCAAGTCCTCGTCTGGTAAATGCCGTAGGTGGGAGACGCCATGTTTGAGCCCATGTGCTACAACATCATTAGGCGGCCGTACGTGTACTGTTTATTGATCTGAATAATAGTTTGCTATGTGATACTCTTGGGGTTTGCACTAGCTGATGCTGTGTCTTCGTCTGTCACAGTTTTATGTACTAAAGTTATGAAATAAATATGACTGTAGCCTTGAAGTTTTATATGACACAATTGGTCGAAATGATTGTAAATAGAAAAAGAAAAGTAAGTATATTTCAAATATTATTTAATAATTTTGTTGTAATTTGAACCCATAGCTATTGCAAATAAACTAGAAACGACTGAACCACGAGAATATCTGACACATAAAAAATAAATGTGAATAAATTGAGGCCGTCGTATACGATTATTATGCGTTCGATTCCTCGTTGCGGAACGGAATGTTTTAACACCAGGTTCCCACTGCCTGTCAAGCCATATGCGATATGTAACGATAAAACTAAACGGTTTAAACCAATCCTATTGCTTCTACTATCACCTTGAATAAAGACTTGCAATTAAGTTTTTCATATAAATAAAAAGAGCAAAGAAAATACCAAATCCAAGGGCCAGAACATTTTTAAATTACAAATAACTAAGTAAAAATTAAATGCATATGTCAATTGTGTATCTACTAGACATTGCTATTCAAAATCTGTGAAACCAAAAATTATAGCTTATCTGGCAGATAAGGCTATCCGGGACTTTATCAGGCAGTGGTGAAACTGGCCCTAATAATTCGATGATATAGACACGTAGAAATCATGGTATGTCCAACTCGATTCATGAACACACTCATAAGAAATAAGGGGAAAATATTAAATTATACGTCCCTATATTATTCGTAGCTACTACGAAAAAAGTTGGTGATTGGTGTAAAATAAAAATATTAAAATATAAATGGACACATAGTAATAGTATATCGTTTCTATCACTTTATTTCTATCCATAAATATTAGATTTGGCGTCTTTTCTTAAAAATAAACATATATTATAAATTTTATACTAATAGCAAATCATGATTGGGAGCAATAACAAACACAAAAGATTTTATTTCAGTTTCACGCTGTATCCCGCATGTACCAAGGTAGCCAAGTGATAAGACACTCCGCTCATTTATACACAAAACCACGCTTGTGCCCCTTCAACACAACTGACCTAACATAAATATAAACATACAATACTTAAACAAAATAACAAAACGCCGCCATAATTTAGTTTACAACGCAATATTACATTGGGGCACTCAAATAATAGTAAAGGGTCCGGACCAACGTCCACACCTCCTGACCTCACGTCCTCAACACATAAATATCTCGTTACCCGTTTGGTCGCGGCATAACAAAAAAAAAATACACGACACTTTTTGTTACTCCAATCTATGTATCAAACTTTTGCAATCAAGTGGAGGAAAAACAAGCAATATCTCTGTACAAACATTTTTTACTCTGTGGCGCCGTCGTGCTTTTTTATCTGTGCTTGGCATTTGCTGTCAAAAATATAATAGTAAGTACATTTTTTTATTAATGAGCAACGTAAATTATTGTAGATAATGACATTACGTTATAGTTGTTCTCAATGTGTGTGTAATTTTTTGTTATTTATTTTCATTTGTACATTTCTAATATAGCGTTAGTTTGTTTGTTTTAATGTTTGAACCAGTACATCCACAACCATATCTATATCAGTTCATAATATCTCTCAAAATTTACTGCTTCACATCGTTCGTGTTTTTTCTATTATACGTGACACTGGCAGATTATTTTGCATCTGTCATCGCAAATTCAGGCCATTAATAAAAAAAAAAGAAACGTAAACGCCATTTCAGGTGTAAAAACATATTGTTTTGACACAAAAAAATAATATTTATTTGTTTTTCGTTAAATACAGTTTAAAAAATATATCGACATGTAAGCAAAATTATATAATAAAAATAAATAATTTCTATACGCCATTTTGCTCACACGATTTAACGAAATCCAAAACAACCTAAAAAGCAGGTAAATGAAATATCACTATCAAACAGAAAATCAGCCAACCAAAGACATTAAACGTAAGGCTATAATGTGATTTAAGCCGGAGGACAGACGTGCGACGTTAATCTTGCCTTTTCCCTGGTGCCTCATTTCCGTGACCACACCACGGTACGTGATTCCTGAGATTCTTTTAAAACTACATAAAATTCCAATAAAGGTTCCCCGGACGTTGAATTATAAGATGAATACCAAAATGTATTTTTATATGCAATGCTCATCTGTCCAATTTTTCCATTGTCCATAGAGTTGGTTAAAAATATTAGGATTTTAAGGAAAATGTGACAGTCGTTATATTTTTTCATAGTATAGTGAAATGACGTGGCATTTTTATATTTTTAAATAGAAAAATAAATATAAATTATTTGGCAAGACATTTTTAAGAACTATTAACTAAAAAAGATTGAAAAGACTCGAGACGTGACGCAACAGGAATTCGATTCCCACTGTAGCAAATGAAATATCTAATATTTTCATTTCCTCGCTCTGGTATAAAACGCGACGTTGATCAACACAAGTGTCTTAAGGGGAACGAAATGTCTTAACACTAGGTTCCCACGTTCCCTCTGCCTACGCTGCTATGTCCGCATATACAGCGTGAAGGTATAAAAAGGCTTCTAATTTATTATCAGAACAAAACTACAAGAAGTTAATATTCCCTATTTGTCATATAAACAATTAACGTCGTATCTAACGTTACACATTATGAAAGTAACAAAACAAACCCCTTATAATGGGTCCAGAGGTTAATGGCAACCCTTTGTTGGTCACGAGTTCTCGTCTTACATACAAAGATCGCCGTATTGCGAAAGCACCGTATTAATTTTACTCGAATTTTGACGACCGCATATCACAGGGAATAGTGAATAGACACTTATGTAAATATGACCCTTACTCACTGTCCTGAAGACTGAGAACCGTGGTAATAATCAGCTTCACGCTGTATCCCGCACAGAGCAGGGTAGGCAGAGGGAACCTAGTGTTTTTAGACACTCCGTTCCCCACTTTCTGCCGAATACTGGAGGCATTGCGTGTTGAGTGGCAGAACTCAACGCCGCGCTTAGCCTCGACACCAGAGCGAAGAAATGGAAATATAAATTTAAGTAAATATTTCATCTCCTCGAGTGGGGATCGAACCCACAACCAGTCGGTTTACAGTCACACTTTGTGCCGCTGCGCCACGACTGGCCTCATTAAAATGAAATATTTTCCCCAAATGCATTCTATTATTATTCTCACTTAGTATAGTATAGTAGTAGTCGTAGTGAGGCCAGTTGTGGCACAGTATGTGACTGTAAAAGCGACAGGTTGCGGGTTCAATTCCCAGTCTAAGAAATGAAACATTTACTATTTTAATCTTTCCGCTCTCGTGTCGAGGTAAAGCACGGCGTAGAGTTCTGGCGGAAAATGTGGAACAGCGTGTCTTAAACGAAACTGAAAAAAAAACTGTGTATTGTATAAAATATATAAAATAAAATTCTACAATCGAATCACGTATACGTAAAAAGATTTCATCAAACTTTTTAAATACTAACCAATTAACGAAAGAAATAGTTTTAAATGTTCCTAAAAAAAATCTGTATAAATTATCACATCGCTAAGTCTGACTTAATTAAAAGACTAACTTAACAATAAGAGTTTGAATTTTAAGTAAGTTCGTTGCAAAGGAAAAGGAAAAGTGCTTCGATTGAACACCCCACCTGAATAGAACAGACACCACTTCATGAATAGTCTGAAACGTTTTTAGTTAAAAGTTTATTGAAAATAAATCAAAGGACTTTTTAAAAGTAAGGAAGACGGTACACTATATTCGATATACGATGGGTTTTTTTGTAGTTTTTTTATATTACAATGACTGATTATAATATGATTTTTGAGTTACTGCTTGTTCCATAATAAAGCTGCTTATTTTTTTTTATATAACGAGGAAATTAAAATATTAAATATTTTGTTCAGTCAGGAATCGAACCCACAATCGTAGCCTTTACAGTCACTTAAAACTTTTATAGTTACTACTACTTTACTTTTATTAATACAGATAACGTTACGATACGTTTGCGTATTTCTTGTGTTTACGCATTAATTCACTTTATCGTAACATAATTCCAAAACAATAAACCACACAAGGCATTGTGGGTTTAGTTGTAGATCTAAATTAGATCCTACGCCCAAGGTGATCGATTATGTATCAAAGTTAGTTTATTTATTAATTTATATAGTAAAAGAATGGTGATTAACCTAAATAAAAACATTTAGTGGTGGCATTTGGGCGGATCTTTGATCTATGCAGAAAATTCTGAAACTTCGACATATTTTAAGAAAAAAATATTCATATAAATGTACAGATGGAAACCATAAACTATATATGTACGCCCTTATATGAAGGTAGCAAGTTCATGCCTTACAAAATATCCTAAACAACCCAAAATTAAATCATACCACTATCACAGATGTGAATTTAAACTTGTTTGTTACGCTTTCACGCCCAACCTACACAACAGATTATCATGAAACTTTGTATACATATTTTTAGAGGTGTTAGAAAGGACATAGAATACTTTTTATTAAATAAAAATATGAAAAATATAAATTATCTTGAATATAAAAATTAGTTTAAGCAAGGAAACCACGTTTCAAAAAACTTGTAGGTAATTAAACATAAAAACAGTGCGTGTAATGACTTCTTTATAAGGAACACAAACGGTAAGAAGCTTTTCTTTTGACCGACTGTTTTTATCACTAACAGTTTAAGAATGCCTTAGCATAAATTAAAGTAAATGTATGCTAAGTACTTCGGCTGCTTCCTTCCTGTACAGTTTACACTAAAACATAAATCGCTGACTATTTTATTTACGTTTTTCAATTTTTTCCTTAAAATATTTTTTTTTCCTCGAAATATTTTCTTATATATTTTTTAAACTAATACTTGACCTTTTTGTAATTGACTTTTAAAAGAAAAAATAAAAAGCTTTAGCATCCACCATTGTCCACGAAATCATGTACCTAATATAATTTTTAAGAAACCCGAAATAAATGTAAGAGATATATTTATGTATATGTGTGTGTTTTATGTATTTATGTATACTGTGTTCAACGGTTGGTTCAACAGAAATAATTATAAAAGAAAATAAAAGACATTGCTATAATTCTCTATAAGGCACAAAATCGACCAAAATAACAGATTATTGCTAACCAACCAATATTAGGTTGAATTGGCTCAAATAACTATTAATATAAATAAAATAATTTTCTTAAAATATAAATAGTTTCAACCAATAAGTATATCTTTTTATATTCTTATTCATTTTATATATATATATATATATATATATATATATATATATATATATATATATATATATATATATATATATATATATATATATATATATATATATATATATGTAAATATATATATATAAATATATATATATAATGTATATATATAGCCTTTAGAATAATGTTAGATTAATTATAACGGTGACTAGCACTATGAGATGGTTTAATTGAGACTAAAGGCTATTCAGACGTGCCTAATCGTCTATCGACTTGGCTGGAGAATTGTGTCTCACTGAGCTGATAATATATAGTTTTATGTATGAATGTATGAAGTAGACATTGATTAAGTATATACGTTTATTGAGCTGAGCGAATCGAAGCTCTTACTGGTCAAAAGTATATTTTGTTGTAATTCTACTTCTCCTAGGCAGTTAAACCTACAGCTTTGACATTTTGTAGGAACGTTGTGGACAACACGGTGATACCAGCGAAGTACTTTGGTAGTATTTTAAAATTGTAGTTTTTGAGTAAATTGTCAAAATGTGTTCCATATATTTAAGTTGTGGAACGTTTTGAAATTATATTGGTCAGTTTTAAAGTCATTTTATTTTAAGTATATCTTAATTTTTTTTATTATATTGCGCAAAATAGCTTCGCTCAGCTCCACTCCCTCCGCCACATGCAGCAGGCACTGCATGTGGCGGATCCTAGTAATATTTTTACTATCATAATATGAAGAATTTCTTCTCTCGTATATAGATTGTGGGTTCGTTTCCCATTAGAGGACATGAAATATTTATTTAAATATTTTTTTCCATCGTTCTGGTGTCGTCGCAAAGCGCAGCATTGAGTTCCGCCACTAAACGTAAGTGGCGAACGGAGTGTCTTAACACTAGGTTCCATCTGTCCCTGCCTTGTGATACAGTGTGATGTTGATTTTATAATAAATTATTGGAAGTCAAAGTTGTACAGAAAATATATACTTCCTAAAAATAATTATAAATTATTTCGATTTATTTTTATCGCAGTACTTATATTATAGTTGACAACGACAGAGATGTTCTAAAAATTGAATTTTAATTTTAAAAACAATTTTTAAAATACAATTAATACAATATTGTACATAACTACATGAGGAAATTAGGACAACTAGTAATTGATAATTATTGCTTTACTATGGTTGATGACAGACGTTATCGCGATGTAATAGCAACTATGTGATGTAATTAATTAGTTCATATGTTAATGATCTATGAGGATTTCTTTGTTTTAGCTAAACAATGTAACATTTAGCCAGAAGTGGAGAATGGAGTATCGTGTCACCAGCTCGTTTAGTTCACTGAAATAGAGAAGAAGAAGCAGAGTAGAGGACTGTTGAAGATGAAAATAGACTTAGAAAAAATAAAATTAACGTAGAAATAAATCATCAATATTGAGCAATATATTGTGCAATAATAAATGATGACAGTGCGTCGCGTGGGGCGAAACCAGATGATACTGCATACAGCCCTAGGGCTACTCAATCCCGTCCCAATAGAGATGGTTAGTTTCAATTTTATATCAGGACAGTAATATGGACTCAACAACTCTCTAAATTTCGTATGTTGTTTGTTGTTTCATTTTTTACCCGACAGCGCGGAATCAATCCATGTGTTTATGGACGCGTATATATGGATGTGTGTATTACTGTTAATCGTTATAAACGAAAGCGAAAGTGCCTTTTTTTTAGTTTTATATGATTGAGTTTTTGTTTTTTTTTATAATAATTAGATCTTTCTTTTTTACTCTTTGACATTTATTTATTCAAAGAACTGCTTATAGCGGTTATGAAATTAAAACTGTATAGATGTGTATAAAAAATATGTAAAAATAAAAATTCAATCAGCTTCTCGCTGTATTTCGTACACAGCAAGGTAGGAAACCTAGTGTTAATACACTTGGGACCGAACACACAACCAGTCGGTTTTACAGTCACACTTTGTGCACTTGCGCCACGACTGGCCTTAATATGTAATAATAATTAAAACGAATCCCAGAATAGTATATAATCCAATATTCCCTTTGTTATCTTGAAAGTACTTACTACTTACCGCCTACACATTTTCTTCGTACGTAATTATCACCGTACAGATTAAGCTCCATATTTCTTATAACGAATGGAGCTCAGAACAGCTTTGGTGACTTGCAGTCGTGGGGGATGAAGTACTGCAAACACCATCCTAATTCTCTTATTCTTGTGAAGATTTCAACCCCCAATGTTGACGGTTTTAGCATGTACGAGTATATTTATTGTTTTCCTCATAGATATATCAGAATGTATGTAGGCAAATGGCCCCATTTGTTGTTAAATATTTAAAAAAAAGGCCTTTCTGCCTCCAGAAATCGGCTGAAAGTGGGGAACGGAGTGCCTTAACACTAGTCTCCCTCTGCTTACTCTGCTGTGTGCGGGATACAACGTGAAGCTGATTTTTTTCATACGTAGAATTTTATCAACACCGTTTCTAGATAATCTTTTTACAGATGTCTTATTAGAAGAGTTGCTGTTTATTTCATTGATGGTTTCTTATATATTTTTTTTTATTTTATAATTAATTTGTAATCTTAATTTAAAGATAAAACTGTTTGATCTTTTAAATATAAGATCAAATAAATGTAAAAATGTGTGTTTATTTTTCATATTTTGAATATACAGGTTATATCGATTACTAACTTCACACATATATATTTAGACGCCAATACTCATTTCTGTTTTACCAAGCCGTGCATTCTATTCTGGGTCAAGTACTGAGTCAGGACGAATGATCGCTAGGTTTTTCTACCATGAAATATCCTGCGGGAACCTAGGCTTAAAATATAATATTTAATTTTCATATAATCATTATTATTGGATATACGTCGTTTTTAGTTCTTATCTATTAATTAAATTAGCTTCACGCTATATCCCGCACACAGCAGGGTAGGCAGAGGGAACCTAGTGTTAAGATACTTCGTTCCCCACTTTCTGCCGAATTTTGGAGGCATTGCGTGTTGAGTGGCAGAACTCAACGCCGCGCTTTGCCTCGACACCAGAGCGAAGAAATGAAAATATAAATTTAAGTAAATATTTTACCTCCTCGAGTGGGGATCGAACCCACAACCAGTCGGTTTTACAGTCACACTTTGTACCACTGCGCCACGACTGGCCTCTATTAATTTTATATATAAAAGAAATATTCAATCCATTTTCTTAATCGATACTATAAAAGATTTAATTAAAAGTGTATTGAATTCTTCTAGAGATATGTTGCCATTGCTTTTTTCCCAGTTGAAATCAAATATTAGATAATTATTAGAGCGAATTATTTTTTTCCATCTACATCTAAATTATATAAATAAACTTAACCTTAGCTCACCGTGGCTCAGTGTCACAACGTTTAACTAAAAACGCGGTGATTATGAGTTCGATTTCTACTCGGATAAATGAATTATTTTAATTTCGTTACATAACAGACAAATTGCCGATTTTCCGACGCAATTTGCAATCCTGAAAGAGAAGAACGGTGTGTATTGATACTAAGTTGATAGTACCTATATGCTGAATAAATATGCCGAAATTAGAATATAATAATATTATATTTTCTATTTCTATTAAAATAATACCATAAATAAATTACTAATTTTATTTACCAATAACAACTTAACTTATATACAGCTTCACGCTGTATCCCGCACACAGCAGGGTAGGCAGAAGGAATCTAGTATTAAGACACTCCGCTCCCCACTTAAGCTTCAATTAAAAATAAAATAAATGAAATCTCTACATTCTATATAAAAAGAGATTAATATCCTATATAACCCATGGACATAGAGACATTTTTCGCTATAAACTGAAACGTTTTGATGATGTTATAAAAAAAGAATATCCCATTTGTATGCATATTTCATCCAATGAATAACTAATATCTAAAGGCTAACGGCCGTCATCTGTGCGTAATTACGGTGCGTGAAAACGCTTAATTGTTTATCACTTTTGGAGTGCGCCGTGCGGGGTAACAAGTGTTACGTATTGGTAAAGATGTATGTATATACTTCCATTTTGATACTAAATGGAAAATATGACAGTAGGAAATTGACTTAACTAGTTTTAAAACACTACGTTCCCATCAAAGCACTTCCGTTCTCCTCCGTTTTTTGAAAAATTCTGGTGGCATTGCGTGTTGAGTGGTGGAACTCAACGCCGCGCTTTTCTATTCCTCGAGTGGGGATCGAACCCACAACATGTTGCGCTACAGTCGCACGCTTGCGCCACAGCGCTACCAATAACCATATGTTAAGATTATTTCCTAACTCCTTATTTATAAGGAAAACAATAATACAGCAATATTTTGTAATGATTTTTTCAGATTTACATTTTGTTGCAAAACAGGGCCGGCAAAGCTAACCTAGTATTCAATTAAGACACGCCGTTCTCCATTTTCTGTCCAATGTTTTCCACAGTGGCGGAACTCAACGCTGCGCTTTGCCATGTTACCAAAAGAGAAAACATTGCCTATTAGACTGCATTACATGTAAATATTTTCTTATTTTTAAAAATTAATAACTAAATAAATAAACCACAGAACGTACAATAACATTTCTTTTCAATTGTAACCAGATAACAATAACTATATAGTTATAATAGCAAAATGTTAACATGAACGGTTCAGGATTTTTTTGTTATTGTACGTACGTACGTACGCTGGCAACAAAGCGCATTCGACAAAACATCCTCTCCGTATGATATGTGGATTTTTATATGCTTTATTACCGTATACTGCTGCAGTGATGGCGGCTGAGATACTGACGTTGTTTGAATAGCATTATTAAATGTTTTTGTATAATTATTTTATGAAAAAACGTTGAATTTTACGGTAGGGTTGTTTGATAATGTAATAATTAATGTATTAAGAATTTAAGGATTTATATAAAAATATTTTATTGTAGCAATCTATTCAGTTTCGTAAGTCGCAGTATTTAAATGTAAAATGTTCATGTTTATATTTAATAAGCAATTATATTTTTTTAGAATGAACCTGTGAATCTTGTGTTAAGGCACTTAATTTCCATTCCACATCTGGAGGCATTTTGAATTAAATGACGACCAAAGCGAGGATAAAAAAATATTAAATATGTCATTTCCCGCAGTAGGAATCGAATCCAAAACCGTCGCAGTTACAGTCACACGCTTATGAGCCTGTGCCACATGTACCTCGTATCTATACTAATATAATAAAGCAGAAGAGTTTGTTTGTTTGTTTAAACGCTACGTTTTACTTATTTTCTTTGTATAAACGCTACATTCCTCAGGAGTGCTATAGGCTATATAATATTATGGTTAATTCTTAATTCGCCTTAAATAACGAAATAAGAATAGGAACGCCATCATATTACTTTAACAGCGACAGTACATTGTACTAGAAAATCATTCGGTTTCATTAGCTCTAAAATAAAGTCCGATACAGGCTGTATCTGTCATAAATAAGTCACAATAAGGCATTTTTTGACAATAAATAATTCAAAATTACAAAGTGATATATGAACGTATTTTATTTGACAATCATATTGAATCTTACGATGGAAAGTTATTCGATTATCAAGGAAATTTTATGAACATAAGCTTTGACTTTTATAGCATGTTATTTGGACGTATTATTTTCGAAAAAATGTGAAATTAAAATAAATCAACGCTCTGTTGACAGCCGCAAGCCTAGGCTCGAGTCCCTCGGGGGTGCCCTTGCCGCCGATTTCGTCCTCGTAAGCAGCCACATAGTGTTTGCACTTTCTCGAAATTATGAACTATAATTGAATATATAAATTATATAATGAATCTTATGGCAATAAAAGAATTATAGGAAGAAAGCGAACGAAGCCGCGAGTGGACCGCTAGTAACATATAAAGAGTATTTTACACATTTTCCTTGAAAGAGTTTTCTAAGCGACAAATTAATAATATTCGGTTGCAATAAACATAATAGATGAATCCAATAGATTATATATATAAATATATGACATTTCACCATTTACGTAAATTTAAATTTTCTTCACGAATATCGCCAAACCATATCGGATAAAACCGGTTTATTCTAAATCCGGATTACATCCTCATCTTGATAGAATGTATTCTACATTTATCGCAGCTGACCGGACGTTTTGGCCAACAATACAAACCTTATACGAGGATATTTTATGGAAGGATTTGGCGTTTATAATGAATTCAGGTGAATGAAAACAGAATTTTTCATGCTGACTCACTCATGTTATAGTGAATTTTGTATTATAGGACTCCCTGTGGTACAGTTATTCAACGTTATAATATGATGTACTTTAGCTGCCTTGGATGTTTGTAAAAGTATTTTATATTTAAATTAGAAAAGTATATATATTATGTACACAAATAATAAACATTTGGAAACAAAAAAAAACATTTTTTTTACATTTTTATAGTGTTATTTCACACTTAAGAAAGAGTTTTGATGTAGCTCGATGAGAACGTATGGCTTAGTTGCTCAGAACGCTTAGATGGTTTCCAAAGAACCGCGGGTTCAAATCGCGCTACGTTCATATTTTTATATATTTCGTCTTAGTGAGTATTTTTCTTTCCTATGTGTGGAATAACACTTTAAAAACAAAAAAATAGTATTATTTTTTACCAAACGATAATTCTAACTAATTTATCTTTGTATAGCGGAAATTTGTAAAAATCAACAGAGATGTTAATAACATAAGTAAGTTGTAACAAGCGTATAAAAATTTCGACGTAGCTCGATAAGTACGTATGGTCAGAGTGCTTGGACAGTTTCAAAAGAGACGGGCGTTCAAATCCCGCTAAGTTCAAATTTTTATACGTTTACTTAATAAGTAAACAAAATCAATGTAAATTAAATATATTCCACAATTGATAATATTGTAATAAATTAAACGGATTTTGAAGTGTTTAACAAAAAGCGAAGCGTTATTTTATCCCGAATTAAAGCAAGGGGAATCATAACCACCTAACACTATATATGAACTAATATAAACATAACTATCTAAAGGGTATTTAATCACTCAATATCCTCAAACAAAATATCCTGATTGCAAATTAAACAAACAATGGTGGAAATGAACGGAAACGGAAGTGCCGGACGCGGTCTATGGGTGTCATTTGACTTGCTGGGGACGTAAGTTGTAGGTATGGGCGCTTTTCACAAATACGTTGTGTATTTGTTCTGAAATTGACTTTGTGTTCTGTTTAAGCTAGCTATGATGAAAATGAAAATTTATTTAAATTTCAGTAAATTGTCGTGATCGGGGAAGGTAAGATGAGGTCCAAATGTGATAAGATTTTGACTTTTTTCGATTATAACTAGATATTAAAAGATAAATAAAAATAACTCATAAGATAAAACTGTTTGTTTCGAAATTTATTTGTTCTAGAAATATAAATAATTAGGTGAAGGATTAAAGTATGGCAAAACGACCACCTGTTCCTACATGATAATTTATATGGCATATGTGTTGTCAAATTGCTTTACAAATGAAATCGTTTAAACAACGAAATAAATTAAAAACACTCATATAACAAATCCGGAGAATTATGGAAAAACTTTCCCTATTTGCGTATTCAGACTTCCAGCTGAATATTGGATGATTTTCAAAGGAAATCCGTTTTTAAGTTATATAAGATTAGGAACTATAACGGGTTCAACATGAACTTTAATATCAGGTCGTAACAATCATCAGATGCATCCCGTTAATATTCACTTTCCCTAGAACATTGCTACCAGAATTTGGAAACAGCAATCACTCACTGCGTAATCTCTCAGGATTTTCTCGCTCCGAACTGTCATCAAAGCCACCCTAGAGATAGAGTGCTCTGCCCTTTTTGTTTTTAAAAGGCTGCATCTTACAGATAAGGTGCAAACGTCCCCCATACTTCCAGCTCTCGTTATTTAAATTTCAATGCACATTATAATTCGACGTACACTTCACTAAATCACATCTTCAACATATGGTTGGAAATGTTTTAGTTCGCGAGAGGCGCCCTTGGTCTCTATCGTTGGAAAAAAAAAATACAAAGAAAATTATAATCTTCACTGTTTGTCGAACTGCCATCAAAGCTATAATATCGTTTTGAAGTACGCCGAACTGCCGCGCCGCGCCCCAGCCGCCATCTTAACATTTTGTTTTTGACACTTCACTTTAATCACTGTGTGAAAACATAACAGTCGCGTTCTCATTTCGAAAAGAGCAATATTTTCCCGCCAAAGCGAGAGGTGCGTGAAATATGCGACGTCTTTGTGAGCGCGAAATATTATTTTTCCTTTTTGCTCTCCTTTCTTTTGTTTTCTATAAACACGCATAAATGACTATTCGATTTGGTGCAAAATTCAATTAATCGTACATCAAACGTTAATACTTTTGTATTGGGTTGCCATAATTTAAATTTGGCAATGGTCGAAAGATTTATGCCCCCATTTTCCGGTATCGGGGGCTCGAAATTAAAACGGGCAGACGTGAATATTATCATATTCGAATGATAATCGGTGATGATTGAATCACGATTCACGTATGAACGATATGAATAGGGCGGGCCGAGCTTTTGTTTGATATGATGTAATTCGACCGTGTATTGAATAGGTAATTGATGTTTTAAGGTTTCCATTCCGCCCGATGAGGGCACTGATTGGCAATTGGTATTACCAAAATCAGCTTCACGTCGTATCCCGCATGTAGACGGGTGGGCAGAGTGTTTCCGCCGAATTCTGGAGGCTCTTCGTGTTAAGTGACGGAAATCAAAGTGACCCAGAACTTTTAGCGTTTTTAATGGCACTCTTTATGCCCCTGCGTCACAACTGGCGCAACCAAGTGCACATTATTTTTACAGTCAATTATACAAACCACAATTCCGAAAAAAAGGGGAGTAAAAATAAGTTATGTACCTATACCTATATATTTTTGAATTTGTAAACAAAAAAATCTACAACAAATATCTCTATAACGCTTCCATGTAACGAGGGATATACATACATCTTAAAATTTCGCTATTAATAATTGAGCCACGTCGTTATAAGGCTCTTACAAGGGTACCTTTACAAGATAAATAACCATTAGTTAATCCAAGGGCAGGCCGGCAGTCGCTCAGCCCCACAATATTGCTATAGTCCAGGAACCGTTTTAATGAAATAAAATTTGCATATTATCAAGATTTATCGCGACGTTTTGCATCGGAAAACAATGATGTTGCCGGATAATTCGAGAGGAGGAACATAAGTTGTTTCGTGTTCTTGAACAGTTTTAATTGGTTTAATTTTTTTCTTTTGGTTTACGCTGTAATCCGCTGATAGCAGGGTAGGCAGATAGAACCTAGTGATAAACTTCTTTCCACATTTTCTGCTGAATTCTGGAAGCATTGCGTGTTGAGTCGCGGAATTCAACGCCGCGCCTTGACACCAGAACGAAGAAATGAAACATATTAATAAATATTTATATTTTTTAATAATTCATATTTGTGAGTGGGAATCGAACCGCCAACCGTCCCGTTAACAGCCACACGCTTGTGCCCCTGCGCCACGACTGGCTTCTGGCCTCTCGACTTTAATTGGAAATATTTTAAACGATTTCCTAAAACAATGAATATGTATCCATTTTGGTTTCCAAAGCGTTTTTAATTTTTTTAAGTGGAGAGTATGACACTCGTGTGCAACTGCCTTTGCGTTGGAAAGTGATTTTATACAAAATATATAAGTACAGAATAATGGGGGGTCGCTAAATTGTGTTTTTGTTTGAAAACTGTAAAAGAAAAAAATGTACTAATGCATCTCAAGTTTTTAAAAGACAAACATGTATTAACAATACAGTAAATTATTTTTGAAAGCTAAGCGACTTCGTTTTGATTGCAAGAAAATAAAACAACCGCATGTGTAAAACTAAGCGACATTTATTTTTATAATGTGGGGTAGTTTTTTTTTAGCTTCACACTGTACCCCACACATAGCAGCGTGGGCATTGGGAACCTATGGTGAAGACACTTCCAATTTCCACTGAATTCTGGAGACATTGTCTGTTGCGTGGCGGAACTCAACAACGCGCAATGCCTCGACACCAGAGCGAATAAATGAAAATATTGAACATTTCATTTCCTAAAGTAGGAATCGAACTCACACACACAAAAGGCAACATTTAAGCCAAAACACACAAAAAAAAAGAGAATTTTAAATACAATTGGCTATCCAATTTTTTCTTTTTCATCATTTTGTCGTGACTTGCGCTAATGAACCAATTTAAGAAGCAACAAACGAAGCGGCTACTACCGCTGACTTTAAATCTTAAGACGGTACACAAACAGACAAATAAGGGACTGAGCCCTTCATCAGATATTATTCGATTTGCATCTTCAACTTGAATTTTGAGCCACCTTAATCGTCAGGCTTTGAAACGGAGAATAATAAAGGATTTGGTGTATCATTTGCATCGTGGTATTATATTCTTTTTATCTTAAATATTGTTGTTGTATTTTACGACGAGATTGATGAGCATTGTCAACATTTTATTCATTAATTAAAATCAGCTTTACGCTGTATTCCGCGCACAGCGGGATATGCAGAGGGAACTTTGTGTTAAGAAACTCCGTTCCCCACTTTCTGCCGAATTCTGAAGGCATTGTTGAGTGACAGAACTTAACGCCGCGCTTAGCTCCGACACCAGAGCGAAGAAATGGAAATATAAATTTAAGTAAATATTTGATCTCCTCGAATGGGGATCGAACCCACAACCGCTCGGTTTTACAGTCACATTTCGTGTTTATTTTTAGGCCTGTCTGTATGTTTTTCTGATTGTCTAGGCATTAGTAGATTACTCTTAAAAAGCTGAAGCATTTTTAATGGAACACTGAAATAACGGTGTTCATGTTAAATATTTACACATTTTTTCTTACACTTCAACTTTTATAAAATAAAAATTGAAGTATTTCTCAATAGATTTAAATTTCGATTTATTAAAAATAAATGAAAACAGTATTTTTTAAATAACTTTATACAACAAACGAAAACATGACGTTTTATATGCTATCACATTTAACACATAAGATAACCAACAACAAATCTCGTGCCATTTGCAATTAAAAAATTGCATCAATTTCGTGAAAATGTAAGTGATCCACTCATCTCCATGCTAATTCCTCCGAGGGATACATCTCGTTAACCTAAGTGGTCTAAAACAGGGAACAAAACCTAATCACATTAAGTGAATCTACTTGCCTTGATTTAGTAAAAAGTGGATTTTTGTTTATGACCGTACGTTAGTTCTAGCTCCACTACACTTAAACTGAGCGAATATATTAATGTATTAAGTAAATGGAAAACAAAATAGTTTAGTTACTTTTTAATTTTTTTTAGCTTCACGCTGAATCACGCATATAGCAAGGCAGGCGGAGGGAACCCATGAACCTAATGTTAAGATACTCCATTCCACATTACAATACCTTCATTTCCCAGTCTATCCAGTAGAGGAACTCAACGCCACGCTTTGCCATATTACCAGAGCAAAATAGTTTTTCTTTTCTCGTTTTATATTATTATATATATATATATTTTATATATTACAATTTTTTAAGAGTACAATGTGTATGGAAAATACAATTCTCTCTATCTAAAAACTATTAGAAATAAAAAATATTTTATCTCACAAATAAAACAACTACAAAACCAGATTTGAGCATTAAAAGAGAGTGTTAAATCGTACGTAAAATCGCAAATTATTATCCGCGGCCGTCCAACGCAGTGCCAGAACTAGATTTACGATTTCAGCACACAAGGGACGCTATGAATAGGAATGGGTTAGGCTCTAGGCTGTTAACACAAACCCGTTTATATATAAAATTAAAATTATTCTTGGATAGATTTTAAAAAATAGTAACCATTTTAAACATCATAACAAAATAAAAGAGTGTAGCGCAGCGGCATAGAGTGGAATCTGGAAATGTGGCGATTGTTCGATTCTCACTTAAGGGAAGGCAATAATTTAATTTCCTCCTTCTTTCTGGTGGGATATTAAAAAGCGCAAGCTCCAGCAATGTCTTTAAGACATGAGACGGAAGGTGGGAAATGGATTGTATTAACACTAGGTTCCTTTGTCTACCCTGCTATGAAGAAAACAGCATGAAAACAGCAGTTATATGTCTAAAAACAAAAGATATTCAATTTAGTTACATTCCTACTTACTTTAATTATTAATGATTTACATGAACCATTAGCGTCATATATTTGAAACAAAAATCTTCGCTAGCAAATGTTATACAATTTCTCACCCCTAAAATTATGCAATAAGATAAATATAGATACAAAAACGGTTTCAAAATCTTAAACACTAAGAAGTTAAACTGATATTCATACAGACGCTTAATTCGACGATTACACTATTGTTCTATACTTCTATAGGGGCCCCTCTAAATCACGAGCATAACTCATACAGCCCCTTTAAGCAAGATCCTCCTTTCATTGAGAATTTAATTTCATTTTCACCCCTCTCTACTCAGTCTTTAAGAAAAGAATGACCGAATGGCTCAACATTAAGAGATATATAAAAGCCAAAAAGTAAACTAAGAAAAAACGTATAGAACTTTATTAGATTTTATTTGGACTTAAATAGGTATGTCTTTGGAATTAGAAACTGCATTAAATAGCTGTTTTTGTTAGTTTTTCAAAATATTTTCATGTATTTTTTTGAGTTTTATATCTGGAAAGGTAAAAACGGAACCCTTATAGGATCGCTTTGTTGCCGGTCTGTCTGTTAAGACAATTTGTCTCTAGATCGCGTAATTTATGACTCATTCCACGAACTTAGAATACAAACAAAGGAAAAAAATCGGAAAACTGAAAACTTATACATATTTCATAAATAAAAATAATAATTACAAACTTATGAAATGAAATGAAATGATCATTCAAATTGAATATGCACACTGAACAAACGTTTATCAACATTTATAAGCGTTTCTTGGACCTTGAACCGTTCACGTGAAAGTTATGTATTTTATCCACTCTTGACTCCGCCCCGGTTTGTCTATGTGGCTAGACCAATGTGCGTTAGGTGTGTGACTCAACAAGCAATTTTTCTAAAGTGCTTGAATAGTAGAAGTTATCCTGAACTACTCGATAATAAAATAAGAAATGTGGAAAGGTGTACTATCAGTGTAAATTAATATTGACTTATTTCTTTCCTTCGTAAGATCAAATAATTTATATTTCCAATATACTGCTCTACTCTAATGTTTTCGTTACTTATTGCTTTTATTTGGCAAGAACAAATAGATTTTTTTCTCTAGCGTTCATTCTAAATGAAACATAAATTAATACTTTTTAGATATAATTTTTTTAGCTCCACGCTGTATACGCAAATACAGCAGGGTAGACAGAAGGAACCAAATTTTAAGACATTTAATTCCCCAATATCAAAGAACAGTAAAATTATTAATGATCGTTAAATCTAATTTTAATCTATACAAACAAAAATTATGTACATTTTTCTTTCTATAATTGATACGATTGTTCAAATCTCACTTAAACAACTACTAACAATGGGACTATACCGGCATTCCTTAGAACAAAGCAGCAGTAAGAATATTTTATTCACGTGCTTTAAATCCATTAGACAGGTATTACCAGTATCGTATCTAACTTATCTTAACTCAATCCGGGGATAACCAAGTAGTAACTAAGTTAAGAAGACTTGCAATTCCCTTCATTGTAGCTGATAATCCTGTCTTGAATACAGAAGACGTGAAGTAGACGGTGATATGTTCATTAATTTTTTATTAATACTATGCTTGGTGGTAAGAAAAGTTTATGATTTTATTATGGAATGTTGGAAAGACGCTATTGTAGAGCAGTTAAGATGTGTCTAATATTATAGTCATAGCTTCAAATCCCTCGTCAATTCTTTCATCCATGGCAAGTATAACAATACATGATAAACAAATAAATCTTGGCTGTTATTTCATAATATGTAGAAATTTCATTTTTTTCTTTTATTATATATTTAAAAGCATATATTCAATAATTAAATCGATAGATTAAATCAATAGATGAGAGATTAGATTGTATAATTAAATGCAATCTAATCTAACCCATAGATCGAATTATTTAATGCTAATAAGTAAATAATAATTTATTATAAATACACACGATGGTGTGTAAGCGAGTCAAGAATTTTCAATGATATTAGGACCTCGTAGTGCTGACCTTAAATGTTAGATAATACATTATTTTGACCTATTCTTCGAAAAAGAATTAGAAGTTGAGTTAGACAGTTGAACACATAAACTAAAAGACAATCAAAACAACCAAGACTTCACCAAGATCATTTTCTCGAAGACCTAATCACTTATCAACAAATTCTCCACATCTAGAATTTCAAATTAAATTTAAATAAACACAAAAACTACATGCAGTCGTCGTTGCCACAAAAGATCCAATCTCATCTTAGCGAGACTAATCCAATCGAAGGCACAATAAGATCAAATTGCTTAGAGCTAACATCGCACGTTATTGCCACTAAATCTTTCACTCCGGAATACACAGCCTCCGTATACACCCCGTGGCTATTGCTTTAGGCGTTTTGGATACATTTAGCGATTGATGCAGGAGTCGCGGGTCAGTGTGCTAGCTAAATATTTAGTTTACCTCGGCCTTCTGCAGTTTTATTGCGCTGTTAACAAATAGTTCTAAATCTTTGTTTGTGATTGAAATACGGAGTAAGTTGTATTGTTTTGATTGTTTTTGATTTGGTTATTCTGTTACAGATGCTTTGAGAAAATCGATACAAATCGTCACACGAAATACAGTATGGATAAACATCGTGAAATGACAAAAAAATCTACATCTAAACTGTTCAGGTATATTGATTAATTTCTTTAGGTATGGATTTGAAATATTTTACCCTATATGCTGCTCCCATAAAAGCAGCGCAGACGCTTCTATCCTGTATAATCAAATATTTAATTAAAAGTTACGTTTTTTGATTAATTAAATTTTGAATAATTTTAGTTATGATTTTATGATTACTTAAACATTGAAACAGCGAAGAGAAGCGACATCACGAGTGAAAGAAATGACTTTCTATATTCCAAACGGGAAATAACGAAACAGTTCTAAACGTGTATTTAATGTGCTTTAGTTACAATACAACATTTGCAAAAACTATAACGACATAGTGTGATCGTGTTATCTCCTATAATTTTTCTATATTCGATGTTGATGATTGAAAAATACACAATCAAAGAACATTTAAAATACAACTTACTATAATTTCTGAATGTTCCAAAATGATTTTAACTTTTATACTAAAATAAAATAGAGTTTTCAATGTGTCATGTTCAACGTTCAATTGTTACTTCATTTTCATTTACGAGGAGGACTTTGGAGAAATTCAAATAAAGTTGAACGTCAAAATCTATCACTGTAGGCTATTCCGACCCAGGTGGCGGATGACATTTGATGGGCTGGGCCCAAATAAATTCGTACCACACTCATTCGCATCACGTACCGCCGAATTTGTCATATTGGATTTTGGAGGCGTCGTACGTCCCTCCCCTGTCACGCGAAAATGAAAGCGTGTATTATTTTTTTCTCAGCCGGTTAAAAATCAACGCTAACGTCACAGTCATAACCTCCATTTCTATATAGACAAGTCTAAATATCGCGATTTTCTTTAAAATATTTTGATAATGGAAACGGCAAACTTGTTTTCTTTATACGAGCCAAGTTTTATAGAATATGATTACAAATTCATTTTTTTTGATCCAACGTAAAATTGCCTTTATTACTTTTAGATTAAGTTAAAGGTAATAATTGAATTTTTGAATTTTGAAAAATTAATTGTTTTCTTTTGTTGATATTTGGGTATATTTGGCTGAATAGACCTTTGGAAAGTTTAGAGACTTTAAAGAAGCTAGAGCTAGAGCTATTTATTTACTTGCAATGAATAGTATATTCTACCATCTACAATAAATATAATAAGGTGAGCCACACATCAGCTGAATATTTTTGTTTAACTAGCGGAATAATTCAGCCGATGTGTGGCATCAAAATTTGTATCGACATGTTTGTTTTGAATTCGTTTGTATTATTGTAAGTGTAACAAAACCGATTTAAAGAGTTTTTACAATAACATATTCCGCACATAGACGAGTGGAGTGGAGCAGAGGGAACCTGGAATGCCTAGAGTTAAGACGCTCTGTATTCACTAACACTTTCGTCCCCCGTTTTCGACTGAATTCTGAAAGCATTTCGTATTAAGTAGCTGAACTCAACACAGCGCGTTGCCTCCTCGATACCAGTGCGAGGAAGCCAGTCGTAGCGCATGGGCATAAAGTGTGACTGTAAAATCGACTGGTTGTAGGTTCAATCCCCACTCGAGGAAATTAAATATTCATTAACATTTATATTTCTTTTCGTCGCTCTGGTGTCCTCAATTGACCTCAATATTACAGAAATTCTCTTCTTATAAAACATAATTCTTATAAATCACTTCCGCATATTTTATTCCAATAAAAAGATGAAATAAACTATTTCGTCCTTGAACGAATCGGAATTTCCACCGTGACCGTATTTCTTATTGTCATGCCCTCGATACTTTGACGAGATCAAATCAAATTATTATAACATATACTTATAGTTATTATGAACTAAACACATTTATAATTAGATTAAGGGAACACGATTTTCTTAATGACCCTTTTTCTTTGAGTATGTGACATAAAAAAACCGAAAAACCGAATTCAAACGGTAAGTTGTGAGAATTTAAAACTTACGTGATTTTCTCGTATATTGTAGTCGGCATTGTTTGGACTGGAAACACCAGCTTTCAAATAAAAAAAGAATAATCAAAATCGGTCTAACAAACATGAAATTAATAGTTTAATTGAGAACATCCTCCTTTTATAGAAGTCGGTTAACAAAATCAATAACAAATGACAATCCTTGTTAAAATGCTTAAATGAATTTGTACATTTTCTTTCCCTTGTAAATAATAAAAAAAAACTACCATACATTAAATTCCATACTAACGTCTCAATACTAAATAACGTGGTAACATTTGTTCAAACGAATTCTGAATTTATGTATTCTCATCAAACAGCTGTAAGAAATTCTAAACTCAATCAAGAAAAATCAAAATGCGGAAAATGCGAGGGTCTCTAACGGAGGGTTAAATTCGTGTTATCGATTCATTTTTATGACTTCGCTGACGTTTCCACTTTTTAACCGATATACGGATCTCATGTGCTCCGGTAAGCTCTCCAAATAACGCATTAGTATAAATAAATGATTTCAAAATATATACAAACCCTTCAATATTTTTTGAAGAAGACATTCTATTGGTTCACAGAATATTATTTTCCAATAATGAAATTTGTTCAATAATTCTGGCGTACGCAGCTTAATATATTTATTTTCCTCCATATATATTCCTCCGTAAGTGGAGAAAATAAAATATTACGAAAATATCCATATCACCACTCTAGAGGCAAAGGGTAAAGAAAACATATCCAGACCCACAGCGCTGGTAAAGACTAGTGTTTAAATAACTCTCATTTGAATATTTTCAAAGCTTACTCTTTTGTATATACATATTTTAATTAAAAAACGCTAGCTTTTATATAAAACCAAAGCATAAACCACTCCCGTATGACAATAGTAGATGACATAGACACGAAGCCGCAGTCAGGCCGCAACAAACAGTCTTTAAAGGGCTATATCGCTCGACTAGTTGGTGGACTAATCGTGCAACTAGTGCAGCGTCAGTGCAACTGCACCGATAGGATAAACAACTTAGATATGTCCCCAATATTCATTCATTATTAGGGTATTTTTTCGCATGCTCGCCCCTGATTCCTGCCGTGGAAGATAAGGGGGAGATGTGGAAGATAACAAGCACATTATCGAATTCCGATGTCGTATTAAAGCAGAAAAACTGACTTTAATTAAGATTTATACCCGGAAGCCCTTGGGAGTGGGTGTTAAATCTAAATGGTGCATAATCACAACTTTAAATAAAACATAACAACGATATTGGAACAATATTATTATTTTAGGTTCACGCTGTATGCTGTATATAACAGGGTAGGAAGAAGGACATAGTGTTAAGACACTCAATTCCTCACTTTCCGTCGAATTTTTGAGATATTGCGTTTTGAGTTGCGGAATTGAACGCTGCCGTAATAATTAATCTTTTAATATACCTTTTTTTATATCTCATAATCAAAATATATTATCCTGCATCGATCAGATATTGTATATAGTCCTAATCGAGGGAAGGTAACGGCCCATCTGAAAATTATGGTCCCATTAAATAAACATATTGCGTTCCGCGGATTCCTCATAAAAGACAACATATTGAACGGAATATTCTTCCTCAGTTTCAACCATTACCAGGGTATTGGGGATAGGCCGATATTTATTTCGGCATCTTTATTGAAATTCTACAAGCGACAAAGTTTCCTATCTCCGGGAGGAGGAATGTCGAAACTGGCAAATTAATGGAATTCCATGATACAGTTTCATGTTCACATCATGAATAACATAATAGGCTGACTTAATAATTACTTAAAAGTTAATAAGTGTTTTATATAATTTTACTACTACGTTTACTTATTTGCATAAAGAAACTGTGGCGTTGAACTCCGCCACTCAATTCAATCAATGCAATGCCTGCAGAATTCGGCGGAAAATGGGGAGCGGAGTAATACTAGGTTCCCTCTTCGTACCCCGCTACATGCGGGATACAACATGAACCTGAAAAAAATAATCGTAACACAAAACAAAGTAAAAACAAAGACCGATAGAAAAAAAAATTAATAACGATAAACATTGTCTAACTAAACGATCGATAAAACATTAATAATAAATGACCTGTGACCCTTAAATTAGTGAAGAATACAAAGGCTCGGATCACAAAGCCGCAGTATGTAAACTGTACAGTACAAATCCCCAGGCGTAGGGTAAGTCACCATCACATCCCTCAACCCTTGACGGGCCATATTGAAATTCTAAAGCAAGTGTGTGTCACAACACTTACAACTTGACATCGATCACTTCGCGTTGTATTTTGGTTCAACTTTGTAGTAAGCTCGATATAAACGTCGAACTATTTATTTATTTTGAAGTCCTATAAACAATTTGGTGCTAGCCGTCGCGACGTAAAAATTGGGATAATAAAATACTCCTTACTCTTTACTTTAAATATTTAAAAAAAAAATCTGTTTGAGTTTTTTAATAACACTTTTAAGTATCCCATATTCAGAATGTACTGTCCTGTTTGATCAGATATTGTATGTTGTCCTAATCGAGGGAAGGAACGGCCTATTGGAAAATTATGATAGACAACCAATATTATACATGTGAAAGAATGTGAGTATGGATGTTTGTTCCACTTTTGCGCAAAAACTACTGAACGGATTTAGGTGGAACTTTCCAGTTATATAGCTTATACATCAGAATAACACATAGGCTACAATAATTATATTAGTGTAAGCGAGCGAAGCCGCGTGTTGGCCGCTAGTTATAATCACAATAAAACAAGAAAACTTCAGTAAAATATCGTGTTTAAAGTATTTTCTTCTGCTTAAGACTCAAAACACTTGAGAAAAGTGAAGTATAAGATATATTTCTTAAGACGTTTCCTGAATTTCACGTTGTTATGCTCGCTGTGAGATGAAAATTAAAGTTTGAACGAAATTATAGCGACAAAAACCGTTTAGCGACTTCAGCTTCATAATTTAGCCAAGTTTATAAATACTAAGACTTATTATAGCTAAGCTAAAACCTCAGAGGGCTCAATGTCGAGAGGCGAGACTGGGCAGAGGGTGAAAAGAGGTAAGCCTTCCTCCCTCGTTCGTTTAAGAAGTTTCCAAGGTATCTTAATGACCTTTTAGTATTCAACACCGTTTTGTATCGTAAATATTTTTTAAATATATGTATTTTTTTTTGAGATTTTTAATCAAATACAGCAACAGAACACAACAACCTTCCATTTTATTTTAAGCACTTGTATACACGATAGGCAGAGGGAACCTGGGAACCTAGTATTAACAAACTCTGTTCCTATTAAGACACTTCCATTGCCCATATACACCGAATTCGGAAGGCATTGCGTGTTGAGTGACGTAATAACTTTTGTATTTTATCATTTTATCAGTCAATAAATAAAACAATAATAAAATATTTTTCTAATTTTTTTCTTGTCTGAATAATTCTTTATGTCCCTATGAAAAACGGTAGAAGTAGCTTAGGGGGCTTTGATTGGTCCACAAGTGTCACATGTCAGATAGAATGAAGGCGTGTTCTAATTTCAAATTGAAAACCATTCCTTACGTCCCCTTTTTTATATTTGCACTAAATCTGGTGGAATTCTTAACATTTTTTTTTATTTTATGAGGGAAAGGAAAATATTTTGAAAAGTTTTGTCATGCCACGACGACTAAATTTTTATGTTTTAAATATATATAAACAAAATAGATTGAGTGTTTTTCTTTACACCTTCATAAAATTATATGATTATTTACGCAGTTGAAGTTCGCAGTTAATGGTTGTGGATTCACTTGCACTTCCTACTCAGGAAATATTAATATTATTTGTGTTGAACAATTTTATTATAAAAGCTAAGCTAACACTCAAAAATCCCATTTTTTTATATCCTATTAAATAAAAACTGGAAAATGGATTATTTATACATTTCACAAAATAATAAATGTACATTCTTATACCACTTCCTTAACTGAAATAAATGTCCCACAACATTAAATAAGAGTTAAATAACAATTGGATTTAAGAATAGCAATTTTCGAGTTATCAAGTAATTAAAAAGTTCAAGGCATACCAAATCTGATTTCCCCCTCTATCATCTTTCATTACGTTTATCGTTAAAGAAATTCAAAAGTAAATTCTATGAATGCTGTTAATTGAACTTTTGTTATTTCGCCAATAAATAGGTCAATGGATTTACCGAGTCAATGAGCTAGATTTTCATTTGGTTTATCACCTTGTGGACAATGCTATATAATAAAAATATTTTTTATCTAATTAGGTCTTTAAAAGCATTTTTGAATCGTCAAATTTCATAGAAATGTCTGTAGTGTCAGTCCTACTTACGCTACTGACATTCCTACCGATTTTTTCCCGTCCCCATAGAAATTTAAGAAATCCGGGTAAAAAATACCGGGAAACATCGAGAAGTTTTATTTATACCTGTAAGTGTACTAGTATATGCTTTTATGCTTACAGATAGACGTTCAGGTGTATGTGTAAGTGGTATTTTTCTGACCGTAATGGATCGCTGTATCTACCAAACTTTCAACATTCTAGTTATGTCACGCTCTTCTGCCCATTTATATTGATCTTGAGATGCCGTTCTCATCTCAAGGTCGATCTATAATTTGATACCATAATATTTTTTTATATATTTTTTTAATCTATCGCCACCCACTGTAGTACAGTACATAGTATTTCCAGTAAATTCTCCCGAAGTAATTACCAAATTTGAACGATTATTTGGACCGAACATACATACACATACATATATATAAGCTGAAAGGGCTCGCCGGTACGCAATACATAGTTAGCGAGTTTGGGACGTCACAACTTCGCCATCCGCAGGGTAGCTAACGAACCGAATAGTTTTCGTCATTTTGTCAACAGTGATACTTGTTCATACATGTTTAAATTACTAATTACATTCTATTTAAAGAGATGATGAGAGAGATGGAGTTTGATTAGTTTTTTTTTGTTACAAATCCAGGAGTTCCTACTAGATATGGGAGTTTTCTAATTGCGATAAGAAAAGTGCTTCATTATATGAACATTGAAAGAGACTGAACAATATAACCTATAGTTTATCACTTTTCATCCGTTAGAAGTATGAAAATAAAATTAATTGTTAACTATTATTATATAATTGTCACATAAATATTCTCTATCAACGTTTTCACATAAACATCTATATGAGTAATTTATAAAAAAAAAGCCAAAACTTTGAGATCTATGCTATTTTAAGCAAGCGTTGACTCTACCAAGAGTTGCACAAAATGCTTATGACGTAACGAATAGTATTTTGAAAGTTTATACTAACGCAATTATGTACAAAATAATACGTACATATTTCCATAGAATATTTTTTTTTAAATTCACGCAGTATTCCACGAGCCTACCCTTTAAAAACTGGGAATCTAGTGTTAAAACACTTCCGCTTTCCGCCGAATTCAAAAGGCATTGTGTGTTTAGTGCCTCAACGCCGCGCTTTGACTCGTCACCAGAACGAAAAAAAAATAAATAAGAAATATATTTCATTTCAACAAGTGAAATTCGAATCCGCAACCGTCGCGTTTACCGTCGCACCCTTGTTCAATTAACACCAAATCTATAATCAAACCAGCAATAAGCAACCCTACAAGCAGATATCCCACAAAGTTGATCAGTCATGTCTGAAACCTAAAACTTAAGTCTGATGCTTAACTCCATTAGACTGGACCGTTGTCTGGCGCGCGTTGTAAATAGAAGCGCTACTCACGTATGTACATTTTACTCGCTACTTCCGTTTTTGGTTTAAATCTCGAAGGGAAAAACTTTGTCAGAAATAAATAAAGTAGTGTAGTTGTTTATATTGTATATCACTTTTCTATATATATTTTTTCGTTTCACACTGCATCCTGCATATAGCAGTTTAAGAACCTACTGATTAGTCACTACGTTCTTATTAAAACACTAAATTTCCCACATTCCGTCAAACTCTCGGGGCATTGTGTTGAGTGGAGGAACTTAACCCTGCCTCGTTACCAAAGTGAGGAAGAAAGCATTAAATATCTCATTTCTCCGTAATTTTCACATTTACAGTTGCACGCTTGTGTGTCTGTGTGTGTGTGTGTGTGTTTCTTGTTCATATATTAATAATATTATTTGAACTTTCTAAATTAAAACATCTAAACGACGTATAGCCTAAGTTTCAGCTAAGTTGTTTTACCTTTGTCTAATTTCTTTGTGATTTGAGCAAAATTTGTCATTTGAAATATTGCTCGTCTCACTTACCAGGCGCTTGCTTTCGTAAACTAAGTAAATAGTATCCAGTATTGTACCTGAAAACAAATGAAAAGAATAGATTATTAATTATGAAACAATCATGCATGTACAAATAATGTAGATATTTTTTTCAGTTTCACGCTGTATCCCGCTAACAGCAGACAGAGGGAACCTAATGTTAACACACTCCGCTCACTCCCTACTTTCCGCCAAATTCTGAAAACATTGCATGTTGAATGGTGGAACTCTACACCGCGCTTTCCCTCAAATATTTAATATTTCGTTTTAAAATAAAGTTCCCGTCTTTTTCGTTTTCAACGAGCTACGAACATTTTGCTATTCAAGTCTCAGGTTTCAGGGTCAGAGGATATAAATTTACCTTAAAATCATGTGACTAAGCAAGAATGGAAAAGGACAACAATAGAAATTAGAGTTCCCATTCATGAAAACCCTTAAAACGCGATCCTGGATCGTTCCCCCGGGAAATTATGGACTTAGCACCTGACAAGGCTCAAATTTTAATGTTACCGACGCCCTTCTCTTTGCACTTTGGAATAAATTAACATATACTGGCAATACGGGCTTAAATTTTGTAAGAATTATAAATTTATTTGGACACGATTTTTTTTAAATATCAGACAATATTTACTTGTTACAAATTTAATTATTAAAATAAAATATATATATTTTTTTTATTTTAATAATATAATAAAAAAACTTATGCAATTTAGCTTTTTTATCTAGCTTCCCAACAGATAATATGCCGTATTGCGGAAATATGTAAGAAATGCAGTAAAACGCCTATTTGTTTGTATATAGCAATAACAACGTAGGGACAATAAAAAGCTATGGTAAAGCTATGGTATTCAAAAGTTTCACCTTATGTAAAACTTTAATGAGGGTCTCTATTTATAAATATAAAATATTTTACATAAATAAATAATTCGTGTTTTTCTATGTAGAGACAATGGGAATTAATTAACAACAGAAAATAAATATTCAGTACTAACAGATAATACTTTTTTTTTAAATAAGCCTTAAACCATTCCATCCATACAACTCAATACGATACTACGCTATTTATTATAATATCACTATTTAATTATATGAGGCCGGTTGTGGCGCAGTGGCACGAAATGGGTAAAACCGACTGGCTGTGGGTTCGATCCCCACTCGAGGAGATAAAATATTTACTTAAATTTATATCCCCATTTCTTCAGCGTTGAGTTCTGCCACTCAACACGCAATGCCTCCAGAATTCGGCAGAAAGTGGGGAGTGGAATGTCTTAGCACTAGGTTGCCTCTGCCTACCCTGCTGTGTGCGGGATACAGCGTGAAGCTGATTTTTACTACTTAATTAAAGTCTTCGTATGAAAATTTCTGCATATATTAGAAACAGAGATATCTTAAGATCTATCTTGCCTGGACAGAAATGTTTAGTATTACAAATTACCACCGGTCCCGGGGGCCAGCACGTCTTGCCCTGGATCCAACTTGACGCTACTATCTACATATTTACAAACTCCAAGGAACTTTAGTTTCATGTCGTTTGGACAACTTGTACACTATTCCTTTATGGTTCTTGTCACGTACTTAGTGGCGAGCGACCGCTGTCGCAAATTATGTTCGCTCATTGGAACCGATAAAACTTGCTCTGGTCACAAGATCATATCCATTTTGACGTAAGTGTCCAACTATGGCACTTGAGAGATTTTATGAATATTACATATAGAGGCGAGTCGTGGAGCAGGTGCGACTGGAAACGCGACAGGTTCCTAGTTCGATTCCCAGTTAAGAAATTAAATATTTCATATTTTCATTTCCACGCTCTGGTAACGATAGAGCGTGAGCTAAAATAACGTAGTAGTATAGATGCTGCAGTGATAACGAATTCGATAATATCTTTGCTAATTGAATATCAAAAACCGGACTTATTTATAAGATTTAGATTTTTATCTTTTCACTTTACACCATACACGCTAAATTGCTAAATTAATTTAAAATCGCAAATGTGACATTCTTTATTAATTTCTTGTGTTTATTTTGAATGAAAAATAAAATATAGATTGATTTTTTTACTAAAAAAAAATCAGTTTCACGCTGAATTCCGCACACAGCAAGGTAGGCAGAGGGAACCTAGTGTTAAGACACCCCGTTCCCCACTTTCTGCCGAATTCTGGAGGCATTGCGTGTTGAGTGGCGGAACTCGACGCCGCGCTTAACCTTGACACCAGAGCGAAGAAATGGAAATATAAATTAAAATTTTTACTAATGTTCGTAATATATGGTGTTTAAGAGATCGCTCTTATGACCTACATGTCATGTGTCACAAAACTACAATTTGATTTCTTACCTGACACTAATATAAAATTTAAATTTCAAAGTGATCACCTACTTTACTAAATACCGGTTAATATATGATTTACAAATGGCCATTATTAAAATTTTCTTGTAGAATTAATTTTTAAAAATCGTCTCTCACATTTAATATTATATATTGATTCAGAATCAAGGAATGCTATTTTATAAGCACTTTCAGATTTTTATACTAGCATGATTCATATAAAAACCTATAGTTTAACATAAAAAACTCATTATAACGGGTATATATTAATAAAAATATACACAAGAAGTGAACAGTCAATATATTTATAAGGTAGGCTCCACTTAGATATAAAAACTTAGTGCTGTCGTACGAGGTAAAGATATCATTGAGTGTTTAGTTATAAAGAATGCAATCCGTCATGGATCGTTGAAAATATTTAAGCAAATATATTATGTAAACTAAAAAAATCCTCATTTTAGTATAAATAATAGATTTTTTTGAGGCCAGTCGTAGCGCATTGGCACGAAGTGTGACTGTAAAACCGACTGGTTGTGGGTTCGATCCCCACTCGAGGAGATGAAATATTTACTTAAATTTATATTTTCATTTCTTCGCTCTGGTGTCGAGGCAAAAGTGCGGCGTTGAGTTCTGCCACTCAACACGCAATGCCTCCAAAAATTCGGCAGAAAGTGGGGAACGGAGTGTCTTAACACTAGGTTCCCTCTGCCTACCCTGCTGTGTGCGGGATATAGCGTGAAGCTAATTTAATTTAATTTTTAATTTTAATAATAGATTTTTTTTCACACATCTCTCGCGAAGTGTGAATACCTAGTGGAAAAACATTTTGTAAACATATGGTTATTATTGACTGTAAACGCGACAGTCGTGAGTTCGACCTCACGCAATGCGTCGAGTATTTAGCTAAAAGTGAGGAACGGAAGTTTCTTAAGACTAGGTTCCCAGGTTCCGTTACCTACCTGGCAATATGCGGTATACAGCAAGAAACTAAAAAAAAATATTTGTTTAAGAAGTACGAGGGACCAGAAGCAAATTATAAATTGGAATCGAACAAACAACTAACACATGTACCATAAATATTTTTCATTCACTGTGATGGTATTGAGGAACGCTCAATATTTTTCTGTGTAATTAAAATACATCCAGCTTCACGCTGTAATATAACCGGTAAGGCAGACGGAACCTAGTGCTAAAACACTCCGTTCCCGACTTTCCGCCGAATTCGAAACATTGCTCGTTGAGTAGCGGAGCTCAACGCCGTACTTTTGCCTTGAAAATGATGTGGCAAGTTTAATATAGTCATAGCTTTTAGACCTCTGTCTGATCGTTACAATCAAAAGAAGAGTTTTAATTTAAAAAAATGTACCACCAACTGATTGTTTGCAAAAAAAATAGGATAAGAGTAACTTTTCCAAATATTGTATAAGAAATATTTTTATTATCAGATTTTAAACCCAACAAGTATTTTAATTATTAATTTTATATGATGATGCATAACAAACGCAAAAGTGAAAAGTAAATAATATCTCAGCGCAAATGCAAGCGATGTCAACAATCGATTTTTTGTACTTCACAGTATTACGCCCTCACCCTCTACAATTCAATCTAAAAACGGTACAAACACTACTAAGATGTTTTAAGAAAAAAGTGTGGTGTAATAAAATATATTTAAATACATATAGTATGGAGGCCAGTCGTGGCGCAGCGGCACAAAGTGTAACTGTAAAACTGATTGGGTGTGTGTTCGATCACCACTCGTGTAGATGAAATATTTCCTTAAATTTATTTTATTATTTCTTCGCTCTATTGTCGAAGCAAAGCGCGGCGTTAAGTTCTGCCATTCACAAACG
The DNA here is from genome assembly GCA_030704555.1 of Heliconius charithonia. NCBI lineage: Eukaryota > Metazoa > Arthropoda > Insecta > Lepidoptera > Nymphalidae > Heliconius > Heliconius charithonia. The sequence continues at coordinate 6,019,160 of CM060812.1, forward strand.
CAATCACGCCTCTAGTATTCGCCAGAAAGTAGGGAACGAAGTGTCTCAACGCTAAGTTCCCTCTGCCTACCCTGCTGTGTGCGGGATACAACGTGTCTCTGCGCCACGACTGGCTACCAACATTTAATAAATAAAATTACCCACGCTACATTTTACCATGTGAAGAGAATTTTCATAACTATTTTCCATTTCTCTCACAAAAGAGCCAAGTTAATAAAAAAATACGCCAGCACATACATACGTAGATACATCACGCAGAAACAGAAATGAATAGAGCCGTATAAAAAGTTAACCTATAAAGCACTGTGGCTTACTTTATATTTTGTAGTCATAGATAGTAATAATAAACTGCAGAACACCCGGTGTTTATGAATAAAATATCGCGAGTAGACTGCGGGTTAGAAGGTTGCCAAGTTAGAGGATGCATCTAGTAGTAAAATAATAAATTATTTATTTATAAATTATTATTCTTATTATAGAAAATAATTATTTTATTATTATTAGAGGGCAGTCTTGACGCAAGGGCACAAAGTGTAACTGGATACGCGATAGGTTATAGGTTCGATTCAAACTGGAGGAAATGAAATATTTAATATTTTCATTATCATCGCTCTGTTGTCAAAGCAAAGCGCAGTGTTGAATTCCGCAATGCCTCGAAAATTCGGGTTAGGTTTCCTCTACCTATTCTTTATATGCATTTCACGATGCTCGAATAAAAGTATAAAAAATATTATTTTATTATATGAAAATAAATAGGTATATATATTTTTATGAAATCGAGTAGCCTCTTTTATAATTACCACGTATTTTCAATTAACGAGCTTTTCAATTAACTTAATTATATAAATTCACTTTGCCTGTACGTACAGGTAGTACTTGGTAATTTAGTAAAAAAAATATTTAAAAATATACATTTTATTTGTTTAAATAAACTAGTATCAACTCTATGCCTCCAGAATTTGGCAGAAAGTGGGGAACAGAGTGTCTTAGCAATAGATTCCCTCTGCTTACCCTGCTGTGTGCGGGATGAAGCTGAACATATGCTATAAAAAGTTATTTATAACTTTTATTAGAATGTACAATGTATTTTTAATGCAAAATGAACAAGCAGGATTAAAATCGTACTATATTTTTAGTCATTTTGCAAAATATATGACCATTAAGTCTTGCATGTGGTAAAGTTTGGAATCACGATTTGGAAGCAAAGAGAGAGAGAGAGAGAGAGAGAAACTTGCAATGCGATAACGATTTAATGGAGTTATAATGAAAGCGTCTTCAAAGTTTTGCTTGTTAGCTTGCTATCAAATATTAAAGGTTTCTTGTTATAAAAGAATATATATTTTGAAAATTATATTTTTTTGTTTGTAATCAATCAGTGTGGAAATTCTTTATACGTCTTTTACTTTTTTCTGTACAACCAAGAGGCTGTGGGTTTCAACCAGTAAAAATATATATAGGTTTAATTAATTAACACACAAATTAACTAACAAATTTTAATTTTTAAATATACTTTCTCAACCTATACAATTGAGGCCAGTCGTGGCGCAGCGGCACAAAGTGTGACTGTAAACCGACTGGTTGTGGGTTCGATCCCCACTCGAAGACATGAAATATTTACTTAAATTTATATTTCCATTTCTTCGCTCTGGTGGTCTAAGCGCGGCGTTGAGTTCTGCCACTCAACACGCAATGCCTCCAGAAATCGGCAGAAAGTGGGGAACGGAGTATCTAAAAACACTAGGTTCCCTCTGCCTACCCTGCTGTGTGCGGGATACAGCGTGAAGCTGAATAATAACCTATACAATATTTTATTAAAAAACCAATATTTTACTATATTAAATAACAAAGTTAAATATGAAAAGTACTTCAATTTTCTTTTAAGTTCAGTTAAATTATTTTAAATCCAATGAAGCTTTTTAAATTCGCCTCAGAAATTAACTATATTGAATTCATCCCCGTCTGATTTTCATCAAAGCTGTGCTCGTAACGGACTCTACTAGAATCCCCGCAACTAAATACTTATTACACCGAGAGGAATGGAACATAAAAAACAACCTTGTTAATATTAGTCATAAGGTTCAAATAAAAAATAACATCAGGTCCTCCTTCCTATAGTCCATAGAAGAGGGTGCGAGTGCATCTCTATTAATATTATATAGCGCGGTGTACTGTTTAAACTGGAATATTCGACACGGTTTACGAATAAATTTACAATCGATTTTTTTCTTACCACAATTCGTTATTTTGAGGTGCTGGTTTTTTTTTTCTTTCCCGCAGTGATACAATCAGAGCTTAATGTTCGATTCGAAAGGTTGTCGGTCCCAAATCGATTTATACCAACAGTGTATACAATTAAATATACTATCGAATCTTGTATTGATATTTGGTGTTATTTATATAAATGTGTTTGTATAATTTTATTGTTACGGACGTAAAATATGTTTTATACCGTAATATTCTTAGATAGCTAATATTTAAAAAATATATAAATATTTAAAAAAAAAATATATATATATATATATATATATATATATATATATATATATATATATATATATATATATATATATATATATATATATATAAAAGAAACAGTTATATGATTATCATATAAATATACAAATGATAAACTCGATAAATTAACAAACAAATAAATATTGTTCATAAGGAAAATACAAAATCTTCAAAATATTATGATCTTTGGTAACCTGCACCTATAAAGAATACTTGTTGCCGTCACTTGTAAAAATTATGATAAAAAAAAATTTACATAAAGTAAGCCGTACTTTGATTTTGTTAAACAATAATCATTTAAAAAAGATTTTATAATTTTGAATGTTATATTGTACTAAGGTTACTGTAGCAATAGCTTGACAACGACCTATCAAATAAAAAAAAATCATCAAAATCGGTTTACCCATAACCAACATTTAAAAAAAAAACAGTCGAATTGATAACCTTCAATCTTACAGAATTCATTTTAAAATAAACTTAAATCTATTAACGCTTCATTAAATTACACATCTTATATCACTATTTTCTATAACTAAAACTAAATAAGAGAGAGAGAGAGTAGATAAAGGAGAACATATAAAATAACAAGAATTCGAAATTTTGTGTCGGTCCACAGCTTGTTACCTCTGGTACCTTCTACACCCGAGGCGAGGTGACGACCCCTGCATGAAATTACGTAAGCTCTCGCTACAATTTTTCAATCGGCCGTCGCTCAGAGCAACTGCGCTTCACCCGTCCGCTAAATTTGAAATGTTTAATAATCACCGCTTAGGTGATAAATTGATCGTATATTTTTGTTTTATTTTAGGGGGACTTAACTCTCCGTTTTCGTTTTTCAAATTCGGGACATTACGGGTTGAGTGGTGGTACAACGCCCCGCTTCTTTTCCACTGAGCCACTATGGCCTCCTGCGTTAGGTGGAAGGTCTTGCAGTCTTTGTACTGCAATTTTTGCACTTTCTATGTACTATAGGATAAAAAATGTTTGCCAAAATTTAAACAATGAGAATAATCAATGGAAGAACGATGCAAAGTTTTGGCTTTGCTTAGTTTGGATTTTTTTATCACGCTTTATCCCGCATGTAGAAAGAGGTGGCAAAGGGAGCATAATGTTAAGACACTCCGCTCCCACTTTCCGCTGAATTATCGAGGCATTGCTTATAAAACTCAATACAGCGCTTTGACTCGACACTAAAGCGAAAAATTTTCAAAAATTTAAATGTTTAATTACCTCGAGTGGGAATTGAACCGACAACCTCTCATATTTGCACGTTAACAGCTTGCCCTATATAAAATATAAATATATATTAGCTAATATAAAGAACACTCGCAAACAATATTAATATTTAAGGTAACATTTATTAAACGTATACAAAACGTGTTCTCTAATTACAAATTATGCTGTAAGTTGGGCGAGGAGGAACGAGAATACCTCATAGAAAATGGCCCTCAATTTTCTTAATTCGCGAGGAGGTCGCGCGGTTGCATCTTTAGAAACAAATAATAATTATCATAATAGCCGCCCCATTTTTCAGTCTTAATTCCACAGTGCCAGCCGTCACGCCTCGAGACAAAAGATTGATATATTCTCTCTTTTCATTAGGTTAAACGTGATAAATATTTTTTTTCATCCCCGTTCTGTGATTCTTGCGAGTTTATATTAAAATAAGTTTTTTTTTTAATGTTTACAATGTATTACAATTGAAAAAATTAGGTGGAAGATTAAAAAAATGTATGTAAAAAATACGCTTAAAAACTAGATTTGGTGATAAAATTCCAAGCAAAATTAATTTACTGCTTTATTTTACCAGATTTAAAAGGTCATATCATTTTCAGATTATTATTTTTTTTCTATGGGTCCGATAGCACATGAATGAAATTCACAAAAAGTTTTAAGCCTAAACAAACGAAATCGCAGAATGAAGTTATTCTATAAAGTCCGATGCAGGTTCGATTCTCACTCAGGATTTTTTAGGAGAATTTCATTTTTCTCGCCCTCGTAACAAAGGAACCTTGTTTCCTCCTAACGCCTAGTAGAGTTGGTAAAACGCGTGAAATTCCTAATTTTGTAAAAATATTGACATTAATATAAGAGTATTTGTCCAAAGAACAACATGCACAGCAGGTGTTTTGTGAAAGCAACAGAAAATATAGACAACATTTTCCAAGCGACTAAACTTATGACCTAAGTAAATGACCTGGATTAGACGGAGAAATATAGTTCCTAATAAAATTATAGCGAAAGCACTTCTCTACCATTTTTCTAGTCTTTTATCTCCTTTTCACTTATTTTCAACGAAATAGAAACAATGTGTGTTGATGACTCCATTTCACGTTTAAAGTATTTTTTTTTTATTTTAATTTCTGAAAAGATAAGGTTAGTCGTGACGCAGTGGTACAAGCTTAGGGCTTTAAGCACGACAGGTTGTGGGTTCGATTCCCACAAGAGAAAATTAAATATTTAATTTCTTCATATCATTGCTCCAGTAAATAGTACTACGTTCTACTACTCAACACGCAATGACTCCAGAATTTGACAGAAAATGAGAAACGGGAGTGTCTTAATGAACATCAGTTTTCCAGATTCCCTCTGCCTACCCCACTATATGCGGGATGCAGCGTGAAACTAAAAAAAAACTATTCTCATTTAGAAAAATCATTGTTTTAACTTTACATAAGTGTTTAATGTCATTTGGAATTCTGTAATAAGTAATACCATAGCTCACTTATAAGAGAAGCCTTATATATAACAAAATTACATTTAAATAATAATATACTTATAGAATGTGTTACATAAAACTAAATAAGCCAATAGAGAAAATAGTAAATAAAGAACAACAGTAGATTAATATGTACAAACGAGTTGAGTGGTTTCTCGTGTTTCTCTTTAAAGGGGCATCGGCGATGTAATCAATAATGATTATTTCACTTCCACAGATCAGTTAATTAATTGAGATTAGGCTCGCCGATCTAAAATTAGAGCAATAAATATATATCTTAAAAAAAAAGGTGCACGCTGTATCCCGCACACAGCAGGGTAGGCAGAGGGAACCTAATGTTAAGACACTTCTTCTCCACTTTCTGCCGAATTCTGGAGGTATTGCGTGTTGAGTGGCAGAACTTGACGCCACGCTTAGCCTCGACACCAAAGCGAAGAAATGGAAATATAAGTTTAAGTAAATGTTCCGTCTCCTCGAGTAGGCATCGAACCTACAACCAGTTGGTTTTACAGTCACACTTTGTGCCGCTGCGCCACGACTGGCTTCTTTATATATCTAAAACAATCTAAAATTAGAATTCCTATGATAAAAAGCTAATGTCTGAGTTCAACACGTATTTTTAGGTTTCGAAATTCGAAATGAATTAAAAATAAAGACTCTCTATTCACCACTTTCCATCAGTTACAGAGACACGACAGCACGTTGAGAAAACCAAACCTAAGTTTATCTTGCTGAAAAATTTACATAATAACCCGAATCGAGACTGAACCCACGACCAACGTGTATAGGCCAAACACTCTCTCAATATACCATTATGGTTACAATATTTTATTTTCATACATATTCTATACTAATAAACAAAACAATAATTTATATTTGGATATAATAATATAGCACTAAGATAAATGACTGGCAAAAATCTAACAAGTTAAGCTAACTGACGGAGTCTTCACGTCGTCACCATCTGTTCGAGTGCCAATCAAATTACAACCGATCGTCCTCTACGGCCGTAGAGGCCAGCGATCAACGGACCAATATGCGGATTAAATGTTATCCCGGATACTATAACGTACATACGGATAAGATATATGAGAATATACGCCAAAAACAAAGCTGAGAGATAAGTTTTATGTGAAAATAATGTTGTAAATGTTGCATTTTTAATTGTTTAGTATTTTGTATTTTTATTTTGTTTTATGTAAGTATCGGAAATTTGACGAAATCATTTTTGGAAATCGATTAAATATAAATAAATGAATTGTTATTTTTATGAAATATTATATATTTTTTATCTTTATTTAGTTCAAAGGGATTTTTCTATACTTTTTAGTTAGTTACTTCCTCGTCGTGTAGTTAGAGTAAGTGCGGCGATAGGTTCTATCACTTGTCTCTAAAATGAACAAAATTTTATATCGTCCGTCGTGGGCTCGCGGCTGTCAACGCGACGGTCGTGTGTCGTTTCCCACTCCACAAACATTTTTATTTTCAGTCCTTCGCTCTGTTAACAAGATAAAGCACGGCGTTTATTTCCAGTGACTCAACAATTTGAAAGCGTGTGAGAACGAAGTGTCTTAACACTAGGTTCAATATAAGTTCATAATATCATTCGTTATATATCATGGAATGTATTTTAAATTGAAAATATCAAATCCATGAAATCAAGTATAGTACGTCAAACTGAATTCCCTACAATATTAACATTAGCATACACCAAAACCATATAATAGTGGTTTAAAGTTAAAAAAATTAAGTAATACAATTTTATTAATTATATTTAAAATCTAGAAAAGTGAATAGAATTTCGTATCAATGTTTAAACAACTAAGCAAATTCTTCAATGTCTGTGAACTTTGACGTCTTGAAATTTTATAAAATAAATTATGGAAAATTTGGAGTGGCTAACTTGATCTACGTCAAGTCTATTCCTTTCGACCAGAGGTTCCCAACCTTTTCTTAATCAAGGACCACTTTTATATCATTCTTGGTAGCAGGGACCACTATGCATGCATGTATAGTACAAAATAAAGAGAACAAGAAATTTTCCTCACCATCTCCAGTCATAAAATTAAAATCGTTCGCGGACCACTGGTTGAGAAGCAGTGCTTTAGACGCATCAAGTATTTGACGTTCATTCTATTCTTAGACTGAGAACTAACTAAAAGTTATATTTTGCGCATCTTTTATTTATTTTCAGCAAAAATATTCTAGTGTAAAAACACTCTGATTTTCACTGTTTCTTTGGAATTCGTGCACATTGCGTGTTTAGGTGACGGCTCAACTTTGTCACTTTGTCTTGAAAATGAGAAAATGAAAATCATTCGTTCGAAATCGAATATGAAACCATCAAGTTTACAATCCAACGTTGATCCACTTAGCCACGATACCTTTTTTAAATATTTTTTATAACAAAATAATAATAACTTTAATATAAGTAATTTTGTTGAAATTGTTAAATCTTTACTTTGTTTTGCTTCTCCTTCGTGTATACAAAGATTTGTAAATTTAAGATACAAATACGAAGTCACAATTCAATTTAATTACTTAATTGTATGTAAAACCTTTGAAATATCATTTTATTTAATAAGGTCAGTAATGTCAGTTCGATTAAATAATATATGAAGGTATTTTCTTCAAATATATTTTGTAGTCACATAATGATAAAGAAGTTGAGTTGAGAAGTGGTGCAATCGAAATTTTTAAAGTCCTTAATCTAAAATTTAGCTAAAAGGCAAAAATATACACAATTGTATACTAATTATGGCAAATTGCGACGTTGAGTTCCGCCACTCAATACGAAATGCCTTAAAAGATAGTGGAACGTGGGAAATGGAAGTGTATTTATGTTAATAGAGTTTTAACAACAGGTTCCCGGGTTCCCTCTGCCTACCCTGCTATTTCCGGGATGCAACGTGAAACATAACGCCTATACCTATATTCAATCTGTTTACAGTTCCCAAGTATAAGCTTCGCTATAAAAAACTTCCATAAGTTTTAAGAGGATTCTATTACTTTTCACTTTTTAATATATTCTATTCTATTCTATTTTTGGCGCTCTCTCCATTTTTAACCACATATCTTACGTTTAAGTTAAAATGCTCTTTGTAGTTAAGTTTCCCAGTCGTTCACTCACGGCCACCTCAAGAACGACCTTCGACAATTAAGTCAAGGAGATTTAATTTAGTTTAAGCCTTGTCTACTTGCTCATATTACCGAATGTCACTTAACCGTAGTATTAAAATTCATTATTTTGGAAAATATGAGCAAGGAAAATGGATGGAACTATTTCGAAATCGTGAATAGATGTTATTCTTAGAAAAGCTTAAATTTGATTTTTTTTTGTATTGAGCTATACCTTCTATTAAAAAAATGGCGTTTCTCATAAAAAATTATGATTATTATATTAATTTCCGCTACATAAAGATAATTAGTAAGAAGTATCGTCTGGCAAGAGAGAATTCTATTTAATAAATATTTTTAACATTTCTAAAGTGCTTTTACACACTGAAAGAAAAATACGTATATGAAAATGTATGGCTCAGTGGTCAAAGCGCCTGGTCAGTTTTCAGGAGACGCGGGTTCGAGTCCCGCTACGTTAAAATTTGTATACGTTTTATAAATAAGTATGTGCATATCTTACTTTGCTTTCTACAAAAATACTATATAAGTATTAAATGTGAGACCAGTTGTGGCGTGGTGGCGTACGAGCTTACGACTGTAAACGCGACAGGTTGTGAATACAATTTCCACTCCAGAATTCCTTTGAAAGTGGAAAACGGAGTGTTTTAACACAAGGTTCCGTCTGCCTACCCTGCTATACAGGGCGAAGATAACAAAATAAAGCACTAAATACTACAATTATATTTATACTATTATATAATTGTCAATTGTATCGAATTAAGCTCAAATACGAATTATCCCTTTTAAGCCCGTAGGGTTATTCAAATCCCTAAACCGATCGAAACAAGTACCAGTTACAAACTAAACTTCGCTGTATCATCTCCATTGCTCGTTTTGTTCTTCTGAATATTCAAGTAGGTAATGTAAGCTGATAATGGCTAGTTATATCAGACGCGGCGTCGTTCCCAATAGGAAACATTAATTTTCAAATGTATCGCGTTACGTAGACGTGGAGTATCTAAAACGTGATCTCAATATTGATTCAAATTGGTAGCGAGTTCGTATTACTTGCTAACTAAATAGAAGGTAAGAGGAATTGTTATAATTACTCATTGGGAAACCTTAGACTTAGAATTTAGTTTTGTAATATGAAAATAAAATAAATAAATAAATCGGCTTCACGCTGTATCCCGTACACGGCAGGGTAGGCAGAGGGAACCTAGTGTTAACACACTGCGTTCCCCACTTTCTGCCGAATTCTGGAGGCATTGCGTGTTTGCGCCACGACTGACCTGATAGTATGGAAATGACTACGTATTATGGCGTTTCAGGTCTTTTTCATAAAAACCTCTTTCATACGGTACGCGGAGCTCGGGAAGGTACTTGTATTTTTTTTACCTGTAGCGTAGTAGGTATGGAAAAATGGTTTTTGTATTTTGTTAACCTTTTACATAAAAGGAATTTAGCTTTCATTTTTCAAAATGTTTTGTTTCTTTTTATATATTCACAAAAAAATGTCACTAGAGTAGACGTTGTCTTTATCTGTCTACGTCAGCTCGTCCTTTTTTTAGCTTCACGCTACATCCCGCACTTAGCAGGGTAAGCAGAGGGAACCTGATGATCTAGTGTTAAGATACTCTGTTTCCATTAAGACCACACACCGTTCCCCACTTTCTGCCGAATTCTAGAGGCATTGCGTGTTGAGTGTCAGAACTTAACGCCGCGATTTATCTCGTTGAACCAGAGCGGAGATGTGTAAACAATAAATGTTGAATTTGTTTTTAACATAAATATTCAAAAAGTCTTATCCAACTCCGTAAACTGTAATTATACAACAGTTTAGTTTGGGCATACATCTACGAGGAGTACATCATCAAATATTTACATGAAGCGGGGTAGAAAGCAAATAGCGACAGTTACGAAAAATGTTGAGGCCGGTCGTGCCGCAGTGGAACCAACGTGTGACTGTAAACGCGACGGGTTGTGAGTTCGATTCCCATTTGAGGAAAATTATATATTGAATAAAATGAAATATAGTGTCAAGGCAAAAGTACGATGTTGAGTTCAGCTATACAATAGTCAATGCCTCCAGAATTCAGCGAAACTCGGGAGTGGAGTGTCATAACACTCTGTCTACTCTGTTATATTATTATTATATAGCAGGATATTTTTTTAATTTTTACGCCGTATTCTACGTGAAACTGTTTTAGAAAATATATATTTGAGAAATATCTTTTTTAAATTTCGCTTCAAGAATATCGTATAAATAAAATGTACTTGTTTAACACTTTTTCAACTACCCCGAGGAGAAGCACTTACTGTGATGAAAGGGTACCGACGTGTTTACGCATTTTATTTTATCCTTATAAGGCTTTCGAATTTTATTCTGTCAATATGTGATTCGAATGAAGTGTGACAAATTCTACTAAGACGTGTCGGTGTATTTTATAAATAAACTCTATATATGTAAGATTGTAAGTGAAAATACTGTAATTTTTATTAATATACGGAATAATGTACAAAGGGGTACCAAAATTTCTCATTATATACAGGTAACGTTCCCAAAAATATATATATTACTCAACTAAAGTGTATATTTTTGCTTAGTATGCTTTATGTTTGTACAACTTTTGATATGAGGCCAGTCGTGGCGCAGTGGCACGAAGTGTGACTGTAAAACCGACTGGTTGTGGGTTCGAGCCCCACTCGAGGAGATGAAATATTTACTTAAATGTATATTTCCATTTCTTCGCTCTGGTGTCGAGGCTAAGCGCGGCGTTGAGTTCTGCCACTCAACACGCAATGCCTCCAGAATTCGGCAGAAAGTGGGGAATGGAGTGTCTTAACACTACGTTCCCTCCGCCTACCATGCTGTGTGCGGGATACAGCGTGAAGCTGATTTATTTTTTTTTATTTTAACTTTTGATATTTTGTTAATAACTCTTTAATACAATCAACGAACCCTTATAAGTAAACAGAATTTTACGTACAAAATATTTTCCACAAATTTATTCATCTGACAAATGTGGAACGGTTATGAAAAATAGTAAAAAGCATATCACTTCGAAGTCTGAACAGCTCTAAACTAAATATTTCCAGCAATGTTATGATGAATGTAGTATGTACATTATGAAAGTTCACTTATAAAATTACCGCGTAAACCTTTATCTCGGCAAAATATACGTACTGTATTCTAAAGCAAAATTAAAACATAGCTTATTATTACTCTAGTGAAATGATTCTATAAAAAAAATATACTGATAAGAAAATAATATTGAGATAATAAAATGGTTTTGAGAGAGAAACTGTTGTTTTTATAAAATTGATCTCATAATATAACGGTATAACCTCTATAAGATTTACCAATGAACTATTTCCCTAACAGAGACTTGAACTTAAAATACCACTTCAAGCAAATAAATCGAAAGTGAGGGCGGGAATGTGATTACAGTGTGTTATTTCATAAATTACAATCTATAATTCACCCTCATATCGTAACAGAGCAGATCCTACATAAACAAAACTTCAATAACAGAAGTACTGCTCCCAAAACATTATTACCGTATATTTCAACGACCACATTCCATCTTTTCAGCTTTACCGCAGCACGGGAAAATACAAAAAAATCCTTCGCAAGTCACGAGCTTTCATAATTTTGAAGTACGGTAAACAATAAACCTAAAAATACCTTAAACGGGTGGAATTCTTTTTCTGACAGTACTCAGTCACTATCTATGGAACACTGCGTTATCACTTGTATTGTTTATCACGGTCAGTCTGTGTTGGAGAGTAACAAAACGTTTGTTTGTATGCCACCGCGGGGCAACGAGGACACCCTCCGAGCTCTGAGGAGTGACTGTTGGTGACACTGAGACCTACGGGTTCACCCTGATGACGTCATCCTAGACCAATAGGGTGGGTTTTTGTGCGCATGCGTGCCAAGATAGCCGCCACGGCGCCGCTATCTCGCTTCTGAACGAGAGCATGCCGCCTGACTGCTGACACTGTGTACATTGCCGGTTTTCTTGGTTAGGGCTCTAAAGTAAACGATACGTAAACATTAGTGTATGCGTAGCTATAATGCGGATATTTGCGTTCACGGTGAAGAGTTCTTCTGGCAGTGACAGCTTTGAGAGCACCCCCGATGGGCCTTTCAAAGGACCAGCGTCACCATTCTTTTTGCGTCTGTGTATATATCGCGTATTTCAAATAATTGAGACGCTAGCTATATGATTTAATTTGCCCTTTTCGGGGTCGAGCGTCCTGCCGCGTAAGGGTGAAAATTCACCGGTCGGTCTATAAAAACTTGACTGCAGCGGAAGGATTAATTACGATTGTGGAGCGTTGGTGATGAAATAAAACCAAAGATCAAACATCAAACAACTCCTGTTTTATGAGCTGATAATACGATTTTCAATATTTGCGTTAGAAGTTGTAAATGAACTCCTTTGACAAACCGACATTTTTTTGGACATATTAAAATCTGTCCATTTCTTCGCTCTGGCAAATATGTACAAGTGCTCAATTGAGTTCTGCTATTTAACACGAAATGCCTCAAAAATTCAGCGAGGGATATATGAGACAATATGCGGGATACAGCGTGAAAGCTCAAGGAAAACCTTTTAAATTTGTTATTCTCAACCCATGCTCGACGTTGTTCGATATCGGAAATACAAAATAAAAACACATTCGTATGTTACATTTTCCACGTGGCAGGTTTTAATCACGCATAGACTATATTGATCGATGGGGTGCCATTCTTCGCGGGATTGTAGTCTGGCGCGAGAGCTTTTTCACACTCAATCACGATAGTCCGACGTCGCAGCAAAGGCTTTAATTTGCCATCCTTCTCGCAACAATGGCCCGAGCTGAAAAGCTGCAATACGAGCCTACGCTGAATCGAAGACGTGTTGATATATTTCCAGTGAACAGCTCTGGTACGTTGTGTTTCTTTACGTGGTACACGTTTTTTTTTTTCAGATTCAAGCTGTACCCTTCACTCAGCAGGCAGAGAACAGAGAGAAGCTTGTGTTAAGACACTCCACCCCCCATTATCCGTGGAATACTAGAGGCATTGATGTATAGTAGCGGAACTCAACGCCGTGCTTAATGAAAATATTAATTATTCATATTAATAATATTTTATTTCCTCGAGTGGGAATCGAACTCACAACCTGTTGCGTTTACAGTCATATGCTTGTGCCTTGTATATAAAAAAAACTTATTTTTTTTTATAAATGAGCCCTTTAAGGAATCATGAATTATTTAGTTCTGCCATTTTTGAACAATATAACACAATATATAAATCTATTTCTATATATCTAAGATGAATACGTCTCTTGTAGAACTTTTCATTATAGAACTACAATTCATTCAACTATTCGAATGATAATAAATCTCCAAAAGATTTCTTTTCTTCATACAATGTACGCCTTAATAATATAGAATTCTCCAAGTGAATAATATTTTTACTCCAGCAAGGTCAACCAGAATTGGCTGTTTTTCTTTTGAAATAACTCAAAGAAAAGAAAGGCCTTATACAGATCGTTACCGATAATAATAAGTCCTGTACGAAATTGCTCGAACTTGGCGATAACTGATGTCATAACTCATATAGCTCGAACAAAAACTCGCTGAGAGTATAATTGACATGAAATGTCACTCAAAGGGGGGGGGGGGATGGGGGAAGGGTTTTGATGATAGTTTATGCCAAAATATATCAACTATAATTTACTTATTTTATTAGGCCAGTAGTAGCGTAGGGCACTGTGAACGAGACAGGCTTCTTTTTAGGTTCGATTCACTCGAGGATATGAAATATTTTCATGTCTTTGACGATAGGCTCCCACTAGACAGTGGGATACTGTGGTGGGACGCTTTTACATGCAGGATACAGCGTGAAGCTGATTTACATGATATTCGTTCGCTCCTAAATATATCATGTTATAAGAAAACGGAGAAAAGAGTGTCTTAACACTATATTCCCTTGCTGTATGCGGGATATAACGTGAAACTGGACGGTATAAGAAATGCTTGGGTAAGTACTAAACTAACGCAATGCGCTTTTCAAGCAGAATTATGCGGATACGACATATTTTTTTTATTTAGATGACCTATTTTTGATAACGTATAGTATTTATAACATGTCACTGTAAATCAACAAACATATTCATGAAACAATCTTTTAAAGCAGTATTACTGGATTTTCAGCTGTCACGCTGTGTCCCGCCTAAAGCAGGATAGGCAGAGGGAACCTTGTATTAAGACAATCCGGTCCCCACTTTCCGCTAAATATTGGAGGCATTTCATGTTGGGTGGTGGAACTCAACGCCGTTTTTGCCAGAGCGAAGAAATAAAAATATTAATTAATGATAATTTATCGAACCCACCAAACCGTCGCGTTAACAAGCACACGCCTGTACCACCACGATCTTAATAACAAATTTATTAAATATATTCAATAAATTATCACATTATCCCTGCGAGAGTTAAATTTGGGCAAGTCAAATAAGAACTACAACTAAAAATAAATATTTAACGTATCTTAAAAGCTCCTTCGTCGTCATATCAAAGGAGTACGATAAACGAAACCAATAACTTTTTTCTCGACCTTCTCCACATTACCTATCGACATTATTTAACGTTGTTAGCGACTGACTGATTGTTTAGGAGGTCAAACTAAAATGGATATTTGCCAAATATATATTGAAAATGTAAAGTGGAAAGTACAATAAAAACTTTAAATACAAGTTGAGAGAACTCGAAACTTTTCTATATAAATAACGGATTTCTTATAATTTACGATAACCTTGATTTTTTTTATGCTTAAGATATTTCACTTGAAGTCCACCATTTTATTTATAATCACGATTTGACCAAATTATATAGCAAAGAATGGAAATTGCTAATAATAATTCCCTTTACATTTCTTTTTTCTTTCACCTCCGACCTGTATTCCTCATGCATCAGGGTAAATTTTATGATACTCCCCTCTCCACTTTACGCCGAATTACGGATACCTTACGTGTTGAATGCCGAAACTAAACGCCGCGCCTCCTCGAAGACATATATATAAATATTCCTCGAGCGACAATCGAACCCACAACCTGTCGCGTTTCCGCTACAACTGGCTTCAAATCATTATTTTACTTATAATTAATATGAAAGGAGATCAATAACGTGACTCAGACGTAATTGAGGGTGGAGCTTAACAATATAACAAGTCGCGGTGAACTTAATAAAAATTTTATGTGTATTTTGCTGGAACCACTTCTCACAAGTATTCAAATTTAATATGAAATGATTGGACTAATATTCGACAGATTATTTCATATATACTCGTATTAATGGTCATGAGTTCGATTTTTGACTGGAAAGTTACATGTAGTAATAATAGGTATTTATTTTTTATACTATTTTCATTGTTGTCTGTTAAGTAATAAATAATCAAATCAAATCCGCTTCACACGGCAGGGTAGACAGAGGGAACCTAGTGTTAAGGCCCTTTGTTCTCCACTTTCCACAGATTTCTAGAAGCATTGCGTGTTGAGTAGCGGAACTCAACGCCGCGCTTTACCTCGACTACAGAGCGAAGAAATATATATTAAATAAAATTAAAAATTAAATTAGCTTCACGCTATATCCCGCACACAGCAGGGTAGGCAGAGGGAACCTAAAGTTAAGACACTCCGTTCCCCACTTTCTGCCGAATTTTGGAGGCATTGCGTGTTGAGTGGCAGAACTCAACGCCGCACTTTTGCCTCGACACCAGAGCGAAGAAATGAAAATATAAATTTAAGTAAATATTTCATTTCCTCGAGTGGGGATCGAACCCACAACCAGTCAGTTTTACAGTCACACTTCGTGCCGCTGCGCTATGACTGGTCTCTTATATATTTCATTATATATTTCTATATATAGATAGAACCCACAACCAGTCAATTTTACAGTCACACTCTGTGCCCTGCGCCTATTTAGTCCTGGCCCCTGTACCTGGACTAAGTAACAAGTAAATAATAAAATGATATTTTTTTTAGGTCAAGTTTATTAAAACTAAGTAATTATGCAATAAAATTTAGGAATCTAAACACACATTTTTAATAGTTTCTTTACATAAGATGACAATACATGGTGTCATCGAGCTAATCTGATGATGGAATTGGTATTAGGCTGACGGAACTTTGGACTGTCCACTGGTAAACATATTGAGTTTGTAGTCATTACATTCGTCTTATTACTGTTGTCTTTTAAAAGGCGTGTTTTAATATTTTATACTAACAACAACAAATTTTACAGTAAGGACAAAGAAAAAAACGGTATTTTTTTCTAATTACTCAATCGCTACACAAATTTAAAAAACAAACACATAAAACCAAATTAAAAATTGTAAAACAAAATACACATTAGCACAACACAATTCATTGTTCGAAAGCAAATTAATCAAATGATCAAACGCGTATAAAAAAGGATTCGAATCGAGTACTCAAAGGGAGGATAGTCTGGTGTGGGGAAGTAATCCTAGCGACAGGTAAGCGCTAATTTATCATCCCGAAACAATGGAGGGTACTTTACATAGCGCTGTGTGGAACTAGAGGGCTCGATAAACAAACGTCTAAATTGTTGTTACATTCACACGTATTATATATTACAACTGAATTGATGGGTGTTGATGGGTTTTGTAGGTTTTAGTGTGTAGAATATTATATTTTTAATTTAATTTAAATATTTAGTATTTTCATTTCTTCGCTCTGGTGTGAGGCGCAGAGCGCCTTACCTAGTGTTACAACACTCCGTACCTCATTTCCAAATTCTGAAGTCATTGCGTGTTGAGAGGCAAAACTCAACACCACGCTTTCACCTTGGTACCAGAGCGAGGAAATAAAAAAATTAATATCAATATAATCTTTACTTAATTTTATATTTCCATTTCTTCGCTCTCGTGTCGAGGCTAAGCGTGGCGTTAAGTTCTGCCACTCAACACGCAATGCCTCCAGAATTCGGCAGAAAGTGGGGAATGGAGTGTTTTAACACTAGGTTCCCTCTGCCTACCCTGGTGTGTGCGGGATACAGCGTGAAGCTGATCAATATAATATTTCATTCCCCCAAGTAGGAATCGAACCAACAACCGTCGCGTTTACAGTTGCATCTTTGTACCACCGGGCCACGACACCCTCAAAACAATATCCTTGAAATAATTATATGTAGACGTATGCTATTCATACACTGGTGCTATTTTAGAACGACTTAATAATATATTGCCAAATCGTTAAGAAAATTCTTATCGCAATTTAACTTAAAAGGGAAAAACATAAAACAACCGTGACATATATATCACTATTTTATTGTAAATCATTAGTTTTTAAAAATATTTTTAATATGATTTTATATATGGGTGCTGTACTAATAAATATTATTTTATGTTGAAATATCAATGGCAAGTGAAAAATGTTGCAATAAATGCTTTATAGCTGGTATTAAGATGAAATAAGAAAAAAATCCGTAAGTAAGCTGAATTAAACTTTATGAAGCATTGTAACGCTGGTATGGTTTCTGTGGACGGAAATAACTCACGTTATCGCTGTACTTAAACCAAAACATTTATTTTTTTATTACAGCTTACAAGAAGTCATTTTTGGAATTACAATCGATTTACAGTAATAAATCTATTAAAAGTTATAATCGATTTTTTCATATTTAAATATGTTTTTGGAAATTTTTAGATAAAGGTAAAATTTAAAAAAGTCAGCTTCACGCTGTATCACAGCATGGTAGGCAGAGGGAACCTAGTGTTAAGACACTCCGTTCTCACTTCGAACTCAACGCCGCGCTTAGCCTCGATACCAGAGCAAAGAAATGGAAATATGAATATTAGTAAATATTTCCTCCCTTCGAGTGGGGATCGAACCCACAACCAGTTATACACTTCGTGCCGCTGCGCCACGACTGGCCTCATAAAGGTAAAATAAACAATACGGATTTAATATAAGCAATTGAATTTGGAGTTTAAGAGTACCATAATATTTCCTGCTCTTCAAAACGAAATGTAGAGAATAATCAAAATTAAAAAGATCAAATATTTTATATATGTATCCATACACTAGCTCACATACATATAGCTACACCAAGTTATCAAATAAAAGCAAAATTTACCACCAAACATTTACAAAATTTCATTTCGACTGAGACCTACACAATCGAAAATCCCTTTCATTTCCGTATGAAATTTCATTTACTATTTCAACCCTTTAAAACACTGTGTACAGTATTGATGGCCGGATAAGCTCCGAAAGCGTTGAGCCCTGGGGCTTTGAGAGTAGAGATCGACGTGTAAACCTATTTATTCTCCTGGCTCTAACCCGCGGCTGCACCTTCTGTTAAAAGCCCGGTGTATTGCGGGCGTTAATTCACGTTCCGTCAATATTCCACCAGCCTATATATATATATATATATTATCTATACTATTTATATTGTATCCTGTCTTTCTGTCTATATTGTGTAGTAGAATATGCACAATTTGTATTGGTTGGCAGAGGAAAGGGGCACTCTGTTTTTCGCAATTTTGGAGACATATGTAGACAGTGGCATTTATTTGTTTGAAGTAGGTATTCTGTCTGTATTATAGTAAAAATTTTATATTATGTATTACAAATAAATATATATAATTATATATATATATGGAAATTTTTCATAAAATGTTTTTGAACGAAAGAAGAGAAATAATTGAACATTGCACAATACTCTTATTATCGCATAACTTGATTAAATTAAGGAACGTTTATTTCAGTATCTATAAGACAATTGTTCAATTAAACTTTACATCGTAGTGCTTCTAAAAGGGCGTGAAGCAACCGATTGAGAACAGAATAACTTACATTTTTTAGTTTCAAGCCGTATAAACGTAGTGTTAAAACACTTTGTTCGCTATTTTCCGTCGAATTTTCGAGACGAAACTCAACTCAAATATTTAATAATTCGTATCACCGAGTGGAAATCGAACCTACCTCCTCAATCTTAGGAAATTGGCTATCAAATTTAAAGGAACTCTAAGCTTTACGATATCATTTAAATATACACCACCCATACCTGTAGGTACAACACTTACAAGAAGTCCATTTAAGTAAAAAATGCAATAAATTTTAAAATTTACATTTAACATTTTATAGCAGTTTTACAATAAAAACATTATATGGACGAGTCATGAGTCATAAACTGTAATTAAATAAATTTATATCTTTGTAAATTATATTATTTAATGAACGTAAAACTCATTAGCCGTTGCCAAAAAAATATTGTTTAGTATCAATAAAATAAAAAAAACGAGTGGATGGTGTACAATACCATAAAAAATTATTGCCGATGCAAAGTATGAAAACTAAAATAGATTTAGAGCTCAAACAATTACAAATTAAATAAATAAATAAATCAGTTTCAGTTTGTATCCCGCACACAGCATAGTAGGCAGAGAGAACCTAGTGTTAAAACACTCCGTTCCCCACCTTCTGCCGAATTCTGGAGGCATTGCGTGTTGAATGGAAGAACTCAACGCCGCGCTTAACCTCGACACCAGAGCGAAGAAATTTAAATTTAAGTTTATTTAATTTTAACAAATTAAATTAGTGTTACTCGAAATACGACTAAATAATTATTTATATTCTATGAGGCCGTCGTGACGCAGAGGGACAATGTCCAATTGTCAAATGATAGATGTGAATTTGATCCAATCCACTCCTTTTCTTTTCTTTTTTTCCTCTCAGCCCCGGGGCAGGTCTAGACTTTCCCTTTGGACATAATATGTTCGTATAAAAGTTTTTACTTATTTTTCAGTGATAATTTTTGTTAATAAAAGTGGTTGGATGGTGGATTGTGTGTAACGGTGGACGTTACACACAATCCACCATCCAAAATATCCATTTGATATTTTCATGTCCACACTTGAGAGAATAATTCTATTTATTTATTATTTTTATTTATTTATTATTATCTCTCTTCGGCGTTGAGTTCCGCCACTCATCGCGCAATGCCTCGAGCAAAAAATTTGGTAGAAAGTGGGGAATGAAGTGTCTTATGTTCCCTCTGCCTACACTGTTCTGTGTGATACAACGTGAACTCTTTAATAGGCATTACTACTTGAAAATCCAGTGAAAAATAAAGAACGGAGAGTCTTAACACTAGATTCCCTCTGCCTTCTCTACTAGCGAACGAAAATAAATAATTAATTGTTCCGGGTGAGGTCAAATCACATACATTCTTTTATTTTGTATATAACTATATAAATATTAATCTTTATAATAATCACCAGTACTGTTACATAAAAATGTGATGAAACGAAATTGATTGGATACAGCGGTGATTGAGTGCCGTTCAAATTCCGCATAAGTATGACTTGTAACTTTATTCCAATTGATTTACAAAACTTTTTTTTCGTTACTTATTAAATAAATGCCGACAGCAGGCATTCTTCGTATTATAATTTATTTTTAAGATGTCATCTCAATGGTGATTCTTTTAAAATGTTAATATTTTTGTTTTATTTTTAACATTTTCTATAATATCGAGGGGGAATTTATACGTAAAGTTTATATTTTCATTATTCAATTAATACGGGCGACGGTTGTGAATTCGAATTCCACCCCGGGGAATGAAATATTTAATATTTTTTGCTTTAATAACGGGCAAACGACGTTGTGCTCCGCCACTCCGCCACACAATGCCTTAAACTTACAAAAAGTAAAGAAATGGAGTGTTTTAACACTAGTTTCCCTCTAACCACTCTGCTATATAGGGGATACAGCGTGAAACTCAAAAAATAGATATTTTGCGTATCCTGCAAAATGCAGTAGATTTTTTGGGGTTTTTTTAGGATTCCGCACCTCAAAAGAAACCAGCCATAGCCCACTGAGACTTCCGTACTGATTTCATTATTGTACGTTAATGGTAATGTGCTTATAAAAGTTGACAAATTTAAGTTTGCGGGTGTCAACACTTATTTTGTATTAACAACTAGCTACAAATGTAGATTTGTAGTTTTTTTTAGTTTCAAGTTCACCTATAAATTTTAATTTTTCGGATTTTTCTATAATTGTACTGTAAGTTCTTACTTTTTATTAATTTTCATAATTCTAGGTCCACGAGAAGTACCTACTTCGTAACTCTCGTTTTCCGCAGGGAACCTAATTAACCTAATTAATTTATTTCATACACACAATAAATGCTATTATATTGTAAAATAAAATAAAAAATGATGAAAATATTAAATTTTCAAAACACATTTACAACAACCATTAACAAGCAATCAAATTAATTAAGTTATAAAACATCAAACGAAGAGATCATAAATAAAAATAAGATAAATGAAACAATACGCGTCTAACAACTGACTTTGTAACGTGAGAATTGATCTCACACACATATAATATATATAGAAATGTATTTAAAAATATGCTTTTTGGTTATAAAAAAATATAAGACTTTTGTTTATTTTATAAATACTACATCTAGTGTCAAGATATTCTGTTCTCCGCGTCTAGCTTTGCCTTGTCGAAGTGATAATAATTTTAAATTTAATCATTCAAACGAGCGGAAATCGAGCCGATTACCATTTTATAAGATGCTATTGAATTGATATTCATCACTACAATATAACTGTAACTGGGATCTTTGAAAATAAACTAAAAAAATATTTTTAACACTTTTTTTTTATAAGCAACAGATGACTTTTCTAGCTGTTCTGCTCCCGCTCTCTACTCGTATATGTAAACATACCGCGACGCGATACCCAAATATTAGAATACTTTTTTAGCAAATTAACGTTGTAGTAATATAAGAAATTATTTTATACACTACTTCACTTAAGTAGCATTATTATTTATATTTTTTGATAAATGGAAATAGCCTGGCATGGGTCGTAAACGCCTTTTTTAAAGGAATGCGCCACTTAGCACGCAATGCCTTCAAAATTTGGCAGTAAGTGGGAAACGGAAGTATCTTAATAGGGAGGGAGAGTCTTAACATTAGGTTCCCAGTGTCCCACGACTTACCCAGCCGCTTAAAAAAATGCTAACATCCATTGTCTTTAAACGCAAAAAAGAGCGTATCAGAACTTTGACAATAAAAGAAAGTATATTTCAAATTTTATCAAAAACTCTCAATAAGCAATAAAAGTTTGTCTCAAATAAATATGCGCCTGATGTCTAAATCTAATACATTCAAAAGCGTACAGTAGAAATTGAATTCAACACGTCTACGTCATTCGCGAGCAAAGTCACGGCAAAGTTTATAACGAAATTGCATTTATATTGCAATACTGTATATATTTTGAATGGTTTGTTTGACTCGTGGATGCAACTTACTAATAAAAAAGGTGGTGTTTTCTACTCAAAGCACAAAGTTTTGAATTTGTATGGAAAACGGAGAACGGAATATCTTGGCACTGTCTTCACTTATCCTGTTAAGCAGAATACCGCTACGCGACATCCAAATATTAAAGAATGTGTTTTTTACAAATTATCGCGGTATTATTAAAAGAAATTATCGTAGCGTAAATCTGGAAAATAAATATACAAGAGTTCGTCTGTAAATAAATCTCCATAAAAAAACGAACTACTTCTTACTTTTGGTTCTTTTTTGGTGGAATTAAGCGAAATATAATTTCATGCATATATGATTTTAAGGCATTATAAAAAGAGGATGCGTGTCGCTTTTATCTTTATTAACTATAGGACCCACAGTCTAATCAATTTCAAATTGTAAAACCGTTTTACGATTTCAGATATTTATGCGAGATTGCAATAGATTTTAAAATTTAATTTTGATTGAATATCAATGAGGCCAGTCGTGGCGCAGCGGCACGAAGTGGGACTGAATATATGGTTGTGGGTTCGATCCCCACTCGAAGTGAGGAAATATTTACTTATATTTATATATATTTCCATTTCTTTGCTCTGGTGTCGAGGCTAAGCGCGGCGTTGAGTTCTGCCACTCAACATGCAATGCTTCCAGAATTCGGCAGAAAGTGGGAAACTCAACACTAGGTTCCGTCTGCCGACCCTGTTGTGTGCGGGATACAGCGTGAAGCTGATTTATTTGCTATCAATGTTTGATTAACCATATTATTCTCGATATTCTATACTGATTGGAAAAAGAAAATCAATCTCACGATTATTTTTTATGATAGCTAATTACATTAAGCTAAACGTGACTAGTATAAGTAATGGAAATATAAATTTAAGTAAATATTTCATCGCCTCGAGTGGGATTCGAACCCACAACCAATCCGTTTTTCAGTCACACTTCTGCCGCTGCGCCACGACTGACCTCTATACCGTAATATAACTAAATTTATACTACGTTATAGAGGCACATTATTAATATAACGTAAATATAACTAAATTTTAAAACTTTTAAAATTAAAAAGTAGAAGCATATATCAAATAGTAGTCAACATGTAATTTGATATTGTAACCAAAATAAGCAATCATTACTATTTTATCTGATTTAAACACCTCAGCGGAGAAGATTTATACGTTTTAGTGAAGTCGTATCTTGTAAACAGCGGTATATTACATTTTTTACCGTTTTTGTAGGTGTTTGACGCGTTTTTTTTTTTGGAAATTTTTTAGGATGTTTTTTTTGTGCTGTGAGATTAATAGACAAAATTTTATATTTAAGCCATTCTCATTTTTCACCTTTGCCTGTTATAAAAAGCTAGATAGAGAAAGCTCTGCACTGTTTCGAACCAAAATAAAATTTTAAAATATTATTAAATAAGATTTACTTAAGTTACATTTTAGCTCAAAATCGCATTAAAAAGATCTTTGGTCTTATCTTAATAATGAACTTAAATATTTTCTTTAAAAGTTCTTTCTAATATAATAATTAAAAGTAAATGCTTTCAAAAATAAATCATAATAAACAATAATTACTACTAATATAATACAAAATATTTTATGAAAACAAAGCACATTGTGGCTTAGTGTCACAAGTGTGTGATTTGACGCGATGGATTTTTGTTCGATTTTAATACTAGATTTCCTCTTACTACATATGCGGAATACAGTGTTAGCTGACGATTTTTTTTATAATTTTTAGATATAATTTAGAAGAATAAACCCGCTCTAACATCCTACATATGATATGTATCCCATCATATATAACAGTACAAAAATGACAAGAAGGGGAAATACGAAAAACGATAACGAATTGTATTTAATGGCAGAAAAGTGCATTTTAATGGTACCCAGACGTCGGTTGCCTAAAAATAAACACAAAAATGGACAGCAAGAGCAATAGTACCAATATATTTGCGATACGAATCCACATATAATCTGACAGCCACCAAACGCACAATAGCGACTGATCGATAATAATACCACAAAATGATGAGTACATCGCATTTATACTGTAGCTGTACAATTAAAGACTCTTATAATACCTTTTTTTGCAGTTTTTTTTTCATTTCCCTGTATCCCGCATATAGGCAGTGTAAACTCGATGTTAAACACTTTTGAGTGGCGCAACAGTTACCAGTGGGAGGAAATGAAAATATTCATTAATAATAATTCATTCCCCTAGTGAGGATCGAACCCACATCCGTGGCGTTACAGCGTACAGTCACACGCTGCCACTACGCCACTATGCCACTTTGCCACTGTTTGTTGTGTGGCTGTGTCCCGTATGTAGCAGGAGGGATACAGCATGAAGCAGATTTTTTTTTATAAATTTAAACCTCAAGTCGAGATCGAACACACGACCACAATCATCGTATTTAAAGTCAGATTCTGTCCCATTGCACCACGACGGTTTAATGCTTCGTGAATACACTATTATTTAAGCGCGTGGAATTGGAATACACAACCTCCTCTCCTAACGTTGTCGACGTCATCGATTTATAAAATTTATCCTTACTTTTAATTTACTAAATGTTATACTCGCACAAAATAAAAAAAATATGTGATGTTTTTTAAAGTTATCCCCCAGTGAGCGGCCAATTAAGTGTTGAAATTTATTTAGGAAAACGGTGCTTGAGAACCTAAGTAGTTTTTAGGGTTCCGCAGCTGAAGTGATAAAATCCAAATTCGTCTTTGCGTCTTGTCTGTATGTCTTCAAGATCATCCAAATGAAAATTGCTGGGAGGTATCAAGCTGAAATTGATATCAAACACCCAGGTCTATACTCCTTGGAGCATTGAAAAAGAAAACAAACATGGAAAAAGTTCTAAATAAGGGAAATTTAAAAATCAGCACACACACACACACACACAGCAGGATGGAACCTAGTGTTAAGACACTCCGTTCCCCATTTTTCACCCAGTTCTGGAGGCATTGCGTGTTAAGTGGCGGAACTCAACGCAGCGGCTGGCCTCGATATCAGAACAAAAAAATATAAATAAAAATGTAAATAAATATTGCATTTCCTCGAGTGAGGAAACCACAACCATTCGATCTTACAGTGGGGAGCTATTGGAGAGTGGCGATCTAAGGAACCTGAGTCGTCCAGTAGAGACGACCCCCGCCTTTGGCTTGCCTGTTTCAGAATGGAAGTACTCAATCTGGGTAATAACGGGAAAATCCGCTCTCCAGCTCTTCATGATGGCAAAACCAGCGCACACACCCACACCCGACCGACTACGCCGATGTTATTTATACCCGTAGCGTAATACCACGCTACTTTGTAGTTCATTTCATACAAAATGATTCTAAAAAATAAGTACGGAACCGTCGCTGGGCATTCGACTTGCTCTTGGTCGATTTTTTTATTTTTTTATTTTTTTGAACTTTTTAAAAGGGGATTTCCAAGATGACGCGGCTTAAAACGGATAAACTGATTTTTTATAGAAATATATAAACATAATATATGAATAAAGTATATGTAGATCTTAGTTGTTGTGGTCTCTTAAATGTAAAGACTAATAAATATACGTCACTTTACTTTCTACTTTTTATAAAAAGATATCTAATATATTGTACGCTCAACAGTAAAATCTAAGGAAATCAGTCCAGATTTAGCTTTAAAGAAACTATACTCGAGTCCAATTTTTATGAACTATAGATATAAAAGATAGATTAATTATAAAACTTATTAACAAAACAATTATTTTATTCTATATTTGCAAATATACAAACAAAATCGTAAATCTTTTGTGATATTACATATACATATATAAAATAGCATAACACCGTATGTATATACTAACTCCCACAACGAATCAACATTTTAAGGCCGTAGTTTATAAAATAAAGGCGATAATTGGTAGACTTCGCCAACGCATTCTCACATATCATGAGGACACTGTCAGTGGACACCGACACGGATGACCGCCTACTATAATAAAAAATCATTTTTCAAAGTTAATATTTCGAAGAATTTCTGTATAATATGATATATGTATTATAAAAGGAGGGTTAGGTGGATATGTTATAAAATATTATTATTATTACTTTTCATGAGTCAACTAAATTTCTTGAAATAAGTCCCATTTTGTTTAATATTGGATTAGTTTTATATTTTTGCAGTCAAACATATAGTTTTTATGATTCAAACTGTTCACACTGTATTTTGCACATAGCAGGGTAAGCAGAAGGAACCATTGGCAATTTAGTGTTAAGATTCTCCGTTTCCATTAAACCTCTTCCGTTCCCCACTTTCCACTGAACTCAGAATTATTGAGCGTGTTGAGTGGCGAAACGCCGCAATGTGTCTCGTTACCAGAGCGAATAAATAAAAATATTAATAATTTCATTTCCTCGAATGGGAGTCGAACCCACAGCCACAGCACACGCTTGTGGCCCTACTCACCACACCAGACCCAGTAATTGCAATTTTTATTACTATATAAAATATGCTAACGTAGAACGACACTAGATAGAGCGCTAATTGCCGAACAAACCTCTCAGCAGCGACGTCCGACAGTATCGCTTTTCCCTAATTGAATTTTCGAATATAACACTATGAATATAATATAAAAAAATAGAATAAATCAGCTTCACCCGTATACGCATATAGCAGGGAGGCAGGGAACATAATGTTTAGACACTCCGTTCCCCACTTTCCGACGAATTTTTTAAAGCATTGGGGGTTGAGTGGCGGAACTAAGCGCCGGGTTTTTGGCCTTGGTGCCAGAACGAAGAAATGAAAAAAATATGGGATCGAACCCACAAGCGTCACGTTGCAGTCACACCCTTTTGCTCCTGCGCCACGACGGCCTGGGAATCTTGTATTGTAAGATAAAATTCCTTTTAACTTTTTTGGTTCATGCTTCAGCCTATATAGGTATAGGGAAAGACACCTAACTTTAAGAGATATTCCATGTTCAGAGGCGGAACTCAACACCGTGCTACGCTAGAAAGATAAAAATTAAATCCAAAATCATAAATCATCAGATCTTACAACAGATTTTTTAAGACCTTAAAAATGAAACCTGCATCAGCCTTTTAGCACCAACTGGAAGACTAAATGTATAAATCTTAAGGATTACGAGTAGAGCAAAGGTACAAGATACGGTATTTTATCATTACCGATGTCCCAGTAGATGTGTTTATTTTTAGCAAATCCATCAAACCGGAGTACGAGCGGTATTTTTAACTGTCAAAATGTCAAAGTACATTATAAAAGGCATGAAATGGATTATTAAAGTAGAATAAAATTAAATAGACTTAATAATCGTGTCATAATTTATCTCGTCCATAGTGTAGTCAGTCTTGGCGCAGGGGCACGATTGGCGCGATTGGGTGTGGATTCGATTTCTACTCGAAATGAAATATTTATTTAAATGTTTATCTTCATTTCATCGCTCTGACGCCGCGGCAAAGCTCGGCATTAAGTTCCGCCACGCAACACGCAATGCCTTTCGCGGGAAGTGGGAAACGGAGTATCTTAACACTAGGTTCCCTCTACCTACCCCGCTGTGTGCGGGAGCGTGGAGTTAATTTATTTATTTATAAAAAAATACACTTCAATTTCGACTCATAAAGTTATAGAAATCCATATAAATATATGTTTAAAACATTCACTCAGGTGCTATTTTAATCTTTCACTTCAAATGCAATTACGTAAAGTTAAATTGAGTACTTATGTATGGATGTATGTATGTAAGTATATATGTACGGAAGTTCCAGAGTCAATGGCAGTAATTACTTCTAAACGGCCACGTGACCTATATACATTATATTCAAAATACGTTAAACGTGGTTACTATTTTCACATAGTAAAACATTTACGTAACCCAATTTTCGTGAGCTTTTTTAAATATTATTTATATGTATTTTGTAAATGTTTTATCAATTTTATTATTATTTTGCGATTATAAGTTATTATTATTATTTTTGTATTTATATATATTTTGTTAGTTAATTATAAATGTAAATAAATGTTTCATATTCTCTAGATTCAGTGATACAAGCAGCAATACTATTAACATTTAATTGGTTAAAAAGTTTATTCACCCCAACTGACCTTGGCTCGCGGATTTGGAAAGTCAAGGTAATAAATATTTAGCATTTTTGTAACAGTATGTGTTCTTTCTTTTTGGGTTGCCACCGATTTGGCTCAAGAAGTTCTACTGTTTTTTAAAGGAATTTTAATTATGTTTTTACACCTACATAAAAAATTGATAATTATAAATTTTATATTAT
This sequence comes from Heliconius charithonia, assembly GCA_030704555.1. NCBI lineage: Eukaryota > Metazoa > Arthropoda > Insecta > Lepidoptera > Nymphalidae > Heliconius > Heliconius charithonia. Next base: position 6,048,137 of record CM060812.1, read on the forward strand.
CAAACAAATCTCAAAATTAAATTCATTAACCTCCCAGTTTTTTTTTTTTTGTAAAAAATGTGTTATTTAATAAATAAAAATTTCAGGCCAGTCGTGGCGCAGGAGTACTGTAAAATCGACTGATTATGGGTTCGCTGCATACTCGAGGAAATGAAATATCTGTTTACATTTATATTTTCATGTTTTCGCTCTGATGCCGAGGCAAAGCGCGGTTTTGAGTTCCGCCACGCCATCAACACGCAATACCTACAGAACGTGGCGAAAAGTGGGGAACGGGACGTGTCTTAACACTAGGTCTTCTCTCAACCCTGCTGTATGCGGGATACAGCGTAAAGCTATTTTAATTTAGTAAATTAAAATAAAGCCAGACTTATTGATTATACTAATATGTCAGCATTACTAAAAATAAAACTTAACAAATGCAAAACTGTGATACTAATTAACGGTATTTGGGACCGAAATAAGGGTTATCTCAATCGACATCAATCAAATCTTCTTATATGTTGTGAACACAGAATAATGAAGTTAGAGTAAACAAGTCTTCTGAATCATCTCGGGGTCAATGGCCAACTTGATATATGAAACCAGTTACAAAAATGCTATATTATAAAGCAGTTTTTTTTTTGGCCGTCCGTCTAAAATATTGCATTGTTCTCGGAATTCAGAACTCGGCGTGTTCTTAGGCACCACGAAATGGGTCAAGTACGTAAATTGGTTATAATAAATCAGGTAATCTAGCTTTAATATTTTTTTTCTTGTAACGAAAAACTACTACTGTATACAGAAATTTTAAATATTTTGTCGGTTAAGAATACAGAAAAGAAATCAATATATATTTTTCTTTTTCTGCTTCACGCTGTATTCCGCACATAGCACAGGAAGGAAATCTAGAGTTAAGACACTCTGTTCCTCATTTTTCTGCGAATTCTAGAATTCGACCTACCTCTCTAGACGTATTGCGTGTTTAGTGGCGGAACTCAACGCCGTGCTTTTCTTTGGTACCAGAGGAAATTATTTTATACCCTCGAGTGGGAAGCGAACCCACCTGTCGCGATTACAGTCACACTTTGTGCCCCAGCGCTACGACTGGCCTTAGACTGACAACTATATGAAAATAAAAATATTTTAAGAGAATTAAGATTATAATCTAGACAATCAAATCTACCTTATAATATGTATTTTACACAGCAATGATACTTAAGATGATATCTTCATACATTTTTCAACGCGAGAATTGACAAATGAAACCTAGCACCGCCTTGATCTCTAAGTAAAAAAATGTGTTAAATTAAGGAAATCTCGCTCCTACATCGGTTCTTTAAACTCTTGTAAGTAATTAAATGATTAAATTAAGTAGAATAATTTTTTATCTATTTAGTAGATAAAACATGTTTTGGACTGTTCTCTTTAAAAAAAAAGAACAAAAATATTCTCAAAGATTACGATAATTTATGTGATTTTTACACTTTTAAACATATGCTATAATAAATACACTTTGCTATCATGCTTTGAGGATTATTTTAATCCAGGTATTTTTTTTACCGTGATCGCTGTCATAAATCAAAGGGACAAGCAGAAACTGAGAACAAAACGTTTTGGTGAAAATATTATATACTAGCGACCCGCTCGCGGCTTCGCCCGCTTAAACCATAGAACTATTTACTTAACACACTGAATTATGTTCGTGTCTTGATATACTTATAATGTATGTTTGCAATGTAATGAAGATTTTTTATAAGAAAGTTGTTAAAACTTTAGGTCGCATTTTCGTACCTCCCATAAGAATCTTCAATTGAATGTTTGAAATAAAAACACAACTTATCGATACTTACTATATGTGCGTTTCTTTACGATAATCTCAGAAACGGCTTAACCGATTTAAATACTTTTTTTGTTTGTATTCTGGCAAACTGCCCTTAAATATTAAGCATTAGTTTTATTTTAAGCAGCTTCATGCTAGTCAGAGGGAGGAACCTAGTATTAAGACACTCCGTTCCCCACTTTCTACCGAATTCTGGACGCATTGCGTGTTGAGTGGCAGAACGCAACGCCGTGCTTAACCTTGACCCCAGAGCGAAGAAATGGAAATATAAATTTAAGTAAATATTTCATCTCCTCGTGTGGGGATCGAACTCAGAGAACCAGTCGGTTTTACAGTCACACTTTGTGCCGCTGCGCCACGACTGGCCTCAACTGGACTGGACTTTATTTTAATCGGTTCACATAAAGTTAAAACCAGATCCACGCTTTATCCCGCCCTTAGTAGGGCAACTTAGTGTAAGATATTGGGTATAATGTTTGACTGATGTGCGAAATGAAAATATTATTAAATTATAACTCAATCCTGCATGTGTGGATCAGACCCACAACGTCACGTTACAGTTACAATTGGGCATATAGGGTAAAATAGTTTTTAAGATACATCAACAGTGAAGACGTAGGTTTTTTTTCTTATTTCACAATGTTTATTCATATCTATATTTCGTATGACGCGGTTACGCATAGGTACCAATAATGTAAACACATACTACTACAAAAATAGTACTAAAATGTTTAGAACTTTAAACTTTGCCGCCAATACCTACGACTCGATTTTGCAATGAGGCGTATGCGGCGGTTTCCCTTTGATAGGTTTATGTGTGCGTGCGTCGTTCTTGACAAATTGTATTTTATTTTACAACGATAATTTTATTATTTATTTTGTTTGAAAAAATAACTTTTTTATTTTCGGGTTTTTAATTTAATATGTAATAGGCTTTTATAGAGTAGTTAAACTGTGGTTTCATTTAAAGTGGTCCTAACAAAAAAACTCTGTATAATTGAGCATATTTAATATTTATAGTGATTTTTTGGAAAATTGATACCAATAGTTATTACAACCACTTGCGAAGAAGCATAGTTTAGGCAATTTTTTATTCTATAATAATTCCTTTTAAAAAACTACCAACGTTCTTATAGTTAATATATTATTTTTCCAAATTAAAAAAATTGTCTATGTCATCATAATAGCGGAAAAATTTCATTCATATTGTAATACCACATTAGTATCGACAATGTAGTGTTGATAGTAATTGAAAATAGTTATACTACAGGAGGACCTTCATATGCACTGTTTTAACCTGTTTTATGTATAATATAGAATAATATATTGTATAGAGGAATCACACATTCTTTTTATTCAGTTTAGTAAATACATTTTTTAGAGGTTACTCTGTACTAAAATGGCATGCAACTCTGTTCCCGCATTTACGTTCCTGATATATCGATATAAATAATAGAAATACAAAATATAGGAAGGAAACACAAATGCAATTATATTGCATTTTTTCTTTTTTTCATACTTGAAACGTATTAATAAATTACATATTATGTATTACATACAATTAATTTCTTTTGAATATAACACTAAGTTAAATCAGCTTCACGCTATTTTAACAGATAACATAAGATGACATTAAAACGTATTGACATCACCACGTGATCCATCTAAACACAATATAAACTTTTATAAACTATGAACTCACAATCAGAATTTACTTTCCAAATACATATACTTTTTATTCTACACATCGCCATATGAGCTAATTCCGTAAAATATACCTACTTTATTATGTTTGTTAATATCACCAACGTTGACGTTTGAAATAATAATGATGGTAGACTGAACAAATATTGATTATACTTCTTTTTTTAGCTTCACGCTGTATCCCGCACACAGCAGGGTAGGCATAGGACCTCTAGTGTTAACAACAACACTCTGTTCCCTACTTTTCTCGGAATTCTGTAGGCATTGCGTGCTGAGTAGTGAAACTCAACGCCGCACTTTACCTCGACACCAGAGCGATGAAATGGAAATATAAATTTAAATAAATATTTCGTTTCCTTGCGTGGTCATCGAACCCACAACAGTTACACTTTGTGCCCCTGTGCAACGAACGGCCTCAATTTACTTTCTTCTTTTAAAATGTGGTTAAATGAAATAGTCGTAATTTAATTATGTCAGATTACTATTAACCGACTTCTTAAAAGGGGTCATCAATTGGGCTGTGTTTTTTATTTTTAGCCTTGTTACCTTAGAACTTTTGATTGTATGAACCGATTTTAATGATTCTTTTTTTATTTGAAAGCTAATGCCTCCCGTGTAGTCTTATTTTAATTTAGTTTATATCCAACAATGGTATCTATGAGAAAATCATATAAATCTCAAATTTACATTAAGTATATGCGCGACAAATGAACGTATAAGTCAATATCAATTCAACCGATTTTAATGATTCTTTTTTTATTAGAAAGGGTACATATAAGGGGTAGTTTGGTGAAAGTTTAGTTAAGTTCAGAGTGTGAAATCCGGTTGAATTTGAAGAAGTCGATTTTTTTTATTAAAAAATATAATTATGTAATTTTTTCTACAAAAAATTCTTTATACTCCATGATAAAAACTATCCTATAAGTGACATTAGGCTTTGAACTATTACCATGCCAAAATTAATTTAATTTCATACAGAAGTTATCGGTATTTTAGGTAATTTATATTTTTCAGTTTTTATTTTTTTTAAAGAAAACTATCATGAAATTCGGAATGAAACCCAAAAAAAATGTACCTTGAGGCCCTAGGCTAACACCATGCAAAAATTCATCAATTTCTGTCAGGTAGTTTTTGCGTGATTGACGCACAAACAAACCGACAGACAGACAGACAGACAGACAGACAGACAGACAGACAAGAATTCTGCTGAGTGGTTTTTTAGGTTCTATAATCGACATATTAACCGACCTAATTTTTATTTTTTTTATATCTTTCATGTACAGAATTGACTTTTCTATCCTTTTATTATATATGGAGATTAATCACATTAATAAGATAATGAGTGCGACAAGGTCAGGCAAGACAAAACTAACATCATTTTTTTAATTCTTAACATAAAAAATAGGTATAGATTGTTTTGTGAATTCATGTGATAAATTACATTTTATAACTCCTTTTAATTTTTGACTTTTCAGTTCGTTTCAATACAAATTTAATATACCTTTCGTGACGAAGTGCATTTATACATCGCTCATTTACCGAAACAATGTGTCGGTAACCTTCTTTCGTCGTACCATCGTTTCTAATTCAGTAGCTTAGAGAAATAGCTGTCTCCATAGCTGACTTGGAGCCTGCGAATGAGGCTAAGGATGAAGGACCTTGTCTCTCAACGCAATAGGTCATCACTGACACACACACTGGTCCTCCTAGTTTTTCCATTTAACTACACTTCAGATAGGAGACAGCCTACATAAAAAATAAACTTTTTTAAATTATAAAACTTTTATTGAAGTTTATTCGTGTAGTAAAAATTTTTTTATGTGAATGTGTAGTCACATATATAGATCACATGTGTGAATATGTAGTCACATATGTGGACCACATGTGTGAATATGTGGTCACATATGTGGACCACATGTGTCAATATGTGCTCACGTATGTGGACCACATGTGTGAATATGTGGTCTTTCATGTGGACCACATGTGAGAATGTGTGGTCACATATGTGGACCACATGTGTGAATACGTGGTCGCGTATGTGGACCACATGTGGGAAAATGTGGTCACATATGTGGACCACCTGTGAGAATTTGTGGTCACATATGTGGACCACATGTGTAAATATATGGTCCCATATGTGGACCACATGTGTGAATATGTGGTCTTTCATGTGGACCACATGTGAGAATTTGTGGACACATATGTGGACCACATGTGTGAATATGTGGTCGCGTATGTGGATTACATGTGGGAAAATGTGGTCACATATGTGGACCACATGTGTGATATGTAGTCACATATGAAGATTACATGGGTGATCATGTGGTCACATATGTGGACCACATGTGTGAATATGTGGTCACGTGTGTGGACCACATGTGTGTATATGTGCTCACATATGTGGACCACATATGTGAACATGTGGTCACATATGTGGACCACATGTGGCATCGTGTGGTCATATATGTGAACCACATGTGTGTATATGTGGTCACATATGTGGACCACATGTGTGTATATGTGGTCACGTGTGTGGACCACATGTGTGAATATGTGGTCACGTGTGTGGACCACATGTGTGTATATGTGCTCACATATGTGGACCACATGTGTGAATATGTGGTCGCGTATGTGGACCACATGTGGGAAAATGTGGTCACATATGTGGACCACATGTGTGAATATGTGGTCACGTGTGTGGACCACATGTGTGTATATGTGCTCACATATGTGGACCACATATGTGAACATGTGGTCACATATGTGGACCACATGTGGCATCGTGTGGTCATATATGTGAACCACATGTGTGAGTAAGTATTCACATGTGCAGATCGCATGTGTGATATGTTGTCACATATGTAGACCACATGTGTGATATGTAGTCACATATGAAGATTACATGTGTGATCATGTGGTCACATATGTGGACCACATGTGTGAATATGTGGTCACGTGTGTGGACCACATGTGTGAATATGTGGTCACGTGTGTGGACCACATGTGTGTTTATGTGCTCACATATGTGGACCACATATGTGATCACGTGGTCACATATGTGGACCACATGTGTGAATATGTGGTCACGTGTGTGGACCACATGTGTGAATATGTGGTCACGTGTGTGGACCACATGTGTGTTTATGTGCTCACATATGTGGACCACATATGTGATCACGTGGTCACATATGTGGACCACATGTGGCATCGTGTGGTCATATATGTGTACCACATGTGTGAATAAGTATTCACATGGGCATATCACATGTGTGATATGTAGTCACATATGTAGACCACATGTGTGATATGTAGTCACATATGAAGATTACATGTGTGATCATGTGGTCACGTGTGTGGACCACATGTGTGAATATGTGGTCACATATGTGGACCACATGTGTGAACATGTTATCACATATGTGAACCTTTTATAAAATATATTTAATTCATTAAATGTAATATGTATATAAATAAATAAACGTAAAGAAACGTTACGTAACATCATACATAATAACAATTAAAACGTAAACTGCAGGCTAATTGATCATCCGGTAGACATTTTAATTAAATTATCAGCTGAAGCAGAATGTCTTTGTATCATCAGAGTTGTAAACCATTTGTTCGATAATTAACTTTAACAGTTATGAACATATACTATTGTTCAAAGACGTCACTATTACATTTCAATCCTATGAAAATTTATAATGGAGAGAAGAAAGAATTTCAAATAAGATAGTGGTGCACTTACTCAATTTTGCACTTTCCAATTTCTTTAGATAGTATAGCGGAACACAAGGCTTCGCTTCGTTTGTTTTTACGGGCAGAAAAATAAATATATTCTTCCACTTAGTGGGAATTTAACCTAATTAAAATATAACTAGTGCTACAACCAGAAATCTCAGTTCTCTCAACTGTACCGTCATAGCTTCAAGTTTTAGTCGACATATTAACTTTAAACATATTAATTTTTTATCGACATATTAACCGACCTAATTTTTATTTTTTTTATATCTTTCATGTACAGAATTGACTTTTCTATCCTTTTATTATATATGGAGATTGAGCATCTAAAATATATTGTTACACAAGCCAAAGAGGCGTGGCGCAAGAGCACAAAGTGTGACTGTAAACGTAATTGTGGGTTCGATCCCCACTGGAAGAAACGAAATATTTATTTAAAAATTCGGCAGAAAGTGGAGAACGGAGTGCTGAACACTAGGTTCCCTCCACCCTGCCGTTTGCAGGATACAGCGTGAAGCTGATAAAAAAATATATAAGCCAAATTAACGAAATTCGCATTGATAAAAATCCATTCTTATCTAACAAATCTCAGAATTGATTACTTACAATCTATGATAAGACATAAGTAACTGTATATAGTAGATCGTTGATGGTATAATATGTAATAACCATATTTAGTTGAGCTGGAATTTTTACTAAAAATATTTTTTATAAATATTTTTTTTAAATCAGCTTATCTATAAATCAAGTTTTAGATAAATCATGTTATAAGATAGACCGCGTAAGGTAACATCGCTTTAAGGTATACAAAAATTCAATTGCCACTTGAATTTACAATATTTTACTAATATATATATATATTTAATAATAATTTACAATATACAATTTACTTCAAACGTCAAACAGAAATATTTATTTATATACGGATGCACATTGGTATAGACTTAAGTGGCGCAACGTCACAAATCTGCGACTGCAAACACGTCGATTGTGAATTCTATACCCACTCGCAGGAATAAATTATTTAATATTTTTAATTACTGGTATAGAAAAAAAGCGTGACGGTGAGATCCAACACTCAACATACAATGCCTCAAAAAAATTGGCGGATTATTTGGAATGGAGCTTCTTAATACTTCCCATGTTCTCTCTGCCTACAATTGCTATGTGCGGGGTATAGTGTTAATTAACAAATGACATATTAGTGCATACTACATACCAAGATTTATATAAAGTAAAGGAAATGTTCACATATGATAAGTGCAATATAGTAGTCGACTCTGATAAAGAAAAATAGGTTTGTAATATTAGTGAGTTTGCTTGATTCACAGAAACTTACCATATTTTTTTATTACTAAAAGAAACGTATGAAAAATCTTATTAAAAAAAACAGCACAGACTTAAACGCAACCTTTAGTACCTTGCATTACGAATAATATCAACACGAAATAAAATATGTGTCAAACACTAAACAAAAAACGGTAGCCTTGAAAGAAAGTTTAAACATTTTTGACAAGAAAGTAAACAAATCTTAACATAAAATATGTCACGTGTGGACCGTTACTGACCGTTAATGAACGACAACAAAAAAAAAATATTCCAACGGGGAAAAAAGTACAAAGTAATACCAGAAAAGGCGATTTAAAGTGTTTTTTTATATGTCCATAATTTCGATCTCCTTAAAATGTTATTACCAATAAAAATTGGTGGAAATAAACTGTATATAGTTTCACTTTAAAGTAGGACACGTGAAATATAAAGATTGTTACTAACTTCCTACGTTTCCCAAAATCGCTGATATATATCACTTAAAGAAAATACATAAATATACGTAGTCTCGGCGTACGTCCAAACGATACAATCTTTAAAACTGCATTCAGTTCAGAACTCAGCCAACATTGATACAATATGTTTTCTTTTTATTAAAAAAAAAATAACTTTTTTTTTACCTATCTTTCACATATAAAGAGGTGTAAGCAAAAGAATCTAAATCGTTACACGTTGAGAAGACAATTAATTTAAAAAATATGACCAAAATTTTTAATTTAAATTTAGAGGTATATAATAATTTTATGTACATATATACAATAATAACAATACCACAGATTAACTTATAAAATAAATAACATATAAATTAATTAAAGGTGTGTTTTGTGCATAAGTCATATAAAATTAAAAAAGAAAAACAAAATAATGACTAATTCTTCCTTTGCATATTAAATCAACAAAGTCAAAATGTTCGAAGGCATCTGTCCTGCTGAGAGTACTTGAAGAACAAACAAATTTAATTGTTAACAACTTAAAGTATATTTGTTAATTGATTTATAATAATAATAATTGTGGTCGTTACTACATCTGTTTGTAAACGCGACGGCTGTGGATTCGATGCTCACCTGGTCCTGGACAAGTGTGACTTTGAGTTCCGCAACTCAACAAGCAATCTCTTGAAAATTGGGCGGGAAGTGGAGAGTGCAATGTCTTGTCTATCACTAGGTCACCTCTGTGTATGCAGAATGTGTATCAGTATTATATTTTTATACTTACATGATTATTTTCTAAGCTTAGGTGAGTTTTCTATTTAAATCCTTATGTACATTGCCCTACAGAAAATTTTTATTTTATATTTTAGTTTAAGAATCCTGAACAAATTGGGGTTTTTTTAGTTTCACGCTGTATCCCGCACAATGCAGGGTAGACAGAGGGAACCTAGGAACCTATTGTTAAAACACTCCGTTTCAATTACGACACTTCGATTCCCCACTTTATGATGATACTTCTCTTAAATTTGAACACTGAACCACCACGTTTACTCAGACAAAATTTCTAAGTTAACGCAGTGTCTAATCATGATTTATTTAAATTACAAATACTTCAATATTAAACCTAATTTCCAATTAAAAAAAAAACTATTTAAAACTTTAGCTCGAGCATGTCTTGTTTTATTTGATTAAATATTCACATCAGTCACTTCTGTCGTAGAACGGCAAGATCATATGAAGAAATAAACGCCGTTATACAGCCAATTTACATTTCTAATTTACAACCGTTTGCTAGTCACTTAATTTATGTTTACTAATTAAGGAATCCTCAAATCCAAACGAGACTTATTTGTCAAAAAATTAAACTTGAAAAAGTTATGGCGGCAAATAATCTTTATAGATAAGTAAATATCTAATATTTATATTGGATGTGAGAGAGTGTGTTGTTTTTCTTTTTAGCTACATGTTTTATATCGCATATTGGATAGATAAAATCTAGTGTTAAAACACTTCGAGGGAGAAGTCAAATGCGTGCCGGAGAATCAAAACTATAACTCTAGAATTCGGTGGAAAATAGGGAACGTAGCTTAATTAAGACGGAGTACCTTAACAGTAGATTCCCAGGTTCCCTTTGCCAACTATAAGCATGTACATAAAAGTAAGATTATTATGAAATATTTTATGGAGTTTTTAACCCGTAAGCTTTATAGTATCATTTTGAAAATATGTAATCCTAGCAAAAAAAATAAGCTAAAATATAGAAAATTGTGATATTAACTATGTGCATCAATAAATAGAGGTACTATACAATATTTCGATGGTCTCTAATAAAAAATCCCAAATGTTTTTATTGCTCCTTTGAACTACTAAGAAGTTTTACCACTTTTTCAACAATTTTAATTATTTTATTTTCAAATTTCAAAAAACAAAAATCGAAAACTTCCCATGTTAGTAAATTATCGAAAACTATCCTTGTTAGTGGGATAAAAAAGAAATAAAAGAAATTTGCATCTTTTCACTTTCGATACCTTTATCACGGACCGTCGATTTATAAATTGTTATTAGATTACCAAAAGTAATAATAGAAATAAAAATAAATAATACATCATCAATCAAGTGAGAAGAGACTTGTCGCCGTTGAGGTTCAGTGCGGACGTATGTACATGCGCACCCACATTGTCGGCATGCATGATACACGATAGTCGTGAGTTAAAATCCAAAAAAAAAGACAATTATTACATTTCTAGTTCTAGAATTTACACACGCACAAAGACACACGAGAAAGGAGCGTACGCGTCACCTTATGGTTAGCAGCCTTTGAGGTCGAGATAGACGCACTTTTTGAAGATACCCAAGTCGTATCGATGTGGAAACACACGCCAGTGAGTAGGCCATTCCACATTTGCGTGGAGCGTGGAAGGAAGTTCCTATGGAACTGCACAGTTGCATTTGTTACATATCCAGATGGTGTGGATGGCAAGTACCATCCAGTACTGTGTCTCGTTCTGAGGATGACCTGCAGTTTCTTTGCGCCAGCTTGGCCTTGTTTTCGAAAACGCTAAAGGACAATGTATAATACCCAATATATAATACTGGCAATATATAATAGCCCAATATATAATACTGGGCGCAGCTATAAAGGGGTTGTTTTATAAGACTGGCGACACGACAAATGGATTTTTTTTAGTGGTTTAACGCGTACACTTGTGTCTTCTTGGGGTTGTATTAAACCTAGTTCCTTTCACCCCATAAGGAAATATTCCCACAATCGAGAATACCTCAATATGTGAAAACAAAACATGCGACCGGAATAAACAGCGTCCACTGTAATGTAGAGGACAGAACGCAGCCTTGAGGAACACCAGCGTTCACGGGCATGTCTTCTGAGCAACAACCGTCGAAAGCGACCTTGATGCTGCGCCCAGTGAGAAAGCTGATGATCTATTTGCATAAATTATCGGAAAAAAACAGACAAAAATAAAAAATAACCGAACGCCTTCAATGGAGGTGATAACTTAAAAAACCGTGAGTGATTTAGTATCCTTTAATCCACTCCCATATTTATACTACATAAAACCGTACGATAGCAAATTTATTCCACATTTCGTTATTTTGGACACAGATAATTTTATACATTAAAATAATAAATAACATCATATAAATAAGTAGAAGATTAATATAATTCAATAAGCGTTTTAGGGACCCCCACATACATTCTATCACATCATATTTTATTATACATACGTGAAAACGGACTGAACCGCAAACATTCCAAGATAAGACCACTAACTCAATAATGCTTCATGAAGATTCCAAGCAATATATTTAGGGGAGTTGTGTCACAAACAAGAGTTAAAAGAGCTTATCGTGGAAGTTCACGTTTTAGTACTGTATGTTGTATATATATAACTTTTAATTATTTTTAATCAATTTTATAATATTCATGTGTGATTGGTTGTTAATTGCTTATATATAAAAAATTTAATATAAACAAGTTGCGTTTTATTAGAAAAACTTTCTTAGCAGAAGTTCCGTTGCTATAAGCGTATATAAATAATTTATTGGGCTTATTGAGGCGTCGTGAATTCACATTCGAGGAAATGAAATATTAAATATTTTTAAGTCTACGCTCTGGTAACAAGGCAAAGCACGGTGTTGAGTTCCGTCACTCAACACACAATGCCTAAAAAATTTGGCGCAAAGTGTGGAATGAAAGAGTCTTAACACTAGGTTCCGAGCTTCCCACTACCTATCCTGCTATCTTCCTCGTTCTAGAAATAATTACTTTTAAACGATTCTTCCAATACATTAATAACAATTAATTTCCAAACTAATAAAAGTAGAAAAGATTAATATATTTCACGATTTAAATCAATTAAATCATCACAATTTTATAATAACCCATCACAATGACATCACCGCTTCATTCCCACGGTGCCCCCCGTCCCCAAAAATGGGTTGATGAATTTGAAAGTATCTCATGCAAATTTTACAAATGGATTCGTCTTCGATATGAAGCCTTGTTTTATTGGTGAGATATAAATCCACTTAAGGGTAAGATAAACATAAAATCGAATTATCCTTGTCCTTCATTATGAAACATTATACGGAGTTCGTTTGAGAGTAAATCTTTTTTAAAATATATTTAAAGTAATATAATTTTAATATATTATATGTATAGGTAAGTTATTCACACGATTTAGTTTGAAAATGTTGGTACCAATTAGTGAAATTTAAGTTTAAGTTGCTAAAGTATTAGATGTGCATATAATTTTTATTTATATATTTAACTGCACACTGAATCTTTTGGGGCTGTCGTGGCGCAGTGGCACTGTATAGGCAGTCGTAGGCTCGGTTCCCACTTAGGGAGATTAATTATTTAATATTTTATTTCCTCGTAATAAGGCAAAGCGCAGCGTTAAATTTCGCCACAACGAACCTTTGAAATTTTGGCTGAAAATGGGGAATGGAGTGACTTAACATGTATATTTTGGTATAATAATAATAACAATGTATATGTTGGACTAAAATGAATAATATGGGCTCGAATCTGCAAAGTTGTGTGGCAGTTGCCTTCAGCTTAGCTCTATGTCATTTGGCGATTCAAAACTGCTTTCAAGAGTCTATATGAAATATAAAGAATGGCAAAATAGCGTCACGTGACTTTTTTTTTACTCATTCCAAATCGTGTGCAGAATATACAAACATATAGGAAGTTAAACCATCCTAACGCCGCGCTTTAAGTTATTTTGCTAATCTCTGTGAACTATCAAACTCACGGATGTGTCTCGTTGATGTTATGTGTAAGGTATGCCAGTTTATAATGTATGAAAAATCATAAAATTCACATTCATATGGTTTAGAACTAAGAACAAAATTTGCTCAAAAGTATATGAAAAAGAATATATTTTAAAGCATATTCTCATAACAACAATAAAATATAAAAATCAAAAAGAACACGATGCATTGTAATTATAATCAAATTTGGAAGAAAAATATTTTTTTTAAGAACTATATCCAAAATATCTGTGGCCTAATATCAAAAGTGCAATTCAATATAACATTTAAAACATCGACCGTAATAATACAAAACTAAATCCAGTTCGAAGATGTAATATACTATCAAAATCAACTTCACATTGTATTTCGCACATAGCAGGGTAGTCAGAGAGAACCCAGTTCGTTTCCCATTTTCGCCCGAATTCTGGAGGCATTGCGTGTCGAGTGGCGGAACTGAACGCCACTTCTTTGCCTAGACACCAGAGCGAAGGAATAAAATATTAAATTTCTTGAGTAGAAATCGAACCCACAGCACACACAGATACTTTGTGAATCTGCGCCACGACTGGCTTCAACCTTAATAAAACAAAATTGTATAATCCAGTTCGACGAAGTAAAATGTCGGATTTTTAAAACATGTTCGAACAGCACTTAGTTCAATGACAATGTTTTTTTGTAAATACAAGTAGTTCGTTACCTTATAATATACAGATCTATCATCGCTTTTTTGTGTATGAAATTATTGAGATCATAAATCACCGGGCAATTATATCAGATCACATTTGTTTTTTTTTATTACTTTTAATATTAGTCCTCTAAATAAAGGATTCATAAATCAAAAAAAATACAAATATAAAAACTCGTTACTCTTATTGTATATTGATCTTCTGTTAGTATTTTTTCTATGATCAAAATTTAAATCGATTTTGATCGATCTATTCAAATAATTATAGTTTAGATGAATTATATATCAACAATCTCTCATATTACATCGCCAGACGTAATATTCAAGTTCATTGTAAGACTCATCGTGACTGATACACCGTATCTCGTACATGGCTGTGTAGGCAGAGGGAACATGGGAACCTCATGTCAATCTATTCCTAGTAAAACACTTCCGTTCCTTAATTTTTTACCGTTAAGTCCCTGTTAAGGCAGAACTCAATACCGCGCTTTGTCTAGCTAACAGAGCGATGACATTAAAATATAAAATATTTTAGTTTCTCAAATCGGAAATCGAACACACAATCTGTAGCGCTTGCTCTCGCTCGTTTGAGCCTATGCGCCACGACTAGTCTCAATTTATTGATGACTTATTTTTCACTTATAATATTTTCAAAGTCCTTTACATCGAATTAGTTCAATTTACAACTTACAGTTAAATTTGGATGCTTGCTAAATAAAATCTAAACAAACGCTATTAACTCATGAAACTTTTATGAATGACGAACTTCACTTTCATCATTCATAGAATAGAATATTGTAGTAGTCTCTTCATTTAGAAGTGGTTTCGGAATGACCGTATCAAAATTAAATACAGTATAATTTATTTACCTTTATTACAAAAACGATTTATTATACGACACAAATATGATGTTTATTGATACTACTTCACGTTTTCAATTTATTAATATTAAGTTCCATTCAAAATTATTTAAGGTTGACTAAGTGCACCCTAAATTCAAATCTCTAATCGAGGACAACAGAAGTGAGGTCATCGCGCACCGCGTACGCTGAGATGCGCAAACGCACGAGGACGCAGGATCTTTTTCCTATAAAAATGTGCCGCGACCCCTTGTGGGCACAGTTTCGATCAGAACGCGGACTTGGAAGGACATCAAGATGAAGCTGGTGAGTCCTTGGAGCTTCAATTTTGTGAAGTGGCTAAATAAGTGCTAAAGTGTTATTGATATATAAAAGTTCTTTGGAAATTAATAAAGATACAGTTTAAGTGAATAAGTCCTTATTGAAAGTGTGACGATGCTAATTATTCGTGTTTTATTTTTTTTTTATTCTAACAGTATAACAAATTTTAATATGCTTAAATTGTAAATTTATGTGAACTAAATTGCCACAATGTTTTTAATATATTTATTATTTTATAAAAATAATGATTTATGTAAATTTTATAATATATCTACATTTTCTAAATACAGTTAAGTTTTAAAATATTAATAAGCAACCTTTTTTTATTATTTACAGCTTTTCGTTCTTAGCGTCACTCTGGCACTCTCGTTAGCAGAGGAAATTGAGACCAATCTTCAGGCAGTAGAAGACCTTCAAACATCAGCATCAGTTATATCTCCAAGATCACAAGATTACAATTTACCAATTGCAAATTATTACAATAATGTTCCAAATAGCGTTGCTCCAAAGCTCTGGAATCCGCCATCAAATTACGATTCTGTAAAACCTGCAATTCCTTCAGCATCTGTCAGAAACTACTATGCACCCGAAAGCAACTATAATCAACCGGAAAGTGGTTACAACAACCAATATAATCAAAACAATCAAAATTCTTGGAGCAATCCTCAACAAAGCCAACCATCAAACACTTGGTCACAAAACAATGGATGGAACAATCAACAGAAACCCCAAAACAATGCATGGAACAATCAGCAGAAGCCTCAAAACAATGGATGGAACAATCAGCAAAACGCTTGGAACCAACAGAACTCATGGAACCAACAGGGCAGTTCGCAAAATGCTGGTGCACAAAACAATTGGAATAAACCTCAGAATGGTGGCTCACAGAATTCCTGGAACAAACCTCAAAACTCAGGGTCTCAAAACAACTGGAACGCAGGAAACAACCAAAATAACTGGAATGCAGGAAACAACCAAAACAACTGGAACGCAGGAAACAACCAAAACGTGCCCTCATCATCCAGCACAACAACTCCAGTCCCAGTTATTAAAAACGAACAAATTTTAGGTGATAATGGAAGCTATAAATATGAGTAAGTACTTTTCCTCATCTTTTTTATAACGTCACTTACACCTCCCCTAAAACCCTAAAATAAAAATATTGTAAACTTAAAAAGCATCACAATTCAATTAATTATATTAAAAAGATGTCGATATTCCTAAGTCATTAATCTAAAGATTTTTGTTACCTGAACTTGGTTTGCTCAAGGCCAAACCGAGATATTCTTTTTAACGCTCCTTATCGAGATAGCTTGACCCTCCTCCAAGTTAATTTATTGAACGCACTTTTAAATTTGAAGAAGGTACGGGTTACCTTACCTTCAACCATACGTATAATGTAGTTTCAATACTCAAAAAATCTTATTTATAATCCTAAAAAAATATACCTTCAATACAGATTTTTAAATTCCAGGTAATTTTTGTGTCGTAACAAAATTATAAAATTATAAACTTTTACTTAAAATTTCTTTTGCTATGATAATATAATTAATTTTGTTTTCTACATATGCTGACATTACATTTATATGTTAATTTTAGGTGCAAAATATGCCAATATTTCTAATATTGGGTATCGATTGTTAATAAAAGTATCCAAATTAAACCCTAACGGTGAACACAGTAACGTCGTATTTTTGTTGCTAAATGGACTATAGAACCTGTTATTTTATTGCCTTATAACTGTATAGAGATATCGTACCTAAAATTTTGCATAATTAGATACATCCTAAAGCAGATTTCCATAATTTTGACAAACCCACGCCTTGATGGTTAAACAATAAATATTTTTTTCCGTTAATAAGCAAAATTGTTTCCGGTTTAAAAACAAGTTTAAAAAAAGTTAAGAAATGCGAAATACAAATAATACAATTACTAAATATATTAACATATCATATTAAGCGAAATACGCATTTTGTATTGTACAATAACCAAAGAAATATTAATAATAATTTTCCTTGGTTTAATAAATACATTTAATAAATACATTGAGGCCAGTCGTGGCGCAGTGGTACAAAGTGTGACTGTTAAACTGACTGGTTGTGGGTTCGATCCCCACTCGAGGAGATGAAATATTTACTTAAATTTATATTTCCATTTCTTCGCTCTGGTGTCGGTAAAGCGCGGCGTTGAGTTCTGCCACTCAACACGCAATGCCTCCAAAATTCGGCAGAAAGCGGGGAACGGAGTGTCTTAACACTAGGTTCCCTCTGCCTACCCTGCTCTGTGCGGGATAAAGCGTGAAGCTAATTTAATTAATTTTTTTATTTTTTTATTAAATACATTACTTTCTCAGATACGAAATTGCTGATGGAACTCACGTCAGTGAAGAAGGCTACGCCACCCATCCTAACACTAAAGAAGAGAGCATCGTGAAAAAGGGTTTCTATTCCTTCACTGGCGCTGACGGCAAGGTCTACACTGTAACTTACTGGGCTGATGATACAGGTTTCCATGCTGAGGGTGATCACCTGCCTAAACCCCATCCCATTCCACCAGCGATTCAAGCGTAAGTGATGACCTTAGGCAAATATAATGACGTACATACATACTTTGAGGCCAGTCGTAGCGCAGTGGCACGAAGTGTGACTGTAAAACTGAGTGGTTGTGGGTTCGATCCCCACTCGAAGGGAGGATTTTTTTTTTATGAATAATGTATTATTATTTATGATTATTTTCATTTCTTCGCTCGAGTACCAAGGCAAAAGCCCGGTGTTGAGTTCCGCCACGCAATTCCTGGAAAAATTTAGCGCAAAGTAGAGAATGGAGTGTCTTAACGCTAGGTTACCTCTGCTTACTCTACTATATTTGGGATACAGCTTAAGACTGAATAATTAATTGTATATTTATATAATTTATATAAATAATAAAAATATACTTAAATGTAATATTATTAATCAGATCGGTTTTCGCTAATTGCTATCTCCATATCTGTCAACGATATTAATTATTTGATATAAAACGGAAACGGAATAGCTTATTTTAATTTTGCACGATCCGATGATATGATAAAACAAAATATATTCGAAACGAAGCGAACAAAATGTGCACAAAAAAAAATTAAACTTTTTACATGCGAACTTTTGAATGCTAACAACGTCAATTCTTAACAAAGCTTGCAAAAAAAATAAAACAATTCTAACTTTTTGTTGTAAAGGAAAATTATTATAAGAAATATGAATATTTTTATTTTATAACAATGTAAGGTAGTATGCATAAGACATGCTTCTAATACGTGTAAAAATAACATGATTTATTTTTATGTATAAAAAAAGTATTATGTGTAAAGAGTGTTCAGTTCAAATAGCAAATAGAAGCTGGTAGTAGGAGGAGCCTATGCTATAAATTTGAGCTTCCCAAATAGTTTTTATTGGTTCACCGTCACACATAGTTTGTATTTTTTGTTAAGGTGGTTTATGATGTATTTTATACATGCTGATTTAAATATATGTGAAAATAAATATTATATTAATCATCATTTACAGATCAATTGACCAGAACGCTAAGGAGGAAGCCGCAAAAGCGGAGGAAGAGAAAAAAAAGCAACAACAACAACAGCAGCAGCAGCAACAACAAAACATCTACTACCCTCAAGGTCAGGAGCCTCCAAAGCCTTTGGCTCCTCAACAACCTATTCAACCAACCCCTCAACCTGTCTACCCTCAACAGGTTTACTACCCCCCACAGCAAACGTATTATCCTCCCCAGGATAACTACTACCCTCCTCAGTCATACGGCAAATAATTTCGGTAAATCCACTGAAAAAGCTATTTTTAGACGAATCTCTAAATACTCCAAGCGATTTAACGACGTTACGAGTTATTACCACTAATGTGATATATAAATAAATATACATATAAAATAAGATGTTTTCGACAGTTATCTCGATCACGATAAGAATTGTGATCTTGATTACTGTAAGTTTGAGAAATTGTGAAAACTCTTAACAGTGTGATGTTCTTGTAACTAATTTTTAATAAATACTTAGTAATAATGGTTGTTTTTAATACAGACCTCTTCCTTATTTGATCTCTATGAGATATTTACTAGAATCATACCTGAAACAAAAAATATTATTTACATTAAAGTTAACTGTATTTTGAATATTTTTTTTGATAATTACATTTAAATTGTCGTAGGCTTCATTTAGTACTATATTGAGAAAAAAT
The DNA here is from genome assembly GCA_030704555.1 of Heliconius charithonia. Classification (NCBI taxonomy): domain Eukaryota; kingdom Metazoa; phylum Arthropoda; class Insecta; order Lepidoptera; family Nymphalidae; genus Heliconius; species Heliconius charithonia. The sequence continues at coordinate 6,068,035 of CM060812.1, forward strand.
GAAACCCGTATAAGATGACTTTGTTGTCCGTCTGTCGCCTGTCTAGAGCATTTATCTCTAGATTGCGTGGTTGTATTGATGTGAAATTAATATCAAATATTCGAGCCTACGGCTCCGCGAAACATAGAAAAATTGAAGCTTTAGAATCAATACAATTAAAAGATATGCATAGATTTTTTTGCGTTTTGGGTTAAATTAGCCGTAAGTAATCAAAAACGATAGGGAACTTAATTCTCGTTAATATTTTTATTCTCGTTATTCTCGTAAATTTGGCAAGAAATGAGAAGTTGTATTACAAATAAAGGTAGATCGAAAAAGTGAAAATTTATAAATATTTTATAGAAAAAAAAAACATTATAAATTTATAGGTAATTGTAGTTCATTTTATAAATTCATCATTCTTGAAATTGGTACGGAACCCTCGAAATACGAATGGCCGTTTTTGTACATGTGCTATGACTTGTTTCTAAATAGGCTTAGAGATATTTAATGATTGATAAGTCATGTTAAATCTGTTTACACCACCAAATATTAAAGTGTTATTTTCATAATTTTTATATTGTATAATTTTAAAGCGGAATCACTAGGAAATATCTTTAATGTAATTAGTACAAAGTCAACAGCATTCAGAGCACACCTATAAAACTATCATACGAGACAAGAGAAACCAAGAATGCTCTTGAGCGATATTTTCACGAATCGCTACACACATAATCGCGTGTGTATAAATATATGCGGAATTCATTTTCATTACCAGTTTATTTTCTATTTGTGCAAAGACGTGACGTTAAATTTGTGTTATAAAAATCGGTAACAGCTTCAGACACAATGAAGCTGGTGAGTGAAAGTGCTTTTGTGAATTTGGATTTTTCTAAACCTTTCATATTGTAAGTTAAAATAATATATATATTTTTAATGTTTCAGATATCATTTAGCACAGTTGTAGTGTGCTTAACCGTTACAGTGAACTGTCAAAATAATCGAGAAGAAAGTTTTCCATTTTCAGTCCAATTTCAAACACCAAACTCCCTTCTACACTCTTCAGATAGTTCTATTTACTTACCACCAGAGTCTCACACTCCAATACCTTATTATGCACTAAACAATATGAACAAACTACCCTATCAGTTATTGCCTAGCACTGCTTCAAAAGCTCCATCATTTTATCCTACATCATTTCCAATTATTTTGTCATCAACTTTAAAATCTGCTTATGATGATGAAGATGACGACAAGGAGATCAATGAGCCACAACCTGTTCGTCGTCGAGTAATAAGCATTAAACCAAATCCACCAGCCAACCCTAATAATTCTTCAGCTTCCCGTCAAAAAAATGAAGTCCAAATTAAGCCGAAAGTCCCAAACTTTACAATGGCTGAAAAAAGATTCGACCTCAAGTCATCGAACATAGTGCCTAATACTAAAACATTTCCACAAAGTTCCACCAAACCAGCTGCGCGGAGAATGATTATAACAAGTGAACTACAAAAGATCGATCATAGGGCTGATCAAGAGAAATCTCCTTCCATGCAAACAATGCAATACATTCAAGCGGCACCTGGCATTTATGTTTCTTCTACAACAGAACCCGCAATACCTATTCTCCGATTATCCAATGAAATGGACTTAGATGGAAGCTTCAGCTACGAGTAAGTTATTATAATACTCACATATAATGTGATTTATATTTGTTTTATTACATTTAATGGCAATTTAATATCTTCCAGAGCTCTAGGAGCGGACCAGACTCATTATGTACAACATAGCCACATGGAAAATTTGGGAACGGACAAAGAAGAACAAGTAGTGGAAGGATCATATTCTTATGTGGGTGATGACGGTAAAACTTACACAGTTCACTATATAGCAGATTCAAATGGGTATAGAGCTAGCGGTGATCATCTACCTGTACCACCTCCAATACCAGAAATTATACAAAGGTTAGGTGCAATAATATTTTTATGATGTATTTCTTTAATTTACTTTATTTCGACCTTAAAATATTTTATTTTCAGGGCCGTTCAGTATAATCTGGCCGAAGAAGCAAAGAAACCGCCACATCTAAAATCGTCATGGGAAAATGATGAAAAAGAATATGACGTAGGAGAAGAAAGTCGACATAATGCTTATCACATCCCTCCACCGCGTAGTTTATTTACAGGAAGAACACCTGAAGCATTTTCGTTTGGATTTTCTCAAACATCCTCACCAAATTCATTAACAGTAAATTCACAACCTCCTATAAAAAACAATGTAGACATTACTGCAGAACAATATAAAGCGAAATCTAACAATATAGCGTCACCCATTTCTCCTCAAATAACTTTTCTAGCTTCACAAGGTGCTCACAATCCTTCTATTCAATCTCAGCCTCACTATACAAAATCTGTTAGTATCGAAAAGCCATCCTTACCTCAGTTAATGAACTACGAAGCTCAAATGAAGGAGCCTGAGCAAGAAGCAAATAAATCCTTATGGAGATGGCAATATGGAATAAATTCTAATGTAAATGATGCTACAAACAAAAATTCTATATCTCGTTCTTCTAGTGGAAGTGACGATGTATACATAAATTTTTCCGATTTGACACCTTCACAATATAAAGAAATTATGCAGTCACAAATATTAGGCAAGAATATAGTAGAATCCAATACAATTGAGCGGAGTACAGAAGTTCAATACTCTTCACCTCTTTACAATAATAACAACATGAACGTACAACATGAACACATGAATAATATTATGACAGAAAAATACCAAACCTATACATCAACTGAAAGGAACAACCAAGATTCTTACGAGGGTGATAAAACAAAAACAAACTCAAATTTGTATTCTGAATTAATTACTAGTTACAATTTTACACCACAAAGCCAAGTAGCAACGCAAACCTATAATGTAGAAGATTCATCATTTGAACCTACCCAAAGAAATATTGAAAGTGATAGCCCTACAAAAAATTACACCTCAATGTACAAAAACTATTACCAAGACAATAATTATATCAGAAATAATTATCATCCATCACCAGAAATTAAATTTACCCAAAATCAACCTCCATCATCAACTATGGCCACTTTAAGCAATAATGAACAGTATGAAATCAGACCAGATGAACAAAATAATTTTAAGCCTCTCGAAATTAAAACTGAAAATGTATGGAAGCGTGAGTCCACAACTACTGAAACGGCTATCGAGAATATTGTAAAAGACAACATTTTCTTAAGAAATTTGTTTAAAGTAAATGAAAATGACAATAGCAATTCAAAAGTAGATAGTGAAAAAATTCAAAATGTTTTTACGAAACCAGAACGGAATACCGAAAATACATCTAAATTGAATTTATATGAACGCCCTCCTCCTCAGAACGATTTCATTCATATAAAGCCAAAACCTTTTGATTTAAGTGATGTACTTAACTATGTAGCAATGAAAAATCATTTTGAATCAATAAAAACTAAACCCAAAACTAAGCAAACCAATAACTTTAATTACAACTTTGATTTAAGAGACACGTCCCTACATTATATACCAAATAAAGATAATAATGAAAATCGTGATATTACTAAAGATAGTGGTGACAATCACTTGTTAAATAACGAACAACAAAACGAAATGCATGGGCTTATCAAAAATTACAAAGTGCTCCAACGTCGTAAAAATTTAGATCAAAAAGGTTCCTACTTACCAGAACCTCAGCGAAATATAAAAGCGTTCCATACACAAAATTTACCACCGTTAGGACGAGCAGGTCCCTCCATGAAGAGTTACATGCCTCCAACATATTTATAGAAAATATCACTGTGATTGTAATTTTGTAAATATTTCCATACTGCATTTATTAGGTTTAGTGGTTGAGTTTTACATTAAAATATACTAAAATAAATAAAACTTATTTTTCTTTTGACACTAATTTCTATATATATAATTATAATAAATCAATTTTCTGGTTGATAGAGAATTGTTAAATCATTAAGATTGTTGTATATGAAAAGGCCTAGACAGGATGAGACTGTCTGACATCACAGAGGAAATAGGGGGTTTTGTGAAAAGACGCCGGAACTGAAATAATATTTTTAAAACATCCATCATTGTTGCGGCAGTCCAATTATTTTTCACGTTAAGTGATATGCTACTACAAATTATGAAAATATACAATTTAATAATTCAGATGAGAGAGTCAGGCCAAAGTAATGAGTAAACAAAGTAGTCTCTTTAAGAATTATACAAATTTTCTTATATTTATTCAGCTGTTGCCAGTTTCATATTTACTATCCATAAAATATACATTTTTAATATATGCTTTTCATATACAAAAGTGTTTAAATGAAGTGATTTTTATTATTTTATCACTTTTTCATATACTTGCGTATGTAACAAAAGTATTGCTTTCCAATAGTTTTCTTATCTAATTAAATTTAAATTAAATTGTATTATTTTATTCTTTAAATTGTATTATTTGTAGCTACAACTCTCGCGTACTCCAACAATATTATTTTTAATTTTCAATAATCCTTACAAGCAATAAGGAGTAAGCCGAGAGATTCTATTCAATTTAATACTTCAAGATATAATCTGATGGAGAACTCCTTCAATAAGATATCGCGTGCCTCTAAGATCTCGCTGTCTGAATTGAAAGCGTGACAAAAGAAAAGTTTCTATGAACGCTTCAACTCATCTTGTAATTAGATATTTTAGCATCATTGTTAATAATATTTCTTTTGTTATTTCTTATATTTTATACAAAACAATTATGATTTAATCAAATCTTAGCGAAATTGATAGTCGCTACAAATATAGACGTGTGTAAATAAATATAAGAGGTGTAACGAGTGTAGAATGTATGAAGAGGTTGATGACAGTGGACGAGGCCAAAGAGGTATGTAGAGACCGTAGCGTTTAGCGCTCCGTTCTCTCTGATTACCCCGCTAGGGATACAACGTGAAGCTAAATTAGATTAGATAAGATATGTGTATTTATAAGATAACTATTGTATTGTAAAATAGCAATACTTTTGTTACATATATAAGTATATGAAAAAGTGATAAAATAATAAAAATCACTTTATATACACACTTTGTATATGAATTTTTATTTTTATTGAAATGTAGATTCTATAATGATATCACTATAAAATTTATTATGGGCAAAAAGGATTTAAATGTTCCAAAACGTAAAACAAAAGAAGGGGTAATACATCAAAGAAACGAATGCACGCCAAAAAAAAAGATAAAAATAATAAGCTAAAAGTTACCAAAACACAAGTTTACGGTAAAACCTTTTTAGTTACGTTATAATAAAATTAAACCTTATATTTTCTATAACACGGCATCAATTCATTTAAGGTATACGTAATTAAAGAAATCCTCGTCATTGAATGATGTTTTTATAGCGCAGGGGACCGCTTCAAAGGGAATATTTTATTGTAAGCGAAATAAAATATATATTATAGGCCTTGTAATAACTTGCGTTTGGAAATCTATCTTGTATTAGTATTGGGAGAGGTTCAATAAAGTTGTCCTTTTTTTTTGTGAAAAAAAACGTTATTTTTGAAAAATATATTTTTTTACTTATTGGATGTTACTGGTTTGGTGAGGTGATTCAATAATTCGAAAGCGCTGGCAAAAGTCTATTTGAATAAAGAATATTTATTTAGCTTCACTACGCTGTATCCAGCACAGCAGGGCAGGCAGAGACCTGAAAACTTTGTGTACGTATGACACTCTGTTCCCATCGAGACACTTCCGTTCACTACTTTCCACCGAATTTTTAATGCGTTGCATGTTGAATGACAGAACGACTTTGCCTCGTTACTAGAGCGAGAAAATGATAATATAAAATATATAATTTTCTCGAGTGGGAATTGAACCAAAATCCATGCGGCACGACTGGCCTCGAATAAATCTATATACATATATGTTTTTTTATTGAAATATCGATCTAATAACATTTTGATTGAAAACACTTGTATATAAAATAAATTTGTTAAAGTAGAAAAACTATGTATGCAATACCGTATACTTTTTAGATTTGAAATAAGATTTATTCATGGAGACCCGCTGATGCATAAAATGATATGTTTATAGGATTTAGAACAAATACAAACCAATATCGTATGATTGTTTGATGCAATATAAAATCACTGTTAAAGTTTTAACAAACTCTTTAAAAAATTTATTATTTTCATTTGTTTTGAAGTATTGTGTATATATAGTTTTTTATTTTATATGTATGAAGTGAACTACAGGTGTGTGTTTGTAATGATTTTTTTCTATGAAATACCTCTAAAATTTTAACTTTTCGGATATTTTTTTTTATTTGTATTATAACTCAGTGTTTGCGCCAAATTTCATAAAGGAAAGTTCCCTATAGAATTTGATTACGGAAGGAATTTCCTACAAAACGCACCAAAATCGATGCATAAATGCTACAATGATTGCGTTTACTGGGAAGCTTGGTTTTTTTCTATGTTGCATAAGACTATAGAGCTGAATATTAAATATTAATTTCAGCTTTATACCTTAACGCGATTTCCAGATAAATAGTCATGACAGACAGACAAAAAAGTGATCCTATAAAAGTTCCATTTTTATCTTTTTATGTACGGAACCTTAGAAATAACATTCAATAGACTAAATTTAGTTCACTTTAGTTCACAAAAAGGGGTCTAGCAATTTGATTATAAAATAGGATTGATTATAACGTAGGTAGATATTTTCCAAGTCGAATTCACAATACACGCGGGTGATTGCGTCGAGACGCTAGACTACACAATTTGCTTGAACAAACCTCGTTTGAATGGCATTGCCTTTAATCAGACATAGAATGTAATAAATACATATATGTATATATTGGGTAATGAAGATAAGTATAGCGTGGGGTTTTTTAGCTTCACGCTGTATCCCGCACACAGCAGGGTAGGCAGAGTCTACCGAATTTTGGCGGCATTGCGTGTTGAGGGGCAAAACTGAACGCCGCGCTTTGTCCCGACACCAGAGCGAAGAAACGGAAATATAAATTTAAGTAAATATTTCATCTCCTCGAATGGGGATTGAACCCACAACCAGTCGGTTTTACAGTCACACTTTGTGCCACTGCGCCACGACTTTGTATACATCGTAACTATCTGTTATAATTCCAATAATTTATGAAAATAGCACGTAAAAAATTCAAAATTTGTCAACATCTATTTATGTTACCGCTTACTAATAAAGTCTTAAAAAACACTAAACTCTATTGTCACCTAAGTAAACCCCTAAAAGACAATAATATCTAGTAATAATTAAAAATGTCACATAACCTTCCCTATATTTATAATTAAATATTTATAATTAATAATAAGTATATATATTATAATATTTATATGTTTTCAAAGAAAAAAGAAAATATCCAAAACAAAAGTACTACTTAATTTACAAAAGTATTCTAACAATTCTCCTCTCATACTTCCATAACAAAGCTTTGCCGCAAAGTGAGTTACGCGGTGTCGCCACGAGATAAACAAATACAGAAAGCCGTTCGATACCACTGAATACAAACTACATTGGAAACAACATCAAAGTGAAAACACAAATGCGAAGGAAAATATGTAAATTTTAATGCAACCGATGGCAAGATCAAAGGCAATGCACGGCTGCCGGCTGATTTTCGCTTTTGCTCCTTTATTTCCCTCCCGGTGCGATTGTGAGATCTCTACATATTTTAGTATTTTTTTGGTTTTTTTTTTAGTGGCACGCTGTACCCCGTATATGGCAGGGTAGGCAGAGGGAACCTATTGTTAAGGCATTCATTCCCCAGCTTCTGGAGTGGTATTGTGTATAGAGTGGCGGTACTTAACTCTGTGCTTTGCCTCGACACCAGAGCGTAGAAATAAACTAAAAATAAAATCCAAAACCAATAACACCTGGCTTCTATATTATATTTTAGTATAAGTTTTTTTATAAAAGTCGGCAGTGTTTCTGATTCGATCGCTAATAAACTTTATAACGGACTGATTAATTTTATATCTTTAATATTTTTATTTACTGCTTATAGTGATTTGGAATGAATTATGATTTAAAAAGTAATGATTTATTAATATTAGGAACGTCAAAACGAATATATCATTTAATTTGGTGAAGATATAGACTTATTTATTAACACAATTTAATATGGTAAATTAGATCTGCATTAAAATTAAGATTGGACTGTACTACATAATGGATGCAGGCTCAAATGTCGATTAGAGGATTTTTTTGTCACATAGATGTTCATTTCTTTATGGAAAAAGGCAAGGCGAAAACAAGCGTACGGGACATCTGATGGTAAGTGATCACCGCCGCCAACGACACCCCGTAAAACACCAGAGGAGCTACAGGTGCGTCGCCGGCCTTTAAGGAGGAGATGGAGGGGCTTCTTGAAGGTACCCGTCGCATCAACCTGAAAAAAATGCCGCAGGTAGGCCATTCCACAGTTCCGTGGCGCGTGGAAGGAAGTTCCTATTGAACCGCACAGTAGTGAAGTGCCATGTATCCAGGTGGTGTAGATGATATTTTAGCCTATGACTTACTGTGCGGTTAGAAAATTCGGCGGCAGGTTATTACCTATTGGTCAAACAGTTCTTCAGAACACTCCCCATGATAAATGCTATAGAGAACGCACAGCGAGGAGACGTCTCTACGCAAAATGTCAAGCTTTTCACAGATCATTGGGTCACCAATGATTCAAACGTTGTATGCGATCAGATGTGCCAAGCTGATACTGGGATACACCAGTCCAGAGATAACAACAGAGGGAACGAGGTAATAAAATTGTTAAATATTTCCTCGAAAAAGAATCGAACCCACAACCTGTAACATTTACAGTCCCACGTTTTTGCCGCAACGCCACGACTGGCATTCATAATGTGAGATAATAACGAAATTAATGATTTTCTACATAACAGCCTATTCAGTGTTCTGGAATGTTTATCATTAAACAGGATATAGTGGGTCATAATGGCACAAATGATCAAACTTCAGCTATAATGACGTAGTTATGATTATACTCAAACAAAGGACTTGGGTGTTCCTCTCCAACTATTATGTTTACTTATGAAACCTAAGCACTTTAGGGAAGATTGTGTGAGCAAAAATGTCTTAAAATATGTAGAATACAAAAATTTCTGAGGCCAGTCGTGGCGCAGTGGCACAAAGTGTGACTGTAAAACCGACTGGTTGTGGGTTCGATCCCCACTCGAGGAGATGAAATATTTACTTAAATTTATATTTCCATTTCTTCGCTCTGGTGTCGAGGCAAAGCGCGGCGTTGAGTTCTGCCACTCAATACGCAATGCCTCCAAAATTCGGCAGAAAGTGGGGAACGTAGTGTCTTACACTAGGTTCCCTTTGCCTACCCTGCTGTGTGCGGGGCGTGAAGCTAATTTAGTTTTTTATTTACAAAAAAATCTTTCTGAAATATTCTTTTGCAATCAAATGATTATATTCTCATACCTAAAATATGTTTAAGTATTGTATGAAAGAACAAAAAGAAGAAAAGAGATCAACGCTTTGTTCATATTGGTAGAAGTATTCATATTATAGAAACTACGGGTTACGACAACCAAATTATTACAAAAATGAACCGCAACCGGAAGTACACGGCACTTTTTCAAATTTTTTAAATTTTTTCTAATAAAAGTCCATAAAAGAATTTATTTTCCACTGGCACTTAGTACTACTGTTTTATTGAAACTAACAAACTAAATTATTAATATTATAATGTATAATTATTATACTATTAATATTATTTAATTTGACTAGTATTATGCTCATTACTCCTAAACAATTTAAATAAACGCATAAACAAAAGTAAACAAGAGCGTCAAGTAAGCCCGCTACAGCTTTGTAAATCCCAAATTCCGTGACATTCGCCCCTTTGCGTTTGTCTTAGCGAGATTTACTGTAACTATTTGTTCCAAACTTTACCAATATCGTTGAAAGTTATTTACACGAAATTCGGGACATTTTTGCGAACGTAAATGTCAGTTCTTTTAATGATTTAGCTTTTGAAATCCTTTAGGTATAGTTGATACAATACTAAAAAAAAATTTGCTTCACGCTATATCCCGCACACAGCAGGGTAGGCAGAGGGAACCTAGTGTTAAAACACTCCGTTCCCCACTTTCCGCCGAATTTTGGAGGCATTGCGTGTTGAATGGCAGAACTCAACGCCGCGCTTAGCCTCGACACCAGAGCGAAGAAATGAAAATATAAATTTATGTAAATATTTCATCTCCTCGAGTGGGGATCGAACCCACAACCATTCGGTTTTACAGTCACACTTTGTACCACTGCGCCACGACTGGCCTCAACATTGATACAATACTAAAGATTTGTAATTAATTTTAAAAAGATTATTAATCCTATGATTTCATTTAATTTAACATGAAATAAATTTGAATCTTTAACTATACACATCGCAAGTACCTATATGTCTGTACTTGAGATAGTTAAAAGATTCAAATTCAATACGCAGGATTTGCTTATGATATACAACCTTTATTTCGTTTAGCCGGTATAGTCAGGACATGTTTAACGTTAAGCACCAACCAGCCTGTACTTTTTTTTATGGAAAAAGACATGACAAACGAGCGTACTGGTCACCTGATTGTAAATGATCTCCACCCGCGACTCCCTGCAACGTAGCGTTGGTAGATTTTGTTTCGGGGAAAAGTGGGATTTTTATCTCTGGGTATATTTAGTATATTATTAAAAAAAATGTTTAAAAAACAATGCTCAAAGTGCATGGAATAATTCGGAATAATGGGACACACGTGGAATAATTAAAAATTGGGACGACCCACCAAAATCTAGGCGTCTGGTAACGCTGGTGTAACACCAGTGGAGCTACAGGTGCGTTGACGTTGCCTTTGAGATGAAAAATAAACGAACTGCTTGAAGGTACCCATATCACATCGACAGAAAAGAAACATTGCTGGAGATGAAAGAGTGTATTCCACAGTTACGTGGTGCGTGGAAGCAGCACAAGGAAAAATAAAAATAAATGAATCACTGTGTATTCTGTCTTTCATTTAAATCAAATATAATATTAGAAAAGATAACATACAATTTATTTATTTTATTTTTAAGAAAATATATTTATGTTAATAAAGCATTGTTATAGTACCTACTAACATTACATTTCTAAACACAAGACAAATATAATGGGAGGCGTGGTGATACCGAAGTTAGCGTTCTAAAGCGCGTTGGAAAGGGCCAATAACCCGAATAAAATTAAGTTTTCGGACGAAACCGTTTGGGATGTACCTGTTTTTGGTATTTTATAAGATCCTTGTCTTTTGAGAATCTTCGCAACCTGCGTAACCTAAAACGTGTGTTGTGTGTGATATAAGGATGTATGGCCATGTAATACAAACACTTTAATTAAAAATTTCAAAGAATATTCGTGTGTCATAAAACATATAGGCCAGTCGTGGCGCAGGGGCACAAAGTGTGAGTGTTAAGTTGTGGGTATCGAACCCAGTAACAGTCACACTTCCCCACTCGAGGAAATAAAATATTTATTTACATTTCTATTTTCATTTCTTCCCTCTGGTGTCGAAGCAAAGGGCGGTATTAAGTTCCGATGCTCAATACCCAATGCCTCTAGAACTCGGCGGAAAGTGGAGAATGGAGTGTCTTAACACTACGTTCCCAAGTTCCCTCTGTCTACTCTGCTATGTGTAAGATACAACGTAAAACTAAAAAAAAACCAAAATAAGAAATCAAATTACCTGTAGGTACCTCCACTGTATCATAAAGCACGCTATACTGATACCTACATGTGTCGAGGGACAGGGGACGGATGTCATCACAGCGATTAATTAGTGGAAAATGAACATCGCACCGTTCGACATTTTCAATTACAGCTATCCGAAACAGAACCTGATTACCGAATGGCCGAAGGGAACAGCCGGGGCTCAACGTGGCGGTGGGAGTAATAAAGTTAAAAACTATATGAAATTATTTTAAGTATCGCGTTACGCTTCGTTAACAAAATCCTTTGTGGATCGTTTTTGGTATTTTGGTTTTAATTGTGGATAGTTAATTGATTGTGATTTTTTTATGTTGATATTTTGTTTTAATGATGGTCTGTTGTTAATTTACTTGTATGTATAGTAGTAACAATAACTCGTGCAGGATAGGCAGAGGAAACCTAGTGATAAGATAATCCGTTCCGCACTTTCCGCCGAACTCTAGAGGCATTGCGTATTGAGTGGCGGAACTCTGTATCTTTTTTTAAGCAAATGTATAAATGCAATTATTTTTAGGAAATCATGGGAACGTAGATCAAAATATATGGTTAGATTTTCAACTCGATATCTCCAGGCGTTCCTGAGATCAAGGCTCTTGACAGACAGACAAATATATAATTCTTACCAGTTGTCGGATCAAGAACTGAATCCAAAAGGCAGTATTAATTGAAACGGCGAGTATTGTGACTTATGAGAAGATTACTCTATCTGGAGCCCTAGCCACCGATGGCTTTGCCTACCGTGTTGTGTGTGGGATAATACGTGACGTAGATTTTTTTTAAATATGCAATTTAAAGCAGGAAGCAGAAGTATCTCAATGGGAATGGAGAGTCTTAATAATAGGTTCCCAGGTTCCTACCTACCCTGCTGTGTGCGAGAAACAGCGTCAAGATAAAACAGATAATGTAAACACACCAAAGTCTATTCTACTTAGGCGTTTAGGTTATTACTAATTTAACTCCCTAAATATAACGTTGGGTGGTTGTAGGTATATGTATGTACATACAAATGTGTAAGTAACGGTTAAACGGTAAAGTAACGGTTAAAAAAAAATATTTGACTCATAAAACAATAAAAAAAGCATAACGACAGACATTAAACACGTACAAACTATACATCGATATGTATCTCTATGTAAGTATGAAAAATATATTTTTTCTTGTATACTCTATACATTCTCGGTTGGCCTTCGAAAGCACAGTATCAAAGATACAGGAGGAAGGTCACGTGAAAAGCTTGAGGACCCCCCGGAGGACATGTATAAAGAGGTTGATGACAGTGGACGAGGCGGAAGAGGTATGTAGAGAACCTAGCATTTGGCGCTCCGTTCTCTCTGACTACCCCGCTAGGGATATAGTGTGAAGTTAAGTTAAGTTATTAGATTACACACAGTATACATTATTATTTTCTATATATGTATTATTATTATAGATCGATTTTGATATCGACGTCAGTCGTGCAAGGCCATCAGCGGGCGACTGTATTATATTATATAGCGTGAAGCTAAAAAAAGACATTTTTATAAACTTTAGTGGACATTTCTTAGACGTGACTATAAATTACATATTTTTCACGCTTTAAGAAATTAATAAAAAAAATTTACATTAAGCCCATAAAGCATCATCAGACAATCAATTATTGAGGCGTATTACACCGTAATTTTCAATACATATTATCGTCAGCGGAACATGTGAAAGGACTTTATAATTTATTAAGCATATGTAATGAACGTATCGTCGTCATTCTTGACCATTGATTATAGCGGAAATTTTTACTTGATTTTATTTTTGACAAAGTTTATTTTATTTCAACAGATAATGTTCAATATTAATATTCAAGAGGCCAGTCGTGGCGCAGTGGTACAAAGTGTGACTGTAAAACCGACTGGTTGTGGGTTCAATCCCCACTCGAGGAGATGAAATATTTACTTAAATTTATATTTCCATTTCTTCGCTCTGGTGTTGAGGCAAAGCGCGGCGTTGAGTTCTGCCACTCAACACGTAATGCCTCTAAAATTCGGCAGAAAGTGGGGAACGAAGTGTCTCAACACTAGGTTCCCTCTGCCTGCAATTTAATTTAATTTTATTTTAATTAATATTCAATTTAGAGGCCACCGTAGTGCAGGGGCATGATCCGCCAATCAACACGCAATGTCTCGAAAATTTGACGGAGATTCTTAGAACTAGGTATTAATCACTACTACTACTTTTGATATAAAAAAAATATATGTCCACTAGCTAATACCAAAAAAAAGTGAAGAAAAAATATAAAATAAAAAAAAAAATAGCTAACTATTTTTTCAATTTCGAAACAGTCATATGACGCCAAACGCTAACGGTCTCTACATACCTCTTTCGCCTCATCCACTGTCAACAACTCTTCATACATACCCACCGGGGGGTCCTCAGTCGTTTCTAATCCTATTTCCTTATAAAAATTTTAATAACTACATTCTCTTTCAATATTTCACCTTTCTATAAATTAACATTTTTATAATATGGGGAACAGATTGTTGTAACACTAGGTTCGCCCACCCTGCTGTATGCGGCATACAGGAGAACGCTGTTTTTTAAATAATTTCCATAACAATCCGTTATAAAAAACCCCTGGATGCTACTCCAGGGCTATTCCCTTAGCTACAATATAGGAAAAAGGGAGGAGGAAAAAGGAAGTATAGTTAAATATGAAAATGGCTAGTCTGCAGAGTTTTAGTAGTAAATGACCTATTAAAATAGTTATTACGGTCTAGAAGACTAAACTCAACGCATCTGGTCCTAACGCCAGTATGAAAGCGGTGTAATTGTAATAGCAAAAAGTTTTTTTTTTTTTAATTATATAGAAAGTATACGATCGTTTTCTTATTTTCCTTTTCACGCATATTTTATATACGATGTGCCTGTAAAATATAGAGTTGTATTACTTTGGTTTTCTTTAAATATTCCTTTTTACATTTTGAATTTAATTTCAACAATAAATAATTTTACTTTATTTTATGTTATTGTATGGAAATCCTTTAAGATATTTTAGTCTTTTGTCACAATGCATTGTTAAATAGTTAAACTAATAAAATGAAATATATATTGGATACAAAAACAGGTCTGCTCTTAATTTTACGGTATAGTATGATTTCTCTGGATATTCTTTATTAAGATTTATGTATTTAAAATATAATATGTTATTTTAAAATGTGATCGATCTTGATGCAGTGGTACAGCACCGGACTGTAAATCTTGTGTTTGTGAGTTCGATTCCCATTAGAGAAATTAAATCATCTTCATTTCTCCAGCCAGCCCGAGTGCCAGAACAAGATATATTAACATGCAATGTCACAAATCCGGACACAAAGCGAAGAACGGAGTGTCTCTCCGCCTACCCTGCTTGATGTACAATAAACCTTCAAGTGGAAAGTAATACTATATTTGGCAGAATCATTTGTTTATGTATATTTTTAACTAGTAAAAAAAACTCGCAATTTTTACAGCAATAAATTACAACATCTAGATTTTACCTCGCTGCCTTCAGGCTGTATTTAAAACCCACGTCTGTTGTCAATAAATTCATCTTTACTCGCATAGTCCTTCAACGTAACGACAAAGAATCTGGATGAATAAGACTACATGCATAATGGGTAAATTGGTTTATTTGTTTAAAACTTAGAAAGAGAAAAAAAAATGTTTTTGTTTTTTTTTTAATATAAAACTTCAAATTTCAGTTATTTATTTATGACACCAATTCTACAAAGGATAAGGACAAAATTGTAGCTTTTATTGTTGTATCGAAATGTTCTGTAACCGTTATTTTTAAGCGGATAATGTAAACCATGGTATGGTATACAAAATCCAGTAATATCATATTTTACCATATTAACTGTTTAACTGTTATCTACAGTGACAAAGCGATTGACTACAAACATAAGACTATCGAAACTATGTATTTTATAAATTGGAGATAATATCGCTTTATCAAATTTTAAAAGTAAATTAAATATGAAATCAATAGTGACGCAGAAGCTCAAGCTCAACTGTCAACACGACAAGTTATGGGTTCGATTCCCACTTGATGTGAAATATTGCTATGGTGTCGGAGCAAAGCACGACATTCAGCACACAATGCCGCCAGAATTCGGCGGATAAAAGGGCGTTCCCTGCACTACGTTGAGTGTCTTAACACTAGGTTCCCCCTGCCTCTGCTGTGTACGGAATACAGCGTGACGCTCCAAAAACCGACCGCAAAAAAACCAACACAAAAATATTTTTTATCAGTGTCAATTTTTTATATAAATACGATATATTATAGATACTTATTACTTCCACATACTAAACAACAGCTCAAAACAAAACACATTTAACCTCAAAATGAAAATATAAAACGGCAAAGTACTCGTACATCAGTCTAGCCGATTTCATTAGGCAGGCAACATCTGGCGCGACGCATTAGTATGTTGATGAGGAGATCTCGATCAGAGGGATAACTTGATTTATATAGGGTGTGAGGGTGCACGAGATTAGGTGGGCCCCGCTGATGTATTTGAAGCTGTTGAACAAGCTTAAGTTTCTTTAATGTTTTGTAGTGGAGAATGTAATTGATATTTTTGTTTAAACATTCACGTGACTTCTACTTTATTATTATTTTTTTACTTTGTATATTAAAGAATAGTTTAAATACTTCTTTCAAAGGCTTTAACAACGATAGAAGGAAGGTGCTTAACGACAAGATAAATATGTTTTTGAATAACAAAATACTATAAACGATATTTCTGCAATCGATATGACATTCGTCTTAAGATAATGTTAATAGTGTTTACCGTTTGAAAAGTTAACGAACTTATAATGTAGAGTCATTCATATAGAGTCTTAGGTACATCAAGAGTCCAGGTGCTTTTGAATTTTTATGTATTGACTATATTAATAAAGTTGTAATCGAACTACAGTAGTGTATATTTATTACTTGTTAAATTTAGACATCTTAAAATTACAGAACTGCTAGCTGTAGGGTTCATTGTCCATTACATATTTTATTGGGAACTTTTTATGATCCTACCTACTTAAACAGAATTTCCGCTACACAAATCAATAAAAAAAAATTACATTTACATACATAACTTTTTTTATGCAAAACTTTTCGCCAAGGAAAGAAATATAAAAACGTTCAAAATCTTTATTTTATCTTAATCTTTCTTTCTTAGAAATTTTCAAATCATTTAATAACTGTACAATGAGAGCGTAAAAATTCTTTTGTATGTTACTAAAAAAGCGTTACAAATTTCGACTTATAAATAAAAAAAAATGTCAAAATATAAAAAAAAATCTTACTCTCATGCAGCCTAATGATGATCAATTCAACCGATTTACATGTCAAAATTTTCACCAATACATTTGACCGCGGCTGACGGCTGTAGCGTAATTGATGGCTGCATTACATTAATGTCTCGTATGCCGCATGCACATAATTTATGTTCCAATACCACGCTGATTAACGTGCTATATAATGATTTTTTTTTATAGATATAAGTATGAGCGTAAGAATAGGAGGGCCGAACCCACCCCAGAATGCGTCTTGTGCCCACAGGAATTTTAGTCACAAATAATTAGAACTGAAAAATTAAAAAATCAAGTTTCCATTTTGTTCAAAGCTTCAGGTCCAGCTCATCTGCCAGAAAATATTTCTATATAAACCCTTAAAGACACCTATAAAATGTATGTGCCATCTACAGGCGTCAAAAGAAAAAGCACAATTTAACTACCTATATCTTCTTATTAAATGAAAATTGATGTTATTGTTTAAAAATTAAACTATAACTAAGATTTGATATTTTGAAAAAAAAAGTAAGTATTGTTTATTTATTATTCAGCGCAGATATTTTGTCTATTAGTTTATTTACCATATTGTTAATATGTTTTTTTTTTTAATTAAAAGAAATAAAAAATGTTTATTTAAATACATGTATTATCTGCATCATCTGCGTTCCACTATTTCAAACATAATTTTTACTAGCGCCATCTATATTTTTTAATATAAAGTTGTCAGACAATATCGCAACGCCATCTACAGTGAATTATTGAAAACAACCACAACATTATATCAAAACAAACTAGATGACGCTACTTACGAAAAATATAGGTAATTAATAACACATTCATCTATCAGTGTTTGCATTAAGAAAATATTATTGAAATTGTATAATGTACTTACGTTCTTCTATTAGTTACATTTAAAGCAAATAATTCCCACCTCGTTTTTTATTTTTTTGTGAACTATGTAAGTAGGAGCAACATTATAACCTTTGTTAGAGAAGCAAAGAACACAAGATTCACCTGAAAAAGTATCCGGTAATAAATAATAAATTAGAATTCAAAATTTGACCGAAGTGACCCTCTCGATATGAGAAAGGCAATACAGTGCAACCTCGATTTAACGATATAATCAAGTAAATCAGAAAATAATTCATTATGCCAAGTCATTTCTTTCGTTATACAGAGATTAGGATGGTCTAAGATTCGTTTTAACAAGGTTAAAAATATATATGTCTCAGGTTTTTCGTTTATCAGCCATTGTTTACATTACTGAACGATAAACAACAATAATTGTCTTACGAAAGATTCAAAAAGTCTGAACCTGTCGAGACATGAATTTAATATGAAATTGAATGTACTAAACTGATAGGATCCGCTATGTAAAGGTTATATGTTAATGTAATACGTTAAATAGAGGTAAATAATACTTTCTTTTTATATTTTGCAAAGATTGAAAATTAATTATTTAAAAAGGTTTCGAACAAATATTTTCTTAATATAAAAGTATGTTTTGTATTAGCTCTTACGGTCAGTTTTAGGAGATTTTTTGAGAAAAAATCGTTAAATTAATAAAATCGTTGTGTTGAGGGTTGTTATATTAAGGGTGAAGTACCCTGAGCTTGGATAAATAATATTTTAAATTACTCGAGTTGGTTGAATGTGGTGTAGTGGTGTCTAGTATCAGAGCGCTACCTTCATTTTACCTGTTTTCATGGACACTTTTTTATACACGAGACAATCCTCTGTACTTCTACCCTCCATAGTAATGTTGTAATATTGGTGTAATTATAGTGTAATATGATTAATTTTAATGAAAAGGAAACAAAATAATGATAAATAAATAAAGGACAATTCGTTCATTACCTTTTGGTAAAAAGTAAATGTAGTGAACACTTTTTCTCACCAGAGGAAAGAAATGAAAATCGTGAATTGTGCCGCGAAATCGAACCCATCAAATATTTAATCCGATGCTGGCCACGATGACAATATTAAAAATTATACATAAAATCAGCTTCACGCTGTATCCCGCACACATTAGAGTAGTTGAATTCTGGAGGCATTGCGTGTTGAGTGGCGAAACTCAACGCCGCGCTTTTGCTCGACACCAGTGCGAAGAAATTAATATAAAAAAAATCAGCTTCCCGCTATATTCTGCACACAGCAGGATAGACAAAACAACAGGAACCTAGTGTTAAGACACTCCGTTCCCCACCTTCTGCGTTCTGGAGGCATTGTGTGTTGAGTGGCGGAACTCAACGCCGCGCTTTTACCTCGACACCAGTGCGAAGAAATGAAATTATAAATGTAAATAAATATTTCATTTCCTCGAGTGGAGATCGAATCCATAACCGAACCGAAAGTCGATTACACAGTCACACTGCGCCCCTGCGCCACTAGATATATATTACATGCTATCCACAGATTATATATCTATATAAAACTACCAAATATACAACCAAAGTAAAACAAATGCGCCTACGTAGCGCTAACGCATTTTCTTTTCAGCACAAAGCATTCTCACATTGCTTGGTTGCTCAAGTTCATTAAATTGAATAGGCTATAGAAGAAGGAGGCTTTAAGCCTTAATACTATGATCGTTGTCTGTTCACTAAAGAAAAATTAATTATTTTCGTACATTAATCTAGAGATTAGTTTAATATATTTTGTTAAAATAAATCAAGACGACCGATTAAAAAAGGGTTGAGATTTGTTGAATATAAGGAAAGATAAGAATTGGAAAGTATGTAAAGTATGAAGCATTAAAATTTGATTAGATCACAGTTTAGGAACTTATTAACTACTTTTTGGATATTGAGTATAGTTAAAAATAAATATTAACGCCTTAAGCTACGATGGAGACTTCCTGGATCCTCAAAAACATATAAGATACGGATAATATATCAAACAAGAATATAAAATAAAATACAAAAATAACATTGCCATTAAATCTTCTATCGAAAAGTGACTTACGGAAATCCCAAGGAGGCATGAAACGAGCTCTTTGTATGAAAGATGACTCATCTAGATAAGTGCGACGCTTTCACGCTGAACGCATCCCTACAAGACACCGCGAGTAAAACCGACGACGCGACGGTTCTAAGCTCAATCACCTATAATAATAAATATTGTAATAAACTAGTTTTTAATTAATCGTTTTTTTTTTACATTTTTATAGTAGATATTATTCCACAATTAGGAGGGAAAAATATTTATTTAGAAATCGTATTAAAGTTTTCTTTCTTAATTCTAGTATCGTACACAAAAATGTTAAAAAAATATAGCATTCTTTTTCAAGTCCAAAAAAGTTTTTTGGTTATCCGCCAAGATTTTTTCCGTGACCATGCGGAGGGAAATGATCTGATCCATTCATCATCTTCCTGGTTTTAAGCCTCCTGGGACTTCCCACAACAGCCTTGCTGTTGCTTGCAGCCAGCCAGAGCTGATGATGTGAATCCTTTTTTTTTAAATAAATATTATGTATTAATTAAATTCTTTTATAATATAAACAAAAAAATAAAAATAAATTAGCTTCACGCTATATCCCGCACACAGCAGGGTAGGCCACATTAATATAAACAAACATAGACAATATGAACTATTCTTGTGTATTGTGTTTGTATAACAAATCTAGTTTTACATATCGATGCTATTTTATCAGTTAAAAAAAATAATTTACTATTAGGTATACTTACTCAATCACTCAATTTTTCATAATTCCTTTAAAACTCCTTTGGAATTTTTTTTGGAAGTTTCAAGTTTGAGTACTTAAAATCTAGAAAACCTTTTGATGCTGACACTGACCGAAGGGAATTTAATATTTTTTTCTTCAATTTCTTAAAGTGGAATTGTAACATATTCTCTCGGCGAAAATATTAGTTTCAACTTATTGCAGAACATACACGTAATACATTCAATTATAAATAATCTTTTATAATATAATATTTTACGATTATATACACTTAAAAGTCAATTTACCATTTTTAACATATACACTATTTTACTTATTTCCTTCAATTTAAATAATAGAGTTAATTACTATTTCATAATATGTAAAACTCATTACATGTACAGGTTATTATCATCTTTTTTTTTTTATTAAATATATAAATAAACATTTCCTAACTTGATTTAGCTTCACGCTGTATCTCGCACATCGCAGTGTAAATAGAGAACTTGGTAATCTAGCACAAAGACAGGTAATTTTCCACGTTCCTCGTGAATTGTTATGACATCGCGTATGAGGTGGCGGAACTCAACACCGCGCATTACTACATACGTTACCAGGGCAAGGAAATAAAATTATTAAATACTAGAAGTTAATTATGCTTATAAAGTTCTTCTTTATATAATTATTTACATTTACACTACACCATTGAAATCTACCCCACCTGTGATCCAGTGCTAAACTCGTCAGCGGGTTGCTCGCGTGCAAATCTCTCGAACTTGAAACTGTTGGAGCGGTAGAGCTCGTTGTCCTCTCTGGAGCGGCGGCCGCGACAGAAGCGACGGGTAATCGAGGTGTGCCTGAAATGTTGTACGGAAAAAGTTTATTATTATTTGTTTGTTTATTAATTTTATGTTATTTTTTTTTAATAAAAAAACTGCTTTACGCTGTATCCCACACACAGCAGGATAGGCGGACATACATAGTGATAAGACACTCTGTTCCCCACTTTCCACAGTGGCGGAATTCAACGCCGAGCCTTGGCAGAGAGAAAAGAAATGAAAATATTAAGAAATAACAATTCATTCCTCGAGTGGGGATTGAACCCACAACCGTCGCGTTACAGTCACACCCTTGTGCCCCTGGGCCACATTAATATTTCTACAGATTTACAGAGATATACATATGAAACTACTTTCTCAATTACATTAAAAAATGTTATTATTTAAGTTGCCAGTATATATTTTATTTTATTTTTAATATTACAGGTGCAAGCTGAGCTTTCAACTATCACTTATGGTGACTCAAAGATAGATGAATCACATTAAGGGACATTTTATTCCCTAAGGGACCCCCTACGTGCTTGACCTGCGTCCTATTTCCTGACATGAAATTACCAAATGGAAGTGATATTATGAAGTCGAAATTTTAAAGAGATAACAGAGGAAAACATGGAAAAAGAATTAAAAAAAATTAAACATCGAGAAAGAGACCAACGGCATACGCAAACAGGTTATATCTATAATCCATAGGAAAATACTATACGTTTTTAATAAAATAAATAGAAGACTCATCTACAATATGTTTGAGACGAGTTGTGCGCCCCACATGGCACTGACTGCAAACGCGACTGGTTGTGAGTTCGATCTCTACTTAAGAAATTCTATATTTATTTGAATTTATTTGCTCTGTTGTAGAGGGAAAACGCGGCGTTGAGCTCTGTCACTCAATACGGAATTCAGCGGAAAGTAGGAAACGAAGTGTCTTAACACGAAGTTCATGCTTAGCCTGCTGTGTGCGGGATACAGCGTGAAGCTGATTTACCTACAATATGCTACTTAATTCGTCCATTCATTTCCCAATGTCCTTCTATAGTAACTAATCGATATTCGACAGTACTTAAGACGTGAACGTGGATCTCTATGGACCTAAACCCATTCAGAGTTCAGACTAATCAAATGTTTGAAGTCTTAGTGCGAGTGTGTACCTACTAATTAAGCTTTCTCGTACACAATGAAGGCGGTGGCGCATTTACATACGTTCAAGATATAGTCTGTTTGGTTTGCCGCCCTTATCTCTACAATTAGTGAGTTAGTTCGCAAGCTGTTACGATTCTGGAAGCATTTCGCGTTGAGTTGCGGAATCTAACGCCGCGGTTTCGCCTCTATACCGGAGAATAGGAATCGGATCGAATTTACAGTCACACGCTTTTGCTCCGCGCCTGGTACTGGTATCTTGATTACAATCTATAATTGTCTCTTATCTTTAAAATTGCAATAGGTATTACTTTTGGGTAAATTCTAATCTAATCGAAGAATAAAAGTAAATTTCTTTATTGCCTTTATTAAATACTTAAAAATATTCAACTGAGTCAATTATTAGCGAAATCATCGATGAGATAAAATATGTTTTGGTACTCTGTAATCGAATTTATCGGATATCCTAATGAAAAAGTTAGCCGTAACCGTAAGAAAAATTAAAAATACTGTAACCGAAGGAAACATAAATAATAATGAGATTTGGATAATTTCGGATATTGGCAGAGCCTATGTAAGACTTGTAGAAGTTGTTGTTTGATTCAGCCTAGACGAGATAACATACTAGATTACAGCGACGTATCTCATCTCTTCTCTTGTATCGTTTATTATTTTTATTAAAATACACTGTATGTTTTCACATATAATTTGTTTATTACGATAAAATGTATAAAATAGATTGGTTCTTTTAATTGTTTCTAAATCTCTACAGAAAGAGGTATAAGTCCTTTAAACCCTTTTTTATCAAAACTTTTTAAGTGATAAAATCTTTTCAATAAAGAAGGTGCCACTACATTTTGTTACTCCACCTCATGTCAAAACATTGATAAATACTTTTATTTTGCTTTTATTATTAGAAAAAGATAACCAATCAGCTCCTAATGGTGAAACAGCTGACACTTCTACAGTGTCAATAAAAAATCTTCAAATCAAATAGAATAAATGATAAGATGAGGCCAGTCGTGGCGCAGCGGCACGAAGTGTGACTGTAAAACCGACTGGTTGTGGGTTCGATCCCCACTCGAGGAGATGAAATATTTACTTATATTTATATTTCCATTTCTTCGCTCTGGTGTCGAGGCTAAGCGCGGCGTTGAGTTCTGCCACTCAACACGCAATGCCTCCAGAGTTCGGCAGAAAGTGGGGAACGGAGTGTC
Source organism: Heliconius charithonia (assembly GCA_030704555.1). Lineage (NCBI taxonomy): Eukaryota > Metazoa > Arthropoda > Insecta > Lepidoptera > Nymphalidae > Heliconius > Heliconius charithonia. The sequence goes on from CM060812.1 coordinate 6,091,959, forward strand.
TTAACACAAAGTTCCCTCTGCCTACCCTGCTGTGTGTGGGATACGGCGTGAAGCTGATGTGAAATAGAAAAATTAATTAACTAATTTATAACGCCGATAGCTTACTCATTTGACTTTGTAGAAGGTGTCAGCTATCTAAAACTAGCGCTGGCAGCGTTACCATAATATCATTTGAGAAGTTAATATTTTACTAACTTTCAATGCAATGAAATTAATTTTAACTGTTAAAGCGACTGGTTGTGGGTTCGATCCCCACTCGGGGAAATGAATTTTTTATTTAAATTTATAGTTCCATTGCCACGCTCTGGGGGAAGTTCAATGGAAAAAGACTAACGGCACACGCCAACAGCTTATATCTACAGAAAAATACTATAACCTTCTATATTAAAATAAATATAAGACTCATCTACAATATGTTTGAGACGAGTTGTGCGTCCCATATGTGACTGACGTCTGACTGTACGTACACGCGACTGGGTGTAAGTTCGATCTCTACTCGAAGAAATGAAATGTTTATTTAAATTTATATTTTCATTTCTTCGCTCTGTTGTCGACTCAAAGTGCAGCGTTGAGCTCCGCCACTCAACACTCAATGCCTCAAAAATTCGGTGGATAGTGGAAAACGGAGTATCTTTATACCAGGTTCCCTCTGCCTACCCTCCTATATGCGGGTATACATGGTATACGGGTATACAGCGTGAAGCTGAAACTGAAATTAAAGGTATTTAAAGGGATTAATAAATTAATTTGAAGAGTTTTATTTATTAACAGAACGGGAAATCAAAATATGTCCATTCCCTCGAGATGAAATCGAACCCACAACGCGTCTGTATAAAGTGAACATAAGCGATATTTTCTAAGATACACGTAATCACTAGGTGATCTAGATTTTTGTCCGTAAATAGGTGAAGCCACACAGGTTCCCAAGCCTAGATAGAGCTAACTCGATGTTTACTAACACGGCATTGTTACGTATCAGGCCAACTAATATAGCCTAGTGACGTTGGACTATATACACAGATCAAAGCTTAAATCTCCAGTGATTTATTAATTATTTAAAAAAAAAAATAGTTTTCTAAATAGTATTTTTCTTTCTAAAAAGGCTCTCTAAAGTTGCGTATTGGTATTGAAATAAATTATTGTAAATTATTTAGTTTCTATACAAAATTTTGAATTAATTATTAAAGTTGATGTAGGTATATGAGGTACACTATAGTATACTTGACCTTAGGCTTTCTCCGCATACCTCTTTGTAAAGAAGCAGAAAAAAACTGAGGTCAAGTACATCAGGAGCCAAGTCACTCCGTCCTTCGTTTTTCCCTCGAATATGAGCCAAAGTGGCGAAACCATCGGCGCGCTCTCCAAACAGAGCGGGAAAACAAAAAAATAGTTAATTTCCCCAAATTGGAATTGAACCCATAGCCATAGTCAGAGACTATCCTAGTACTGCCTCATTTAATGCCATATATTTATATATGTCTTTATGTCGTTTTCCTTATTAATTTTGAAGTCTGTCACCCAACAAACAATAACTAGGTTTGATAGAAATTAAAAATATTTAAAATGTAAATTTACATGGAAGTCTTTGTAAATTAAAAAGAAGCCCGATTGAGACTAAGTCATACGAAAAGAAGCCATGTTGCAATTTCTTTCATATTTGTACTTAATTACCAATTTAAAATAACTCATAGGCTTGAACACATTATTGAATAGTTATTAAATAAATCAGCTTCACGCTGTATCCCGCACACAGCAGGGTAGGCAGAGGGAACCTAGTGTTACGACACTCCGTTCCCCACTTTCTGCTAAATTCTGGAGGCATTGCGTGTTAATTGGTAGAATTCAACGCTGGGCTTTGCCTCGAGGAAATGGAAACATAAATTTAAATAAACATTACATCCCTTCGAGTGGGGATCAAACCCACAACCAGCCAGTTTTATGGTCACACTGGTCTGGCCTCAAATTACAGTATTATTTTTGTTTAAATAGTATTTATTGTTATTTATTTTTTTATCTTTTAAGTTCTCACAATTACAAACAGACAAATACTTACTCATTGAATGCAACTAACCAAGCAACAAAGGGCAATATTTCATAAATAGATGACTTATACTATGAGGCTGTCGTGGCGCAAGGGCCCAAGGTTGTGACTGTAACGCGACGTCTGTGGGTTCGATCCCCACTCGAGGGAATGAATCATTATTTCTTAAAGCTTTCATTTCTTTGCATTAGCACCAAGGCAAAAGCCCGTTGTTGAGATCCGCCGTTCAACACGCAATTAAATTCGCCGGAAAGTTGGGAACGGAGTGTCTTAACAATCATTCATCATAAGACAGTATCGCCATGTAATCACCGATGTGACAATATTATTAAAATATGAATAAAACAAAACAATTCAAATACCTATTTGATAATCACTTACGAAGCAACTACTTAAATAGAAATAAACATTTTATTATCGCTAACAGGTTACAAAAATGTTTATCCAATTAAGAAACGACCGTTACTCATTAAATAATCTGCAATCGGTTCAACTGACTGCATTCATAGTTCACATAAGGAAAGTGATAAGGTCGTGCACCGTACCGCACTGCGTGAAGGTAGTAGGTACATCTGTCCAACCTGGAAACGTTTCAATTTTTAATTATTTTAAAAAACCATTAAAACACAAACCTAGTGTCACTTGAGTGCAATGGCCATTGGATGCCAAATATCTTCAATTTGGCAGGGGGGCGACGCTTCTGTTCGGTGCGAGTGTTTTCCTCCACAGGTGGAGTGTGGTGCCTCCCGCCCGACGATGCCCTGGTGCCACTCCTACGTCGTCTTCGTCGCCTTCTTTCAACCAAAATAAAATTGTCACCGTTTCGAATTATATATGAAGAGCGGAGAGTAGATTTCTCTTCTCCTTGCCTTTGTCTTATCAGATCAGCTGTTCGTAGTGTGTGAATATTTTGATACTCAGCCTCCGGCGGCGGCGCGGTCGTCACTTCCCTACTAGTCCCACTTCCATCCCTTTTCTTTCGGGAGGAATGGAGCCCGACTCGACGCCAAACCTTTTCCATGAATCCGTATTTCCTGTCATCCCATTATATTTTGTCCACTGCAAGAGTCGCGCCCCACACAAAGCGATGCACTCAAACAACACAAAAACATGAACAGATTAAGTTTAACCAACAGTCAGATCAACACACTAGATAATAGAATGATGTTTCTATCAGAGCCATCGAAAGAATTGATAACGCAATAGCTCACTGGTGGATCACCCACTCACAGTCATTGTTCACATGATAAATGTCTCGTTAGAACTGCACTTCCCATGTATTCGCGGTTCGATCGTCGATACGGCACATCACCGGTGAGCGGCGACTCACAGAAATCAAGGCGTTATTCATTAATCCCTTTTATTAAGACGTAGTAGGTTAGTGGAATTAGGGGAGAGAATAACTTGTTTTTTGACATCACACTCGGTAAGGTCCCGGCCCTATAGACAGGGTGCGGGCGCTCGCTGCACGCATGCGCGGTCCCCCTCGCCGGTAGCCCTCGCCCGACCGAAGTTCCAAAATGGCGGACCTCCAACCCAAGGGGGGTTGGTTATTGAATATCTAATTTTATCCGTGCATTTCATGTAGCTATACAACTCGGTTGCGCTTTAACTCAACTACTTATATAGCGAACTCTTTCAAGCGGTTTATGGGTTAACGCTGTACATTCCCTCGGGACAGTCCGCGGCGTTCTATTATGTAGCACGCCGTCTCCTGTTGCTGACTGTTGATGACTTATCTGAACATTGTTTTAGACCCTTGTGTCTATTGTAGAGAGAGAAACGTATGAAAAGAAAATCGTTTTGTTCTTTTTTTAATATTTTTATATCATGCTGTTTTAAATATTTGGTTTTCAATTATAGGCTCTATTTTAATACTGCATATAATTTAATTTTGCAAGAAACATTTTTGTAATAGAGTTTTTTTTTTAAATAAATCTGACTGTGTCTCTATGTTCAATTCGGCGTATTTAAGCGTGTCTCGTTGGTTCAGAAATAAAATATAACAAATTGTTTGCCAGAAAATAATAACAAAATAATACAACCAAATCAAATTTCTATTAAACATTATATATACTGGTATAAGTTTATTTAAAGAAAGTAAGAAACTATTTCATGAAATTTTAGTCAAGATCTCAAAAAATAGCTTTCCCTAAAAAATAACCATCCTTAAAATAAATTAAACAAGTATAATATAAAAAAATGAAAATATATATATATATATATATATATATATAGTTTCCAAATTAATTCACATTTCACTTAATCATAATTATATACGCGTGGGTTTCTCGCAGTTACAACTGAACCCAAACGCAGGCAGGGTTTGAAAAAAAACCGCTATGTAATGAAAGCGTAACTACCACCCCAGCGCCCCCCGCGTCCCCGCGACCCCCTGCTTACTCTTCAGACACCAAACACCGCAGTGCATACAAGAGTCTACAACTATCCTGTAATTTGTGCCTGGCCTTACCTCTACCTCTACCTCTACCTACAATGCACTAATCTCGACTCCGCCTAGACTCATACGTTAACTCTATGAAAATATTTTTTTATTTCACTTTTTATACGTTAACTGTATGATTTTTTTTTCATTCAGTTATTTTAAAAAAAATGTCATAAATGTGCGGACTAACAGATAAACTAAGTATAAGTATATTTTGAAAATGAACGCAATGAGTTATATGTAGAGATAGTTGAGGAAAAGAAATTTATTTAAATTTATATTTTCATTTCTTTGCTTTGGTGTCGAGACAAGGCTCGGCGTTGAGTTCCACCACTCAACACGCAATGCCTCCAGAAATCGGCGGAAAGAGGTGAACGGATTAGGTTCCTTCTGCCTACCTTGCGGGATACAGCATGAAGCTGATTTAATTTGTTTTTTTTTTTTAGTTACCTAAGTGTAATTCTGTATTATTATTTATTTTTATGTGAATATTTTTCGCACCTATGAGTGTCTCAATATATAAACTGGCATATATTTAAACGTACTTATAGTAGGTTGTGTAGTAAACTTAAATGTTAAAACTTATTTAACACATTTCCCAAAACCGATCCGTCAACACGCCCTGTCCGTCCCGTCTTTCCTAGTTCCCCTGTTAAAAGACTTCCTTTGCTGAATGACGAATTAAAAGCCGTCCATTCCTTAGGTCCTTTAACACCTGCGCTATACCTTATAGTACTTCTTCCTCATATGAAATTTGAACACACAATCAACGGTATCACTCAGACATATTTCACTTGCGTCTGCTGAATACCGTCATGGGCGTAAAAATAAGGGGGCCGGGTTGTCTGGGCCCACCCCGGGATAGTCTTGCGCCCACCCCAGAAATTTTACTAACAACAAAAAAAATACTTTGAAAAATAAGATAAGAAATTCTTTGCAATAACTGATTTGATGTTAGCTTATTAATACCGCTACATACCAATTACTGAAAAAAAAAAAATATTTTATAATTATTTACTTAGTATCTAGATCTGATGAAAAAAATTTGAGGCCGGTCGTGGCGCACAAAGTGTGACTGTAAAACCGACTGGTTGTGGGTTCGATTTCCACTCGAGGGAATGAAATATTTACTTAAATTTATATTTCCATTTCTTCGCTCTGGTGTTGAGACAAAAAGCGCGGCGTGAGTTCTGCCACTCAACACGCAATGCCTCCAAAATTCGGCAGAAAGTGGGGAACGGAATGTCTTACACTAGGTTCCCTCTGCCTACCCTGCTGTGTGCGGGATACAGCGTGAAGCTAATTTAATTTATTTTTTTAATTTATGAACAAAATGAATGATGTATGAACAATAAGTTCACAATACGAAAACTAATGAATACATTAGCACTTGCTATTCTCACAATAGTGAAAAATCTTTAAAATAATTATTAACAGGCTTTGTTAATGACAACTAAAATTAACTAAAATTCTTTGGTCTGACGTCAGCTTTTTTTATTATATTGTCAAAAAATTATATACTTTTAGAGATATGGTTTTAGGAAACCACGTCGAAGTTAATGTATGTGGGAGTTGGGACTTAACCACCTAACGGGGTCAAGCTAAAGGAAAAACCCGAAACGCCTGATATGTCAGATCGTATTTACAACAAATCTTATAGATGGAGATCCCAGGGCCCCCAGACTTTCGTTATTTTAGCAAAGCTGTATTTTTGAGAATCAATTGTCTAATATGTAGTTTAGACTGTATATGTGCCCAATAACTTAAAAGTAGAGCCCTTTCAGACGTAGCGCCAGCTAAGTGTAGTGAAAAATGTATATCTTAATAATTTCTTAATAAACATTAATTTTCGTTGATATTTATTTATTTTTTTTAATTCACACAACATTATATATTATACTAGCGACCCGCTCGCGGCTTCGCTCGCTTAAACCACAGAATTATTTCCTTAACACACTGAATTATGTTCGTGTTTTGATATACTTATAATGTATGTTTGCAATGTAATGAAGATTTTTTATGAGAAAGTTGTTAAAACCCATAAGAATCTTCAATAGAATGTTTGAAATAAAAACACAACTTATCGATACTTACTATATGTGCGTTTCTTCACGATAATCTCAGAAACGGCTTAACAGATTTAAATACTGTTTTTGTTTGTATTCTGGCAAATTGCCCTTAAATATTAAGTATTAGTTTTATTTTAAGCAGCTTCATGTTAGTCAGAGGGAGGAACCTAGTATTAAGACAGTCCGTTCCCCACTTTCTACCGAATTCTGGACGCATTGCGTGTTGAGTGGCAGAACGCAACGCCATGCTTAACCTCGACCCCAGAGCGAAGAAATGGAAATATAAATTTAAGTAAATATTTCATCTCCTCGTGTGGGGATCGAACTCAGAGAACCAGTCGGTTTTACAGTCACACTTTGTGCCGCTGCGCCACGACTGGCCTCAACTGGACTGGACTTTATTTTAATCGGTTCACATAAAGTTAAAACCAGATCCACGCTTTATCCCGCCCTTAGTAGGGCAACTTAGTATAAGATATTGGGTATAATGTGTGACTGATGTGCGAAATGAAAATATTATTAAATTATAATTCAATCCTGCATGTGTGGATCGGACCCACAACGTCGCGTTACAGTTACAATTGGGCATATAGGGTAAAATAGTTTAAACCCGTACCTAAAGAATTTAAGCAAGATACATCAACTGTGAAGACGTAGGTTTTTTTCTCATTTCACAATGTTTATTCATATCTATATTTCGTATGACGCGGTTACGCATAGGTACCAATAATGTAAACACATACTACTACAAAAATAGTACTAAAATGTTTAGAACTTTAAACTTATAGCCGCCAATACCTACGACTTGATTTCGGAATGAGGCGTATGCGGCGGTTTCCCTTTGATAGGTTTATGTGTGCGTGCGTCGTTCTTGACAAATTGTATTTTATTTTACAACGATAATTTTATTATTTATTTTATTTGAAAAAATAACTTTTTTATTTTCGGGTTTTTAATTTAATATGTAATAGGCTTTTATAGAGTAGTTAAACTGTGGTTTCATTTAAAGTGGTCCTAACAAAAAAACTGTATAATTGAGCATATTTAATATTTATAGTGATTTTTTGGAAAATTGATACCAATAGTTATTACAACCACTTGCGAAGAAGCATAGTTTAGGCAATTTTTTATTCTTATACCTTTTGAAAAACTACCAACGTTCTTATAGTTAATATATTATTTTTCCAAATTAAAAAAATTGTCTATGTCATCATAATGGCGGAAAAATATTCAAAATGTATTGTAATACCACATAAGTATCGACAATGTAGTGTTGATAGTAATTGAAAATAGTTATACTACAGGAGGACTTTCATATGCACTGTTTAAACCTGTTTTATGTACAATATAGAAGAATCACACATTCTTTTTATTCAGTTTAGTAAATACATTTTTTAGAGGTTACTCTGTACTAAAATGGCATGCAACTCTGTTCCCGCATTTACGTTCCTGATATATCGATATAAATAATAGAAATACAAAATATAGGAAGGAAACACAAATGCAATTATATTGCATTTTTTCTTTTTTTCATACTTGAAACGTATTAATAATTTACATATTAGGTATTACATACAATTAATTTCTTTTGAATATAACACTAAGTTTAATCAGCTTCACGCTATTTTAACAGATAACATAAGATGACATTAAAACGTATTGACATCACCACGTGATCCATCTAAACACAATATAAACTTTTATAAACTATGAACTCACAATCAGAATTTACTTTCCAAATACATATACTTTTTATTCTACACATCGCCATATGAGCTAATTCCGTAAAATATACCTACTTTATTATGTTTGTTAATATCACCAACGTTGACGTTTGAAATAATAATTATGGTAGACTGAACAAATATTGATTATATTTCTTTTTTTAGCTTCACGCTGTATCCCGCACACAGCAGGGTAGGCATAGGACACCTAGTGTTAACAACAACACTCTGTTCCCTACTTTTCTCGGAATTCTGTAGGCATTGCGTGCTGAGTAGTGAAACTCAACGCCGCATTTAACCTCGACACCAGAGCGATGAAATGGAAATATAAATTTAAATAAATATTTCGTTTCCTTGCGTGGTCATCGAACCCACAACAGTTACACTTTGTGCCCCTGTGCAACGAACGGCCTCAATTTACTTTCTTCTTTTAAAATGTGGTAAAATGAAATAGTCGTAATTTAATTATGTCAGATTACTATTAACCGACTTCTTAAAAGGGGTCATCAATTGGACTGTATTTTTTATCCTTGTTACCTTAGAACTTTTGATTGTATGAACCGATTTTAATGATTCTTTTTTTATTTTTTGCCTCCCGTGTAGTCTTATTTTAATTTAGTTTATATCCAACAATGGTATCTATGAGAAAATCATATAAATCTCAAATTTACATTAAGTATATGCGCGACAAATGAACGTATAAGTCAATATCAATTCAACCGATTTTAATGATTCTTTTTTTATTAGAAAGGGTACATATAAGGGGTAGTTTGGTGAAAGTTTAGTTAAGTTCAGAGTGTGAAATCCGGTTGAATTTGAAGAAGTCGATTTTTTTATTAAAAAATATAATTATGTAATTTTTTCTACAAAAAATTCTTTATACTCCATGATAAAAACTATCATATAAGTGACATTAGGCTTTGAACTATTACCATGCCAAAATTAATTTAATTTCATACAGTAGTTATCGGTATTTTAGGTAATTTATATTTTTCAGTTTTTATTTTTTTTAAAGAAAACTATCATGAAATTCGGAATGAAACCCAAAAAAAATGTACCTTGAGGCCCTAGGCTAACACCATGCAAAAATTCATCAATTTCTGTCAGGTAGTTTTTGCGTGATTGACGCACAAACAAACCGACAGACAGACAGACAGACAGACAGACAGACAGACAGACAAGAATTCTGCTGAGTGGTTTTTTAGGTTCTATAATCGACATATTAACCGACCTAATTTTTATTTTTTTTATATCTTTCATGTACAGAATTGACTTTTCTATCCTTTTATTATATATGGAGAGGAGATTAATCACATTAATAAGATAATGAGTGCGACAAGGTCAGGCAAGACAAAACTAACATCATTTTTTTAATTCTTAAAATAAAAAATAGGTATAGATTGTTTTGTGAATTCATGTGATAAATTACATTTTATAACTCCTTTTAATTTTTGACTTTTCAGTTCGTTTCAATACAAATTTAAAATACCTTTCGTGACAAAGTGCATTTATACATCGCTCATTTACCGAAACAATGTGTCGGTAACCTTCTTTCGTCGTACCATCGTTTCTAATTCAGTAGCTTAGAGAAATAGCTGTCTCCATAGCTGACTTGGAGCCTGCGAATGAGGCTAAGGATGAAGGACCTTGTCTCTCAACGCAATAGGTCATCACTGACACACACACTGGTCCTCCTAGTTTTTTCATTTAACTACACTTCAGATAGGAGACAGCCTACATAAAAAATTAACTTTTTTAAATTATAAAACTTTTATTGAAGTTTATTCGTGTAGTAAAAATTTTTTTATGTGAATGTGTAGTCACATATATAGATCACATGTGTGAATATGTAGTCACATATGTGGACCACATGTGTGAATATGTGGTCACATATGTGGACCACATGTGTCAATATGTGCTCACGTATGTGGACCACATATGTGAATATGTGGTCTTTCATGTGGACCACATGTGAGAATGTGTGGTCACATATGTGGGCCACATGTGTGAATACGTGGTCGCGTATGTGGACCACATGTGGGAAAATGTGGTCACATATGTGGACCATATGTGAGAATTTGTGGTCACATATGTGGACCACATGTGTAAATATATGGTCCCATATGTGGACCACATGTGTGAATATGTGGTCTTTCATGTGGACCACATGTGAGAATTTGTGGACACATATGTGGACCACATGTGTGAATATGTGGTCGCGTATGTGGATTACATGTGGGAAAATGTGGTCACATATGTGGACCACATGTGTGAATATGTGGTCTTTCATGTGGACCACATGTGAGAATTTGTGGTCACATATGTGGACCACATGTGTGAATATGTGGTCGCGTATGTGGACCACATGTGGGAAAATGTGGTCACATATGTGGACCACATGTGTGATATGTAGTCACATATGAAGATTACATGGGTGATCATGTGGTCACATATGTGGACCACATGTGTGAATATGTGGTCACGTGAGTGGACCACATGTGTGTATATGTGCTCGCATATGTGGACCACATATGTGAACATGTGGTCACATATGTGGACCACATGTGGCATCGTGTGATCATATATGTGAACCACATGTGTGAATATGTGGTCTTTCATGTGGACCACATGTGAGAATGTGTGGTCACATATGTGGACCACATGTGTGAATACGTGGTTGCGTATGTGGACCACATGTGGGAAAATGTGGTCACATATGTGGACCACATGTGGGAATTTGTGGTCACATATGTGGACCACATGTGTAAATATATGGTCCCATATGTGGACCACATGTGTGAATATGTGGTCTTTCATGTGGACCACATGTGAGAATTTGTGGACACATATGTGGACCACATGTGTGAATATGTGGTCGCGTATGTGGATTACATGTGGGAAAATGTGGTCACATATGTGGACCACATGTGTGAATATGTGGTCACGTGTGTGGACCACATGTGTGTATATGTGCTCGCATATGTGGACCACATATGTGAACATGTGGTCACATATGTGGACCACATGTGGCATCGTGTGGTCATATATGTGAACCACATGTGTGAGTAAGTATTCACATGTGCAGATCGCATGTGTGATATGTTGTCACATATGTAGACCACATGTGTGATATGTAGTCACATATGAAGATTACATGTGTGATCATGTGGTCACATATGTGGACCACATGTGTGAATATGTGGTCACATGTGTGGACCACATGTGTGCATATGTGGTCACGTGTGTGGACCACATGTGTGTTTATGTGCTCACATATGTGGACCACATATGTGATCATGTGGCCACATATGTGGACCACATGTGGCATCGTGTGGTCATATATGTGTACCACATGTGTGAATAAGTATTCACATGGGCATATCACATGTGTGATATGTAGTCACATATGTAGACCACATGTGTGATATGTAGTCATCATATGAAGATTACATGTGTGATCATGTGGTCACATATGTGGACCACATGTGTGAATATGTGGTCACGTGTGTGGACCACATGTGTAAATATATGTGGTCACATATGTGGACCACATGTGTGAACATGTTATCACATATGTGAACCTTTTATAAAATATATTTAATTCATTAAATGTTATATGTATATAAATAAATAAACGTAAAGAAACGTTACGTAACATCATACATAATAACAATTAAAACGTAAACTGCAGGCTAATTGATCATCCGGTAGACATTTTAATTAAATTATCAGCTGAAGCAGAATGTCTTTGTATCATCAGAGTTGTAAACCATTTGTTCGATAATTAACTTTAACAGTTATGAACATATACTATTGTTCAAAGACGTCACTATTACATTTCAATCCTATGAATATTTATAATGGAGAGAAGAAAGAATTTCAAATAAGATAGTGGTGCACTTACTCAATTTTGCACTTTCCAATTTCTTTAGATAGTATAGCGGAACACAAGGCTTCGCTTCGTTTGTTTTTACGGGCAGAAAAATAAATATATTCTTCCACTTAGTGGGAATTTAACCTAATTAAAATATACCTAGTGCTACAACCAGAAATCTCAGTTCTCTCAACTGTACCGTCATAGCGTCAAGTTTTAGTCGACATATTAACTTTAAACATATTAATTTTTTATCGACATATTAACCGACTTTATTTTTATTTTTTTTATATCTTTCATGTACAGAATTGACTTTTCTATCCTTTTATTATATATGGAGATGGAGATTTTGTTTGAAAAAATAACTTTTTTAATTTTCGGGTTTTTAATTTAATATGTAATAGGCTTTTATAGAGTAGTTAAACTGTGGTTTCATTTAAAGTGGTCCTAACAAAAAAACTGTATAATTGAGCATATTTAATATTTATAGTGATTTTTTGGAAAATTGATACCAATAGTTATTACAACCACTTGCGAAGAAGCATAGTTTAGGCAATTTTTTATTCTATAAGAATTCCTTTTAAAAAACTACCAACGTTCTTATAGTTAATATATTATTTTTCCAAATTAAAAAAATTGTCTATGTCATCATAATGGCGGAAAAATTTCATTCATATTGTAATACCACATTAGTATCGACAATGTAGTGTTGATAGTAATTGAAAATAGTTATACTACAGGAGGACCTTCATATGCACTGTTTTAACCTGTTTTATGTATAATATAGAATAATATATTGTATAGAGGAATCACACATTCTTTTTATTCAGTTTAGTAAATACATTTTTTAGAGGTTACTCTGTACTAAAATGGCATGCAACTCTGTTCCCGCATTTACGTTCCTGATATATCGATATAAATAATAGAAATACAAAATATAGGAAGGAAACACAAATGCAATTATATTGCATTTTTTCTTTTTTTCATACTTGAAACGTATTAATAATTTACATATTAGGTATTACATACAATTAATTTCTTTTGAATATAACACTAAGTTTAATCAGCTTCACGCTATTTTAACAGATAACATAAGATGACATTAAAACGTATTGACATCACCACGTGATCCATCTAAACACAATATAAACTTTTATAAACTATGAACTCACAATCAGAATTTACTTTCCAAATACATATACTTTTTATTCTACACATCGCCATATGAGCTAATTCCGTAAAATATACCTACTTTATTATGTTTGTTAATATCACCAACGTTGACGTTTGAAATAATAATTATGGTAGACTGAACAAATATTGATTATACTTCTTTTTTTAGCTTCACGTTGTATCCCGCACACAGCAGGGTAGGCATAGGACCTCTAGTGTTAACAACAACACTCTGTTCCCTACTTTTCTCGGAATTCTGTAGGCATTGCGTGCTGAGTAGTGAAACTCAACGCCGCACTTTACCTCGACACCAGAGCGATGAAATGGAAATATAAATTTAAATAAATATTTCGTTTCCTTGCGTGGTCATCGAACCCACAACAGTTACACTTTGTGCCCCTGTGCAACGAACGGCCTCAATTTACTTTCTTCTTTTAAAATGTGGTTAAATGAAATAGTCGTAATTTAATTATGTCAGATTACTATTAACCGACTTCTTAAAAGGGTGCATCAATTGGGCTGTATTTTTTATCCTTGTTACCTTAGAACTTTTGATTGTATGAACCGATTTTAATGATTCTTTTTTTATTTGAAAGCTAATGCCTCCCGTGTAGTCTTATTTTAATTTAGTTTATATCCAACAATGGTATCTATGAGAAAATCATATAAATCTCAAATTTACATTAAGTATATGCGCGACAAATGAACGTATAAGTCAATATCAATTCAACCGATTTTAATGATTCTTTTTTTATTAGAAAGGATACATATAAGGGGTAGTTTGGTGAAAGTTTAGTTAAGTTCAGAGTGTGAAATCCGGTTGAATTTGAAGAAGTCGATTTTTTTTATTAAAAAATATAATTATGTAATTTTTTCTACAAAAAATTCTTTATACTCCATGATAAAAACTATCATATAAGTGACATTAGGTTTTGAACTATTACCATGCCAAAATTAATTTAATTTCATACAGTAGTTATCGGTATTTTAGGTAATTTATATTTTTCAGTTTTTATTTTTTTTAAAGAAAACTATCATGAAATTCGGAATGAAACCCAAAAAAAATGTACCTTGAGGCCCTAGGCTAACACCATGCAAAAAATCATCAATTTCTGTCAGGTAGTTTTTGCGTGATTGACGCACAAACAAACCGACAGACAGACAGACAGACAGACAGACAGACAGACAGACAGACAAGAATTCTGCTGAGTGGTTTTTTAGGTTCTATAATCGACATATTAACCGACCTAATTTTTATTTTTTTTATATCTTTCATGTACAGAATTGACTTTTCTATCCTTTTATTATATATGGAGATATGTTTAAAACCCGCTTTTCTTTATATATTTGATTATTTGAAAAAAAATATATATTATCTAAATTTTCCATTATCCGAATACAAACTATTGTACATGCAAAAAAATATATAATCTAAATCTAAATCAGTTTCACGCCGTATCCCGCTGACAGCAGGGTAGGCAGAGGGAACCTAGTGTGTGTAGTGGCAATTCAAATTCTGGAGGTATTGTGTGTTGAGTTTCAGAAGTTAACGCCGCGCTTAGTCTCGACACCAGAGCGAAGAAATGGAAATATTAATTTTAAGTAAATATGTCATATCCTCGAGAGGGGATCGAACCCACAACCAGTCGGTTTTACAGTCACATTTCGTGCCGCTGCGCCACAACTGGCCTCCAAGTATATAAGTATAAATATAATATAATATCTTATTTATTTAAGCAATTTATGAACAAAAGCCATATTATGCATCACCACACATCAACGTCGCGGAATATGTAAAATAGATTTCCAACCGACACATTGAATAAATTTGACGGCAAAATAGTATAAAAATGAAAATTAAGGTAAAGTTGTATTTTAATATAAAATTATATATAGGTATATCAATATTTTTGTCATTTCCAAACATATTACATTTTTTTCTGACCGGGTCTGGCTTCTAGTGGTTTAATCATATATGTATAGAAGAAGGTGGTGTTGTGACCCCCACAGGTGTCGTGGCCCCCTTGATATTTATTTATAAAAAAATCGCTATCAAGCGATAGTTTATTTTAAATGGAACTATAATATGACAATATTAAAATTATGCAAGAAAATCCGACAGAAGCACAGTCAGAAAATACAATTAGGTGAATTTTACCTTAACTTTGAATTTATTATTTACCTTAAGTTTGAATTTATTATTTGTGTAATTGTTATTTTATTTTTCTCTCTGATTTTTTTGCTAGTAAAATTTCTGAATTGAGCATGGACCAACCATGTCTGAATTTGTAGTAATTGTATCAAAAATTGTAGCAAATAAACAAAACTTTAAATTGCCACATTA
The DNA here is from genome assembly GCA_030704555.1 of Heliconius charithonia. Classification (NCBI taxonomy): domain Eukaryota; kingdom Metazoa; phylum Arthropoda; class Insecta; order Lepidoptera; family Nymphalidae; genus Heliconius; species Heliconius charithonia. Next base: position 6,107,630 of record CM060812.1, read on the forward strand.
TCTTTAAGCAATGTCAACTACTAAGCCACAGGTAAAAAAAATCTCTAGACATGCTCATGGCAAAGATATAAATATCTTTGATGATTCATCACCGGCTTCCAAGACTACCAGTCGGTGATAAACACGGAAAGTGCATTAGGGCTTAAGTTATTCTAAGCGAAAATATCAATTACGATAGTTTTGGATATGTGAATTATTACTTTTCTTTCTATTTAAATATACAAAAAAAAATGTAGTAGCAGATAAATAATTTATATTTATTATAATTTCCTACTTTTTAATAGAAAATAAATAATTAAAAAGAGTTAGAAATATTGATTAAATAATGAAAATATACATATCAGAATTCTTTCTTTTAACTGAGAACATGTTTCATTTTAAGGAAAACACTAATGTTGAGAGAAAAACACTACATATAGGTATCAAATTTTATTTTAATGTTAAGCAAAAGCTAAGGGATTGAACCATTCAAAATATAATGTTAATTTTTAGTCATAAATTTTATCAAGCAAATTTTGCAATGCTTTTATTTATATTTGCTTAGAAAAGGCACAGAATGACTAAGATTTTTATATTATTACATAATGCTAACTAAATAGTACTATAAATATATTAAACAAATCTGACATGTACAAAATAAAAAAGTATTATATCTAAATATTTAAAAGTATCATTTTAATAAAATAAAATGCAAAATATAGCCATCTGGGCCATAAGAAAAAGTAATAATAAAAAATAAGTATGATGAATTTAAATTTAAACAAATATGAAAATAAATGCTTATGATCTTCCAAAACCTGTAATAATAAATGTGCAAATCACTTTAACTTAGTCTATTCTGTTACTTGATAGGGGCATTCTTCATAGAACTAGCTGTAACTGTATTGCCATTCAGTTTGCTTATTAATTTATTTCCTTGCCATACTGCAATTAAATTATCATTTGTTTTCAAATCTACTTGAAGTTTCTCCCAAACTTTCTTTTTTGGATTTAAAACTTCATCAGGTTCACCATTTTCATAACCTTCAATGACAATTCTATCTCCTGGTGAACTATCCTTAGGAGGTATAAGTGGTTCGACTTGTTTAGGCTCATCTACGGATGCACAAAGAACCATGCCTTTGGACTCAATCCCTCTCATTTTAGCAGGTTTCAGATTGCATAATACAACAACATTTCTATCTTGCATTTCCTCTATTGGTACAAAGTTTACTAATCCAGAGACAATAGTTCTTGGTTCACTCTCCCCAAGATCAATTTTCTCTACATAAAGGGCATCAGCATCTGGATGTCTTGACACTTCAATAACTTTCCCCACTCTTATATCCAGTTTACTAGGAGTTATTTCATCAGCAGCAGCATTATTTACATTTCCTTTACTTTTTGATGGAGGTGGATAGGCTTTCTTTTTCAATTCTTGAAGTTTGGGATCATTGAATATTTCTTGAATGGGTCCTAAGAGTTTATTTATCACTAGCTCCACTGAAGCCTTTAAATCACCTGGATGAATTTCCTCTTTAGCAAAAGCAGCTTCTAAATCATCAAAATTAGAATATTCAACATTCCCACCATGTTCTTCAGCCCTTTTTATAACAAATTTCTCATCTGCCTTCATCAATGGGAATACTACATGTTTAGAAAAAGATAATACTCCATTATCAGTTATGTTACCAGGTTCACAGAAAGCCTTCTTCAACTTTTTCTTTACATTGGCTGGATTGTCAAGTAAATCAATTTTACTATCTTCTTCGGATGCTGACATTTTGCCTCCAGTCAAACCTGGTACCATTGGATTCATAAGATGAACTCTTTTAGCATAACCTAATTGGGGCAGATACTTCTCAGACAGGGTAAATATTTTTCTCTGATCTACTCCACCAAATTGAGCATCTACTTTTAGGTACTCCTCATCTAATGCTTGCAATGCTGGATATAATAAACCACTAAGTAATGGATGATCAACTTGTTTCACAACCTCTGCTCCAGCTTTTTTTGCATCATGGTCAGTTATGACTGATGACATACGATATACATCTAATGTATATTCTTTACTAAGTTGATATTCCGTACCTCTAACAAATTTTAATTTTTCTAATGGAACTCCGATAGACGTCAAAATTGCTTTAATTGCAGCTTCATAGTATTCAGTACGCAAGGACAGTAACTCCCATGGTGCCTTCATATTATCGAGGTAAGCGTGTAAATCCGCAAAGAGGATAGTGACTTCACATCCAGCTTTTAAAAAGTCTGCAATTTTTGACATAGGCACAAAATAGGCTACATGAGGTCGCCCTGTAGTGGCTGTACCCCAATAAATTTTTAAGTCACGTTGTTTAAGAATTTCTGTAAGTTTCTCATCACCTAATACTTCTTGTAAATTTCTTGTTATAAGATGCTTTTTTTCTTCCCAAGTAGCCATTATTATAAATTTTTATGTCTGCAAAAAATAAGTAATTTTTTTAGTGAAATAGTGGAATGAAATACAATATAAAAGAGAAATTTAAGAATGTGCGCCAGTTTGGATATATGTAATACAATATGTCCATATATAATTGGAACAATATAAGATGTAAGGCAAAATAATTTATAAATGCTTACATATTCACTTATTGAAAACCACAAAGCTGAATATAAATGCTTTCTTAAATCTATAAACAATATGAAATTTAGAAAAGGAAAATGCTGATGAAACAATTCGAAATTAAACAACTTACAATTGAAAGTACTAACCTATCAGTACCTAAACGTTGTCACTTGTCAAATTGTCACTGATGAAGTGGACAACAGTTTCATATGTCAGCTAAGCCTTTCAGTTTAAAATCAATTATATGTATATATATATATATATATATATATATATATATATATATAGACAGCAATTACGATATATTAAAACTATCTTATTAAAATTCTAATTTCATACAAAAAAAAATTAAGAATTGAAATCATGTTATGTAAATAATTAAACTATATTAACATTTTTAGACGATTCTATATTCTATTTTCGAACGTCACACTCTTATTATGGTGCTTATATATTCTATATCATTTGTTTTTTTTTTACATAATGAACAATTTAGATACTGAATAAAAAAATATATAATCACATCGTTATTATATAAAATATAAAGTGACTATTGTAAAAATTATTAAGAAATATTTTTTAATTATTAAAGAACATATATTTATTGAGGTGTTAAATCATTAGTTTTTTTATGCAATAAAAAAGTAAATCGAGCTTAAAATATAAAATAAGAGTTACTGAAATGATTTGTGCAATGTGCAGTATAATATGTTACATATCAATATTTTCCATTATTAGAAACAATATATTTTTAAATTATTATAAATTAATAGATATTAAATTAAATTAATAAGTATAAAAAGTAAAAACAGTTAACTTGAAAAATGGAATTTACTTCTAGTACTCTCTTAGTAAATTTATTAATTTATTTTAATTAATAAATAAATAATTAAGATAATGAATACATGTAAGAAAACCCTATATTACATATCCTTTCACATTATGCAATATTTTCACTAAATTTATTTATTCTTGAAGCTAAAAACCTAAATCGTATTTTTACTCCTCAAATCTAAAAAGTTTTCGTACATAATATATGTTTTAAAATAAATTTGAATTTGGCGCTAGTATTGCAGTGAATGCTCGCGTTTCCTGTCAAAAGCGCCATTGCGCATGACAGTCAGTGCGGCCTTGCAGACTGAAGAGCGCTGCCAACAAAGGCCGAGTCGATGGGGTTACAAAAATTTCTCAATTTGGACATCTAAAACCCTTTTGTTATTGTAATTATAATTTTATATAGGTTGTGAATCTGTGATTACGTTAAGAAATGTGTGAATGATATGAATCGTGACGGCTAGCAAAGGAGTCAGCTGGTCTACAGTGCGAATAGTGAATAAGAAATGGCGGCCTTGCCAGCAGGTGTTCAGTATGCGTTATCATCGGAGTCTAGTTATAAAGAAAACAAGGAACTAGTGTTTGTGAAATTAACGGATTCAGCATTAAAAGCTATAGAAGACTTCATAAAAAATAATAGGGTAAGTTCATACGCCATATTGTTAACACCAAAACAGGCCAACAATGTCAGAGGCGCCATACTTATATTACAAGTAATCAAAATGAAACTGCGAATTTGTAATGTTATTGCAAATTCTTTTAATTTCGTGTGAAAAAAATACATTCTACGTTTCTTTATTTGAATAGGCCTAAGACTTATATGTTCTTTACAATGTCACGCCACGTCAACATTTAGAAATTTTACTGTGTTATTTTCACAGATTTACACTTCATACAGCTATTATTAGAGTAATCTTAGTTTATTGCCATGATATTAGTAATATTTATAGTTGTTAATGCGTGACAGACGCTAAATTTTTCCATTTCTGCTAAAGAAATATCAACATCTCTTATGATAAACACAAATCGTCCATATTTCATGACTTGTAAATAAAAAGCAATACTATCAGTACCTATCTATCTATTAATAATTCTGGAAACTTATAAATCCTTGTAACTTTACATTTTTCCTAATGATGTAATTAATGTGTCAAATTTCATCTATGAATTTGATATGGCATAAAAATTAAAGTAGTGATTATAAAATAATAAAAAAATAGATTTGAATGGAAATGACTGTAAATTATATAAATTTATTTAAGCTATTCTTAATTTACAAATATTTCAACCTTATTTACAAGTAATATAAGAACAGCATGACTTATCCTTGTCTGTATTAAATTTTAAGTGCAATAGTTGTTGTACATAATATATTTAAAAAATATATATATCCTCATTAGCAATAAATTATAAAGTTTTATATTTTATTACTGGTCCCTTGTGTTAGTTTGACAAGTTTAGACATTTTTTCAGTTCTTAAATAATTATATACAAAAAGTAAATTTATATACATATGAATAATAATGTTGAAAGAAATTAAATCAAATATAACTTCCTAATCATAATACTTGTTATTTATGTAAGTTTTTCATTACCTTGATAACATCAACCATTCATAGATGGCGCTAGATATTATGTTTAAAGCAATGCTTTTATTTATTTTTCAAATGTTCTAGAAATTGTTATTATATATTTTGATTACTTACAAATATTCTTTACAAATAATTTTCTATTAAAAATATATAAGTTATAAGTTATTTATAGTACATTAATTTTAAACATCTGTCAAAGCAAAATTTTCATAAAACTCTGTTCCAGCTTTTAATAGTGATGTTATTTAAACAAACTGTTCTTTATTCACTATTAATTGATTATAAACATGTTTGTCTATTCAATTTCCAAAATAACATCTCCATGGAAAAAGTATGCAAGTAATGTCTCAAAAATAGTGTCTTAACACTTCCTTCCTTTCTTCTGCTTACCCTTCTATATAGGGATGTAGCTAATATAATGTTTTAATTAATCATATAGACATTATTGGATTTGGAACGAGAAAATACACAATATTAAATACAATTTTTATTTTATTATGAAGTTAATAATCTTTAATGTATGATATATAGGCAACCCAAGCATGGCAATGCCTGCTTAAAATTTTTATAATATTATAGCTAAAATCTTTACATAAATTGTAGCTTGTGTGGTTGTGATGCAAAAGCTATATTACTGTAAAGTTTAATCTAAATCTGTTCAGTAGTTTTTGTGTGAAAGTGGAACAAACATCAGTTCTCACAAACTTTCACATTTATAATAATTAGTAAGATAGTAAAATTTACAATTTTGTATTTTAAAGTTGTGTAAATATACAATTTAAATAATTACATGTATTTCACAATATTTTTGACTATTAAAAATGTAATAAAAAGTTAATAACTTGTATCATAAATCTGGACAGTAAATCTGGAAGATAGTATTCACTAATTTTGAATTTATCATTGGCTAAATATTTATATTGTGCTTATGAAAAGAAAATATTTATTTTCACTGAAGTTTAAAGTTTAAAGTAAGAAAGATTAAGAACATGGGTACGTGGGCACATTGAGAAAATGGCAGATGTAAAAATGGTATAAAAGTTTAAGTATTAAGAGAAACAAGGAGAAAATGTAGTTGACCTTTGAGATCACAGTATCCATGATGCCAGAGAGAGGTCATATAATAAACATGAGAACCCCCAAGATGTATAAATAGATTGATGACAGTGGATAATGCAAAAGGAGTGTGCTAGAAACGTTAGCATTTGGCACTCTACCCTATGTGGCTACCTCACTAAGGATAAAATGTGACATTAAATGTGGAAATTATTTAGTCATTTTCTAACCAATAATTGACTAGTTTTTTCATCGCAAGAATATTATTATACATAATTTAAAATACTAAAATAAAAATAAATAAATCAGCTTCACACTGTATCCCGTACACAGCAGGGTAGGCAGAGGGAACCTAGTGTTAAGACACTCCATTCCCCACTTTCTGCCGAATTCTGGAGGCATTGCGTGTTGAGTGGCAGAACCCAACGCTGCGCTTAGCCTCGACACCAGAATAAAATAAACACTATTTCATAATAATTCAACTACACTAATCTCAATAACCAATAGTTTCAGCTACTGGTTCAGTAGAAAAACTTTTTATCTTGGATAATCCTTTTATAGAGCAAAGCCATAGGTAATGTTACCTAATGTGTCACATATAACTTTAAGTTATTTCCATTTGACCGTGGCGCTAAGCCATGGGGAGAGTACCATAATATTATAAAAATCAAATATTATATTTTTTTAATCTCTTTTATTTAATAAAATTGCAGGAAGAGATTAAAAATAATACTGTTATATTCTTTATTTAATTGATTAAATGGGACAGACAAAAGACTGAATTATTAGGATACTTTCAAACTTGGTTAAATGTAGATATGAGATCAGATAGTGGAGGAGCTTAGAGCACGAAGCCTATTAAGGGCTGTCCCAGTATTAAAGAGTATCTTAAGCTTTGTTTTAGATTGGATTTGAAACAATATCCATGATCTGAAGACTACAAAATTGTATTCTTCGAACCTTGTTTCCTTAACCTTCGAACATTGTATTCTTCAAGGCAAAAATGGGCTCTGTAATTACCCAAATGACTTAACCACCCAACTAAGAAGCATTTGTTAAAGGAAATGCCTAGCGTCACAATATCCAAAGACTGGATATGAGATGATGAGGAATGAGTAGATCCTTCCCCTGGAAAAACCTCGAGACTCCCAGAGACCACTGGTCGTAGCTTGAAAATTTTGTGGTAGTCCATGGTCATGGGTATAGTTAAAATAACACCAAATTATTTAGAACATTTTTTTCTGGCATACCTATGATGTTGTCTTCTATAAAAAAAGTGTCAATTCTTTCACTGTTTGGTATAATAACTAAAATATACTTATATTGTAACAAATTATTGAAACTTAATAATATTGTTATATTGTTATGCCTGTAAATCTTTTTTTGTTTTCATATACTTAAACATTTTTACACTATTTGAAAATGTATAAAAATATAAAATAATTAAATTAACTTTATTTTATTTCATATAGTAGTAGTAATACAAATAAGTTTTCGAAATTGTAAAAACTTTCCGATAATAACGTGCAAATTTGAAAACACTTGAGTGTGAATGACACTCAACCATAAATTAAACTTAACGTTAGTTAAGTTGTTAATATTAGTTAACTAATGATACCATTTATATACATATATATACATATAAAATAGCCTAATCAATTTCCTTGTACAATTACTAAAATCATAAAATGATATCTAAGGCAGTAAACATTCGACGCGTGGCTCGTGGCTGGTTTCGTAAAGCCCAAGTACATTGGGTAAGCGAATTGGGCGCAATGACAATGTTGGGACGCCCGTGGTGAAAGTATGTGCTTTGGTAGTTTACAAAAAAAAAAAAATTAACATCTTCATCCTACTCGGCTCTCTACGAAACCGGTCCCAGTTTTGGTCTATTGACGCACGTGACTTTTTCTCTCGAGACAATTTATGTTATCTTCATATATAGTTTTAGATATCTGTACTAAATCGATTTTTTTTTTAAATTTCAACATAGAAAAAGTATTTACAAAATATTGTGTAAAAATGTTGTAAGTGTTATCTAAAGTATTTTATTATTCACTATTTAATAATTACGACTTACCAATAGTTCAGTAACATGTTACTAACTATTCAATACCCTTGAAACAACCATATAATTAATTTTAACATGTCCTTAATACCACAGTGTACATATAAATTCCCCCTTTTTTGTCACGCAAAATTTCACGCTGTACCCTGCACACAGCAAGGTAGACAGAGGGAACCTAGTGTTAAGACACACCGTTCCCCACGGCTCTTCTTCTCGTTTTTTATTTTCGGTAATATTCTGCAACTCTACGCATTTCATTATTTTATTAAAAAAAATCTTCATATTTCTTACTTAGGTTAATCGTGAGTCAATCTGTTGGGTAATCACAGAAAAACGATTTTTCTTTCTTCAATGCACTCCGACCTACTCCAACAGCTAGCTTATTTTCCAAGAATCTTACATTACCATTAGTACTTAAATAAGATAGACGTCAATCATTAACGGAAGAGACTAATATGTTTTTTTTAAACGAGTTATTATTTTCTGTTATAAATGTATTTGTTAGGCGTTTTGTCAAACATCATTTCTACCTGCAATTTCATCCATTCTTTTGTATTGTCCAGAGAAATAAAAAATACAGGAACACAGGACAGCAGATTATGGGTAATAATTAGTGATGCGCCGAATATTCGTTTGGTATTCGGTATATATATATCATCATTCTCTGCGGGTGAATATGCGTGTAAAGTTTGGCACCGGTTCGCTCAAGCGAAGGAGATATACATAGCATTAAGTGAGACTCATTTAATTTATAATAATAATTAAATAAAAATAATCGAACCGAATGTATTCGGCGCCATAACCGAATAATTCGGCCGATTTCTATATTGGCCGAATACGACACGACGATAATGAAAAAGATGACATACATATACCGAATAAAAACCGAATATTCGGCGCATCTCTAGTAATAATATAAATTTTTCGGGATACGAAGAATCCTGTCTTTAAACAACTTCTGTGTATGTCATTTACATCCGTTTACCTGTTTTCGACATCTTGAGTAATAATATCATTAAATTGAGGATACCCTAAACCTTATAAGATAAAAGTAGAATTTTTGAAAATTTATACGTTATATTTATGTTGTTAGTAATAATCAAAATTATAAAGATCGTAAAGGCCATTAGTGGTGTAAAATTGACTGGTTGTAGGTTCGATGAGATGAAATATTTACTCAAAATGTATATTTCCATTTCTTCGCTCTGGTGCCGAGGCTAAGCGCGGCGTTGATTTCTGCCACTTAACACGCAATGACTCCAAAATTCGGCAGAAAGTGAGGAACGAACTGTCTTAACACTAGGTTCCCTCTGCCTACCCTGCTGTGTGCGGGATACAGCTTGAAACAGATTGATTGATAAAGATCTAATTGAGTTTAAGAAGAGTCTTAATAGTTTCCGGACACATTTAAATCAAAATTACAAAATTTTGAAATAATGTCGTGATTTATAAAAAAAACCAACGAGTTTCACAATAGGACCTGGTAGCGGCAGATGCTGTTACATGTGAAATAATGAAAACAAAAAATCTGCTAACTTTCAAACCTACACAATTTATTTAAGTAACATAAGTATCGAGATGTGCCCACCTGACCGATCCCCTACTGCATGCACGTGTTTTAACATCGATAAATCCACTAGGTAGATTACGAACACCTAACGTCCGTGTTGCCACGCGATTTTAACCACTTTCACTTGTGCATTTAAAATCGAGAATGCGAACGCGCCGTACGATTTTGACACATGATTTTTTTTCTTGTGACCGTTTTGTGAACGTGCCACCTGGTGTTTTTTTCGTGTGCCACAGCGTCCATTCAATGGCTCGAAACGTTTTTGTAAAAGCGACCGTGGAACAGTTTATTAATATACACCCATTATATAAACAAAGATAATGTTTTATAAATTGCTACTCAATATGTAGTTTGGAAGAGACTTTAACTTAGTTACATTTTTTATGGGTCGCGTTGCATTAAAACGTTAAAATATGCTTTTAAAAATCCTCGGATGATTAAGTTTTCTATAAAATTTCAAACAGGAAGATTTTAACTTAAATAACGTTTTAAATTATATCATATTGTTTATCAAATCCAATCTTAGGCTTTTATTTATCTTATCTTGAGATTATAACTTGTATTATATCTTTAAACTGTAAGATATAATATTTTAAGGTTCTTTTTTCTACAAAACGTCTAAAATGACTAAAATTATAGTTTTTATTATCATAAGTATTGAGAAAGTAATAAAAGTGCAAATTGAAAAATATGCTGTATATTTAGTGACCCAAAAACAAAAAAAGCTAAAACTACTATCTTATTTCTTATTTTTGCTAAATACATATTATTAATTTTCATGATAATACAGCTTTTATTTCTTTAATATCGTCGATATTTAGTGACCCGCCATGTCTCACTGCGTAGTCTAAAGAGCTTCACAAATCAGTACGTGACTTTTGATGTATTGGTTTTTTTTAAAATGAATTCAAAGAAGTACATGTCATATCAACTCTTTAGTTATCCGAGGTAAGGTTTTTTCGTAGAATACGACGGGGTCAAGTACTATCACTTAAAAAACTAATAGCATTTAAGTCATATTAAAATTTAGATAAAAAAGTCTGTATCGATCTATGTATTACGCTTAGTATGCGTCTCCTGTGATTACTTTCAATTATCCTGAAGTTCTTCCATCTTTAATTAAAAATGTGATTTTTGTTTACCTCAAAAAAAAATTGTTTAAGTAAATTAGTAGACCACTTACGTGATAATTATGTTATTGGTATAATTTTACCTTCACAATTTTTATGTGGAATATTTTTTCTAAAGATTTTCAATTTAGCTAAATAATATATTTATCAAAATCGAAATATTTTCTTAACAATATTTATGATATATAGATGATTTGCAGTATAGTATAACGAAACCAATGATACTAGTCTAACTATTAATGACCAGTAATAGTAAATTTTTAACTTATTTTTCTGTTTATGCATTTTTCGTTAGATATTCAAGTGTTGTATTCGACGATATGTTGTTTAAGATTATTCTGGGGGCGTTAAAACGCCATACACTAGGGTTCGGGGTCGTCGCACCCTCCGTCCTATCAAACCTTGACACCTGGTCCCCTGCGAACAGATGTCAGACTCCTAAGTAATCCCTCTCTATTACTTAGTTCTATTTTTACAACCCTATCCTTTCTTCCTTTAAAATATTCCTTGTTTTTTTTTTATTATCAACCAGCGATTTTTTTAAATATTTGTATCGTATCAGCGAATTGTTTTTACAATTATATATTCCACCTTCAAATACCCACCTGTATTTTATCTTTGAAACTAAAAGACATGGTTAAATCAAACTGGTTTGTAAAATGCCTGACAACCTATACAGGTCTCACTGCGCTCGCGACGCTTTACGTAATGTATATTTAACACACACTAAATAATTGTAGTCCTGCCTATGATACTTAAATATTTTTAAGATCTGATTTTTACTCAGAAAAGAAAAATATATTATTTAGAAAACGTTTAAAAATTTGAACGTCGGTTTCCAGGAGGTGGGGGTTCGAGTCCCGCTACATTCAAATTTTTATACGTTTTCTAAATATGACTTACTTTTAAACTTAAAATTGTGATTCAAAATACTTTTACAGTACTTGCGTTAATATGTATGTATAATTATAATAGTGTACGTGACTTATTTGTGGTTACATGAAAACAGACAATAGAGAATGATAAGAAAACCATAACCGAAAAAAAAATGGACGATGCAACCCTGACAGGATGTCATTGAACCATACTGTTTATTATCAATGACTAAAATCAAACTTTAGTTACACAGAAAGAGGGAAATGATGACAATATCATTGGTTATCTATATTAAATATAATATCTTATCTATTAGTAGCCTGTGCAAATAAACATACGAATCATTTTTTTTTATTTGTTACACAATAAAATCAGCTTCACGCTGTATCCCGCACACAGCAGGGTAGGCAGAGGGAACCTAGTGTTAAGACTCTCCATTCCCCACTTTCTGCCGAATTCTGGAGGCATTGCGTGTTGAGTGGCAGAACTCAACGCCGCGCTTAGCCTCGACACTAGAGCGAAGAAATGGCGAATAAATGTAAGTAAATATTTCATCTCCTTGAGTGGGGATCGAACCCACAACCAGTCGGTTTTACAGTCACACTTCGTGCCACTGCGCCACGACTGGCCTCTATTTGTTACACAATAATGCAAGATTATATAATAATTTCAGAATAACCGTTAGTCACTAAATATAATAATATAAAATAAAATTCATTTGACTATTCAATATTTTCTTTAAATTGTTGTGGCGTAACGCATCTTCTTCGTCTGATTTATTCTCTACTTTCACGGTTTGGACAAAATAACAACTGTACTGGTTTTATCGGATGTGGCGTTGTTTCAAAAGAATGTATGTCGCCATGCCCACTTTGTTAGGTTGTGATTTCGTGCAGCGGTACCGGGCCCCGCCTTGCAAAATGACACTTTCTTATCTTCATCATTTTTCATAGAAATATTGCAAATTGCTTTGCAATAATTAATACCCAGTGACCCTGTCAAGGGTTCGGTTTACGTTATTTTTTATTGAATCCATAATAGATTAGATCTATCTTGTATATACTTATATGTCATTATTTTCCTTATACCTTGATCTAAAGTGGTAAAAGTTTATTTGATCAAAAGGTCACGGAGTATTCTGGTAAGGTCGTTTACTGAGCGTTTTCATTACTTCAATGTACAATACAATTTAACGCAAGGTCGAAAATACTTTTGTATTTTTTTTATTAATAAATTGTAAAATAATAATAACAATCTACAGACCATTAGATTATATTACTGTAATGTGTACAATATTATGTTTTTACTTAAAAAAAATGTAATGAAAAATCAATTTGTTCATTGTAAGATTTTTAATTGACGTTATTTTTATATGGTACTATTGTTTTAACTATGGTAACACTAAAAATGTTTTTCTTAAAAAAAATGTTTAATGTCATAAAATTTCATTAAAATTAACAATCGCTCTTTGTATTGATTTCTTTTTTTAAATGTGTTACCTTTGCATTTAAAATGAAAAATAAATCTTGAACTATGCTCGATTATTTTTTTAAATTTTATACAATTGAATATAATTATTTACGGCGACCTTGCCGGTAAAACTGGTTTAGCACTCGCAGCAACTTCCAATACTTACAATTTTTTTTACGAAGGCAAAATTCAATCTTTATTCATTTAGCTGTAATTAATCTCTTCGAATCAAAGTAAAGTTACATTTTGAAAACCAAAAAAATCCACCATACAAATTCTTACCGAGACTGTCGTAACCATAAATTTATAATACAAAGTCAGGGTCTGTAAATTTAGTTCCGGGTCATCCCCACCCAGTCTAGACCGCGGTGCAACTCGAAATTTCACATCGAACTCCGTTGTTAAGTAAGTAAGTAAAGCAATTTTTAAGTTTACATCATCGACTGCCAGCCTAGTTATGTTTCTCGCGTTCGGCCATCGGTTGTGCAACGCCACAACTTGCCGACATTTACTTATTGTAGCCTGCCCGGGTGGTTGAGCAATGGCCAAGTATGACTTTTTGTCATCTAATTACTAAATTTTATTGAATTTCAATTATGGCATCTTTGATTTTGCTAAGCGCGGAGTTGAGTTCCGCGGAATGTGGAGAACGGAGTGTCTTAACTCTAGGTTCCCGTTGTCTCTGTCTTCTCTGTTTTGCATACTTCACTCGAAACTTGGTCGTAATATTGCTTTTGTTTCTTTATAGATAGTCATAATATACACACTTCAGAGGTGTTAAGTTTGTCATAAACGTATGCTCCGTCATAAAACATTCTATTCAACTTAAAATGTCGGCTTCAATAACAATATAGTAGTGTATTATGAATCATTGTTCGTTGCATGTATGAAATGAAAATTTCATATTGTAATGTAACTATGCCTTATGTTTATATCACGTCACTATTCGTATTTTCCATTATTTTGTATTAATAATAATTTGATGACAGTCGTGGCGTTGGGGTACAAAGTGTGACTGAAGAACCGACTAGTTGTAGGTTCGATCTCCACTAGAGGAGTTGATATATTTACTTAAATTTATATTTCCATTTCTTCGCTTCCATCTCAAGGCAAAGTTTCAACTTTTGCCACTGAACACGCAATGTCTTCAGAATTCGGCAGAAAGTGGGGAACGGAGTGTCTTAACACTAAGTTCCCTCTGCCTATCCTGCTGTGTGCGGGGATAGAGCGTGAAGCTCATTTTATACAATTTTTATTTGTTGTATATTAATAATTTAATATACATAATATTCATAAAAATAAAAGTCCTGTTGTCGTTATAATAATGATTTTGGCATAAAACATAACTTGCATATAGATATTAGTTATGACGTAGTCTGTTTTGGTAATTTATTTATGTTGTTGACTTGAGATCACTGATTATAGGCATTTATTTATTTGTTAGTATATTAGAATCGTATTTCTTGTTAATGATAAAAAATATATATATATATTATCTAAAATTCAATTAATAAACAACTTTTTTCTTTGTTTTCAGGACAAATTGGCCAAACCTAAAATACAGTTCCTACCCGGAAATGAAGGGGTAAGTTAATTTTAAGCAAGCATTTATATTTATTTATTCAATAATGCAATAAAATAATTTATCCTATCGATAGCTTTGAATTTGAAAGAGATTATGTAACATTAACACGTATTTATCTATCAGCTTACATAATAATTATATCAAAATGTGACTATTGAGTAAATTTAAAACACAGCAGTAAAATAGAAATTTCATATATTACTTTTCAATGAGAAACGGAGAAAATGTCTATAGATTCTAATTTAACTCTCCAATCTGATGATTTTGATAAGTTAAATTTTCACATGCCACCGTTGACGGTTACGCATGTCTTATTGCGCAAGTTGCTGTTACTTAAATTTAAATACCTAGTTTAAAATGGCATTCTATAACCTTATTTAAGTGATCGTTGTCCAAAAAGATCGTTGAAAAGTTCCGTTATGAACTTTTATTATGTAGTCCTCTGCCAACATTTTAGTTTATGGATTGCTTTTGTCCTACTTTTTGTAAGGATGTGTATGAAACAACTTTAAAATGTTTTATTAGTAGTGTATTTGGCAATTTAAATCTAAATGAATGTGACAGTGCATTAATATCGTAATCCAAATTAAACTAAATCTTTCTTTCTATTATACATAAAGGATTTGCTGTTTTACGTACGTATGTACGTATTGTTAGATTTACTTATATATATATAAAACTACTTTCATATAAAGTAAAGTAAAATGGGGAACGGGTTCCCCCTGCCTGTCTGCTGTGTGCGGGATACAGCGTGAAGCTTATTTATTTTCATATGTCAATTTGTCTTCTATAATAGTTTTAGTTGGTTGAGATAGCAAGTTTTAGACAAAAATTTTGTAGTGCATACAGACAATTTAAGCAGGAGCAGTAGATGTCGGTGCGGGCCTTGACTCGCCTCAGGCGTACCAGTTAATGCTTGCGGCACTCGATACGGTTGCGAAATTATATGATGACCCACTTAGCCGATTTCATTTTGCTTCTTGTCGTTGCGGTCGATCTATAAAACTTTTTATCCCCATATTATTGTGTCGAAAAATGAATTAGTCGTGCTTTAATGGTAGGTTAAAAGAGCAATTGCGTTTACGTGTTTATTGAAATGATTTGGTATTTGTACACGTTGTACGTACAAATTCAATGAACAATAAATTAAATAATATTTTGCGATGTTGGCTGGTTGGTAGTCCCCCTACCGAAAAACCAGCAGCCGCATCCGCGGCACATAATCTAGTTTTGTATTAATCTCCGTCGATAAATGCTGTAAGTGTTATTCATTTATTTGTAACAAAAAACGTAACTAATGCAATACTGTTTACAAGGTGATAATCCCCAGGCGATCCTGCGCCCGACGGCCGGCGCCGTCGACCGGTTTCGTTGGCCACCGTCGCCTGTCCGCCGGTTTGACGTGATCTCCTCTCTTGTTGCTCTTTCTCACTTGTCCGTAACGTATGTAAATGACCCCAATTGTCCCCTTTTCGGAACGTCATGTTGTGATGATGTTACATAAAAAAAATGCGGATATCTGTGTGTGTTGCTCGTATCTGATATCCTTGACTTTGTACAACCGACAAAAAAAATATACTAAGATAGAGCTCCCGTTACAAATTTCACTGAATCACTTCACAGTCGTTAATGTATGTAATTCTTTGGATATCTCGCTATCAGTTTGCTAGGTCTGAGTCGCAGTCGCTGGCACACATCCAACATGCACATAATAACCACAATTCAATGAGTGGCGGACCAGAATAGTAAATAAGATAGAGTGTGGAGGGTGTAAAAATAGATACGGTTCCAGTCGCTAGCGAGCAATCGTATGCACCTCCCAGGTGCGCCGGCCGTTGTCCCCTCACCGCTCACGACTTGTTCGGTCATTATTTTTAATCCTTAGGATTCGATCGCGTCTTTGTCGCGAGACACCGATTTCGTGAATACAATATTAGATTTGTATTTACGAAGAGTATATCTGTCTATTTATATCTTTTATAACCAATAATAAAATTGTACAGGAATAAAATAATTTTATATTGATAGATTTGTCTTAACACTAGGTTCCCTCTGCCTACCCCGTTGTGTGCGAGATACAGCATGAAGCTGATTTATATTGATAGATAGATTCGTTCTCAATATTTTCATTTTCCATTTGAATCGTCAAGTGACAGTTTTTTCTGACACAATCTATTCCATCTAATGAATCATCCAGTAATCTATATACAATAAACTCTGAATATAGTAATATTATAACTCTACATATAGAGATAAAAGAAAAAAAATCAGCAGGGTAGGCAGAGGGAACCTAGAGTTAACACACTCCGTCCCCCACTCTCTGCCGAATTCTGAAGGCATTGCGTGTTGAGTGGCAGAACTCAACGCCGCGCTTTCCCTCTCTACACGAGAGCGAAGAAATGGAAATATAAATTTAAGTAAATATTTCATCTATTCGAGTGGGGATCGAACCCACAACCAATTCGATTTACAGTCACACTTTGTGCCGCTGCGCCACGACTGGCCTCACATATAGAGATGTATGTATGTATATATATTATTATTATTGATGAATACGTTTTGATACAAAGCGGGTCGTCGTCCTCCCAAGACGCTTTATTTACACCATCGCCTTGCGTGCCCGTTATTGCAAACCTTGAAAACAGGATTTCGTTTTATTATGCACATGAAAACTTATCTAAAGCGACGACGGTGTTATTACATGCTTTGTTCATTATTTCGACCGGATGTGCTTTTTTCAAACTGGATTTTTATATTTTTTTTATGTTAATTTATATTATATTAGAATAATTGCCATTTAAAAATATATATTTACTTCTAATATATAATTTATCTTTTATGTTAATGTGTTAATGACGCACCTAAAATGGAATACTAAAAATATATTGTATGGTAATTGTGATTTTACTAAGCTTATAAAATAGCCAAGACTTTTGTTAGATCTTGTTGTAATTGGTGTTATGTTAAATATATTCCACAGTGTAGTGTAAAAAAAATTACAAATTTTTGTTGGTGAAGAGTTGTTGATTTGCATTAAACCAAGCCTCCCACCGGCGTGACACCTCACCGAGATTAAAATAGCAGCGGCCGCGGGACCAAACAACACTGTTTACGTTTATAGCAAGGACGAACCAAAGGAGCGAATTATTTTTCATGAAAGTAAAGAATTTTATAGTGTTACATAGCATCAGTGACCATTTGTGCCTCCACCTGTTTAAATAGACTTTTAGTAAAATTGTAACTTTCTTACGCGTCAGTCAGATGCCAGTTGTGGCTTAGGAGCACAAAGTGTGACTGTGAACGTGACACGTTGTGGATTCAATAAACGCGAGGAAATGACATATTTTATATATTTTCATTTCTTCGCTCTGGTGTCAAAGCAAAGCGCGGCGTTAAGTTCCGCAACCCAACACCCAATGCCTCCAGAATACGGCGGAAGATGGAGAACGGAGAAAATCTAAAAAAAACCCATTTAGCTTCGTTATTATAGTTCAATTTAAAAACACTAATAGTATCGTTCTCAGATAAAGATAGGAAATACATAATTTCAACTGTCGGTTGACAAGATTTGCACTGATCGCACGTCGGGGACTTCCTTCTACATTACGACTGAATGATACATTATGTCGTCAGATGATACTTAGAAATTTCTGTTGACATGAGAAATGATAAATTAATTATTCAATAATAAGGCGTAAAATGTCTTTTATCATCTTTTTTTTCTTTTACCTAGACATAATGAAAAAAAAAATGCTATCTAAAGGAACTTCCGTATGTAGTTCTTCCTTGCACAAATCATTTCTTGCACAATTAGCAAGTAAAAAATTATAAATCTGCGCTTTCCATATGCTTTTTGGGTATGCGTGTTGACCAGTTACTGTCCTTCCCGTAATCTGAATAAAAATGGAACTAACATCTGTTGGACAAAAACCGTTTTGAATGTAGCATCCGCTAAAAGATATCAGAAACCGTCTCACTTAAATAGCTATAAAGATATAAGAGTATTTCCACAACTTATGTGTTGGTCATCATTTTTTATGCTTTTTTTACGCTTGACTTTTGCCCAATATGGTAGAACATGTAGACTGTACCTGGGAACCTAGTGTTAAGACACTCCGTTTCCATTACGACACTTCCGTTCCCGGAAGTGGGTGGGTGTTGAGTGGCGGAACATAATACCGCGTTTTTTTTCGTTATGCGTTGGTTATGGTTACTAGAGCAATGCAATGAAAATATTTAATATTTAATTTCCTCAACCAGGAATCTAACCTACAACCTGTCGCCTTTACAGTTGCACTCTTGTATCCTTGCGCCACGACTGGCTTCAACTTAATTCAACTCTTGATATATTATGATAGGTTAATATAATATATTGGGAACGGTTAATATAATATATTAAATATTTTCAAAGATTTGGTATCTAATACACGAATCGTGTGCACCGAGGGCGCAGGGAGCGGCGGAACCGTTCTGACTTCCTCGTGGCAATTGCCGTATATGCGGACGGTGGTGTCGTCTTATTGGGACTACTACGTACGTGCGCGCTGTGTTCACTTTCACTTTACGCCGCGCACATTGGTTCATTTTGCTATCGGATACTCTAACCTGATAGCTCATGTCCAGGCGTAATATAAGGTTGGCTATAATGGCCAAAAAAGGTGTTAATTATTTTTGATTAAAAAAACCGTTTCCATCGTCATCTTTTTCTTTGCTTTCAATAGCTAAAAATGCTGCCAACCTTAAATGTGCGTTATAAAATATGGACGGGCAGGTACGTAACCTACATAACTTTCACTTTTAAGGCTATTTGGCTGTCGGTGATTCGCAAAAAATTTTAAGTCTATTGATGATGATGATGTATTTTATGTCCGATAAAATGTATTTCATTATCTTGGGGCAGCACTAGGTCACTCATCTCCCAATGGTTCCCAATTTTAATATGTTACTGAAGAAACTTCCTTTTATTGAAACTTAGAAGTATACTTTCAGCTTACAACCATATCAAGATTCAATTAGGCTTTTGAGTAAACCAGTGGCAGTCTTATTTCAAGGTCGTATTTACTTAGTAAGGAACCCTATTTAAACTTTAAAAACATCGCACAGCAGTCACGAGGCAGTGTTAATCGATAATTGTTATTAACTTCTAATTATAGTTGAACAAACTAATAATAACTGATTGGTGTATCACGCATTTTTTTAAGTTACAAGAAATAAAGGCTTAGGTCCACGCATTTATATATTGGTATATAAACTTTTTTCTTATATTATAAGGTTTTAAATTATGTTTTTAATTATTATTTTGTCAAAATTTGATACATTTTATAAAGGATTCGAAAAAATACTCAAACGTATTCGCAATGGACTTTATATCTTGACTCAAAGGAAAACCACAAATCACTCAAAAAAATGATTGTTCGTTTTATTCTCTGATTTAGGTAACGAACGCCTTATTCGAAATATTAATCTTTTTATTTAATACTAAAATATATAAAAATAATCTGTTTATATTGATGTTTTATAGATATCTATTCAATATTTGCTAACTATTTAAATACAAATGATAATACTTTTGATTCATTGTTATTTTTTGTATATAAAAGAAATATTACATTTTATTGCGTAATAGAAAAGCTTTATCGATACAAAGATATCTTAGCGGACTCTCTTTGTTTTGTTTTATCGGCCAGTCGTGTCTAGAGAAAATGCAGTCATTACCCCCGATTGATTCAGGCTCGGGGACTGTACCTTTTTTTGTACCAAACTTTTGTATCGGAAAATGTAAATTATTCTACATCAAAATCCGTACATGAGGCTATGACGGAGAGCAGGTATACCACAAGATTGACCGTAAGCTATTCGCTATAATGCTGTTTTTCCTTGATCGAAATGAAAGTTGGTAAACGCGTGTTCATCACACTCCCGGTACTGCTTTCAATGCCCGAGTAGGAAGTGAGATCATCTTTATTTACGGTTCTTTTTCATATAACAGTTATTACGTACATCTGATTTGTTTATTTCTTAATCTTTTTTCTTTTTGGTTTTAATGGCACAATATTCGAAAATTGAATATTGTTTTGATATTTATAATTATTAAGATATTTTCTATTTTATTAAGTTAAATTTAATATCTTGGAACTTCTCCATTTTGTAAAATCTAAGAACAATGAGAGCGTTATTTTTTAAAATGACAGTATCAATACTGCACAGTAACCTAATTGACATTAATAAAAATAAAAACCAGATAAGACTATATTGTATTTATCGTCATTTCAGAAGACAATAAAATAACTGTATAGAATGAGATGTGCAATGTGACATTGGTGGAGTGTTTATGAAGCAACTATGTTGCACGCTGTTTCATAATGAATAAAGTTTATACTTCATTTAATGATTGCTAAACATCATAGATCGGTTTTGGATACTTTGTGAACAAAAACTGATTTGTCAATTATAATAAAAAGTTCTCTTTTCATTGTTTTGTTTAAATAAATATACAATTTTATTGAACTTTTGTCCTATATCTCATTTCGAGTTTTTATAACGGAAATATTTTGTTTAACTAAATTTAAGTTTATTAAGACAATTTTTGAGATACTTCTGGTTGCTTGCTTGCATGTAAAAAATGTACTCAAGGCTAATTCATCATTGTTAACATAAAATAAATTTAAAATTTGTATGATAACTGCCAATTACTGAAACAAAGTGATTTTAATTTTAAAATTTGTTATGTTTCACTTCAGGTTTCTAGCTAAACAAGCGAAATCCGTACTCTTAATAGAGTTAGCTTGGATATATTACGAAAGTTGTCTAGGTAGCTTATAATAAATTACTCTTGGGGTTACGTAATTCAGGTAAAAGTAACCACTCGTTTGCTACTATTATTCTGAAGTTCAGTTCAGCGAGAACATTTTCAACTGCATCTTCATCATTTCTCATGTTTAATTGCAATTAACACACGTTCATTTATATTAACACTTCTTCGTTCATTTATACTTACAACTGATGTATTGTTTGTCACTATTTAGTTAATAACATTAAAGTATATATGTATTTATATATAATTTTGATATGTGCCCTTCGCCTCAAAACAGATTTTAGGTCGAATTGACACGATCGGCAAGTGCTAGTTGAATACGAATTCTTTAAATTTAGTACATAAAACCATATTATTATTATTTAAATAAATAATAATATAGATCAAATGTTCTATCCCAATAGCCGTCTACCGTCCGCTTCGTAACACCACCCACCGTTATACAACAAATCTTATTAGTTGAACTAGAGACAAACAGTTACGTGGCACGTTAGTATACTACACTCGGAGCGGTCTCAGTTTCCTATGGTGCATGTCTAATTGTTGTTTATATATTTCACTGTGTTAGTTTCACTAACCGTTGAAGATTGAAACGCGAGACAATTTTTCTCTTATATTTGTTTGTAACAAAACGCGAGATCAACGTCAATCCATATTGATTTGTATGAACAAATAAGAAAAATCAAAATTTTGCGAAACTAATATGTACGTTTGCAAAATAAATATGATTATATGCGATTTATTTATGAGTACCGTATGTATGTA
Source organism: Heliconius charithonia (assembly GCA_030704555.1). Classification (NCBI taxonomy): domain Eukaryota; kingdom Metazoa; phylum Arthropoda; class Insecta; order Lepidoptera; family Nymphalidae; genus Heliconius; species Heliconius charithonia. The sequence goes on from CM060812.1 coordinate 6,129,974, forward strand.
TAAACGTGTTAAATTAAAAGCGAATGGGTTTCATGTTTGATGAAAGTGAAAATTTTACAGCACGGCGCAAAATTAAGTAAACGGTGACGTTTCGTGTTCATTCAAATAACAAATTTTCGAACGCGATATTATATGACAAGTGTGAGCGTGTTTTTATTAATTAATGTTTACCTGTCGATTTGGATTTTAATTTATTTATATGATACTTTATATTATAATTAGTTACAGCTAAAGCTAAGGTTAAGGTTTAAGGAACTGTAAATAATTGCTTATAAAGTATGAATATATAAACCATTAAACGTAATGTTTAATATTATTAAAGCATATCAAGATAGTCTTGAGCATATCAAAATACTTTAATACGATATGTTGCCTGGTACAATTTGTTATAGAAAATATTCTTCTATTGTACGACATAACACGCCTACTTTACCTATCGTTCATATAAAACATGGGTTTCGCAGTCAATTTGACGTCTTCATTGTTCGATCGGTCGTTGTTTATTTGTTACCAGTCAAATGTCGCTCCGTTATCGCTCCCATATGGTTATATTTACCAACTTCGACACGTACTCACAGTGTTGCCATGCACGAATTCGTTCAATGACTGAACTATTGTGGCTTCCTATAATCAATTTGTCGAGTTTTATTGATGTTTTTTTTTTCTATTATTTCGTTTTTAAATCGATATTTTGACCAATTCTTTCTGGTTAGTTAAATATCCCTAAATGTTTATTGAACTGATTTTTCAGTTTCAGCCTTTTGTACGTTTTGTTTGTCATTTGTCACTTGAAAAATTATATACGTCTTATATTATATTTCAAATGCAAAATTAACAAAAAGGAGGCTTGTAATTTGATATATGATTTCGTAGTACAATTAGTTTATTGCCCCATGTAACGGTTTATTTATAATATAAATGTATATATAGGCCAGTCGTGGCGCAGCGGCACAAAGTGTGACTGTAAAACGGACTGGTTGTGCGTTCGATCCCCACTCGAGGAGATGCAATATTTACTTAAATTTATATTTTCACTTCTTCGCTCTGGTGTCGAGGCAAAGCGCGGCTTCAAGTTCTGTTCACTCAACACGCAATGCCTCCAGAATTCGGCAGAAAATGGAGAACCGAGTCGTAACACTAGGTTCCCTCTGCCTACCCTGCTGTGTGCGGGATAACGCGTGAAGCTTATTTATTTGTTTATTTTTATGTTTGTAAGTAGGTGTGTACTAGTATTTTTGTTCCATCAGCATCATCGGATACACGAGTAACCTATATATCTCATATAGTAAATCCCCTATAGACGGGGGCGTGGTCCTCGTCACGCCGCGTCGGCGCCGCGTCTGCCGGCTGGACTGTTCTAGATACTTTTTTTTTTAATATAGATCTCTCTAGATCAGATTTTATGTCCATTATCACTTAATAAATAGAATGTGTTATATATAAATAGACTTTTGGTGCTATTTTAAGCTTTACAGTGTTTGAAATATAGTTTAAGAAATTAGAAAAATTTTTTACTCATATTTTCTATATATTTTTTTATATTTTTCATTGTTATTGATGATTTTTTCAAGCTACTCTAAAAAAATGTTTTATTTTTATATTATAGCGTGGCGTGATCTTCGACAAAAATTCCTCAGATCCATTTCGACTCTCGAACGCGTGTTTCGCACCTTGATCTAAATACTTGCGACATTGTGTAGACATATATCGCGTCTTATACCATTATATGTTTATCGTATACGGATTCTGATTTTTTAGTTATTTATTATATTTTCTTATAAAATAATTGATTTTTTTTGTATATTGTATTGATATTAAAATACAATACAAATAAAATTTTAACAATTTTTATAAGCTATTTTTAAAACGTCTAATATCCGTCTCTGTAATTTTCAATCACTATCAAAAAATCTATATTTTAGCTTATGTTAACCAAATTTATATAACCAATTTATTGTCTTTAAATCTTTTTTTTAAATTATTTTTTTGTACACATATAACATTCTTCTTTTACACTTTTCATATTAATTTCATTTTTTAGTAAAAGTAAAGTATAATTTACTATGGATGGGCGCACAATGGAAACGGTTGCTCAGTGAGACACATTGAGCTACATTCATCAGCCTTTTACTTGCCATTGTTTTGATGTTTCTGTTTAAACACAATTTTTCTTAGACAATTCACTAAGAGGATATTGAAAGTACTTGGGAATTTATTCTTTACAATTTTTTTTATTAATAATTTAAATATATATTTGTCAAAATGGGGAAAAAATATAAATAAGAATACATTTTTATATGTGACAAGGTCTTAAGCAAAGCGATCACGTGATGTATTAGTGGTATTAATAAAATCAGCTGCACATAGCAGGGTAGGTAGAGGGAACCTAGTGTTAAGACACTCCATTTCCCACTTTCTGCCGAATTCTGGAGGCATTGCGAGTTGTGGCAGAACTCAACGCCGCATTTAGCCTCGACACCAGAGCGAAGAAATGGAAATATAAATTTAAGTAAATATTTCATCTCCTCGAGTGGGGATCGAACCCACAACCGGTTTACAGTCGGTCGGTTTTACAGTCACACTTCGTGCCACTGCGCCACGGCTGGCCTCTAATACGAGCATACTATATAATTATAATATATAGGTATTAGTGGAATTTCTATCGGGGCATTGGGTAACCGTTGGAAAGAGTTTCGTTACGTAGACGTTCGAAACAGCCTCGCGAAGTAAGGCCGTGGTTGCAGTCACGTCGTCGGTGAGAGGTGCCCCTCCGCATTCGGAAGGTCGCGAGGAGAACGGCACAGGAATGGATCCTTTTGATACTTCTACTATTGTAATGTTTTAGTTTGAATCATATATTCGGATTGTTTATTGAAGTAGTTTCATCATTTTTGTTGGTTCTATCGCGGTAATACTTTTGTTTTGATTATTGCATCATATGTTTTTGAAGATTGATGTTTCCTGACGTTTTTTTTTTATCATGAACGTGATAATATATAACGTTTTTTAGTACGTAGCTGGATTTGAACTCGCGCCTAAGTAACTGCGCGTGCGCTGGTAATCCAATCAGGGTAAAACCGAAACAATCAGCATAGGAAAAGTTCATTCACCGGAAAGTTGTATTAAAATTATAATATCGGCACTAATGGAAAAACCCAACAAGATAGGAGACTTTAGGAGTGTCATATGGAACCTCACGCGGTTCTCGCGGGTTTTGAAGTATCTTGTATATTTTTTTTTTAAGTATGTTGAACACATATAATTAATTGAATTGATGTTACCTCACAGCGCCGCCGATTGCGACAAGACGGCCGTATCGTCCATTAGAAAGTCGAATATGCAAATAGTATTGTAGAAACCTCACGAATAACTGGCCACTCACTCGCTTGCCTTTAAATGTGTCTGGTATGAAAGTAACGGCCACCGTTAGTGATTGTTAGAACAATTTCTTTCGTGAATGTTTTATCAAATTTGCTATTTTTTTTTCTTTTCGAAACATTTGATGATATATCTCTCTTTCTCTCTCTCTCTCTCTCTCTCTCCTCTACTGTTGGTATTTGAGTATTTTTTATTTGTATTATACCACTATTTGGTTAAACGAAACATGAAATTTATCAACGCGTCAGCTACAGTGTTTTATGTTGGTTTGTTTATTTATAAATAGTTATTATTTCTTATGATTGCTTGTGCTAACAACTAAGTGGGTCGAATCTCATATATTTTTATACTTTTGTTTCTTATCCTTTAGAGCGTGAAAACTAAAAACCAATATTTATCAAATTCCAACGTTTATTTATAATATTACCAGCACATTTATTCAAATATGAAAAACATTTAAATCGTCATTTTATTTGAACGGGGCGACATCGTTTAAGTAAATTGTGTCATTAAAAATTCATCAGCGATTCAAAGTATTTAGTTTATTATGCGGTTACTAGTTCAAACAAGGTTAGCTTGATTGATTGCAGGAAAGACAACCTTATAAAGAGTATCCGGGGACCTATAGGGGGCCTCAATTAAAAAAACAAAAGATATTGAGAATTAAAATGGAACGAATGATGATAATATTTTTTAAATTATCATTTTTGTATCCTACGTACAAAACAAGTTAAAAGGTATACTGATAAATATCGTACGACATGTTTATAAAACATATTGTTGTCAACGTACGTATTATTTATGTATGTATGTATGTATGTATATTGAAAATAAGATAAGAACGAGCCGGTAAGCAATTAACATGGGGCCGATCACAGCCCAGCTGCGTGGATTTCCCGCTACTATGAGTGTTGAGAACTATTTATTATCTTTCAGTGCTGACGTACGCTTATATAGGGACAATGTATATTGTAATCTATGTGTTTACGCGTAAGGTCCATTTTGTATCGAACGACCTGTTCCACCTCCACAGAGCGTTACGTCAATAAGATACACGGCAACTAGTTCGAATGGGGCGCGCGGCCGACTGTTTCGCGTCCGGGTTGGTCGCCTAGAATTTGTAATAACAAATTTCTCGAATCTTTCAAACGGACACTATGTATATATTTATTTCTCGATAACTAAGCATAGACCCGCACCTAGTCTCCACAATCATTTCGAAACACAAATCCGATAATAGTAGATTCTCTGTATTTATATGTTGGTCGAATGTTCGGAACCGGTTCGGTTGGCCTCTCACTTTGCAACGCTGCGTACCTCTCGCTGAGAAATTAGGTAAACTACAAAAGCCTTGTTCGATGCGCTGAACGGGCTGAATGCAATAAATCTAAATAATTTAATTAATTGTATCTATCAATTGTAGCGTTTGAGCAAGAGTTATGTAATTGACGATTAACAACTAAGATGTTCTCGCTCTGGCTGGATTTTAAAAATATAATTGAACCAACATTCTAGTAATGCCTTGAAAACGAATAATGAGTTTCCTCGTATTTTCCGGTCTTGCCGAGGCGTAGACTCGAACGACCTTCGACAAAAGACAAACACAATGAAACTAAACAACCTTGACATGGTACAAACTGCGGCTGATGCATTGCACTCATTACCTACAAACGGATATCTAATCATATTGTTGCATCGATATATTTCCCCTAAAATAATTGTTGCAATAACAATGAAATGAAACAATGGCTGGAGTGCGCAAACGTACGAATGTAGCGGGCGAGACGGTTGTTCACCGAATGCCGAAGTATTCCATCGCGACGCGGTCTTTATATCAGTCGAAGTTGCTACCGCAGAGAAAGCCGCGCGCCGCGCTCCCCCGCGTTGCCGTGCTCGTCTTGTACTGGGTTTTTTCCTCATCACCTCTATAATTGTATACGGTATATATCACCTTGGGTTCATCAGTCGCGACATGATTTCTGAACTTCCACAGCGAGTACCTACCACTGATGTAAACTCCATCTATGTAACTCTGTAAACTATCTTTGATCACTCCATTTTTCGTGCGAAGTAAAAGTTGTCGTAACAAAGAAATATTTAACAAGGCTTTTGTTAGTCTCGCCCTTTTTCTTTACAAGATCTGTTACGCATAATTTTTATTTTGTTCATTTTCTGGTTATTGCTCTGTATGGCGGCGTCACGATGCAATTTTAATGAGTTAATCGCCTGGCATCGTGGCACTTCGCAAGTCACTTGCGGTCTGCGACCTTACAACAGCTCTATAGTCTTATCGTAATGATTTTAAAAAAAAAAACAAAAACATGTATAGGGGATAACGTAGCTGTTTTCGTATGGAACGTGATACCGTAATTTAAAAACAGCCAATCAAAGCGGCCACTAAAAGCAAGCTATCTATCTATCTATCTATGCGCGATCGTATTACAAATGTATATTACGTTCTCGTGCAAATTCATTAAATATCGCGTGCAAAATGTCTAGTCGGTGGCGAAACGGTACGTTGCGCCGAGTGGCCGCTCGTATGCTTGTGGAGCCGCGACGTTGCCATTCCAGGCGATGAAAGTCGTTACTCACTACGAAACCTGGTACATGTTGAGCACGTAATGGAGGCGGCCCGAAAATTTTTAATATTTACCATCCACAAAATTTATATAATGATCTAATTAATGAATTTAATGGAATTACGTTATGAAGTTCGAAATTTATTTAATGTGTAACTGAATCTGATTATTAGAAGCACTTGCCAAATTTCCAAGCCGCGACAAGCGTGTACATACATTCCTCGAATGAGGCAAACAACAATATTTCTTCTACCGTATTACGTTACAACTATTTCAATAAACTGTTCTCTCGGAGTTCTGAGAGGTGCCGATTCTATTATTATACAATTTTATTTTTGCGTTCACACTTTGGTGAAAGACTATTTTTATACAGTTGTGATAGACGTATTCATAGGACATTTTCTGTACTTATACCATTTATTATTTATTATGTATATATAATATAATATAGATCACACTGTCACTGTTTTCATAAACGCATATATTTTTTTTTTTTTTCAGAAAATCTCTATACCAGCGCCAAGCAGCGGCAATGGATCATCCGGCGAATCCACTTTTAAATTTTGCATTAATAGTAATGCAGAAATGGAGGGTCCACAGGTACAGTTCACAAGCATTATCTATATAAAAATGTTGATTGTAGAGACAGCAAAAAAGCGTTTTAATTTAGGCTTTCCTTTTAATTAATAATAAATAGAAATTCAGGTTCCGCTGCTGGTCAGTGATTTTTTTGCTTACGCTAGTTTTTGTATATATCTTAATAGTGTAAAGTGTTAATGATTTTATCAATTTGAGGTGCTACATCTACTAGAATGTAACAAAAATATAGAATTTAACACCGATAAGGTGTGCTCGTTCCAATTTGTAGGTCACGAAGCGGTAGCCGCCATAACTTGCGACTGACAAATTCGTCAGAGTAGCTTATTATATATCGTTCTACAATTCTATGACCTGAATATTTTCACCACCTACAAACTATACAAGAACAGCTTTGACTCCAAATATTTATATATTGATTAGGTATCATTACCGGATATGTGATAATCCGCGAAATGCAAAGACTGATCAGTCGAGGGAAACCAATCTTGTACTGTTTTATAGCCATTTTAAAGGTTATAAATGAAAACTTTTATGAATTTGGTCTTGATACGACTGTCACAAGGCTATGCGTGTTTAAAATAATTAATATCGGTAATTTAATCTTGAAACAAGTTTCTTGATACGAATAAAAGTCCCCAAATGGTTGACACGATATATTATATTTTAAAATGAATAAATCGGCTTCACGCTGTATCCCGCATACAGCAGGCTAGGCACAGGGAACCTAGTGTTAAGATACTCCGTTCCCCACTTTCTGCTGTTTTCTGAAGGCGTTGCGGGTTCAGTGGCAGAAGTTAACGCCGCGCTTAGCCTCGACACCAGAGCGAAGAAATGGAAATTTAAATTTAAGTAAATATTTTATCTTGTCGAGTGGAGATCGAACCCACAACCAGTCGCTTTTACAGTCACGCTTCGTGCCGCTGTGCCACGACTGGCCTCATCCTATTATATTTTGAAATATTTAAATTTTTACCGGCCTACAATTAGCAATGGCAAATTATACTGTTTACTTAATCATGTAAGTTATGTTTACAGGGTTCGTTCGAATGCGTCCGAAGTGGGGGCGTGAGGCGTTTGGATTCGTGCGGGCCGCTGCCAAGAAGGATGCGCGTCCAGGCGAACGACGACTCGTATGAAGCGACCAAGGACCGAATGTCCAGAACTATTGCCGCGGAGCAGAGCAAATGGTACAATAAAAATAACATAAATAGTAGCTAATAATGCTTAAACCGATATCTTCTTATTTATTACAAAAGTTACTCTATCAATACTATGAAAATATTGAACAATCAATTGAGTTCTATTTTATAACATCACTAAAGGATTTAAATATTAATTTGTTCGTTTCAGCACCCGTGTAATAAAACCTAACCAAACCGATATTGGGCGACGAGTAAAAGTTCGCTCAACACGTCCTTTTATCACAAATGGATCGAATTCAGCCGATTTGTCCGAACGACCCGAACGGCCAGAGAGAGCCGAACGGCCAGAAAGGGCAGAGCGGTTCGAAAGGGCTGAGAGGCCGGAAAGGGCAGAGAGATCAGAAAAACCTGATCGGCCAGAGAGACCCGAGCGATCGGAGAGACCTGAGAGGATAGAGCGTGTGGAGCGGCCGCCAGTGGCGCCGGCGAGCCGCCAGCCCCTTGCAACCTCCGTGCAGCCCCCCGCGGCCCCGCCGCAACCACAGCCGCAACCCAACACCCAGCTCCACCCCCATCAGCAACGGCCACCCCCTAACCCAGACCTTACGAGGCGACCTATAAAGTAAGTTTTTTTTTATGATTTGGCAATGGGTCAGGACATTCTGAACCCTTTGCAAATCCACAACTTTCAGACGCTGTGCCGATGCGTGACGAAGTCCTCATAGCACTTGCTTTTATAATAAATAAATCAAACAACGCAGTTTCTATTGTTTGAACTTATAAAATATATAAAAAGTGCATAGCTACTTTGATTCTCACACTTTTTAACCAGTGGACAATTGAACAAAAACTTAGTCACATTATTCGAGGAAAAAATGTTGGTATTCGGGTTTTCCTTGTTTTCTTAGTAGTTCTGTTACAGGTCTTACGTAATATTAAAAAAAGGACTGAACTCAAAAGATTTTGAATACAAAGTTTTTATTGTAATAATGACTATGTTTTTAACTAGCCTCACGCTGTACCCCGCTCACTGCAGGGGTAGGCCATGCGAACCTAGTGTTAAGTTGCTCCGTTCACCATTTCCACCGAATTCTGGAGGCAACACGTTTAAAGAAGCGGAATTAAACGCCGTGCTTTGCCTTGACACTAAAAAATGAAAAAAATAAATGAAAATATTTATTTCATTTCTTGGATTACCCCCCCTACTTGGTACCCGCAACCGCATTTACAGTCGCACACGTGCGCCCCTGCGCCACTGCTGGTCTCAATAAATACTTTTATTTTTCTATTAATTTGCAACAATATCAGGTCTACAACTTATCGAGTCATTTCAGTAAACATCTGAATCAATATATTGACGTGGTGTATCATAATAGGCTGATATGCTGTTTATTTGGTCTTATATTGTCTCACAAACATAATGTAATAAGTATATAAAATCGAATCGAATTTGATATAGTCATTTTTTTTTGTTTTTCGAAATATGCAGTACAGAATTTAATTAAAAATGTGTTTTTAAGTCATAAAAATAATAACACAAATAAGAATGACTGCCATTTTTTTTTTCAATTATAACTGATATAGAATTTCCTTATGTTCAATTCATCTAAATTTGGAAACGATATAATCATATCGTTATCATTCAGTGATATAAGTGGTGTGCTTCGTGACGTGAGTTGATGCCTATATAGTTGACAAAGACAATTTGAAATTTTCTACATACACATGTAAAAACATTACGAACAAAAATAGCTAAATTTACTGCTTGAAAATTTTTACATTGTTATTTGATAAAGGCAAAAATAAATATTAATATTTTATTTAAATATTATATTCAAGGCCAGTCGTAACGTAGGGGCATAAGCGTGTGACCGCGTTTTTGTAGGTTTGATCCCCGTTCGAGGGAATGAATTGTTTGTTAATATTAATATTTTCATTTTTTCGCTCTGGTCTCAAGGATTTGCCTTTGCCGACGTTGAGTTCCGCCACTCAACACGTGATGCCTCATCTAAAAGTTATAACTAGTTTAAGACTCTAAATTCGGTGGACCGGAGTGTCTCAACACTAGGTTCCCATTGTCTCCGTACTGGTCCAGCTATATGCGGAATATATTTATTTCTTTTGCCTGGTTGGTTAACTGAAATTAAATTATATAAATAACAACACTTTCCCTCGATAATATTATAATATGATTCTAAGTTTACATGGCGATTTGTGCTTGCGACGTTGACTCACGCGCATTCAAGGTTACATGCACAAATTATAAAGCTTAGAAATCTCAAGGCGATAATTCAAATATCTACATTTTCATACGTTTCATAATTATTTATCATTGTGGAAGAATACAAGGTGTATAATATAAATAATATATTAGTGGGTGAGGCCAGACGCACGCCAGGTTGTGGGTTCAATTCCCATTCGAGGAATAGACATATTTCATACCTTTATGCTCTGGTGTCAGACAGCGTTGAGTTCCGTAACACGCAAGGCCATCAGATTTCGGCGGAAAATGGGGAATAGAGTGTCTTAACACTAGGTTCCTTCTGCCTACCCTCCTGTGTGCGGGATACAGCTAGTATTAATTCTCAAATATTCCATCACGAGTTGTAAAATTCTTTTCTTACAACCAACATTTGATGAAAAGTAAAATGCGTTTTTGCCTATGCACCAAATAAATTTTGTTCTTATATTTTTATTACCTTTCTTGCGTAACTTTTCTTTGCACTTTTTTTCTACAATCTCGGTTCACATTGGCCGAGATTTTTTTTACTCGAGAAGTGAAACTTGGTGACGTATAAAAAGTTATAAATAACAAACGTTGACCTGGTAGTTTTTTTTTTTTTAATTTTTTCAATAGTGAGAGCATTAAATGCTTATTTATACTCGTAAAATAAATAAATTAATTAAAATGGAAAACAATGAATCAGCGAGAAATAATGTATTTGTTTTTTCCTTTTATTTTTCAGAGAAAGACTTATACAATTATTAGCACTGAAACCTTTCAAGAAGCCCGAACTGTACGCGCGACTTATGAGTGGTAAGCTTATATTCTGTTGTACGTTGTTTTTTTTTTTTCAACTGGTTCTTTCTGGTGCCTACAGCGTATATATTTGATAATAACCAGTGCTATCTCGAATCTCTTAGACTGATATTCTATAGATATCGATAATTGTGAACTTGGAATTTTGTTTATTAAATCATAAATATATCAATATACTTATATTTATTTTTATTGGAAATTTTACAAAAAAAAAAAAAGACTAACTAAAGCCAGTTAATAATTTTAATGGTATATATGTTATTAAGGGATACGTCTTTAATATGAATGTAGCTTCATGTCACTAGTTGAGATAAAACCTCTTGAGTTCTACACTTTCTACTCATGTCGAGAGAAAGTGTATTGTATGTACTCACAGCCGTGATGTTTCTTTACTTTACCGGAACTAGTATGTGTATAAAATCGAACCCGCTACCTCTAAATGATACTTATTGGGTTGGTATATTACGATATAATGGAAAAAAATGATTGTAGTTTTCATTGAAATATAAAAAAAAACTGCTATACGTGTTGAATTGCGGAACACAATGTAAAGAATTTCTAAGCGATTCCGGGAAAAGTGAAATGAATTTAAAAATAAAATCACTGTACGTACTAATAGTAACAACATACGACAATATCAAAAACTTTTTTTTACTTACTTAATTTTTTTTTTTAAATAAATCTATATAATTATATGTATATAAAAAAAAACAATTGTAGATATATGATAGAAATTGTATATATATATTAAATTTTTCAGAGGGTTTAAAGGAGAAAGAGCGCGGCATGGTCAACAAGATCGTGCCCGAAATAAGCACGCTTAAGGACAATTGTTACCACTTGCGGCGTCACGTGTGGAACGATGTGAACGAGGATTGGCCATTTTACACTGAAGAAGAGAAACGGATGCTCAAGAGGTAAATTACATTATATATATATTTAGCTGTGAATGAGTGTCAAGACACTTAGTCCGAAATTTGATAGATATTGCGTCTTGAGTGACGGAACCGAACGACGTTTTTTGTTTTGTTATCAGAGCGAGGAATGAAAATTTTTCATTTCCTCGAGTGGTAATCTAACCCATAACCGTCGCGATGATGTGCTACGATGGCCTTAATAATCAATAGTTATTACTATTACATTACATTACATTTACAAATCTTATATAAGTTCAATGACACATGTACATTTATTTGTGGCCACCCGTGGATATTTAATATTTTCATTTCCTCGCTCTGGGCAACATAGTGCGGCGTTGAGTTCCGTCACTCAACACGCAACGCCTCCTGAATTCTTCGGAAAGTGGGGAACGGAAAAAAAATTATATACGTAACCATATATTTAATAAATATATAAAAATAGACTACATTATTAGATAGTAACAGTACAGTTACTTACTATATGCTAAGAGTAACGTTAAATATACACATTCTATTTATTTCTGTCTATGTCACTATCGAAACATCCTAACTGTTTATAACCAGTTGCGAAATAAAATTTAGCTCAAAGTTTAAACTTATTTGAATGAAAAATTTGTATTGATTGAGAAAAAATGTAAAATATCAATATGAGGCCAGTTTTGGTTAAAGCGATACGTTGTAGGTTTTATTACCACTCGAGCAAATGGAATATTTAATGTTTTTATTTCCTCGCTCTGGCGTCGGGGCAAAGCACGGCGTTGAGTTCCGCCATTCAAGAGGTAATGCCTCCGGTATTCAGCGGAAAGTGGGGTGTGGAGTGTCTTAATACTTGGCTCCCTCTGCCTAGCCGGGTGGCTGTGTGTATGTCGAATACAGTGTGAAGTTAAAAAATAAAGAAACATACATTCTAATGTTATACCGTTCAGTATAATGGTAACTTTTTAATTAAATAATTACTTCCATTTTTTATTGTAAGTGGATCTCTTTTGGCAAATTAATTAACTATTATAATTAATGTTACATAATTTATTAAATACTTTGAAAAAAAAAGTGATAGCAAAAATTCTCACATTAACGGTTACGACATTAGAGAATGTTCCAGAAAAAAAAAATTGCAACATCGCTCGTTAGTCTAGTCATATTGTTAGTGGTGAAATAATTTAGTAATTGATTGAAACATCATTTCAACAGTTATTTATTATCAGCACACAGCCGGGTAGGCAGAGGGAACCTAGTGTTAAGATACTCTGTTCCCCATTTTTTGCCGAATTCTAGAGGCATTGCATGTTGAGTGGCAGAATTTAACGCCGCGTTTTGCCTCGACACTAGAGCGAGGAAATGAAAATATATAAATTTATTAAAATATAAAGTTATTTATTAATGATTAATATTTATTTCTCTTTGGTATATGTAAAAGTTAAATCAAGTCATTTTAGTTATCTGTATAATGTTAGTTTTGTACGAATTTATGTGCTCTCTGTTTGTTTGTGTAATTTTTTCTATTGTAATTTTACTTTGCATATACTCAGTTTCCCACTTTTTGGCCAAATTTTCAGGCACGCGCTTCGTTTTGTTACTAAAGCGTTTGCTGTAATGTTGTTCTTTGGTACAGCTAATAAATAATAACTTTTATACGACCGATATTAAAATAATTACAAGAAAATTATTGTAGTATTTTACTATCATATATTAGAATGGTTAAAAAAAATATATCGATAATATAACAAGAAATTGGACAGCTTTACTAAAACATTTTGGTATTCCTAGTGTGGGATACGATTGAACGATCATAGCGCAGTGGCACGAAGTGTGACTGTAAAACTGACTGGTTGTGGGTTCGATCCCCACTCGAGGAGATGAAATATTTACTTAAATTTATATTTCCATTTCTTCGCTCTGGTGTCGAGGCAAAGCGCGGCGTTGAGTTCTGCCACTCAACACGCAATGCCTCCAAAAATCGGCAGAAAGTGGGGAACGGAGTGTCTTAACTTTAGGTTCCCTCTGCCTACCTTGCTGTGTGCGGGATATAGCGTGAAGCTAATTTAATAATAATGTGTACTCAACGAGGCCCGGTGTCCGCAGGCGGAAGCCGCAAAACCTGACGCCGCCGCTGAGCAGCGACTCGGCCAACTCGCTGTCGCCGGAGCGCAAGCGCGCGGCGCCGGGCGCGGACGACGCGCCGGCCGCCAAGCGCCAGCGCGTGTCGCACGTGCGGCGCCCCTCGCCGCCCTCCTCCGGGTACGCCACCACCTCCTCCGGCGAGCGGCACGCCTCCGACAACGAGGACGAGCGCGCCAACGGTCGGTGGTCCCTGTTCACGGCATATCTCCTTCGTGAGCTACTAAACTATACACAAAAATACTCATTTATCGCAATTAGGTAAAACTGTTTCCGCAAACGCGACCACTTCCCCTTGTATGTTTTTTTGTGTGGTAAAAAACCGTATCCTCAATTATCTACGCACTACATTACGATAATTATGTTTATTACTACAAATTTGAACAATTTTAAAGTTGTAACATAAACAATAAACATTTATGAGGCCCGTTGTGATTCAGGCACGTGTCCGTCAGGCCGTAAACGTAGCAGGTTGTCGGTTCGATTCCCACTTGAAGAAATGAAATATTTATAGTTTTTCGGTTCGAAGAAATTAAATATTTATAGTTTTTCATTTATGCGCACTGGTGGCGACGCAAAGTGCAGCGTTGACTTTCGCCAGTCAAAACGCAATGCAATGTCTAGTGTTAAGCCCCCTCTGGCTATCATCTGCTACATGCGAGATACAGCGTGAAGCTGAAAAAACAAAATTTAAATTTAAGTGTTTAGTTTTTTTGTTCTTCTTATTTTTTTATATATCTATAGATAAAATTAATATTTATAGTTAAATGAATCGTAGTAATTAGTAGAAATGTTAGTGAAATAACATGTAACGAGGTACTTTATGTATTAACATGATTTGCGTTTATAATTTTGTATGAATTTTAGCCAACACATTTGTTGGGACTTGCTAGTTAGTAATCGTTTATATTTTGATATTTTATATGTCCGTCGTGGCAGCGTTAAAGCTGTAATCACGACAGTTGTGGATTCGGCTCCCGTTCTAGGGAATTCATCACGCACTCAGTGCCTCGTTAATTGGGCGGAAAGTGGAGAACGGACTATCTTAACTCTTGATTAATCCACCTACTCTGCTATTTGAGAAATTCAGTGTGAAGTTAAAAAAATTTAATGTGATCGTTTGCTCTGTTTACAGAGCCGGTGGTCGCGGATTCAATACCCGCACCAGGTAATTTTTTTTTATTTATCATCTGGATGTTTATTGTTTGATTCATATAAGGCATGCAATTTGCTCTCATCGTGCATTTTAATAGTTATTTGTAGTATTAGATAAGAGTGTGCTTTTTTGTAGTATTCCATTATAATATAATTATACAGCATGACATCAAAAAATACATTATTTTTGTTTGTATGAATCAGTTGTATGAAATCAAGGCCTAATCAATGGTGTCTATTCCTTTTATAGTAATTTATATATTTTTTCGAACTGAAG
Organism: Heliconius charithonia; assembly: GCA_030704555.1. Classification (NCBI taxonomy): domain Eukaryota; kingdom Metazoa; phylum Arthropoda; class Insecta; order Lepidoptera; family Nymphalidae; genus Heliconius; species Heliconius charithonia. The sequence continues at coordinate 6,145,183 of CM060812.1, forward strand.
AAATCTTTGAATTTTTTTTCAACTGAATTATTAAAACCACAAAACGTCGGCTGCGTACGTTTTTCTCTTATACGTGTTTTTTTGTCTACTTAAACGAATATGCTATATAGTTGTGTAATTTTCATAAAAATTTACTACTTCATTAACTTTAGCATTATGAGTCGTTTCTATTATTAATACGTTTTGTTTAATCTAATAAAAATATTATTTTTCTTCAGAAAGTTAGAGTTAGTAAAGAAAATATTGAGATATGCTGTGTACTTTGTTGTTACTTTAACCATTAATAGTGATTCTAGAATCAAATTCTATATTTATTGCATTTTTTTTTGGCCTGGATCGTAGAGTACTCAATAAATTACACAAAAAAAAATATTTCAAAATAACTACACAAAATGATGTAATGATTTAATTTTTTTATTGTATCACACCTTTCTATGATTATTTAATGTATTATGTTTTGAACCATGATTATGCTAATATTATGACATGATTATCACTGATATGTATGTAAGACAAATATATAAATACTGTGGCCAGCCGTGGCGCAGTGGCACAACGTGTGATTGTAAAATCGACTGGTTATGGATTCGATCCCCACTCGAGGAAAAGAAATGTTTATTTACATTTATATTTTCATTTCATCGCTCTGGTGTCGAGGCAAAGCGCGGCGTTGAGTTCCACCACTCAACATGCAATGCCTCCAGATGTAGACTAGATTCCCTCTGTACAACTGTATACAAAAAATTATAAAATTGAAACCAACGTGACCCAGCAACTGACTGTAAACGCGACGGTCGTTGATTCGATTCCTACTCTCTCACACCACGCTTTGTCATTCAGAATATAAAGTGCGACGTGACGAACAAAAAGATATTAAGGAAAATTGGACGATAAGTGAAAAACGAAGTGTTTCAACACTGAGTCCACCTCTGCATACACTACTATATGCAGGATAGAGCGTGAAGCTAAAAAAAATAAAATAAATTCATAGTGATAATAAAACACCTGTGTTATTATCTACATTCCAAACAACAGGAGACCCATTTGCAAGTCAATTAAGTTCAACTAAGTAACTAAGTCAATTACCTTTAAATCATGTTACAACAATTACACATAAAAATGAATATTTTTATGTACTTTGTATTTGTAATGGAAATGGAATACAGTGCTATATTGAAATTCTTTTTATTGATAGAAGAATGGGAATTGATTATAAATTATGTGAAATGCTTTTAATATTGTGTTTGTATTTTTTTTAAATGTATGCTGGTTATTTGCTTAAAATATATCTTTTTTTGCATGATTTTTGAAGCATAAGGCTGATCGGAAATTAGTGTTGAGACACAGACTGACATTATTTTTTTGGATTTTCGAGATATTGTGTGTCTCGAGTGGGAATTGAGCCCAGAACCGTCGCGTTTATAAACAGATGCTGTGCTCGATCTCCTCTAATTATACAAATCGGTTGTGAAATTTTTAAAATTATTAATTTAGTTTTTTTATTTTTCCGTTACAGTCAAAAAGGACAATGGTTACACTCTCAACTTTACTACCGTCAAGGATATCTGCCCCAGTCCTGTTAAAGCGAACGGTTTTATTAGAAGTAGTCCTCCCGTAGAGCAAACTAGTATCACAGGTTTGTGTTAATTTTGATTGTATATTTCTTTTCTATATACAGTGATTAAGAGTCAATTAAAAGAATCAAGCTTGAACAGTTATTAAAACAATATATAATGTTACTATGTAATGGATGTTTAGAGGAAAATTTGAATTCTATAAATATGTTAATAATTGTGAGAATATTTTTCAATATCAATTTAATTGCCTAGTTAATATTTAAATTCGAATTATATTTGTTTTATTGGACTTAGTTCATGGTGAATGCGTTTTTGTTTCAGTAAAAGACATCACACATACGGAACCCTTAGAAAATACAGCTTTAACGTCTGTTCCCGATGAAAATATGACTGAAGACATTGAAAGGTAAAAATGCCGTATGGCTCATTTATTATAAAATGACGACAAGCTCTTAAAATGATTTTCTATTACTGAAAATAAAGATGAGCACAAGTACAAAGTAAAAATGTGTTGCAGGCAGTACCCGCCCATCACGAGCTCGAGCACGCGGCGCGCGTACAAGGCGCAGTTCGGCGCGCTGTACACGGAGTACCAGGCGCTGTACGCGCGCGTGGCGCAGGTGGCCGCGCTGTTCACGCAGCTGGAGCAGCAGCTGCAGCGCGCCGACCCGCAGTCGCCGCACCACCGCGTGAGTACTTGCACCGGCTTTCAGTTCCACCACTCAAACCTCAATGTTTTAAACTACGGTGGAAAGTGGAGAGCGTATTGCTCATATTGCTCTACGCATAGCGATGAATTGTAAAAAATATTAAATTTAACTCTTAAAAAAAGTTACTCAATAAAAATACAATAACCCGATGTAAATTGATTTGACATCAATAAACTTGATTGGTGGTATTTCCAACATAACAACCATTTATGAAAAATCCACTAACAATGAAGTCTACAATATAATATAATTTCATTTTATTAATAGCAACACTATCACAGTCTCGTGTGTCTCGTAAAAAGCAAGGCCAACCTCTTGTGGCTTTAAAAGGTTAAAGCCAGTTCGATCCAAGGTCGGCTTGCATTAAACTATTTGTATATTCTTTTATATATTTATTATCTTTATTATGTACACACATGTATGCTTTATATTAAATTGTGAATTTATGTAAATGTGTTGCGTAACATTGTATTTTTAGTGGTACAATTTTTTTTAAAAGAAAAGTCGTAATACATAACGATAGGCCATCGAAAAAGTTCAATTTCATGGGTTTTTTTTTTCAATGTTAAATTGTTATTGTTAGTTGTGCAGATATTGAGTCACTTTTGACTTTTGAATTCTTTATGTAATTAAGTTTTACTTCAGTATTTCGATGAGAGTAACATGAAAACATGCTTGCTAGTCTTTTGATTACACAAATCTTTACAAAATTTGTTCAGTTCAGTTCAATTTGTTGAGACATTACAATGTCGCCCACAGAGCATAGAGCAGCGCATCGTGGACGAGTACCAGCGCATGCGCAACGACGCCGCCTACCAGCGCGAGAGGCGGCGCGTCAACTACCTGCACCGCAAGCTCACGCACATCAAGCGCATGGTGCACCAGTACGACCACCTGGTGAGTCCCGCCCCATGGTCTACTTAAAGCACGAGGGTTCCCCAAAGATTCCAAATGTTGATGACATTTGGACAAGGCGAAAGAGGTATGCAGAGACCGTAGAGTTTGGCACTCCGTTATCTCTGACTACCCCGCTGCGTATACAGCGTGAAGCTAGTATAGGATAGTATTAAAATTTTAAACTGTTCTGATAACTAAGACATACATTCTTATTAAGTTACATCGTTAGATCTTAACTTCATTAATAAGTATGATCAGTTGGCTAGGAAGAAGGATATTTTTTTATATATTTTTTATCATACCGGTGCTGAATAATTTTTTAAATGTCAAAAGTATCATTTAATCATATTCTCGCATTTGTAATGTTTATAAGATTATTTTAATCTGACGGTAGTGTTATCAGTGAGACGATGATATTAATATATATGTATATCAATATGCTTGATATGACCTCATCTAATCTAGATATCTGTGACTGTGCACAAAATATAATATAAAACATGATATAACAAAATTTAAAACAATCAATAGAAGGTCAAATTCTATTATTTTCGTAATTAAAAAAAATCTTTATATATAAATAGATTATTATATATTATTCTTATAAAATCTCCTGTAAAAAAATCGTCTTCTCGTTTTAAATTTGCATGAATTAGAAATTATTGGTTGTGTAACGAAGTAATTCCAATTTGATAGAAAAATTCTATCAAATAAAAACATTGCTTCATTTTACTATACCTTTTCAAGTCTGTAACACGATTAAAGGACTATGGGCATATTTCAGTAAGTATTATAGGAGAAAATTATATATATTATGAGAGTAGTAACATTCGATTAGGTGACAAGGTTTCCCGTGTACCAAAAATAAAAATTGTGTGAATTAAAGAGATAACAATTACTTTCGATTATAATTAACTTTTGTATTATTTTAATGTTGATACGTGTGCTTATAATTTTCCATTGACGTATTTTGTACCACGTCACTACTAGAATTGGTATTACGTAAATGAATGTTGTTACTAAAATAATCGATACTCACAAGAAATTGTTGTTTATAATGTGTTATTGATATTTATGATGAACTATTGAAATATTATGACATCATTTAGTTGGAAATGTACGGATTTACTATTTTAATTTCCAGTAGTGGTTATAAGGAAAATGTTTTACACTCAGTTATTATTATAATACTATCCATTTATACTCATTTCGTTGAATTTCCCATAAATATAATAAATTCGTAATAAATATTTTCCAAACATATCTATAATAGTTGATGATATTTATTTTACCATTTACATTGTATTGTTTTTATGATATTTCCGTTCTTTCATAAGTCACGTTTTGTTATTTTGTTATTCTCCTTGTATATTGATATAAGCAGTTACTCATCACTTTTTTTATAAATAAATAAATATATTATAAAGTAGCAATGTACTTTTTGTATGTATTTTTTTTATACTTAGTTTTCAAGGTTCTAATATTTAAATGGTATTTTTTTTCTTCTGAATACTTATTATCATTTAATTTATAAATAAAATTATATTAGTGCTTAAAATTACATTAAACATAAATTTATTGCATTTATGAAGTTCAAAGTTAAAGTCTAAAGAACTTTTTCCAATTCTAATTGTGGGTTCATTTCCACTCGTGGGATTCGCTTTAATTATTTTTGTTCTCCTAATGCTGGTAAAAAGATAAAGTTAGGCGTTAAGTTTTCCATCGCCTAACATCGAATATCTCGAAAAGTGGGAAATGGAATGTCTCAATTTACTATCTACAATGTGCCGAATACAGCGTAAATAAAAATATCAGCAAATAGAAAGAGGCACATATCACATAAAGTAATGTATTTAACCGAAGTTTTGTCATGTTCCAGCGCAACCCGAAGCCGGAGCGAGTTTCAACGGCAAGCACGACGCAAGCGTACTGACACTCGAGTTACTCGCCGCCCGCCCGATGCCTCTAACACTAGTGACCTGGTCTAGAACATTTTGTGCCGGGACTAGAACTTTTATATATCTATTATATTGAGAACCGTACGGCGATTTACATATATTATATATGTATATATTTGGATATTTATATATGTGCGCCGTATATGTGTATAGTGCATTTGTATTGCAACTACCTTCATATGTACGTACATTCAGTGTGTACATGCCTTAACAACTTAACTATAGGTATAGAGTTAAATTTTATTTATATATACATATATGTATTTATATACGTATACGGCTTATATATATATCTATATATAGAAAAAAATACAAAATTAAAATATTCAGTGCACGCCAAATTGCATTATTGTAAATGTGTGTATATTAAACGAGGGATAGTTTTAAGCTCGAGATTCCTATGTATGCCTTATCGACCCGGACGTGAACGTACAACTATTGATAGTAAACGTAATTGTGCTAGTTTTTTAGTATTGGTTAACGTTTTTTATATGTAAATGTGAAAAATGATATTTAGTACGTTTTGTGATACAGTGTAACGACTATTCTGTAACGACACTCGGGCGTTTTGTGGCGTCGTAAAGAGTGGTTGTCTAATTAAAGTGATAATATCATCACCAATTCAGTATAGTTTTTGCAAATATCATACGTTTATATTAATATTAAATAAAATAGTGTCCATTTTTTTTTATTTGAACACAATTTTGAAGTTATTTCAGATACACAAATCGACCCTTTTTTTTTCTTTTTTTTGAGAGTAGCCGCCATGTCGTATGTAGTATAGCATTGTCTCGAAAACATATTTAGACACACCAATTTGTCGTTTAATCGAGTGACGTTATATAGGGTTTACACTGTATAGGAAATGTGCGCGTGTACACACATACGCGGTCTGCCCGTTTGGCAGTGCCTTGTTGTTTGGTCAAATTATTATTTAGTTAAAAAAAATTGTTATATTGCAGCTGATCACGTTTAGTTTTACGGTTCTTCCATTAATTTTTAATAAAGGAAAAATAAATAGTTAAAACGATATATGAAACACCAAGCGGGGATACAGATCTTCGTCGTTTACCGGATATGAGGGCCCATAATGAATTTTAAGAAAACATTTATAATAATACCTAGCTAATTATTATATTATTACATATTTTCGGACATTAACTGTATTTAATGTATATCAAACTTTATTTTTTTACCATTCGCTTGTGGTGTTTAACTACGTCTGCAATGTTTTGAGTAGAGCGGCGCGGAGCTAAACACTGCAATATAAGGTTAAATATTGTACCATAATGTTATTTGCTATTGTTAGTAGTAAAGGATCTTAATTGCGACACACATGTAGGTCCTTTTGTTTTTTATCGATTGGTTTTTATAGTGTAAATAACTGAATACTTATATTATATATATTTTAATATCAGATAAGTACATAATAGTCCAATGGTATGTTTGTTCGTCCACACTTTTATTCTACACGAGAAAAAAAATATTGCCGTCTGTTATTGTTGTCCAAATGAATTTCGCTTTTAACTAAATTGCCAATTTTTTCTTTTTTTATATAAATTCCTTTAAAAGGATGGAGTGGGGACTTTTGCAATTTTAGAGTCAATTTAACTGAAATGTGAATTTTGTATCGTCGTTATTCGATGTCTGTGACAGCTCTTGACTATTGATCTTTTGACACTATCCTATTGTATAGAAGACATACATATATCTTAATATTTACTCAGTCTCAATATTTGCTTCAGTTTACCAAAACAATGTTATTTAATTTTTAAATATTTTTTTTTATAAACTAATGAGCTATTTCAATTGTCTATGTATAAATAACAAAATATGTCAAGAAGTTGTCAGAGAACAGTCGAATAATGAAACTTTGTTATACATCCCTTGTCGTCGGCTTGGAGAGTAAATCTGTGAAATCCATTTTTTGTCGTTATGTCGAGTACATTAAACTTAACAATACAAATACGATCATTTTTTTTACATATAGTAAAACAATACATATAATTTTTTAAAATTCCTAAAGCTGATAAAATATGTGTAAAATATTAACTCATAGTTTTTTTTTCTTTTTATTATTTTTGTCTCTCTGAGTTTTTTTCTCAATAGGATGTTAGCAGGTTTACACTCTAAACTGACCATACATTTTTTTAACAGTCCATCCATTTTTTAACGTTGGACGTTCATTGTGTATGCGTCTTGCCCGGCTTGCATTATGTAAATATTAACTTTAATAATAAAAAATATATATATATATCATGTTTCTTGTTAAATTTTAATATGGGTAGTGTAATATTCAGTTTCTCTTTTATTCTTAATATAATTAATATTATTATTACTATATATTTGTTCTATTATTTCCGTCCGTTTGTCTCACTGTTGCGTTGTAAATAAAATATCTGTAAATTAAATATCATTTCTTGATGTCACAAAAGAAGAGAAAAAAGAAACACTCGAAAGGTCTCGATGATAAGTATTAAAGCGACAGTGAGATGAACGTGTTCACGTGAATGTGTGGAATTTTGCCAAAATTATAAATAAATGTCGATAGTTTTAATTCGCAAAACAGCCTATTATTACACCTGCGTGAGCTTTACAGGGGAAGCCAATAACGTTTTTTATTTCTTACAGACCACTTATTCAAAAAAATGTGATTGTAGATAATATATTTAACTGTATGTCATAAACAATATTTTTGTTTTAGTAAGTGCTCTGCAAAAAAAATAAATGAGGTGTTTGGCGCCTCTTGTATAATTAACCCAGATGGATTTGGCTCGTTTGCGAATCAAGGTATCGATTTTATATTTAATTAGTTTTTAACTGCTATAAACGTCTCGAGCTAAAGTTAGCAACAACCGGCCAGTGTTGAACATCCACTAGATACTAAGATATTCTGGTCCCTTTTCAACCCTCCAGTTCACAATAAAAATATACTTATGTTAGTCTCCATAGCGGTCTTTTCCACCTTTACGAGTATATCCCTGGTTTTCTTGATCTTGCTATCAATTTTCAAATCTTATTCGTTTGGAATCAAATTTTATCTTAAATGAATTCTCCTTTGATTTTTTTATTTTAATTTTTTTTGTCAATTTTCGAATCTAATTCGCTCCAAATTATATTTTATCTTAAATAAATTTATTATTATTTAATTTTTTTTATCGAAATCAAATTTTTAATTCTTAATTTTCTCTTTTTACCAGGGATAAATAACTCGCTTTGACCGCATGTATAAAAAAAGCCGTCTTTCGTATTTTGTCCTGAAACTAACGTCCATATTTGAAAATGATTTAGCGTTAAGTAATTCTGATTTAATCTCTGAAGTGACAATTAAGTTTTTGTCCAAACTTTTTTTGAAATTAACAAATATTTTTTTTCTGCTAACTGTCAAACATTGGTTAATGAAAATGTAGTCCCTAAAACATTAGGCCGAGTGGCGAGATGACCTTTTAGAATAAATCCGTAAAGGTTTAATCATTCAAGTTTTATAGATACATATAAATGACAATACGACTAAATAACTATTGCATATAGCAGAATTTCCCTGAATAGGAATCAAACTTACAATCGTTGTGTTTACAGTAACGACGCTGTGCTATTACGGTCTCTTAACTTTTTAAAATGAATATGACGTATTTTGAAGTGTACGATTTTGTTTAGATCACTTTTTGCTAACGGCTTGATTTTAAATTGAAATATAAATAACCTCATAGTTAATATTAAAAGGATAGATTACATTTTCAGTAACAGCGTGTGCTTTTGGTTTGCAATTTCAAACGTCCTAGCCGTCAATGATTATTTCCATTCAATGTATATTAAATTATAAAAGGATAAGTTGAATATGTTGGACGAAAATAGTTTATCGTATAAAAGGTCATTTGTCTATCTAGTGACGTTTGACGCCATCTTTGGTCAACTGTCATGGCGTCCTCGGTCAACAAGGAACTATTTATGTTCACGTCACCTATTTGACACGTACACTTATTTGTTATGTATTAATAATATATATAAATAATATAATATATGGTTTGTATATATTATACGACTAGTAAATTCATTTTGAGATAGATTACGAAATCTTGTTGATCGATGTTGTTTCAGTTAATTTTGTCAATTATTAGCAGGGGTGTTAGGGATGTGCCATTTCGGATGCGGATACGAATACGGATATACGAAGAACACTACATTGTTCACGAATTTAATATTATTCTATTAGGTTCAAATATTTTTGTTCATGAATATTAGATTTTTGAGTGCATTTGAAACAAGTTTTGTTGTATGATTATTTTGACATCTAAATTTCTTACGGTTACGGTTACGGAGCTCCCATAACATCCCTGATTATTATATTAGCTTTCGTTTGATTGAACTCAGTCAATTGTATTGTACGTAAATACTAAAGATCGGTCAATTCACGCGAAAACGTTGCTTGTTTGCTCATACGTTTGTTTTATTTATCATTTTACTCATTTAAATGCTCAATGTTACGGTCATGATATTAGATTAAACTTCGCTTTGGAATCTTTAATTTATTATTTCTCTCTATTTATTATTTTATCATTCGTTCTTTCCATAAATTTAACACTCAAATTTTATCTAATGCCACTTGTATTTGAATAAGCTTCTGTATAGATCCAAACGCCACGAACTATCGTCATCACAATTACATTGTTAGTGCGAAACTGTGAGTTCTTGTAAATGGCGACCGTTGAAAATGTTATTGTTACCAATAGTAAAGTAAGCATCGATTGTTTTATATATTCACTATCGGTTAATATCGTATGTTATTAATCGTTTGTTTTTCTCGAAAGGAGGTAATATCTTGTGTTAATAGAAACTGTTAATATCGGAGGACATTGTAAAAATGCATTCCATTACTCTGAGTTTTTGCTTAGCACTGTTCATTGATGCACTCTGCGTGAATCTTATAATCTATAATTTCTAAATGAATTATACACAACACATGTTGTAAAAAACATGTTTTGTCATCTGAAAATCGATTTTTTTTACAATTTTTTCTATACGAATAAGACCACTTAATATTTTAATATTCACAATCATTGTCTCCATTTTAGTACTATTTGTTTGTGTTAAATGTTAAATCTTATATATTATATCTGTTTATATTATAGTGCATCAATTATGTTACAGTGTACAGACAAATCTTAAAATAAACTTGATATATGTAAATATAACACTGTCACAAAGGGCGCTATAAAATGTCACCCGCGTCGCCCGATTGTTACCCAATAAGTTGTGAGATGGCCCGACAGATTTGTATTTTGTCATGTTTATACCGATATATCTCGATGAAATATCATAGTCCATTGTACAGTATAGGCGATACCTAGTGTAGTGAGGTCACTTACGTTTTCTTAAATCCTAGTTAGTGATATATATATTAGTAATACTAATTCCCAAATGTATATTAGCGGCGGGCGCGTGACGTGACGTGACGTGGCGTGACGTCGCGCTCGCGACTGTCTTGTTGGTTGTGTTAACCCCATTTGCTAATCGTAACAATGAATTTTGGCCTATTTGATTTATATATTTTATTGTATCGTATCGTACCGTATCGTGGCGTGGCGTCACGTCACGTCACGTCACCGTCACGCGCCCGACCGCACCCTATACTTAACATAGCTGATATTATAGCGGCTTAAGGCGGGCGTTACGTGAAGATCATTACATTACATAATTATTTAGATGTAGATGTTTGAGTTTGCGTATTCTGAACGAACGTTAAATTGTAAATTTGCTGTACAGTAAACGGAAAATGGCCGCCGTCGCGCCCGCGCCCGACGGCGTTCTCGCAAGACTGTCGAATTACCGAACAACTTAAATACTATGTATTGTCTCGATGTAAATAAAGTACGAATTAGACGTTTAGGCGCGTTAAGGGACGTAGTGTTTTTATTTTTTATGAATCGCTATATTAATATATAATATATATATATATATATATATATAAATATTATATACATGAGGCGGGAGGCGGGGCCCGGGCTCGGCGGCGGCCGCAACAATGCTGCGATATTTTGTGCCCCTCGAAATATCAGTGCATTATATGAGTATATGAGTCAAGATGTATAGACGATGCGGTAGTGTTATTGTGTATACAAGTGTTTATACAAGCTCGAGTCAGGCGACACTCGGCAGCCGGTTCGAGCGAACGACGACTAGCTATGAATCCTGACATCGGCTCACGTTAATTAGCTTTTAAATATTTCATCAAAATATAAAATACACAAAAAAAAAATATGGATAAATTCTCGACCAAGTGCTGGTTGTTTTTTTAAATTATTAAAATGTAAAAAAAAGTTTAGATTATAAACAAAGTATAGGTACAATTTATGAATTATACTTTTCTTTTCGGCATTTCGTGTAACAGTGGAAGGGACTTAGCTTATTTGCTACTCAGAAATCGACTATATTGTATAGTACTGTTGTTTTAAGTTCGAGCATTCTCCCGTGCACTAGTCGAAGCGACCGGATGTATTGAATGTTCCTTTTGTGATTTCTTTTTGCTCACGTCCTCTTCCATTGCTTTATTTTTTTTTGTTTCGCCAACTGTCTAATTGTATAATATGATTTTGTTAAGGCAGGGTAATGCAGAAATGAGAAGAGGTACTTTTTTATTTTAAAAAATAGATTGAGAATTTGTTTGAATGTTTCAATTGAGTTGATTTAATCCATTCAATGGAATTGTTATGAAAGGCGCAAGAGTTTGTTGTTTTTTTTTTTATAAATTAAGTCATTTTCGATTTCAATGATTAATGAGGCAGCGATTAGTTAATTACGATTGTCAAGTTACCACAAAAACAATAGTCAAGTCAAGATTGGACTCTCTTTGGCGCTTTGTTTGGAGCACATCTCGCGTGACTTGTATTAATTAGTCTGTCAAAAGTCAATTGTAGATCGCACGGTGCATCGGCCGAAGGGAGATTGTGGGAAGTGTTGTTATAAAAGGTACCTATTCAAAATCTGGATGAACAGACTAACTTCCAGTCGGATAGTATTGCTGCAATTTGCATTTATGCCATCTTCATTTTAATTTTTGAATTATGGGATCAGTGCCAAAACTTTCTCTTCTTGTTTAGCTCAAAAATATATGCAATTGTTAGCATGCTTGACGAACAGATAAGTTAATTGTTTAGTTAGTCTGCCATTTTGTGAATATTTTGTTTTGATAGTAATATGTAAATCTTTTATAATATATTTGTTTACAATAAATAAATGACAACATTATAAATAAATGAAATTGTATTTTCCATTTAAACTGAAGAAAAAAATATAAAAAGAATAATATGCAATGATGTTGGATGTTTCATTTCCATTTCCTTAAGTTATTTTTCTACTTGTAATTGTATATGTGTGTAATGGTGTAACATTTTAAAAAATAACAGTTGAAAGAATCTCTTTAAGTTTTCACATTGCTATTTAAGAACTATTTTTTTCAACTTCACGCTGTATCCCGCACACAGCAGGGTAGGCAGAGGGGGCCTAGTGTTAAGACACTCCGTTCCCCACTTTCCGCCGAATTCTGGAGGCATTGCGTGCTGAGTGGCCTCGACACCAGAGCGAAGAAATGAAAGTATAAATGTAAATAAATATTTCACTTCCTCGAGTGGGGATCGAATCCACAATAAGTCAATTTTTCCGTCCCACTGTGTGCCTCTGCGCTACGATTTTTTTTTTCGAGCTTGAAGTTAATGCTGTAAGCCCTATTGGCTTTTACAGCGACACCGGGTGGGTGGGGAAGAGGGTACTCTGTCCCAGAAGAAATTCAAGCACTACCTGGCTGCTTGAGAGGGGTCGACGACTGTAAGGACGCCCCCTGCGGGGCTCGAACCTCGGCTTACAACCGTCGAGCGGGCTGGGAATTTCCCTATGCTAAGCAAAGCCAGCCGCGACGTGAAGCGGCGTAAAGAATTTTTTTAGTACTAAATATTAAGTAAAATTAAAATAGTTAAAAATTTACACAAATTTGACAAAATCACGGCATCTGCAACAGTATCAGTAAACGTGACGGACGTGTGTTCAACTCTCACTTGCTAAAATTTCCCCGTTCTTGTGACAAGAAGTGCTGCGTTGATATCCGCCACTAAAAATATTACATTTTCTTAAATATTACATGTCTTAAAAATTCGGCGGAAATTGGCGAATCAATTGTCTAAACACTAGGTTCTCTCTACTGACTTTATTATATGCCGAATACAGCGTGAAGCTAAAAAAAATTATAATGAACCTAATGGAGCTGAGCTATTTTAAGAAGCTGCTACATATACACTCTTTCTGGCAACATTTTATATAATTATAATACAGATGGATGTTTGTGGTTGTTTTGAAATATTAATACGCACGTCAATTAGCCATACAACTTTTCACATTGTTGCACTTAATCACAGAACATATACCCAAACTTTACTTAAACAACATGTTGTATGCAATATGCGTCTTTTCCTATCCGACGTAAATTTGATTGTTTGACAATCTTCGACAATCAGGGGGTTTGAATGGAAATCTGCACGCTCGTAGTAGCGCTTGGCGCTTGCCGTATTCCTTGAGCGATTCTAGCTCGAAGTCTTTATGTAGGTCAACGTTGCGTACGTACCATGGGCATCCGGATGCGATTCGTAGGAACTTATTTTGGACCCTCTGGAGGAGGTCTATCTTAGTGTGTGCGAACACAACACAAGCATAGGTCATGAGACTAGCAAATTAATTCAACGCTATTAATATATGACAGTTAGGAAACATTATTGTCCCCGATAGTCATGATCAAAATAGGAAACGATAATTTTAGATCATATTCAAAAAATCATGTTGGTGTACCTGCGCTGGTATGCGTTATTGCTTTTAAATGCTAACATAAATATATAATTACGATTAAAAAGTTAGTATTTACTCTAAGAAAAATAACAAACAAATAACTTAATTTTAATTTATACGCGTCGAAAACCAGTCATTATAAATTTGTTTAAAGAAAAGTAAGATATTATAATATGTTACCATTAAATATGTTACTATTAAAACATAACAGTAGTGTATGTAGATTAAAAAAACTGAAAAGTTAAAATTAAACAACCTACAGAGCTAGGAAGCTCCTATGCTTTGTTTTATATACTCTGTAGGTTAATTCTCGATGGTATGAGCGAATGTCAGTTTTTTTAATCACAGACATTTTCTAATCTTTTCTTTTCGTTCAATGTCTATTATCTACCTGCACAGAAACCTTGATTTGAGTAATTTTATTTTACTATATTTTACTGTAAATCTTTATTAAAGTTGTAAAAAATTGTGTACCATATCGACCCCAATATGATACATTTTAAAGATTCTAAAAATAAATCAGCGTTAAGTACAAGATGGTTACAAATGACGAAACAAGAACAAATCATCGAAAAAAAGAAGATGGAAATCCAAGCAAAGTTAGAAGCGCAAAAACAAGCCGCAGCTCTAGCTGCTCAAGCGAAGTTGACGAAGTATGTATTTGTTATGCATATTGTAACAATATACTTTAAACATGTGTCAATCGATTATGAAAAGTAAAACAGTTTGTAACTTTATTTTACCAAAATATCTGTTTATATGGTCATTATTTAGTGAGTGAGTGAGTTTTTAATTACTTAAATTTTCACTAATATATTTATTTATAACAATATGTGTACTGAGCGAGATCTGTGAAATATGCAGTCTAATGCAAACTTGTTTATTAGTAAAAACTTAAACCTAAAATGTATCTCATTGTTGTGTCGTACATCAAACAAAATATACTTGTATTTAATATTTACTTTTAGTCACATTACATAGAGAATCATTGATTCTGCGATACATCCTCAAAATACATTGTTTCCTACACCACTAAACCATTACATTTATTTACCTGCGCAGTGGGACAGTAGGTCTTCCTAATTGAAATTATAAACTATTATCATTTTTTGGTTCTGGTAGACAAAGTACAGTGTTGAGTTCTGCCACACAGTGTCTCAAATTCATGAGGATAGCAGGGAATGTAGTATCTGGAAGTTAGGTTCTCTTTGTATACTGCTATTTGTGACATAAAATATGACACAGAAAAAGAAATAGGCTACCATGATGTTTCTATAACTAAATTAACAGTAATAATCTGGAAATAGTAGTTAAAAAAACTACTTAATATTTTAAGGTGATGACACATTTGATTTGAAATTTCAGAATAAAGATTTTTTTTAATAATTCACTTTTAACATTTATTTTATAATATCTATACTCCTCATTAATAATACAAGGTATAAAGTTTAATGTTCTTCATCAGAAATCTCTGCACCTCCTTTTTGATAGAAATACTGTAGTGTCAATGTAGTCTACAAATAAATAACAAAGCCTATGAACTATAGTCACTACTATAGTACTTTTATAATAAGTTCAAATACTATAAACACAAGTTCTACAAGTGAAAATTTTATATTGCACTTATTTTAATTTTTACTTTGACTTCCAACATTTAAGGCAAAATATCTCAAATTGGGAATAGAATGTTTTAACACTAGGTTTGTTCTGCCAACTTTGCTCTGTGCTGGATACAGAGTGAAGCCAGACACCCCTAAATCCTATTAACTTATAAGCGCCTTATAATAATATTGTCTAATAATATCATTTATTGTGATATAATTGAAAATGATCCAGTTATGCAATTTAGATTTCAAAGTTATAAAAATTATTTGGTCAAAACTTTTAATGTTAATGAGTAAAGAAGAACACAAAAACATTATGACAAATCTTAAAAATATTTTTTTATGAATTATGTACTAATCATACTTTATTTTTTTTAAAATTAGCCCTGCAACAAGTGATGAATCAGGGTCCTCTAATATTTTTTCAAATGATGGAAGTTTTATGAGTCAATATAAAGCACTACTAGAGAAACAAAGTAAGGAGAAACAAGTCAAGGAGGCCAAGGAAAAGCAAGAACAAGAAGGAATTAAGAAAAATAAGAGTGAACATAAAGATAAATCTGACACAAGCTTAAAGAAAGAAGAGCATGACAGTGATGAAGCATACCATCACAATGAGAGAAGATCTGAAAGAGGATCCAGGTAATCTTGTATTAACTAAAATATTGCAAAGTAGTTAGTGTATGAGTTAAACAATATATACCATTAATATTGTCAATTTTCTTACTTTATCCTGCAGCAGAGTAGCGAACCATTTTTTTTAACACTGGCACTTGTTGAATGGCAAAAGTTAATATCTTGCTTTGTGTTGTTAACAGAGCTAAAAATTAAAAACTGATTAATATCGCAAAATGTCTTTGCGTAAGAGATCTCCAGGGCACGATGATGTGTAGTCATGCCTCTGTGAAGGAGAGATGGAGAACTTCCAGGAGTTGCTGAACACTCAGCATCCATGCAGTCTTTATCACGACCCACTGCCTACTCTCGAACTTATTGCCTCAATATCCCTTGACGAAACTCGTCAATTATTGCCTTCAACGCATGACGAACGAAAGAGCGGTAGGACCTGAAGCGTGGGAATCGTTGGGCTCTTTTGGTGTGCTCATATTTATTGACCTTTTTAACCATATCTTGAACACTGGAAAGATGCTACATCAGTTGTTGCTTAGCATTATTATCCCTATTTACTAGGGACGGGGCATTTCACAAGATTATGGTAGTTAAAGGGGCATAAGCTTATGAGTCATACCATGAAGCTCTTCGAGCGCATCATCGACCTTAAGCTCCGCCGATAGTATACTATCTCTGAGTCTCAATATGGAATTCAGCCAGGATCGGGCAATATGGACGACATTTTCGCCCTCAGAACTTTGATGGAGGCATACAAAAAAAAAAGGAGAGCTCTATATGAGGCCTTTTTAAAACATCATTCACCAAGGCTGGGCTCTTAGTTCGTTCTTACTCAAAGTGGTGCTCGATACTGTCTCGGTTCATATCCAAGACCAGCCTCTAGGGCTGGTAATGTATGGCGACGACATAGTACTCATTTACGAAAACCAACTGATGCTGTAGCGTAAAGTGAACCTCTAGTGATCTTAAACGTATGTCAAAGACCGAGTATATGGCCTACGGAAGCTCGAACTCGAGCTCTATCCATATAGGTCCTGAACTTAACGACCGGCGTTAAGTCGAATAAGTTCAGGTCACTTTGATCCGTTATGTACGAGTCTGGAAGTATCGATCACGATGTCTATAGCCGGATAAGCGTTGTCTGGGTCATATGGCGGGTCACTGTACGTCATATGGCAGGACATGAGAGCCAATGGTCTAACCATTTCTTTAGTGGTGCTTAAACCGTGCAAAGTGGAGTAGGTTGAGCAGAAAGGCAGATCCTGGCAAAAGCCGGGATTACTGTTAGGAAAAATAAGAGTTGAAATTGAACCCACAACCGTTGCGTTTACAGCGAAACGCCACACCACGACGGTTCTAATAATACATTATAATTTATTATTAATTTTGTAATTCATAAAATATGTATCAAGATTGCAATTTTACATTACAGAGACCGACATCGCCGCTGGAACGACAGAGGACGTCATCGACAGCATAGTCCCACGACTCCTGTAGTGGAGGATAGAAAGAAAAACTCGGATACTTTAAATATCCCTCCTCTTATGCAACTGTCTGTTAGACCTCCTGACGACCATTCCCCGCCTAGCTCCCATACCAGTCGGTGGGAATCTCACGATGGACCTATGAATGATGACTACGATCATGATGACTATGATCATGATGATCAAGATGATAATTCTCAAGACAATCCAAATTCTGACTCATCAATGGGACAAAGTTCTATGAATTTTGGATCTATGGGTTGTGGGCTGGGTTTGATGGGTCCTGGTTCTATGGGGCCTGGCCCTATGGGAGGTGGACCTATGGGTGCTGGTCCGATGGGCCCTGGATCAATGGTTCCCATGGGCCCCGGCCCTAATATGCCGCCAGGTCCATGTCCACCAAGTTCAGGCCCAATGATGGGAACTGGGCCCATGCCGCCTATGCCACCACCTTTTATGAATCCTAATTTCCCGATGCCCCCTAATTTTATGGGACCAAATGGCCTATGTGGTCCAATGCCGCCCATGTGCGGTCCTAATATGCGCGGACCGGGACCAAATGGCCCTATGCCACCGTTCTTCCCACCATTCTCCAATCAAATGCCAGGACCAAATGGTCCACCTAATGCCATGATGACCCCAAACCCTGGAAACCCACCGTTTCGGCCAAACGGCCCTAACTTTTGTCCACCACCTTTTGGGCCGAATGGTCCAAATTTCGGCCCCAACGGTCCAAATCCGCCATTCCTGGGACCTAATTCGATGTCAGATTGCAAATCCTTAGATATACCGCCTCCTGAGCCGATGAAGCTACAGAACATACCTCCTCCCATGCCCATGCCATTGAATCACATCCCGAAACCCAAGGACATGGAACCATGCAACATACCGGCACCACCAATACCAAATCAAGGTAAATACAGTTTGTCATGTTATTTTTTTTTAATTATGTATCAACTGGTAGAAAAAGCCAGATTGTTAATTTAAACTAAATAGTTTAATACTAATATTTCATAATTTTTAATGGTAGAGTAATTAAGATTATTCCAATTAAAAATATTTTTCTTAATAAATTTTGTGAGGCAGTAAAGTTCATTAACTTTTTGTGATTTTATAATCAGGAAAAAATACTATAAACTAGGAGATCTTATAGAGATCTGGGGATCACATAATGTAACAAACTGAGTTAATGAATACAAAAACCTATAAGAGTGTTTATTATTATATAGCAAACTAAATATAATAACTAAATTAATTTTGAGGCCAGTCGTGGCGCAGTTGTACAAAGTGTGGCTGTAAAACCGACTGGTTGGGTGTTCAATCCCCACTCGAGGGGATGCAATATTTAATTAAATTTATATTTCTTCGCTCTGGTGTCGAGGCAAAGCGCGGCGTTGAGTTCTACCACTTAACACGCAATGCCTCCAAAATTCAGCAGAAAGTGGGGATCGGAGTGTCTTAACACTAGGTTCCCTCTGTTTACCCTGCTGTGTGCGGGATATAGCGTGAAGCTAATTTATTTTTTTAAATTAATTTTAAAATTAGGGAATGGAGTGTATCTGCCTACCCTGCTTTATGCGGGATAAAGCGTGAAATTGGAAAAAACTAAATAGGTTGTCATACAACTAAGTAAATGAATACAGTCTATAATCTTATTATGATGGTCAAAATGGGCTATAATATAACAATCTGAGTAAATGAGTACTGTCAGTAATATAAAGAAAAAATTAAATAGGTATTATAATAACAAATTAGGTAAATTGGTAATTTGGGTAATGGGTTATGGGGGTCCTAAAGACAATATGTATGACACGTGGTGTGCAGTTCTCTCTCCAGATGTGGCGAGTGCAGTGCGCCGTGCGGCTGTCGAGATAACGGCTAACGGCGACCAATGGGAACAAGCACTGAAAATACAAGACAATATGTGGTAAAACCACTCAAATTTGATGAACGATCTAAAACAAGGATACTGTATTCATTTTTATTATACATATATATACAGTTATCTAGTTTTTGCAACTCTATTGGTTTTTATAATAATTAACATTTATGATCAATGTTGATAAAGCTTTGGACCAGTAGCGTTGCACAACTACTTTTCAGGATTAATCAGTTAAACATAAAAAAAAAAATATTTTCTGTTGGCGTGTTTTTTATTTAATAGCAATATGTTTCCAGGTTCCTTCATAATACCAACTCGAATGAATATAAGGCGTATCGGGAGCTCGTGAATCAAATGCGGAGGGAGAAACAGCCTGAGATCAAACCAGAAGATAAATATGAACCCGAGTTCTCTTTGGAAGACAATGATAGTAATGATAATAGTAAACCTATAAAGGAGGAAATGAATGACAGGTATAACGTCATATTATAATATAGGCTACTTGAGTCACCACATTAAATGAGTATTTTCTATAGTATTTGGCTAAAATTAAATGTCTTTTTTTAAAGCAACTTTTGCCTTGATATGACATCATAGAATTACTAATCAAAATTGAATTTCGCTATTTAAAAAAACCCCTCTGCTTTCCCTGAACGAATTTAGATAAAACTTATCAGTAATATAGCTTATATATGAATAACACATATGCTATAATTTACGTAAACATTTTGCATTATTTAATTTTAATAATATAATATTAAATTTAAGCTGTCGAAGCCACCTAAGGTGGTCAGTCTTTAATGATTTTAAATTTAAAATAACTTATAACAATATCATATTCTCAATTTCAGTTACAATATCTATACAAATCAAAGTAACATAAAAAGAGAGCATACAAGTTCTCAAAGTGACGAAGACGAGAAAAGGGAACGTAGAAGGAGGAAGAAGTCCCGTTGGGGAGACACATCAGATGTGAAACCTGGTACTATAGCTACATTACCTAATGTTATGCCAGGTATTAAAATTTGTTTTTTTTTAATATTCTCATAATTGTTTAAATTCTAACTAATGTGTAATATATTACAAATTTGCCACTAACAATTTTAAAATAACTGTAAAAAGAATGATAACTTAAGCTTATTATTCATTTCAAGATTTTTTCGACAACCTCTATAAGTAAAAGGACATGTCAGAAAAGAAGGTTGCAGGAGAATAAAATAAAGTTTCATTTTTATTTATTTGTTTAGAATGAATAGTAAATAATGAGAAAAATAAAACTTAATTTGTAAAATTTCCCTTTATACAGTTGAGTATATGTAGTTTAACACATATATTTTATTTATATGTTGATATAGAAATGTGCGGAATTGATTGACATGATTAGAATTTTATGCAGCATAGTAATAAAATAATAATTTGAAATTGAAAAGATTAACTATTGAATTTCTGGGTAGATCTCGGTCAAACTACCTGTCTGATTCAGAAGTATAAAAATAGATAGTGTTTTATATTAATTTAATAAACACCATATTGAGATTCTCTTGTTTACTGCAAAATTGTTTTATTTTTTAAAATGTTTAAAAGAAGAGAAATTGTTTAAAATGTTTAAAACATTAACCAAATTACAGGTGCAAGTTTAGCTAAAATTGATGAAGAGGGGTTAAAATTAACGAATGTGAACCGCAATAACCACGCCTTGATGCAATACGCCGTGACAAATTATGGTACAACTAATTTAAGCGTGGAAGATTGGAAGAAATGCGAGAATAACTTTAAACTCAATTTGTTGTATCAGGTATGATGATTTTTTACTTTAAATTTTTCTTTAATTTCCAGCTTTATTTCGCATTTGGCAAGGTAAGCAAGTACCTACGGTCAAGATACTGTTCTTGCTACAAGAAGCATTGTGGCATACAATCTCTATTACGTTACTCCCAACTGCTATTTTTACATGTAATCTTATATTATTAATCTTATAGTAAATTAAAGTGGGAAACGAAGTGTCTTAACACTAGGTTTCCTCCGCCTCCCCTGCTGTGTGCGGGATACAGCGTGAAGCTGATTTGATTTATTTATAGTAAATTTATAACACAACATATCGTGACTTGGAAACCTTGCAAGTATTGAGAACATTCGTATAATTAAATATATATATTAATGATGTTGAATTAGATTTGATTTCGATATGTTTACACGTTTTGAATGAAATTAAATTATATATTTTCACTTTGTTGAATTTAAATCATTACCTTACGTATTACTTATAGGACATGTTAAGGAAGAGACAGGAAGTGGAGCGATTGGCGGCGGCCGGAAAACACAAATATGAATATGACAGTGATGAAGACACTTCCGACGGAACATGGGAACATAGGTAAGTATATAATATTTTTTTTTCAGATCATTAAATCCATATTTTAATATACGTTAATATTATAGGTTAAATCGTTTACACAGTTAACAGTTCATATTTTATAATACAGCAAATAAAGCAATTTTAATTATTAAATTCTTATCTTATAAGAGTTTTTGCAATTATTCTTGTAACTTTTGACCAAATATGATTGGACTGTAATAGAAATATAAAACATTTGAAAAATTAGAAAATAAAATAACATCTTACTCAAAAACATTTATTACGCAAAAACTTAAAAAAATATGTTTACTTGCAAAAATATGGGTATAGCTGTATTTAGCTATACACTGTGTCCTGTATATTCCGTATAGCAGGGTAGAAAGGACGACGGTTGTGGGTTCGTTTCTCACTCAAAGAAGTGAATTATTTTCTTTTCCACGCCTTGGTGAGAAAAAGCGCCCCGTAAATTCCGCTCAACGTATAATTACTCTTAAGTTGAATGGTAAGAACAAATTGTGTTAACACTAAGTTCCTACTCTGATGCGGGATACAGTGTAAAAAGTGTAATATAAAAAAAAATTAACCAATTCATAATATTTCAGATTGCGTGCCAAAGAGATGAACGCCACAGAGAGATGGGCAACGGAACTTACCAAGCAAGCTGAGGGAAAACACCACATTGGAGACTTTTTACCACCTGA
Source organism: Heliconius charithonia (assembly GCA_030704555.1). Classification (NCBI taxonomy): domain Eukaryota; kingdom Metazoa; phylum Arthropoda; class Insecta; order Lepidoptera; family Nymphalidae; genus Heliconius; species Heliconius charithonia. The sequence continues at coordinate 6,167,811 of CM060812.1, forward strand.
AGAATTGAAGAAGTGAGTAATAGTTTTTTTGCTGATGCTGAATACCACACATTGCGAGGAGACAGAGGGACCTAGTGTGAAGACACTTGGTCTACGACTTTCTACCTGAGTATCAAGACATTGCGTGTTGGGTAGCGGATCTTAACGCCGCGTGTAAGTTTCGCGTTAGGTGCGAGATAATGAAAATAATCTACGGTACCGAGTGGGAAACGAATTTGCAACTGAAACGTTTAAAGCTAGACGGTGAGCCTCTATGTTTAATATAATTAATTAATTTAACTGTATTTCTATAAAATTTCAAATAAATTACAGATTCATGGAGAAATACTCTGCAGTAAAAAGTGGAAAGGAGCCTGATCTCAGCGATTACAAAGAATATAAATTAAAAGAGGACAATGTTGGTAAGTTACTTTTGTATATTTTTGTTAAATTAAACTCAACAATTTTAATCATAATGCGTATAGTAGGTCAGCGTGCGACTGTAAACGCGACGATTGTAGATTCGATTCCCAATTGGAATGAAATATTTATTTTGATTTATATATAAAAGTTAACAAAGAATAGCCAGTTTCAGTGTATTCGTATTACATAAAATTACATTAATAATTAATATTATTACTATAACTATACTTATTTAATATCAACTATCTAAACATCTATTGACAGGTTTCAAAATGTTACAAAAGCTTGGTTGGAGTGAAGGTGAAGGTCTCGGCGCAGAGGGGACTGGTATCGTCGAGCCTATTAACAAGTGGGTGTTATATTTTTTTAATTATTAACTAATAATCTGTCGCCCATGTAACATCTTTATACACAACCCACTTTCCAGTTGCTTGTTGAGTGGCGGAACTGAATACCACATCAAAGAAATTTAAATAATTCTTTCTTTTATGTGGGAATCGAATTCATAACCGTTGTGTTGACAGTTGGACACTTTCACACTAATACCATATCATATGTACACGCACTTTTTTTTTAAATATGGGTGTATACGTATGGTCAAAAAATTGTCAACAACCATAAATTGGAATATTTTTATATTTGATAAACGCAAATCAAAAATAGCATTCTTTGCAAAATAGAAAGATTGCCAGTCCGGACTCGTTTAAATTTTGCATGGCTCTTGAGAAGATTTGGTTACTTGTGTGAGTGAGTGAGTAAGTGAGTTGCAACTGCTAATCTTTCTATATTGCAAAGAATTTTGTTCTGCTCCCAAAATAAAAAAAAAAAATCATATACAGTACGGTTGACGAATCGTGGCTGCCTGAAAGTTAGGTTCTCTGAGCTTTTGCACATTGTTAAAAGTAAAGTAATTAAAAGAAATAAAATCCCTAAATCAAATTTATGCATCCATCTACAGCTGGCTAATATCGGCCATTACTCATTGACAGTATTGCATATTGTAAAGATTTATTGTCTTACTCTATTGATATATAAGATTTGCTAATGGCTATTATATTATAAGAAAAAATAATATTAAACGTATTTTGCTCGCATGTATGGCCGGTATAAGATAAGCTATAATAATTTCAGGGCAAAGCAGCCAGTCGCCAACCTGGGGCTGGGCGCGGCGTCCGGGGACGGCGTGTGCCCCGACGACGACGAGTTCGACGCGTACAGGAAGCGCATGATGCTGGCGTACCGCTTCAGACCCAACCCGCTGGTACGGGGCTCCAGTGCACCTTACTATATACCTATGTTGTCCTGATTTGTTTGGGTGATCCCGCTAATCTCGGGAACTACTGGTTAAAATGTTTTTGTTTGTGTTTTACAAGCCGTTTATCGGGAAAGTACACAGCGTCTGAATGTAAACGCCACGGTTGTGAGTTCGCTTCCCATTTAGTTTAAGATGACAAAGTGCGGTGTTGAGTTCTGCCATTCAACATGTTATGTCTCGGAAGTTGTTTTTGACTTCACTTTTCACCTTTTCACCTCTTGATGGACTGTAATGAACTATGCAACACAATTTGAAATTGTCTAAACGTAGCGTATCGGTAGAGACCAGTCGTGGCTCAGTGGCGCATGCGTGCGACAATAAACCGTTGTGGTGTTGAGTCTCACAGGAAATGATATATTTTCATTTCTTCGCTCTGCTAACGAGGCAAATTGCGGCGTTCTGATCCGTTACTCAATACGCAATGCTAAAATTCGGCGGAAAGAAAAGAAAAACAGAAGTGTCTTAATAGGAACTAAATGTATTAGGAGATTCCCAGGTTCCCTCTCAATACTATATGCAGGATACAACGTCACGCTAAAAAAAGAGTCCGTACGTTCAACCAATCAAACTCTGCAACCCTTACTTGCTTTTGTAGATATAAATAGAATTGTAACTGTTGCTATACTAAAACTAAAACTATCTTTCTTGTTTTCAGAACAATCCACGGCGGCCATATTATTAATGAAATCCTCATTAAATCCAAACAATTTCAAGACCCTAATATATTTTGATTATTTTATAAAACGTTTTAAAAAGAATTTAAATGCATGTATATTTGTTCCTTACTTCCAAATTTTATATAAAAAAACATTATGTAGGTGTAAAGTCTAATTGTAAAAACTCTATATAGAGCCCGACAAAAACTTTATGAGGTTTGTGAACGCGCTCATGTGCCCCGACGCCCCTTTTGCGTCATATAGTCGGCTTTGTGTGGGGCACGAACTGTGACTGCGAACGCAACTGGTTGAGGATTCGATCCCCTCTCGAGGAAATTAAATATTTATTTAAATTTGCATTTCCATATCTTCGCTCTTGTGGCAAGGCAAAGCGCGGCGCGCGGCCCGGCGTGAAGCAAATTTTTGATTTGGATTTATTTCCCCTGCTGTGTGCGGGATACAGCGTGAAGCTAATTTTTGATTTTGATTTATATACAAACTGGCGCAGTAAATGACACTTTGGCTCTTGATTAATAAATCCTAAATCAAAAATCGACCTTGAAAGCGATTTATAAATATGAACCCTTATCGCGTTCTGTTATATTTTAGTGATGTGATGTGGAGTGGTGCGGTGAGAGGGACGTTACTGACGATAATTCATAAACTTCTTGTCGGATTATATGTCGTGATAATGGAAAATAAAATATTTTTCCTTGTGATTGTGTCCCTAATATTAAACTTATATTATTATTTGTGAGAAATTATTTTACTTATTACTTTTAGTAATATCAGGATGATGACTAAGTTTGGTATTTTTTATTTGCTAAAATGAATAATTAATTTATAAATTTCGTTATATGTATATAATGGGCTTTGGGATGCAAAAAGATGGTTAGTTTTTCATTAACTTCTTACTTTTTTCATTACTAAACTTTGACTTCAGCGTTGAGTTCCGCCTCTCCCACGCAATGTCTCAAATATTATATATTTGTAGCACAAAAATTTCTATTATTTTGTCTTATAAATCTTATATTGGTGAGTATCATATGTAAACTACTAATGTGAAAAAAAATCTGAGAGGTTTATAAAGTTACAATGTTTTATCACATTATTTCTTTAGCACCTATTTATTAAAATTGTTAAATTCATATAAATTAATGCTGTAATTTTAGTTAAGTAAAATGAGGAGAATTGACATTAGGACACTACAAATTATATTTTATAATTATATCACGAGGTCGTGACTGTAAACGCGACTGTTGTGGGTTCGATTCCTACTTGAGGAAATTAATTATTTTAACTTCCTCGGAGAAAATAAAGCATTGGGTTTCGCCCCCTTAACACACAGTGTCTCGAAAATTAGATCGCCGGAGGGGAACGAAGTGCCCCTCTGCTTACCCACCCTGCTGCATGCATATAGGAAAAACGGCGAGGCGTTAAATTCAGGAAAATCCGCTTTTCGCTGTAAATTTAGGAAGGATGTTATAAAACAAATAATTCCTATGGTACGATTTCGTTTCCAAGTACAATTTTATATTATATTTCACGTTTAGATGTATATATTATATATATACAATGTAACTACTAGATATAGTGCTGCTAGATTTAGTATTTTAATTTGAAATTCTTTATACAATAAAATAATACCACATGACAATTTTGATGGCGAATTTTCATATCCATCCAAATTAAGATTAAGAATATTTTCTATAGCATAAATGAATTTGAAAAATGGATGACGGAATTTTTTGTAAGGTTTATTTTGAATAGTTGTTTGTCCCTTTGTTTTAATAATCAGGCCAACCAGAGGCCAGTCGCGGCAAAGCGCGGCGTTGAGTTCCGCCACTCAACACGCAATGCCTCCACATCTATTGAAAGAAAGGGACAAATGTCTGTCATAAGGTGATGATGATGATGACGTGTCAAATTACATTGTAACTATGTACAAGGTAACTGTTTGTTTGTAGATGTCCTCTTAGGTGAAAAAGTACAAGGAGTTTAAGAAGTAAATATATATACATAGTATTACATTCTTATGTTTGTTTGTCGTTTAAAGATTATATATTGAAACTTTCAGTCTATATTTAAGAATTCATTACTCATCATATATAGGATTATTTACATAGTATTTTTTTATTTTATTTTATTTTACAAGCAAGTAGCTATGTTTATTGTGTTTTGATAAATTGTAAGCACTAAGTCCAAGGGATAGATTTGTCTTCTATCGTTTCTTCCTTTTTGTATTGTAGTGTAAGGTTTTGTAGCAAGTATTGCATCTTGTTATTTTTCAATAAAATAAAAATTCATATAAATATTTTGTTTTTTATTTTTTTTATTTCTAAAAATGTCTTTAAAACGTTTTTTAATAATTACTAAACAAAAACGTTCCCTACGAATTTCAATAAATAAATAAAATTGTAAATATACATAATTAACAAAAAAAAATTAAAGGAAAAATCGGAATCCTTACAGGATTACCTTTTTGTATAATAAAATCCACAGTTATTGCTGCATGCTGAATGAAATATGGCGCGTCATCAAAACCTATAGATAAAAAATTCTAAAATAAAATATTACCAACTTATAATTGCAGTTTATGTCACACAAAATATATGAGAGTTTCACTTTTCGGACTTATTTGTACCTTCGTGCCAAATTTCATAACTGTAGGTCCACGGGCAATGCTCTATAGGTTTTGACTTTCATACAAAATGAAGCAAAAACGGTGCGATGATGCCATGATTTAAAAGCTGATTTTTTTTGTTATCTTAGGGAATATTTGATAAAATATTTAACTCTATAGAGATTTTAAATATTTTCCATTGCCACGCGATCTCGAGACAAATTATCTTGACAGACGGACCACAATGTGATCTTTACGGGTTTCGTTTTTATTTTTTGAGGTACGGAACCCTTAAAATATAAAAAAAAAAACATTAACAACCAATTACACTGAAACCATTTCAATAAGAATGCAATTCGGGCATCGTATATAATAAACAACATGCAAATTCCTAGAAGAAGAGCAAGGCGAGGCGATAATTTTCCAATCTGATCTAATTGTTGATGAGTCAAACCAAACGTGGCCGCGCTCTCACGTCCGAACTCCAAACTAAATTTAGAAACCAGTGACAATTTATTTTCAACTATAATTCGTAGTATAACATTGTATTTTCATGAATAGAAAACATCCAAAACAGTTCAAATATATTGATTTTGAATAGATTAATCTGTTCGTTTGTTTGTGTTTGTGTAATTATGTCGAAACGTAGTATTCGTAAAAGTGCCAGCACGAGTTTTCAGGTGTATCGTCATGTGAACTCGAGCAGTAGTGAAACTTCTACTTCTTCGAGCTCGTCAGACAATTCTGATCCTCCTCTGAAGAGGTAAGTTATACATGGTCTTCTGTAACTTGTGTTTTTGTAGAGTAAGATACTGTTGTGTTAAAAATTGAGTTTGGACAAATAACAAAAAGTAAAATTATTTCAACATATATAACTACAAAAAATATTAAATAATATTATTTATATAGTTTAATAAAAATATTTATTGAAATAAAAAAAAATATTATACGACACATATAATAAAATATAAGCTTTACATGTTCTCGTACCTTTAAATACGTTTTTCATTAGAAACTTTTATAAATAGTTGCTATTAACTTAGAGATGACAACGTAACATTGTCAAAATGTGAAAGTAATAATATCCTATATATATCCTATATGTTCGTAGATTTAACCGACTCCTCCGCTCGTCGGTGGCGAGACGATGGACCTTCTTCAGACGCCAACAGCCGAGCTTACGGAGTAGAGGCAGATCGGTCTCGGATGCTGGACTTTGTACTATTGTTGATCATGGTATTTAATTAATATATTTATTTTGAAATTTACACCGTCGTAAGCTGTGAGGGTATGAGACATTTGCACACACCTGTAGGTTCGAGTACCTTTCGAGGGAGCGTTTATTTTTTTTATGTTGCCTTGTTCTGTTTAGACATGATGGGATGAGATGGGTTAAGATAAAAGTTATATTATTGTACTAGTCTTTTCACATATTATAAAGTAACTTTTAATGAAATATTTTTTTAAGCTTAACGCTATATCCAGCACATAGCGAGGTAGGTAGAGAGAACCCAACTTTCCGCCTAATTCTGGATGCGTGTTGTGTATCGGAACTCGGAACTTATGCTTTTCCACTTTAAAAGGTGTGGGGGGGAGGGATATAGAAATTGGGTTATAATCTTAGTAAAAAAATAATAAATCAGCTTCACGCTGTATCCCGCACACATCTGGGTAGCCAGAGGGAACCTAGTGTTAAGACACTCCGTTCCTCCCCACTTTCTGCCGAATTTTGGAGGTATTGCGTGTTGAGTGGAGGAACTCAACGCCGCGCTTTGCCTCGACACTAGAGCGATCAATTTTGTTTGTTTAGATCTGGGATTCCTGGACATCCCCGTGGCGTCGGCGAGACGTTCTTTGCAAGTTATTGACACCACTAACATCCCTGTACCTACACTTTCCATTACGTGAGTGTTTATTGTTCTATAATGATTACTTATAATTTTTATAAAAATGGGCTATATCCTACAAAGAGATCGCATGCCATAGTATTCACCTTTTTATTACTCTTCTTCGAATTCCACAAAAGCACAGGTTTTTTTACACAAACACCCACCCTCTCTCAGCTATAAAACGTCCTGGGGCCACCCCCAACATCCTTTTGATCTCTCTTGCATTCTTATCGCTAATATTTTAGCATAAACTTTACTACCCAAGGTAATGAAATTTATAGCCATATAGCTTCAACAGTCTATCTGTGAACCTTTACATTTATACAAAGGCACGATGACTACACCTCACCAATCGTCAGGGACTTCGCTGAAACCAGAAGAAGTCCAAGATGAGTAGTCTACTACCAGCTCCCACTTTTTACTTTACTTTACTTACCACATTTCAGCATTCGCATGTACCTACGTTTAAATATAAATTCTTATACTAACATCCAAATATTTATTCCACCTCGTTCCTAAATACCAAAATCAAAAATCAAATCAGCTTCTTGCTTTATCCCGCTCACAGCAGGGTAGGCAGAGAGAACCTTGTGTTAAGACACTCCGTTCCCCACTTTCTGCCGAACTCTGGAGGTATTGCATGTTGAGCGGCAGAATTCAACGCCACGCTTAGCTTCGACACCAGAGCGAAGAAATGGAAATATAAATTTAAGTAAATATATCATCTCCTCGAGTGAGTATCGAACCCACAACTAGTCGATTTTACAGTCACACTTCGTACCGCTGGTGCTTTTCTAAATAATAAGGCCTAATAACATTTATTGCTCTTTAACCAGATCGTATTCGGAATGCAGACGCTTAAACTAACGTTGTTTAAACATAACATATAACAAACAACAAATCTTCTTAAATCTTGATAAACTAATAAATACTGTAGGTGCATGTGAAATTTAACGTTTTGCTGTTTTGCAAGCAATTGTAATAAACAAGTAAAACTCGCAGTTTTAAATTAACTAGAGACAGTTAATTTAAAGTGATGTTTTGCATAGATAACTCTTTCAAATTTAAGTTTTCAATTTGGTACAGTTTTTAGGATTCCATATCTATATGGCATAAAAACGGAACTCTCTATACAAATAATATGTAATACAGAGATTACAGAGAGTATTACATATTATTACTCAGTTAAATTGAGAACCTCCTCCTCCTTCTTTTTTGAAATCGGTTGAAATTGTATAACGGTGGTGATGGTTATACATATTTTTTGCTTCCCGCTACGGAATTCTTCATAGTCGTTAACGACTCCCTCTTGACCAGTTTTTATATTACATTTATATTCTTTAGTACGTATTTGCATTACTAAATAACACCAAAATATAGATGTTATATCATACTTTTAATACAAAAAAAAAACACTATGAATTCAATTATATTTTATTTAAATGAATAAAGCACGACATGTAGTAATTACAGCAAACGTATATATTTAGTATGTATATATTAAAATACACTATAACTCAAATATTTATAACCGTCATAAAATTTTATATTTAGCACTTTGCAAGACGCCATCTCAAGTTTAAGGACATTGAGACGATCTTTTGATTGCGAAATGCGGAGATGCAATCGATTCTTTCTCAGTCTCGACTCGTGCCCTTGATAACATTATCCTTGTATGGTCAAGTCTTATTTTAATTTATTTTTAAATTAAGGAGTGTTTCCTTGTACTCCCGGCATGAATTTATGAATTCTCTATAACATTTTTTCCCAGAAAGTTGCATTTAAAATTTTTAGTGAAAAATTGTATTCTTACTCTAATTTATATAAATAACTTTAATAAATGATTGAGATGCAAAATTGTGTTACATATTTTGATTTGTCATATATATATATGACAAGTAAATATGTGAAATTTTGTGATGTCTGTTTTATTTTCACGCAAAAACTAACGAACAGGTTTAAATCAAGTAGGCAGAGGGAACCTATTGGTAAGACACTCCGTTCTTCACTTTCTCTACACAGAACTATGAAGAAATTAAAATATAAATTTAAGTAAATATTTCATCTCTTCGCGTGGGAACCGAACCCATAACCAGTCGGTTTTAAAGACTGATTTAAACTAAACTTTAAATTGTTATAGTTTATTATAATTTATGTAAAGATTGTTTATAATCTAGCTAAAATATAATAATATGTTTAAGCGGGCGAAGCCACGGTTGGGTCGTTAGTCGATAATCATTCTCTAGATTTTTAATTACTTACATTTAATATGAATATGATATATGCCGTAATTGAGTCAGAATTTAATAAATATCCAAAGTCAAAATAAAACTATACATAATAAAAAAAAACACATTTATAATATTTGAACCTTTAACTGACCGTTACGTTGGTTTATTAATATTTATTACCAATTGCTCCAACAGTTTAAACAACAAAATCATTTTTTTTTCCATAATCTAGACTGGAGGCCAGTAGGTGTGATATAAACTCACCTAACGGCTTAGGTGAGATGTTTTGTGTAATTTAATATAACCTATGACTTACAATGTAGGTGGTTTTACATAAACGCTTGCATAGTGGATAAGGGGCGTCTCCCAAGGAATTGTATAACCGCATATTAAAGTAATATTTATTTATAGGATGTTGAATTGTAAAAAATATTATTTCTATATTACCGAGGAGCTTCCTATTTCTAAATCAGCTTCACGCTGTATCCCGCAGACGGCAGGGTAGGCAGAGGGAAACTAGTGTTAAGACACTCCGTTCTTCGCTTTCTGCTGAATTCCGGAGGCATTGCGTGTTGAATGGCGAAACTCAACGCGGCGATTTGCCTCGACATCAGAGCGAAGAAATGGAAATATACATTTAAATATGTATTTCCTTTCGTCGAGTGGGGATCGAATTCACAACCAGTCGCGTTTACAGTCACACTTTGTGCCTCTGCGCCACTACTGGCCTATTTTTATAATTTTAAAATTCAACCTCACACTGTATCCCGCACATAGCAGGCAGAAGGAACCTCTACCGTCTAGAAAATAGTACTCTATTAAATATAAAAAGTCAGTAGATGCCATTGCAAAGAACGTGAAAGAATTTATTGATGAACATTTTAATGTTTTTTTAGCTTCTTGCTGTATCCCGCACAAGGGTGAATAGGCAAGGGAAACCTGAGAACCTAGATAGTTTCATTTCCCAATGTTCCTCGAATTCTGGAGATATTGCGTGGTGATTGGCGGAATTCAACGCCGGGCTTTGCTCCATGAACATAGATAGTTATGTCGTTATTCTTAAATATTTCTATTTAAAATGTCTATTTCAAATTCTGTCCATATTATACACGATCCTATAAGATAATTACTGTTTTGATTACATTATCATAGAAGCCGTAACTAAACCACAACCACACGTGACGCGAGCTACAAACCACGCTTTGTATTAGCAAGAGATTAACTCTACTAACTGTCCGACTTTTACAATGAAACTAGGCTAACCAAACTTCGACCGGTTTTTTGGTCAAAATTTAATTGACGTTAAGGTCACTTAAATTGTTGGAGAATTAATTAAATTATGCGCATTATTAGGTTTTAATATTTTTATTATTAATTTAAGATATCTGCTTCACGCTATTACCACACAAAGCAGCATAGGCAGTGGGAACCTAGTGTTAAGACACTCCGTTCCAAACTCTCCGCTGATTTTTTCTGAATGTGTTGAGTGGCGGATGTCAATGTCAGACTTATGCCTTGATGTCAGAGCGAAGAAATGAAATTTCCTGAATAGGATCGAACCCATAACCGTCGCTTTACAATAACACCCCTGTGCTCCAGCGTTACGATGACCTTTTAATGTTTAATATTATCTATAGGTTTTCATTTTGATATTAAATTATTAAATACGCTATCAATACTACTAAATTAATAAAAGTAATAACTAAACTACAACAAAGACGAATCCATAGACAGTAAACAACAAGGAAATATTTTTGATAGTCCAAGTTTATATTGTTTTGTTTTTTATTAGCAAAGGTTGGATATACTAAAAGAGAATTAATAAATAAATATTTTTTACAAAAAACAAAAAAAATAATAAACTTTGTTGTTTTTCTCTTTATATCTATATACATTGACTGAATGACATTTTATAAATGTTATTGTATTTTGTGGAGACATCATTGATTCATCAATTAGCGTTATTTATTTGTATTAATATATCAAAAAATATCAGTTTTTTTATATGAAAAACCGAAATTGCCGCCACTTCTCCCGTCTTACATATGATTGCAATCAATAATATGCGCAATGCACCATCGCGCATGTTTCTATACAACCGAACATTTTCAACCACTTTGAACTCTATCCCGCTAATCTAGAGACGGTTCTACTATAATTCTAGTAGTTATCCCAGATGACAGCTCCAGTTTGTTAGGGATCGGTACAGTATGGATGTGATACGTGCGGTGGGCGAGAAATAGAAAGAAAATAACATTATATTTCATCATAAATTGCTCAAAAACCCAATACTTTAAGTTGTATTAGCGTTTAAAAGTTCTGTGTGCGACAATGTTTATACAAATAACATACATCGTTGTGATCAGACAAGTGCTACCTCATTTCTTTAAAAAGTGATTATTTTTGTTTCTTTTATATGTTTATTTAATTTTTTTAATGTTTTTATGTATTGTTTCTCTCTCTCTATATATATATGTGTAAATAATTATTATATTTAAGTGTGGTTCAGATATTTAAACGGTTTCATGAACGTGCCTTGTTAATTTTTCACTGTCATCCATGATCACTTGTGGCCTCTCGTTGAATTGTTTAAACGTTATTTGCAACTAATAGATACTGGTTGTATTTAAGAAGAACGACAGTTCTGTTGTAAAGTATCTAGTTTTTACTGGTACAATTCACTAATGACCGACCGACACATTATTCTTCCAATACAAAAAAAAATAAGGTTAAATCAACAGTACAATCAATATTAGAAGTAAAAACAAACTCAATATATATATTTATTAATTCATACTTCGGCTTTGCCATAATAGTAAAGAATAAGGCAAACTGGAAATGTGTCATGTTTTTTATTTTCTCTTAAATTAAAAGTGGGATATATGTATTATCTATATGTACTTTCTCTTTTCTATTTAATTTAATTGATAATTTCCCTTTACCACTATCAAAATTAATTCTCTCTGTAACTCCTGTTCATATATTTTTTTCGTAACGTCGCCATAATTAGATAAAAAAATCTCTTATAGCTTTGGGGTGTTCACGAAATGTAAGTGAACGTTATACCTAAAAATAAAAAGTGAGTTTTTCTTAATATCTCTTTGTCTTTGCCCACTTCAAATTTTACATTACAGTACTAGTACAGATTTAACCGTGCAATAGAAAAATAGATCAATTTTAAAGCAAATAAAGCACGGAAAATATCTTTAGGTGCAGTGATAAGATTAAAACAGGAGCTATCTTCTAATAATCCAATGAAGTTGTATGTCATCTTAATATTGTAACGCTAAGTATTTTCTCCACTGTCCCTTAGACTACAATTGCGGTATACATTTTACCACTCACTCTCCAACAGATTGTACCTCGGACTATAATATAATTTATTTTTTTCTTTTATATAATAAAATATTCAATTTTAATAATAATTAATTAATTCGTGGTACATTTTTGTTTAGTGCTATAGTGACGGATTCATGTAGTGTCGATTTGTTGCGATGAACTAAACACTAACACTAGACATAGAAATATTGTGATAAAAGTGTATATAAAATATCAAGTCATTAGTCGCTTGAAGAGAATTTTCCGGTGAGTCGTGTTTAATGTTTACTATTTTATATTATAATTTTAGTATTTTTTTACGGTAATAATACAATTTCAATCATTAAAATTGACAACGATCCATCATTTAGAATATTTGAATATTATATAGAATTTTTAAACATTTTTTAAAGTGTTATTCCACAATTAGAAAAGAAAAATACTTATTTGGAAAACGTATAAAAATTTGAACGCAGCGGGACTCGAACCCGCGCCTCCTGGAAACCGACCAGGAGGCGCGGGTTCGAGTCCCGCTGCGTTCAAATTTTTATACGTTTTCCAAATAAGTATTATATAGAATATTTACCCAAAATTTTATCATATAGATACTTATCTATTACTTTAGTTTGTTTCGACATAAAAAAAATGTTCATTGTTAGTATATAAAACGCTTAAAAGCAGCTCTGTGCCTTTTCTAGGTGATCATGGCGTGTGCCGAGTTAGCTCATCACCTAGGTCCCAACAATTACCTCCTGCTTGAGGCTTTTTGAAAGCTTATAATGCCAAGGTATACCTAATGCATGTGCATGTTCATTAAATTTACATGTGTTTTTTTTTTCTGTTTTGATAGATATTATAATTTAAAATTATTTTTTTTTTAACATAAATACAAACATTACGCGGCGTTGAGTTCCGCAACTCAATATCAGGCACCCTCTGCGTACTCTGCTATAAGCGTGAAGCTAAAAATTTAATGTGTGTTTTTATTTTTTAAAACTGTTTCGTAATTGTGCATAATATTCTTTTAGAATGTCTGTAGTTAATAGTAATTTCTCGTATTTGTAAATTATTTATCTTCAACATTTCTTACTCAGCCTATGTCCTTTATGTTTCCGTTTATATGTTTCTACTTGATAAATCAAATTAATAATAAATAACAATAATAAAATGTATTTTATTGTAAGTAAATCTTTTTTTTAATCTACATATAAATATCAATTTTTAATTTAAAGTATTGATTTGATCTCTAGTCTTCTACTATCTCTTTATACCTATAAAACCATCAATTTTACTCAACGAAAAATAAAATGTTATATGTATTATTAAAAAAAATGCGTTAATAACTCTACTAATAATTTAAAGTGTTTGTTGTTCACTCAAGTGATCATTGCCCTGATACGTCGCCTTCTTAAGCACACGGTATCGAGTGTTAATGTCGACGATCTATACTTGAATTTGCTCAATTTATTAGAAACCAGTGTACACTCCTAAACTACAATAAATTAAAAATTTGTATAATAACCTAAAAATATTAAAAAAGTACATGTCAAAAATATAAAATTTAAAGAAGATTGTTTAAAAAAATATGTAAATCAATATATTTAATGATTCAATACACATTTATACAGATCTAACAATAAATTACATTAATATAGATAATATATTTTTAGGATATCCAACAAAATAAATAATTTTAAAAGTTTTGTTTTTTTAAGCTCTTCTATTCTAGAATGGTTTAAAGGTTTATTATATGTTCATACATATAATAAACGATTGGTCTACTCTTATTGGTTCCTACTATCAAGATCTATCTCTATGGCTTTTAAATTTCCGATTTCCTATTTTGTATAGAAAGAAACGAACGAAATTTTGGCTCTTTTTTTAAATTATCAACAAATTTCGTTTTAGATAATTCCAAATTGACACAGTTTAAATGTATTAAAGATACAATTAAATTTACATACATATGAAGCACTTCACATTTTCTGATGAATCACACTTACCTAATCTCAATTCAAAGTGCTTTTATTCTACACGAGTTTCTTTTTTTTGTGACTGTAATATAATTTGTGCTATAAGATATATATTTATACAAAAATCTTTGGCTCTCGCATTTTTAATTATAATATTAATAATATTCAGCTTCACGCTGTATCCCGCATACAGAAGGATAGGCAGAGGGAAGTGTCAAAACACCCCGTTCCTCACTTTTAGTTGAATTTTTCGGCGGGCTGTTGGCAACACCAGCCAGAGCGAATAATAATGCGTTCCCTCGAGTGGAGATCGAACCCACAACCGTCACGTTACAGTTACACCCTTGTGCTTCTGCGCCCACGGTTGCACCAATAATTATAATACACATTTTAAATATATAAACATATTGACATTTTATAAAAGTTTTGCGCTTAGCTCTTGTAATAACTATATTATGCTCTTAAACTAAATGAATAAAAACAAAGGATATTTTTCTAAAGATTTTTATATATATTGTAATAAATGTTTGTATCGGCCAGGTCGGCGGGCGGCTCCAGCAGCGCCGCGCTCGAGGAGGCGAGTGACGGCAGCGACGCCGAGCGCACGCGCCGACACCTGCGCGTGCCCACTCCCACATACTTGGGGCAGTGAGTTGATTATTTGTTATTGCTCAATACTTTATTCCCAATAAGACACTACCCAAATGTTGAGATGCTCTATTTCCAATAAGACACTACCGTTTCCCATTGAGTGGTGGAACTGAATGCAACCATTTGCCTCTGTTATTCTGATAGCGATCAAAAGAATATATTAAATATTTCATTTCCTCGAGTGGGAAACGAATCACTACATATAAACCCATCACCTGTCGTGGTTAGAGTAGCACGCCTCTATACATAAACGTCTTCCGTTACTAATTAAGCGGTTGACCGACAATGTACAGCGAAACTATAAAACGTAAAAACGCCAACATGACATGACATTGGCGAAATATTTTGTGGTCATAATCAGACAACTATATGGAACCTGCGTTTTGGCTGAAAAATTTTTTCTTTGGATGCCTAAGTCTAATTGAGAATTTCCAGAAATTTCTACGGGAAAAGGGTAAAACGGAGTTTATTTTATAGATATGCCATTGCAACATTAATACATGTTATACTATAAAAACTATAAAACACACTAGAATCACGAGATAAGTAAACTTATTTAAAATTAAAAATTATAATGAAGAAATAATAGATAAAAAATATTATAAAATTACCTATTGTATTCTTTTTAGGGTTCCGTACCTTTTAAAAGAAGTTACAGAAACCCTTATAAGATCACTTCGTTGTCCGGCTGTATGTGTCTATCAAAAGCTCTTATCTCAGGAAAGCTTGGAGATATCGAGTTGAAACCTACGGTCCCATGATTTCCTGGGAAAACAATGTGTTTCTACACTTAAAAAATAGATATGGACGTTAATATCGCAAAAAAACGCGTCTTTCGCGTATTATATTCTACAAAGGAAATAAAACTTAATAGGGTACTTCTGCTTGACCTAGAATTAAGAAATTCGGTAGCGAGACTCAATTGGTGGTTCAGCTAGTTCAGAAAAAAACTGAAAACTACACATTTGTGGTCAAATCCTAAAAAATAATATACTTAAACGACGGGAAAAAATTGGTATTAAAGCCGTTGAGATGAGATGAAAGGGCTCTGGCTAAGCTAAGCTTGAATTTAAGAAGAAGCTCGAGATCTTCAGTATTTGTACGGAACTCTCGGTGGATGTACCCTATTCACATTTGTCCGATTTTTTTTTAATTAAAAAAACTTTAATTTATTCACACCTACAAAAATTGTTAGCCAAAAGTCACATTTTAAAGTACAAGGTAACCAAATTATATTATAAAAACATTATTTGAATAACTTGTATGGCAATGAAGCTATAATATTTGTATTTGGCTTCATAAGATTTAACCTTTAACACAAACTAGGTACCTACTCATAAAACAACGCAGAATAAATCTTGAACAATTTTACAACTTATGGAAATAATAATAAAAATATAAACGAGTCAGTGTTGTTAAAAACAATGGTTATAAAATGTAAATGTACAACGTAACCAATAATACCTAAATAATATACCCTTTTTTTTTTTGAGACCGTAGTGGTACAGAAACACTAAGGTGTGACTGTAACGCGTCGGTTGTGGGTTCGGTGTCCACTCTCACTCAATGAGGGAATGAATTATTATTTATTAATATTTTCATTTCTTCCAACGCAAAATAGCTGCGTTGTGTTCAGTCACTCAACATGGAACGCCTTGAAAAATTTAGCGGAAAGTAGGGAATGGAGTGTCTTAACACTAGGTGCTTGCTTTGTGCTGGTTAAAGCGTGAAGCCGATTTAAATTCTTTAAATTTATTTAATTTCATATAAAAATATTTTCATATATCTTGCATATATATAAAACAGAACGATATAGTTACGAACTATTGTGAATATTATATTATATTATACAATTATGATATAATGAGGCCAGTCGTGGCGCAGCGGCACAAAGTGTGTACTGTAAAACCAACTGGTTGTGGGTTCGATCTCCACTCGAGGAGATGAAATATTTACTTAAATTTATATTTCCATTTCTTCGCTCTGGTGTCGAGGCAACAGCGCGGCGTTGAGTTCTGCCATTTAACACGCAATGCCTCCAAAATTCGGCAGAAAGTGGGGAACGGACTGTCTTAACACCAGGTTCCCTCTGCCTACCCTGCTGTGTGCGGGATATAGCGTGAAGATAATTTAATTTAATTTTTAATTTTATGATATAATAAGTTGCTCACTCTACGACCTTTACGGCTTGCGCCCACAATATGTTATAATCTATTCTTGAGAAAGGTCGTCTTGTAGAAAAAAAATTGTAATAACATAAGCACCTACACAAGGTACTCTACTTAGATTTAACTTGTGAAAACAAAAAAAAAATACTGAGACAGAGATTGAGGCTACACGTTGGCAATCGAAATTAATAATATATTTAATTAGGCTTTAAAATAATCATCAGCTCCACGATGCTGTATCCCACACGGGTTACGCACGGTAGGCAGAGGGAACCTGCTGTTGACACTCCGTACTAATTTTTTCCATATATTCTAGAGGCAATGTGTGTTGAGTGACAGAAACACTGAGCTTTGCCTTGACACCAGAGCGAAGAAATAAAGATACACATAAATTTAAATAAATATTTCATTTTCTCGAGTGAGGATCGAACCCACAACCAGTCCCACTTACAATCATACACTCGTGCCCTTGCGCCACGACTCTCCTTCTTTATTTTCAAAATCCAAGGTCTTTTTTAAATAAATCAAATTCAGTTTTGTTATACAATGAAGTATTGAATAAATAAATGATTCGGTATTGATTTATGTATAAATGTATTTGTAAGGCTTCTCGCCTACAACTGTCAGGGTGATTTAGACATGAAACGTGACATGGCACTAGCGAGTAGCGACTAGGTGGAACTGCATTGGATTTTCTTATTTAAAAAATACTTACTAAGAAAACCTATAAAAATTTGAACGTAGCAGGACTCGAACTCGCGCCTCCTGAAAACCGACAAGCATTGGATTTATTATAATGAAAAATTGAGGCATACGTATTTAAATTAGGGCTATATTATAGTAGGTAGAGACAAATTAAATATGATAAAAATAATGTATATATTTTAAAATTTTATTAATATTCAGTACTACGAAATACTTAACTAGGGTTGGTAACCAAAGTTTTACAAATTAAAACATCATTGATTGTCAATTTCAAGGAGACAAATAAAAAAAAAAGCAAAACTAAAAACTCTGCCCTCCATCCTTCAACCACGTGTTAGCAAGAAAAATAAAGAATATTCGACTATTTTATTATAATATAAAAAAAATTTATTGCTATTCGTCTCTTCGCTCGACGTCGTATAATGTCGTATGTGACATTGTCATGTTGTTAGGTCAAAGTGGTATTAAGATCGAAAGGAAGGAAAAATATGTCCAAATGAAGAGATAATATCATGTACAAGCATTATCCTGTTGTCTTTCTAAGAGATTTGTTTTTTATCGTTACGGTGAATCAGTAGGGGGTAAAGTCAGCTTCTCATATTTTTTCTTCTTACTGAATTTCCTAATATTATTTTACCTATAAAGTGCACCTAAATAAAGGTCAATCGTGGCGCAGGAGTCCAAGGATGTGACTGCAACCGCGACAGATTGTGGATTCGACCCTCACTCGAGGATCTACGCTCTGGGATCGAGTCAAAGCACGGGGTTTAGTTCCGCCACTCAACACGCAAAGCCTCCAGCTTTCGGCGGAAAATGAGGAGTGGCGTCTCTTAACATCAGGATCTCTGCCTACCCAGCTCTACCTACATGCGGGTTACAGCATGAAGCTGATATAAATATTATTTCATTTCAACGTGGTTAGATAAATAATCACGATTATTATATAATACAAAATAACCTTCGTTGTAAAAGCAAACATTTCTTGCACCGGAGAATTTTATTCTCAATTATAAATTTATACAATGTACTGCTTTCGAAATCGCTGCATCGTCTTGCGGATGACAAGTTGGCTCGCACCGCGCCCGCAGTGCTGCGGCGGCCACTCCAATCCCATCTAAAATAATAAATGTCTACCTTGAACTTGAGAAATGAAATAAAATATATTTTTATTTATTTGGGCAGAGGGATAGTATCGTTCTCGCCTAGGCAGGCAAAGCGGGATACCTACAGCGTGAAGCTTAAGCAACAAAAAATATGTGTTATATTTTTTTCTCAGTTACACGCTCTACCCGGTCAAGGGTAGGCAGTGGGAACTTAGTGTTAAGACACTCCGCTGCCGTTCCACTGTAGGCCTTGCGTGTTAAGTGGCGGAATTCAACGCCGCGTTTTGAGTTGTTACCAGAGCGAGGAAATTTATTTATTTCATTTCCTCGAGTGGGTATCGATCTCACTACCTGTCACGTTTATAGTCGCACGTTGGTGCCCCTGATCCACGACTGGCCTCAATCTCATATATTATATGAAGTTAATAACCAACCGAATAATATTATCATAGCTTTAAATATGTTTTCTAACTTATAGTGTTTCTATCTTGCTTTGCTTAGTGTTGTTTATAATTTTCTCTATAATTTTTTTTTTGAGTGTGAATTAAATGATACATAAAGAAAGTTACATAAGCCAATTTTGTCATTATTTTCCATCTTCTTTTGCTGTCCAAATTGCTGCTGCTGTCAATTTTCCATCTGTTATGTTTATCGTAGATATAAATAATTTTCTCTGATCAATCGCAATATTTTTAATATAAATAGAGAGTCGTACGTAATACGAGGTTGAGGTCGTTTGAGGTCGTCGTAGAGCAGTAGAGCAGAGATTAATAAAAACATTTTATACTCCGGTAGACTCTGGAAGCGTTGAATTCCGCTACTAAAACTGCAGTATTATGAAAATTGGGCGGCAAGTGGTGAACGGAGTGACACTTCTCTCTATCTGCCATATATGCGTAATTCTGTGCGAAACTGATCTTTGTTTATAATCAATGGGAAATTACGTATTTAATTTTTTTTTGTATGTGCCAGAATAACAGACAAAAACTTTAATTATAACGGATGTGACTTTTTTTTAACTGAGAGTGCAGTTTTGTACCTTCTGAACGTACCTTTTTGAAATTAAGTTAATTTTTTTCATATTACTTTTTCTCTGGTTTGTTAAATTACAACCTTTACAAAAGTAACTTTTTATAAAGTTAGTAGTAAACGATAATGTAATATCGACATTATTTATTAACATTTATACTCTTTTACACGTAAAGAAAAAAAATGGACATATAAATATTTATATGTATCTACGTTTATATATTATTTCGGAATGTATATCAAAACGTTATCTTGATTTCCTTCTCGGTATCCTTGAGCAAAGATTAGAAAAAAATAACAATATCTTATATATAATTGTATTTATTTACAAAGAATTCTTTAATTATATATATATATAGAAAAAAAAATCTGTACACATTGTAAGTAAAACCTGTTTTCATTCTCATTGAAATACGACTTTAACAGTTAACCACATACTTATTTGCTTAGTAACCAAGATATCTTTTTAGTAAATATGTGAGAAATATGATAAGGTCTCTTAGTTAAAATTTGTCTTATTAGATACTCGTACGCGGTTGCTTTATATTTAAAATGATTATAATATTTTATTCGAGGTGATGTGTTCTGATCCAATGTCGAGTGTAAATTGGTATTCAATAGTAAATGCCGTGGTGTTTGCCAACAAATGGAAGTCACAGATGGAGAATGATAGAGAAAAGTTAGATGTGATAGAGTCTGTAACCCAGAATAGAGTTAGGTGGGCGTTGAGACGTGACAGCTTACCCTTGACCAATATAAGGCAAGCCTGGCTTAAAAGCAGGAGGAGTATGTGCCAAGATGCTACGTTGTGGAGGAGACGGTAACTATTTCTCAAAATGTACATACAGTTATTTCAAAATTGACTTATTTATCGAAAATTCCTTGTAAGTTAGGCAAGTTTTCACGCTGTATCGCGCATATAGCAAGGTAGGCAGAGAGAGCCTAGTGCTAAGACACTCCGATCCAGGGAGGAGTTCCGCCGAATTAACGAGGCGTTGTGCGTTGATTGTTGGAGCTCAACACCTCGTTTTGCCTTGTTTGCCAAAATACTTATAAGTAATAACTTATTTCTCTGAGTGGAAATCGTATTCTCAACCGTTACGTTTACAAACGCTTGCGCCATGATGGCCTGAAGTTTCGATGTTTCAAAATGTACTACATACACCGCGCCATGTTCCTCACATCAATGAGGAATTTCCCATTAAATTTACTTACCGTATTTCCTGCCTAACATATTATATTACATTTATATTGACTTTCAAGGCCCTCGTGACGCAGGGGCACATGGGTGTGACTGTAACACGGACCGACGGTTATGGATTCGATACCCACTTGAGGGAATGAATAATTATTGAATAATATGTTTATTTCTTGGCCTTGGCACCAAGGTACAAATCCCGGCTTCGAGTTCCGCCACTTAACATGCAATGCCTTAAAAAAGTCAGCGGAAAGTAAGGAACGGAGTGCTGGGAACTTAGTATTAACTAGGTTCCCGTTGCCTACCCTGCTGTGTGGGGTACAGCGTGAAGTTGATAAAATATATCGATTTTCATCCAGTCACAGCGTAGGTTGGTATCACTATCAGACACCACTCGTAGGCGTCACTACATAGCGATTGCTATTCTATAGAAGCATTTTTACGGCTTAAATATGCTGCTAGTTTGTACTATGTTTGGTATTTCAATTTATGTAATACGGCTTTGAAAGAATGCAATTATTTAACAATTCTATGTAGATATTTACTTTGAAAAATGCCATAAGAAATGGGTGCTTTAGGTAAGATTTGTTAGTAGGGATTAGGTCCATCGTGAAATTAATTTGCCTTCGTACTCAAAATGCCGGTTAAGTGTCTTTTTTTGTATATGTTTTAATAATATTATATATAAAATATATTATCTAAAATGTACATTTTTACCTATATTTTTAAATATTTCTACTGTATATAAACGACTTACAATAATTTATAACGATAGGAAAGTGACGGGAATAGGAAATGATGACTTTAATATATTACAATTTTTTTTATATTAAATATTTTAGGAACTTGGGAACCTAGTATTAAGACATTTTGCAGTCCGTTCCTCATTTTTCGTCGCTGTCATTGTGAATCCAACGCCGTGCTTTACCTTGACACCAGAGTAAAAAAGTTACAATATTAAATATTTTATTTCCTCGAGTTGGAACCGATCCCACAACCTGTCATGTTTACAATCACAACCTTATGCTACAAAAATTATAATAAGCTTAATAAATTTTAAAAAAGTAATCATTACCGATTACCGAGGCTAAGCGCGACGTTGAGTTCTGCCAGAGAGAGAGGTTCCCTCTGTCTACCCTGCTGTGTGCGGGATACAGCGTGAAGTTATTTTTTTTAATCATTACCAATTCTTCATTTTACTACTACCTACTTTTTACATCTTATATAAATAAAAATAAAACTCCACGAACAGTGATTTGCATTACATTTCCTAAAACCTAAATTAAAAAGCTTTATTGCCACAGCGAAAAGAAGAGAATAAAGAGAAAAAATAAAGTCCTTTGTGCCCGTCTGGAACCTCCACTGACAATAGCATATAATACTAAAGATTACTCAAAAGAGTTTTGCACTTGCAGCCAGTAGACATTCTAAGTACCTGAATGCTTGAAATAAATCAGGAAATATTCGTAATTAAATATTTTTTAATCCGTATTAACATTTAATGCCAATTAAATCAAATTTTTCATTTTATTTTGTAAAATAAAATAAAATCTTATTGAATCGATGCAAATACCACGACTACTACTATATAATAGGTATTTTATAAATATGAAACATCAAAAAAATTGATATTTAATGTTGATATATTGAGATTCTATACATATTTATGACGCATCATCCTTGGCGGAGAAAACGGAGGAAATGGTCCATCCAACTCTACACCCACAGCATACACTTAATTTCTTTTGCCCTACATTTAAATATTTTTAATTCTTCATCATAAAACTTCCACATTGTGGTGTTGAAGGTCATTCAGGTTCCCCGATTGCGTGTTGTCTCGTAGACTTGTATTTTTAAACATTATCTTAAGTCAATTTAAAAGCTAGCTAATTTATCATTACAGTAGACAGTGATATCTGTTGACAAAAATCTGAAAACCCACCCGAAACGTTGATAAGAAGATTAAAGAGCTATAAAACTAATATGATAGCATACTGCATAACGTAAAAATAACGCATTTGGGTGATATTGAATAATCAGAAATTTTCTTCTTAAATGTTCTATAGGTACCTTGTTAGGAAAATATATTTTTAAATTAATCTATTATTCTATAAATTTCTTAATTTATCTACGATTGACAATAATTGATGGAATTTGTCATTTTTATGTATAGCAAAATTGAATTAAATCAGCTTCACGTTGTATATTGCATAGGCAGAGAGAACCTTGTGTTAAGAAACTCCCCAGTTCCCCGACGGTTCCCCAATTCCGTCGAATCATCTGAGGTATTGCGTGTCATGTGGCGGAAATCAACGTCGGGCCATTGCCTAGGTGCCAGAGCGAAGAAATGAAAATATAAATAAGTAATGAATTATCGTTCCCCCAAGTGGAGATCGAACCCACAACCGTCACGTTATAGTGGACAACTGACATCATGACACTAATTGCCTTTAAATTTTTCCCGTATCAAATATACTGTAGCCGGTTGGACCAACTATGTTAGCAATCCGGTCCAATTCGATCATCCATGAACGAGGCACGTATTTAGTGGACCGTCGCTCCATCGCTCCAGCAACTATAAATGGAGACATCAAACAAAACATTTCTTTGATAAGACGACCCACTTTCGGAAATGGGGTTTCATTTCCTTAAAATTGTTTACGTTCTGACGTAAGTATACTCTGGTGTACTAGATCTAGTTCTAGATGTTTTTGTATTAGTATCTTGTATATCTTTGTTTTTGTTTTGGGAAAAATATATATATATATTTTTAATAGAAAGTATTTATTTATTTATTTATTTATTTATTTATTCTTTATTGCACACATTTTAAAAGATTAAAAAATACATGTACAAAAGGCGGGCTTAACGCTAAAAAGCATTCTCTACCAGCCAACCTTGTTGTGTGGGAGATAATTGTGTAGGTGCTCAATTATTTAGCTTAACACTAAACTGTTTAAGCAAAAACAAAAAAATAATAATAAAAATACAATACAATATGATAGACACAAAATACAATATCCTACAATACACATACACAAATATATAAACTATAATAAAATAAACTACACAAATAGTATATATGTTTATTAAAAGTACGAATTATATCTTATCTATAGAAAAACATCTAATCTGACAATAACAAAATATTCATGTATTTTGTAGATAAAGATGTAAAGGATTAAAATAATATTTTCAAAATATCTTTTATCTCTATAATTTTCTTATTTAATTTACAATGGAAAACTCTAGAATAGTCCAAGTTTCTAATAATCTAACAAGTATTTTATCATATAAATATGTAAGGAGCGCGGTATAGAAACATAGGACCAATGTTATCAATTTAAATTATATCATAGTAACTAGTTAGTTAACATCACTCTATATTCCGCACACAGCAGATAAGCAGAGGGAACCTGGGATCTTAGTATTAATACCGCCGCGAGTGGTGGAACTCAACGCCGCTAAATTATATCATAATTATGAAGAGATATAGGTTATGATGTAAATTCTCATTATACAACCTTAGAAGTTTGAAGGAAGCTAAGAATAGCTGAATTAACTTGAAGCAAGTTACAAAGTATATTTCACGTCCCACGCATACAATTCCAGTTAATGTTATTTTCAGACGACACCCACTAACCTGAAAACTAAATAAATCTGTTTTTGATCTTGTTAAGGCCAGTCGTGGCGCAGTGGCACAAGGTGTGACTGAAAATCGACTGGTTGTGGGTTCGATCCCCACTCGAGGAGATGAAATATTTACTTAAATTTATATTTCCATTTCTTCGCTCTGGTGTCGAGGTAAAGCGCGGCATTCAGTTCTGCCACTCAACACGCAATGCCTCCAAAATTCGGCAGAAAGTGGGGAACGGAGTGTCTTACACTAGGTTCCCTCTGCCTACCCTGCTGTGTGCGGGATATAGCGTGAAGCTAATTTAATTTAATTTTTATTTTTTTTTGATCTTGTTACTGGTGTTTAGGGATATATATTGCTATTTTGTATATTAAAACGTAACATGGCAACCGAACCTAGTGTTACGACACTCCGTTCTCCATTTTCCGCAAGTTCTGGAGGCATTGCGTGTTGAATGGCGGAACTAACATGAGCCACGACGGCCTCAAGTTATAGTACTTTTAGTTATAATAAGTTTCTGTTTTATCGCATATGATGATTTGTTAGTATCTATATATAAAAATATCACAAAGCATGAAGTTAAAATTGGTTTTTCTATTCAAATCGAGCAATTTAAAACATGATAACATCAAAAACCGTTTTTACGCAAAAAATATTAACAGAAAAGAATTTTACTCTTTAGTTTATGCCTAGTAATAATTGAAAGAATCGTATAAATTATAGGTAAAGATAAATATCTATCATATATATAGGTCCCTGGGGAGTAAAAAAGAAGTTAAAACGTAATATAAAACAAACTTATCGAAACGAAGCCGCAAAAATGCTGAAGAAACGGCTAAGTATTTATTTTCAGGAAAATACGTTTTAAATAAATCTTTTAATAGGAAATGATAAATAGGTTGACAAATAAGTTATATGACTAATTTTATATAATGTATGATAAAACTATTCCACGCTCCGTGTTGTTTTTTTGACACCTAGCAATCCTGTGTGTTGATTGTGGGTTCTAATCTTTCAAAAGTGTATTATACAGTGGCCTATATATATATATATATATATATATATATATATATATATATTTCATATCTTAATTTCTTTGATCTTATGTCGAGACCATTGTGGCGTTGATTTCGCCACTCAAGACACAATACGCCTACAGAAATCTGTGGAAAATGGGAAGCGGAAGTGTGATAACACGGGGTCTCCTCTGCCTATCCTGGCTACATGCGGGCACAAAGTAAACCTAAAAAAGAAATATAATATTTAAGTTCAGTTTATTTTGACTTTGCCCAAGAAGCAAAATGTCTGGAGAGTTAAGATTCTATATTAAATACGATTAAAATAATGGACGTGTTGTGGAAAGTATAATTCTATTTCGTCTCCACATTTGGATTAAGGACAATAAGTAAAATATTCATCGTTTACTAAAATAAATATTTGGTGATACCAAAGAATAGGACCACATCATGTGACTTTCTTTCATTAACTTCGATCAAAGTGCGCTTTTTTACTAACTGTCGTCAATATATATATATATATACATATATATATATATATATATATATATATACAACTTTAAAAGAGATGTCCAAAAATTGGCAACCACAATCTGTAGGTGTTTCCGAGAATTATGATGTTTTATTACTAATACAAAAAAGTAGAACGAATCTGTTTCACGAATATATTGAGTTCAAATTCAATTCGGGAGAATATTTGATGTAATAATATAGGTACTTATATCAAAAGTATTTTATACGTCACGTAGGACAGATTATATTTTTATATATAACATACTTCCGTCCTTATTTTATATGATATCTGTCTTATATAACATTTTATGTTAAATGATGAAATGTGACACACGACACTACGTATTTCAGGGTTGCGACTAAAACTACCTAAGTTCCCTAATCATACTACAGATCTAGGTTCCATCTACCTTCCTTAAAGGCATAAGATCAATAATTAAATAAATAATAAATAAATAAATAGCTTCACGCTATATCCCGCACACAGCAGGGTAGGCAGAGGGAACCTAGTGTTAAGACACTTCGTTCCCCACTTTCTGCCGAATTTTGGAGGCATTGCGTGTTGAGTGGCAGAACACGCAATAAATTTAAGCAAATATTTCATCTCCTCGAGTGGGGATCGAACCCACAACCAGTCGGTTTTACAGTCACACTTTGTACCACTGCGCCACGACTGGCCTCAAGATATAACTAAATAAAGTATGTACTTACTTAATATTTGTATATTTATAAATTGACTGTATTAAAAGTTAGAACAGTGTCACAGTGTTGACAGTTTTTGACTGCTGGCTTTTTGCCAAAAATTCTGTAGTTTTAAACGAACACGCCTTCACTTGCGTTGTCGCCATAGTTTGCGTCATTCGCTATTACTTCTACGTTTTTGTAGTAAACAAGTGATGTTAGAAGTGAATGAGCTGACTGTTATCGTAAATTCCTTAATTTGTACGTTTTGGTATTATGTTGCCAATATCTTTTTATGTGTTTGCCATTTGATAGAGATTAATGGCATTTAAAATAGATAGCAAGAAATAATAGGAGGATAGTGTGTATGTACATTTTATCTCAATATATTAAAATGTAAATACTTACTTAGTTGCCTTTTGGAGTACGTTCGAGGATTTAAACAGATTTTCGATATTTTTCTCAACTATGGAAAAAAAATGATATAATTATAAAGCTACTGTTTGCCTGGTGCAAAATAAATCATTCGCAATTGTGAAAATATGTAGATTTATATGTATAGTACGGTCAAAAAGTCGTGGCCGCCCTTAGGTTCCCCGAAATTGTGCGTTGATTGGGAAAGAACATAATCAAAAGTTAGAAAAAAACTAAAATCAAATCTACAGGCAACTTCAGGACGGCCACGACTTGTTGACCGTATTATATATAGGTGAATATAACTCAACTTTAAAGCACAATGCTGAACGCGATAATACTATATGACTCAACAAACAACCTAAACAAATAAGAAATTGTTTGTTGTATTGCTTTTATAACATGCTCTGGATGCTGTAAACTCCTCAGGATTTGTTTCAGTAAAAATAACCACCCAGTCATTGTTCACAATGTTTGAGAGGTAATATATTTTTTATCATTTTAAACATTTTTCTTCATCTTGTCACGCTTTTATTATTGAGTTAAATTTTCTTCAAAGTATATTATTATATGTTTGATGTTTTTGTTTTTGCTCTCTACAACTATACTTTTTTTTATTTTGTAATATCTATAGTCTTAATATTTTTTTTATTTTATTACGATACATTCCGGGCAATGCAAACGGCATTAACTTTGAAAAGCGGGATTTTTTTGTTCATTTTAACTATTTACTTCTAAAAAAAGTGGGGACGCAGTGTCTTAACTTTAGGTTCCATCTGCCTACTCTGCTATGTGCGGGATACAGCGTGAAGATACTTACACTTTGCAGAGTGTTTTGGTGAATTGAAGGTGATGCTTAGATAACATTAATTGAGTAAGATTTTATTAAATAAAATTAAATCGACATTACAAGTAATTTTGACAACCTTCCAAAAAAGAAACATCTTTATTTATTAATTGAAACTCCGATCGCCACTTTCAGCTGCATTTTCGATGTATTGCGTTTTAAATGGCGGCACTCAACGCCGCGCTTTGCTTCGACACCAGAGCGAAGAAATGATATTAATAAATATTACATTTTTTCCCAAATGGGAATAGAACCCACTACCTGTCGCGTTTACAGTAGCACGTTACAGGAGTACCTGTGACCCTGCGTCACGACGTCTTACCCCTCATATCATGTTCTATTATTTTCTTATGATGCTAATAATAGAAGCTGTATGTTTAATACGTACGTTCGCTGGTGTTGACACCTCTAAGAGATTTCTTGGAAAGCGTTTCTTTGATATATGACCTTTTATAAGGAAGAAAACTACTTTAAGTTCTTATAAACGATTGTTTAGCTTTCATGAAGTTGTTTATGGTGCAATAAAAGAAGATTAAATATATTAATAGCTACTTTATAAACTTAAAATTAAAAAATTAAATAGCTTCACGCTATATCCCGCACACAGCAGGGTAGGCAGAGGGAACCTAGTGGCATTACGTGTTGAGTGGCAGAACTCAACGCCGCGCTTTGCCTCGACACCAGAGCGAAGAAATGAAAATATAAATTTAAGTAAATATTTCATCTCCTCGAGTGGGGATCGAACCCACAACCAGTCGGTTTAACAGTCACACTTTGTACCACTGCGCCACGACTGGCCTCTTGTTGGAAGTATTTAATTTTATATGAAAGAATTGGGAACTAAATGTTTTAGAAAATATTTATATAAAGTTTTGTACAGATAAAAATATGTACAAGTAGTATATTTCATTTTTACATAGGTAATATAGGAATTCGTTTGATTTTTTTTTATTATATAAATGTACCATGCATAGTATTTTTTTTTATGTAAGTTATTAAACCTGATGTTTTCCTGCTATTTGATAAATATTTCAACTTTTAAGTGTTAGTTTATTTCAATTGGTAATATTAGCTTGACATATTTAGATAAAATTAATAAATATTGTAAGTGTAAATTATTAGGTCGTTATTGGCATCAGCGTTGCCAGACGTTTCGATTTTTAGTCGAAAATGAAATATCCCGATCGGGGACAACTTTTTTAATTGCTTTATTAATTTATAACAATTTCATAGAAATGTAAGCAATTACTCTGAAGACTTATCTGCTTTATCTATATATTTCATATGGACATATTTATATTCTGTATTCACTTTACTAAAAATAGTGACAGTTTAGCAAATTAAATAAAATCCTATGTACACATTTAAAAATCAATACAATTGAACTACTGTTATAATGGGAAAACCCTTGCTTGGTTCCCGGTAACCTTGGAGATCCCAATATTTAAAGGATTCCCCCCTGTAGTATTGATTTATAAAGTCACGCGATGCACAACAAACATCACAAAAAAAAACAATATTCAAGCGAATATTAAAATTTTTAAAAATATGTTTAATTAATAGTACCTACCTAATAGTTAATGCATCATGTGTGGCTTTATTAATAATTCGAACACGTGCGAATAACATTTCCTTTCACTGCGTTTAGCCGCGACCGCCAGTCTATGCTTAGTCCAATAAGAAAAGGGCGGGGGCACGCTGGCGGCCGTCATCGCGCGACTCTCGAGTCCACCTCAGTATCCGTTAACAGCTGTATCTTGTACAGCGTTTCCGAACGCCGCGCGTTTAAATAATAAATATGTCATACGTCAAAAAATTGGCGGCCTAAATGAAATTTTATTATCTATATTATATTTAAAATACAATAAATATATATATATTAGGTATTTTGAATTTAAAAACTGTTTGTTTTATGCCATTTTTAGAAAAGTGCCGTACAAGCGATAATTACATTAATTGTGGTTACTTCTTTGAAAGTGTTAATTGGGTAAATTCGTTGGGATGTTTGTCGTTTATCATCAACTTGAATTTGAAAGTGATATAAAAGTTTTAAGTGACAAAACTGGAATGACCTTCTAAATGAAGGAATCATATTATCCTGACGACATTATGCTTTGTTTCGTACAAGGTTTTGGTGATCGTGAAAACGGATTCAAGAGTATTGAAGGAGGCGAGTGTGTTGTCAATAAAAATTTGAAAAAGAAGCAGCATAAACGGAAACGGGTGCCGATTATAAAAGACCCAAACACAGATCATAATCTTACCGCGCACAGCGACGTCGAACTTAGAAGAGATACGAGTCTACAAGAATCCTCATTGAAGGATAGTTTCTTACAGAACTTGCCAGAAGTAAAAAGAAGCTTCAGCGACAGATTTTCAGTCATCACTGATGGAAATGGGCGCAAGACTCCTAAAGGTCTTTTGACCATTAGAAAGACTTGGTAATTTATTTTATAATAATTTTATATATATATTTTTTACTTTGTGTGGGCAACTTGGTAATATTTAATGGTAACAGAAATACAACGAAATATTTTTTATTTAATAGTTTAATCTTATTATTTTTCATCAAGGTCTATAAAGGATAACTCTAATAATATTTTCCTCAAATGGGGTTAAATAAATACTTATTTTACTAATATCCACTACTAATATCCACTTTAAATTCTATTATTTAATATCAGCTTCACGCTGTATCCCGCACACGGCAGGGTAGGCAGAGGGAACCTAGTGTTTTTACACTCTATTCCCCACTTTTCTGCCGAATTCTGGAGGCATTGCGTGTTAAGTGGCAGAACTCAACGCCGCGCTTAGCCTCAACACCAGAGCGAAGAAATGGAAATATAAATTTAAGTAAATATTTCATCTCCTCGAGTGGGGATCGAACCCACAACCAGTCGGTTTACAGTCACACTTTGTGCCGCTGCGCCACGACTGGCCTCCGCCTATTATTTAATAATATCCAAATATCCATAACAACATTAAATTACTGTTTAACACTATTGTACAGTGAAAATTATCATTTAACAAAAACAAATGCATTTAATTAATTATTCATATTCATTAAAATATATTTGAAATTTTGATTTATTTATTTATTTTATATTTGAAATTCAAAAATTTCACTTTCCTGCAACAAAATTAGTTTTATTCATGCTTTATCAAACATCATTTTAATTAACTGTTAATATGAAATTTTAGGAAATTCTTAGTGGAATCCTCCAGTATAGTAATAGACAAAGCATGGTGTTGAATTAGGTTAACTCAACACACAATGTCTTAAATGTGGGTAGCTCACGAAGGACAGAGTGCTTTAATATTAGTTTCTCTCTGTCTATACAAGATAAAAGCAAAAAAATAAACACAAGAAATAAATTTAATCATAATATTATTATTAATAATGTCACACTGTTTTTGCTAAAGATAGAATAAAAGATTATAACAGGTGTAATGAATTAGCAATCTTGTCATATATCACATGATAAGGTAGCCTGATATGATTATCAGAATACTCAATAACAAATGGCCTTAACTAAGTTTAAGTATATAGAAAAGGTAGATATTTATTTCTTTCCTTTATAAATGTCTTGAACAAAAATTATAAATATTTAATAGAATTAATTATATAAAACTATATTAAATAAAAGGAATCAATTATTTTCATTTCAACACATGGTAAACAAACTGTGGTGCTGAGTTTCTTAAAAATTAGGTAAAAAAAATATTAATTATTTGGGACAAAATTTTCAAAACATTTGATTTACTGTATTTTTTAGTCTTGTTTTAAATTTACCAGAATCAAAAAAGATATATCTAATTTATTGTTGTGGCTGTATATTAAAGGTTTCTATTTATTCATAGCAAGGCATTAAAATGGTACAGAAAATAATAAAAAATAAAGTGTAATATTTATATAAAAGTTAGCACTATTTTACAATTTATATAAAAGAATTTACATTTACTAGTTAATATTTAAATAATTAATTCAACAATACAAAATTAATACTTTTTTTATTATAAAATACGAAAGTCTAATTCATACTCAACCTCTTTTTGTCACAGTAAGTTTAAAATCTACCAAGTAATAATTTTGGTATATTTACGTAATTACTAAATTCAAAAATTCTAATTTGCTTTTTATGTGCATAATAATTGCAATAACAATATAAAATCTACACATTGCTTTTTTAATCTACCTTTGTATCTAAGAATCATGTTACACTAAATGCTTGCGTAGTTTCTTGTGTCGCAAACTTTATGATAGATTCCTACATATGCTACTGACCTAGTTTACGTTGAACCAAGGTACTGAAATAACTGTAACTGTAATGTTCTTAAGGCCAGGATATTTTTGTCCTACCTATATTATATGTTATGTAATTTTTTTGTGATTGTTTTTATTTATTTTTAGTATGGTATTCAAAGGGAATTTAATTGTGTATGAGCCAAATTAGGGAATAAATTTTTTTATTAATTTGAATAGTTATATTTTGTGAAATAGCCAAAACGAATATTTTTCGAAAATTTACGACATGAAAAAATCATATTTACCTTCCTAAAAAAAATTTTTTTTACATATCCTATAATAATATTTTTTGTCTGTGATAGTTTCATCTATACTTGCCAAACCCATGACAGTTTCATCATGTGATGAGGTAAAATAAAGGTTGATAGAATTATCAATAATCCTAAAATAATTAGATATACATCTTAAATGTAACATACAAAAAAAAATTATATGCAATTAATCCGGGTAAAGCAAAAAAAAAAAAATAAACCAATTTAAAAAATGTGTGAAATTGTTAAAATCCAAGATCTTATCATATATCTTATTAAACTTGCATTGTTGTTTATTAACACTTATGAAATTAAAAAATCAATAAAATTCCTTATATTGGAAGCTTATTGGTTAACATAGCTTTCACCAATCGTTAAGCATTAAAGACAAATTTTCGGGCCCCTAAGAATAATTTATAGTGAAAAATTATATTATTTTAAAATTTTATTATATCTTGTTATGTCATACAGGACAGTCAATTAAAATATTATGGAATTCTATTCTTAATAGTTTGTTGTGTAATTGTTTCTTATTACAGACAAAGAACTGGTTTTTTCGCCCTTGAGTGTATATCTGTCATATGAAAACCAATTCTTATTATAATATCATAATTCCTGATTACTATGTGGTGATTGTAGTAAATTTATTGGCTAATCAATTCTGTATATTTTAAAATGATTTTTTTAATTGCTGTTTAATTTCATTGATTCCAAATACTACTATAATATAGAAAAATTGTTTACAATTTTCTATTATATCTCTCACAATCTGAACATGTGGTATATAATATGTGTCTTTCTGTAATCAGATCTTACGTCTCATTATAAATCAGCTTCACGCTGTATCTCACACACAGCATGGTTGGCAGAGGGAACCTAGTGTTAAGACACTCTGTTCCCCACTTTCTGCCGGATTGTGAAAGCATTGCGTGTTGAGTGGCAGAACTTAACGCCGCGCTTTGCCTCGACACCAGATTGAAGAAATGTAAATATACATTTAACTGAATATTTCATCTCCTCGAGTGGAGATCGAAC
The DNA here is from genome assembly GCA_030704555.1 of Heliconius charithonia. Taxonomy (NCBI): domain Eukaryota; kingdom Metazoa; phylum Arthropoda; class Insecta; order Lepidoptera; family Nymphalidae; genus Heliconius; species Heliconius charithonia. The sequence continues at coordinate 6,201,772 of CM060812.1, forward strand.
CCACAACCAGTCGATTTTACAGTCACACAGTTGTGCCCCTGCGCCACAACTGGCCTCAATCCCTCATTATCCGCCATTAAAATATTCTTATGATTAAATCAGAATTATCACAAACAATAAGACATCTGCACTATCTATATTATATGGTTGGCTTCATTGTATTATCTTTACTTTTTACATCAGATCGGAATATTTCTTAAGAAATATGAATAATATTGATTTTAATACTTTCAATTCTACTTCTTTTATTCGGCAGAAACTGGGGAACGGAGTGTCTTAACACTAGGTTCCCTCTGCCTACCCTGCTGTGTGCGGGATACAGCGTGAAGCTAATTTTTTTAATACTTTCAAAGAATACTTTGCGAGTTCGTTGAAGACGGTTATTTTAAACGTTCGTATAAAAGAATGCGTAACATTACAATGTCATGCTCTGAATATCTAATAACCTGGCACTGTGCGTTTTTACAGTAAAAATTGTATAGTATTGCCAAAGGAGGAGCTTCTGCTTTTTTACATATAATATGTTATCTTTATAGATAATTGTCGTTTGACAAGGTTTGCTGTGAACGGTTTGCTGCTGATCTTTCGTTCGGAATTGCACTAGAATAGAACAAGAGTGTTCGTTTATCTTTATAAAAAAAAACGTTATCTGTTAAACCTTAAATATCATCATCAATAACATTGAAAAGTGTACATTTTGAAAATTATATTAAGAAACCTGACCAAGATTGGTAGAATCACAGAATAAATCCTTTTTATTGGATTTGTGCTTTCTTTGATAAATAAGCACTTTTTGATCAGCATATGCACTAACTTAAAAAATAGAGATTTATGTAAAAAAAAAAAAATATTTAAGACAGTTTTGATACTCTGGCTTAGTTGCTTAACGCCTTATTTATAAAGCAAGTTTTTATAAAAATATACAGAAATTCCGCAATACATACAAAATACAAGACTAACAATAAACAAACAATAATAAAATATTTAAATTAAAAAATGCTGTTCAGAAAATAATTTTGCTTATGATCGATATATGTATATGTTGGTAAGAACCTGATATTGATGATGTCACTCCAGTTAGAATCAGAATCACCGGAAGCCTCATATTATTAAAAGCAGACACTGATTGTTAATAATATTCAATTAGAAACAATAATAGATATGTAAAATATTTTTTCTTTTTATGTATTATTGGAAATTTTCTTCTATTGTAATATTATGGATAATTGTCTTTTAGTTTTACATAACAATCGATTTTATTATTAAAAAAAATGTCTCTGTCCTCTTAGTATTTAAAATCATTAAAGATATTTACATTACATAATATAAGGCCGTCGTCGCGCACTGGCACAAAGCGTGTGTTTGTGTCGCGACGGTTGTGGGTTCGGTCACACGGGGAATGTATTATTATATATGAATACGTTCAGTTATGGTCTCTGGTAACTAGGGATATCGCGGCATTAAGTTCCGCCACTCAACACGCAATGTCTCGACAATTCAGCGGAAAGTGACAGATGTCTTAACATTAGGTTCCCTCGCCTACCCCGCTATATGCGGGATACAGCGGGAAGCAAAAACGAAAAAAAAAAACATAATATTGCAATGGAAAGGAATCGTATGTATTATATTATTGTCGTCGTCTCTTGTGTCATCAGATATTTGATTCGTGACAATATGTTCAGATAGTTCACCGCCCACGGATCCATTTACTTATACGGCATGACTAAAAACCCTATTGAATTAAACATTAGTTTTGTTTCGTCGAGTCTTTTGATATGAGTGTCCTTCTTAAATTGTCCGCTTGTAATTTGTTTCCCGTTATAGAGGATAGCTCGTATGGAAGTTGGCGCGGTGCCAGGTATTTTGGTTATGTATCCTATATACGGTGGAGAACAGAAACGTTAGTTCTGTTTCCGTTTTTACATCTTAAGTAAATAATAAACATATTGGTTAATTAAAGAGAAAATATTTTTTTGATCCTTAAACTTCGGTGAATGATGAGTTTATCTATACATATAAAAAAATTATAACTCATCGTTGTCTGTGCATGGAATATATATGACAAAAAGTATATTTGGGGGTATTTGTCAATGTAATAGATTCATAACAATATTTTTTCTTTTTTTTGTCTAATTGTGCTTTTGCACAATAAAAAGAAGTTTATATGTGTACGGTTGTAGGCTAATCCGAAGGGCTGAACCGAATTAAATGCACTTTTCACGTTTGTATATTTTCTATACCAATGATAGTGTTATAAAATTATTTCTGGTAACAAAATAAATTGTTGTGTATTTTAAGCGGGCGAAGCCACGAGCGAGTCGTTAGTTTAATATAAATTTTAATCGATTTAATTATTTTATTGCAGACGATAAACTACAGTAATTAATTAATTAATAATTTACGATGTTATTTTGCCTCGACTTAAGTATATTTACATTTCCGTTTTTCCATATTAGACATAATCATAAACCTATTTATTATTTATATACATAACGACAAGGAGAACAATGGCGGTGTGTCGTGCGTTAAAGGATTTTGTAATCGTTGGTTATTTTCCTTGAACTGCTAGTAGGTAGAGCATTTATCTCATTTACTGTCGTCGAACACAATACTATACGTAGATACGCTCAAGATAAATTTATCTCCACACGATTCTATCAACATCATCCATTCTGAACGCTAAACATTGACTTTATGTTTCATAATTTTGGTTTTTGATTTTTTAATAGAAAGTTAAGTTAAGGGAAGTTCAAGAGAAAGGATATTTGTATGATTCTTTAGCTTCACGCTGCACATAGTACATACGGCATAGACAGAGGGAACCTAGTGTTAAAACAATCTTTTCCACATTTTCTTCAATTCTGGAAGAATTATTGCGTGTTGAGTGACGGAATTCAACACCGCACTTTGCCTCAACGCTAGAGGGAACAAATGAATATAATAAACATTTCATTTCCTGGAGTGGGAATCGAAACCACAACCTGCCACCTAGCCACGACTGGCCTCAATGATTTTACCATACTTAATTCAAATATCCGATAGTAGTATATAATATACCTTCTTTCAATTTCCTATCAACCCTTGATTGACGCAATTCTATGAGAATCACCATGTGATGTTCTCAATAAATCCATGAAGTTATAACAGCTGTAGTATTCCTTTGCAATTACTTAGGTCAAGGTGAATCTTATTGGTTTAGTTTGATATTATATCAATGATTCACTTGTTACTTTTTTTTCGTTAGTTTGTTTGTTTTAGCTACACGTGCGTTAAATATAGACATTTATACTTCTATACCAATGGTTCCCAACCAGTGGTCCGCCTAAATATGGTCGGCGAACGATTTTAATTTTATGCCTGGGGATGGTGAGGCGAAGTTTCTGTTTAATTGTCACAGTTATTTTTTTTTGTAGTTTGTAACTACATGCATAGTGGTCCCTGCTACCAAGAATTATATTAAAGTAGTCCTTGGTCAAGAAAAGGTTGGGAACCCCTGTTCTATACGAATATAAAAAATTGGGAGAGTTTGTTTAGTTTGGTTGAACGCGTTTATCTCAAGAACTACTTCTATTTGAAAAAAAAATAATTCTTTTGGATTACTGTATGTTGTTGTAAAGGTTTTGGAGGTAACTTATTGTATCTGTGATTAAAGTTACCAGGCCTTCGGAATGTATCACGAGTCTTAAAGAACTATTCTATATGAAAATAACTATGTAAAAAAACCCATTGGACCATGCAGAAAAAAAGGCAAAAAATTATACAAATCTTTTTAATCAAGTTTTACCTAAAAGAGTTTTTACTTAAACAAATACATTTATAGAGGCCAGTCGTGGCGCAGTGGCACGAAGTGTGACTGTAAAACCGACTGGTTGTGGGTTCGATTCCCACTCGAGGAGATGAAATATTTACTTAAATTTATATTTCCATTTCTTCGCTCTGGTGCTGAGGCTAAGCGCGGCGTTGAGTTCTGCCACTCAACACGCAATGCCTCCAGAATTCGGCAGAAAATGGGGAACGGAGGGTCTTAACACTAGGTTTCCTCTGTCTACCCTGCTGTGTGCGGGATACAGCGTGAAGCTGAAATATATTTATTCGAAATAAGGCATTACTAAGATTGTAATAAAGATTTTTCTCATCTGGCAACATTTTATGCTTATAATCTGTATGATATGTATGTATATGTATATCCTGAACCGTCTTTTCCGTAGTCTTCGAATAACATTCTCATTAAAAGTTAATGCTTGTGTAACCACCGCCTTTTCACGAGGTCGGGGTGACATGTGTTGTTGTTTTGAAGTATATTCAATCAGGTGTTGTTGATGTTTGGCTTCCCACTCCATGTTAGGTACTTGACAAAATCGTCTGCCATATGTTTTATTTTGTCATTTTATTTTTGTTTTTTAGTTTCACGCGTTATCCCGCACAGAGCAGGTAGATAAAGGAGTTTTAAAGCACTCGGTTCCTGATTTTTCGTCGAATTCTAGAGGCATTGCGTGTTGAGTGGCGGAACTCAACGCCGCGCTTTGCTTCGATATCACGGTTAAAATTTTTAAATATTTGCTGGCCTCGTCTTATTGCGTTGAATTATTACCGTTTGAAGTTACAAAAAGTAAAACAAAATGTTTAAAATTTCAAATATAATTAGTATATTATACAATTCACTATATATTTTAATTTAAATAAGTGTTAATACAAAATGTACCATAAAATGAGGTGTTTTAATATAATTTGGCTGATATCCAAAATTACAGTAGGTAGGTACATTCTGCCTCAATATAATAAATTTATAATAAATAAAAATTATTTTTAATTACGAGGCCAGTCGTGGCGCTGGGGCACAAGGTGTGACTGTGAAATCGACTGGTTGTTGGTTCGATTCCCACTCGAGTTAATTAAATATTTATTAGATTTATATTTGCATTTCTTCGCTCTGGTGTCGAGGCAAAGCGCGGCGTTAAGTTCCGCAACTCAACACGCAATGGCTTCAGAAATCGTCTGAAAGTGTGGAACTGAAGTGTCTTAACACTAGATTCCCTCTGCCTACCCTTTTGTGTGCGGGATACAGCGTGAAGCTCTTTAATTACAAGAAATAAAAAAAATATCACGTAATAAGTAAATAGCAATGTATTTGAATAAAGTATAATATTAATTATAGCATAATATACAATTACTTATCATATTTAATCACTAATTAAGTTTAATTACCAAGCGTGTGGTATAGGAGGCACTTCTTTGTAATATCTGTTAATAGAAAAAATCTATTAAGAATCTAAAAAAAAAATCTATAAGATAATATTCGAAAAAGTTTTTTTTAACTATTATATATAATTTATCCAACTTATTTGAAAGTATAGAAAAGATTAATATATTTTTTTTTTTGTAGACGGTACAAAACCTTCATAATATTAAGATTAAAGTGTGTGGTGGCACAAGAGGTATACTATAAGTGCGACCAGCTAGTGGGTTCGATTCCCACTTGCAGAAATTAAATATTTAATATTTGAATTTGTTAGCTTTGGTAACATGGCAAAGCGCGACGTTGAGTTCCGCCATTAAATACGCAGTGCTTCTATAATTCGACGGAAAGTACGAGTGTCTTAGTTCTGTCTACCCTGCTATATATAGGATACAGGGAACCTAAAAAAATATGAAGATTTTTACTTCCTTAATGTCAGTTTAAACTATTAGGTTGCTCTACCGAAGAATGAAAACAGATATCTTTTTTAGATGCATAGTATAAACAAAGTCGCTTCTGACTGATTAATGCGATTTTCACTAATGGACAAAGCGTTCCGTGGAGAAGTTTTATTATATGTAATTATAAATCATTGTAAAAAACCTATCTTACCTCACGAAACCACCTAAAGGAGAAAAGGCCTTGTCGTTCAGTGGTACTAAAACGGATGATGACTTTCCTTTCGGCAGTTTTATGTAATATTTCACGCTGCTTGGTATCAGAATTCCTGAAATTTACATCTATTTTTATTCATTTGTATATATTTTTTTCATTATTTATCAAAAATTTACATTTTTTATATTAAATTCTATTATTATTTTAACAAATGTACTGTAAGTTATTTAATGTATTTAATGTAAATGTATATTTTATTTTTATCTCACCATTTTTGTCGTATCTATATTTTCGCAGTAATGACTGCATATTCGGGTTTTGAATGTTTGATAACACGACAATCGCACATTGCTGAAACGTTCATGTACTAGATTAAGTCAAGTTTAGAATTTTATGTAGCGACAAAAATGTATGAAATTTAACCTTTATACCTAGGTTTGCACAATAAAAAATATTTCTATAGACACTTTGGGTGTGAATGTCGTGAATTCGTGAACTTAAATCTTCTTACTTGAAAAAAAAAAATTAATTGAAATTAGATGAAAAATATTAGTTACCTTTCCAAAATTATCCACATTTTCTTTTCTTTTAGTCATATATTCTTCACTGTCGCCGTAATCAAATGATTTTGGCATTGCCTTTTCGTCAGATGAGTCCACGTCTGTCACGTCGCCTACAGCCGGCGTATCTTGATCTGTGACAGGTGCTTCTGTCTCGTAGTAAATCGGTAGCATTCTCTGCAGACGAAAATAGTAAGCCAACAAATTCACCTCCAAATGGCGTGTCCACAAACAAACATACCTACATTCTCGACCACAAGGAATTGGAGAAATATTCCGATGGTAATTCCTACGGACCTCATTGTTCTGAATAACTTACTTGACTGACATAGCGTCAGTCAATAATTAAAACCTCGGAAGTTTTGTAAATATTCTCGAATATCGTTAATTTGAGTTTTCTACAAAACGAAGCGAATGTTTTAAAACAAATGTGACAGTTTAACATGGCATGTTGAAACGTTAGTTTAATTGAAACCGTTTGACTTTTAAGTACTATTTATATAACGATTTTAATCTTGTGGTTCTATGTATCCATTTGAGGTAAGAACATTTTATGTAATTTCTCTTCAATTGCTCATACTCGATCATGTTAACATAAAAAAGTAATTTCGTTTGAATAAAATAAAAATAAATATGCTATGTTTGTAATCTAGCGTTGAATATATATTTTCTAAAATATTTTTTTTATTAATAAACAAAACCAGAGGCCAGCGACGGCATTGCGCAATACCTCCAGAATTTGTCGGAAAATGGAGAACGGAGTGTCTCAAGACCAGATTCCCTCTAACCAACCTGGTGTGTGCGGGATACAGTGTGACGCTAAATATATAATACTTAATATGACCTCATTGTGTTTTTGCATTATATCTTTGTATATGAGAGTAGGCTAACAAAATACAGGGGTGCGTGTGTAAACAATGTATTCAGTGCGTATGGTTGGACGTAGTGTGTTTAGATTATAAACTTGATGTTACTATCCAGACTGAAAATCTATATATTATGGTGCTGGTATTTTGGTCGGTTTCCAGGAGGTGCGGGTTTGAGTCCCGCTACTTTCAATTTTTTATACTTTTTCTAAATAAGTATAATAACAGTCTTTCTAACTTTAAGAAAAAAAAATTAAGTTTCAACGTTTTAAGTAATAGATGCTGGTTAAATTACATATAGAACAAAATATTGAATTATATTATGTGCTACTAATCCGCTCGCGGCTTTATGTATTTATTGCGGCTTTTTATACATTTCATGTACAGACAGCGATGAGCTACAGTTTTATTATAGATTATATAGTTATATGTATAGATTAGTTGAGGCCAGTCGTGGCGCAGCGGCACGAGGTGTGACTGTAAAACCGACTGGTTGTGGGTTCGATCCCCACTCGAGGAGATGAAATATTTACTTAAATTTATATTTCCATTTCTTCGCTCTGGTGTCGAGGTTAAGGGCGGCGTTGAGTTCTGCCACTCAACACGCAATGCCTCCAGAATTCGGCAGAAAGTGGGGAACGGAGTGTCTTAACACTAGGTTCCCTCTGCCTACCCTGCTGTGTGCGGGATACAGCGTGAAGCTGATTTTGATTTTAATTTATAGATTAGTTCTTTTTACCTTGTGCAATATTATTTAGAATATAAGCTCATATCATTTACAAAATAATTTGAACATTTCCTTTATCCTCTACTGAGTTAAGAAACCTAAGACATAAAAAATATTCTTTGAAAATGATAACTCAATAATATTATATTATTGCGACGAACCAGCGTTAGCAATTCTTACAATATTTTTCACAAACGGTCGTCGAACTGCCGACCTACTTACTCAATAGTCCTCATTGAACTACTGCGTTAGTCGATTGTTTATCGTCGTTGGTACACAAAACATAGCAGTAAGTGTTTACCTATCTATAAAGGAGATTAATGCTTCATATTTTTCAATATGTTTACATGATACGCAACTAAAAATTTTATGATTTTTCTCAGAAACTCCTCCAGACAATATGTTTTTCTCGATTTGTTTTACGATTTACGGGCGAATGGTTGCTATGCTTGAATCTTAAGGACAACCTTTCTGTTGTTTGTTATTGAACATTCTCGTATCGTAAAAGTTTCCTAATAAAACATATCTATATAATTGAAATCGATGTATTACATAACACATATTTTTAGTTGCACAATGTATCTCGCACATGGCGGGATAGGCAGAGGGAACCTTTGAACCTAGTGTTAAGACACTCCGTTTCCATTTAAATACTTCCGTCTGCTACTTTTTGCCGAATTCTGGGGGAATCGCGTGTTGAGTACTCAACGTACCACTTTTTCCTCGTTACCATATTTTCAAAACGTAATCTCTTTTCGCATTAAATTCTATATTTCACGTTGTTGTCTTCCAGAGATATAATATTCATAGTAATTGCTACCTATGACCTTGTTATGTGTCATCAGTGAGTTAACTGTTTTAAATTGACCTCAAATGAGGTTTAATTAGCTCAAGTGATCGCCGACTTCAATTTATGGTCTGACACCGAGGCAGGTAGAATTTCAAACCGCTGTTTATGCACGTCCTCGTATGCATTGTTATATTTTTTTCAGTTTCACGCAGTATCTCACATGTAGCAGGGTAGGCAGAAGGAGCATAGTGTTAAGACACTCCGCTGTTCAATATTCGGCGAATTCTGAAATAATTGTTAAGTGCTCAACGCCGCGCTTTGCCATCCGCACTAAAGCGAATAAATATTTAAATATTGCATTTCCTTGAATGGGAATCGAACCTACCATTTGGCGTATTTACATGCACACGTTTGACACCACCATATTTTCACATTAAAGAAAAAGAGCATTTAAATTATTTAAATCGAACTCACAACCTGTCGTGTTTACATTTGCAAGCTTGTCGCCCTGCGTCACGACTGGCCTCTTGTAAATAGGTATCTATTTATTGTTTATTATAAATTAAATTTTAAATTCAGCCATACATAATGCTTCTGAGAAAAATTACATTAAAATAGCTATAAATTATTTTATTGGGATTGACAGATAAATAAACTTTTTTTTTTCATTAAAATATCCAACGGTATTTATTTTAAACTCGTTGTGTTATGTTTACTCAAAGAGTGTATATTTTATTTCACTTGGATCTAAATTAAAACCGTCCGTCCGTTGCACCAGTTCGTCGGTATTATTTTAACTACAGTTTACATTTTGTATATTTGAATATGTTATGTAATTTACATAAGCTATTTAAACATTACATGTAGTAACTACTTTGCATTTGTTATTCTTTTACGTATTTTTTTTATATAAAAAATTCAATAGGTAACCATGATTGAGTTTGTTTTTTGTAACATAGTGATGTATTTCTCTGTCTGTCCCTTTTTTAACTGATAATAGTCTATAGAAATTCGATTGGCATCCACTTTTCTCTATTATTATATTTTGCAAACATTTACTTTAAAACTAAAGATCACTTAGCGATGCCTAAACTACTTATATTTTCAGCTGATTTAGTAACTAGAGGGCGCGCGCGGCTTCGCCCGCTTATTTGCACCCTTAGGGATGAATTCTAAAAAAAACATGTGTTCAATAAAATGTTTTTAACAGTCTGAATTAAAATTTTTATAAACATCGGTGACGATTAAAAGTTTTTTTCCATATAAACTTTCAACCTCTTATTTGAACCCTAAATAAATAGGTAAATTTAAAAAAAACCATGAAACACGTGTTCAATGAAATATATTTAAGAATCTGAATTTCAAATTTTATTAAAATCAGCGCCGATTTAATTTTTTTTCCACACAAATTTTTCAACCCCTATTTCATCAATTTAGGGTTAAAATTTTTCAAAATCCCTTCTTAGTGGATGTCCAGATAACAAAAATAAACATCTGTCCAAATTTCACATTTCTACCATCAGCGGTTACGGCTGTGCGCGCGTCTTACCTCAGTCAGTAAGAACAAGTCCTTTTATATATATAGAATAGGTATGGTGAATTGGTTTGTGAAACTCAACGCCGTATTTAGTGTTTATTTCAAATTCAGATACATTCTAAGTACCTATACCATAACAGTGCTAGAGAATGATTTTTGAAGTTATTAAAATAAAACAGTACATATATTAGTTTTTGGTATTTCTTTTACGTAAGAGTGGTGGCTGGTGTTTATATTTTACAAGTAGGTAAAAATTATCTTTATGCTTTATAGATTTTTTAAAGCAAAATAAAAAAAATGTTATTTAGGTTCAAGTCAATACAAATTTGCGGAGGAAATTACACTAATATCACATGAATATTAGAAGGTTCAAAGTACAAAAACTGTAATTTTATGACTAACTTAAACCTTTTAACTAAAGTATAGTTTTTTTTTTTAATTTCCTTCATTATAATTACTAAGTGGACAACGGAGTGTCTTAACATAGGTTCCATCTGTCTACCCTACTGTGTACGGGATACAGCGTGAAGCTATTTTTTTATGGTTTGATGTTTATGAGGTTTTCTAGTTTAAACAGCAGTAGGCTATTTTTTTGACATAAAAAAATACACAATTTGTATCGCATTTTAAATAACTAAATGGCATATGCTACATTTAAAAAAATATAATGATGAAAAAATTGTGTTTCTTTTAATTTATAAACAGAAGTTAATACTTTAAGCTTTACTGAAGTGAGCTGTAGGTGGCTTCGCATATTAGATTTTTTGACTTAAATTCTTACTTTCAATCATATTATTCCCGAGATAATTCACACGACTTAATATAAGAGCGGCACTGACTCCACGACCGTACTGTACAAACATTTAATTAAAATCGAATTTATGATTTTTATATATATATATCTTTCTATAATTAAGTGGAATAGTACTAATTAACTATAATTTGTTCCAGGTCAACCGGGAACTTCGCGTCGGGCGCGCCGGGTGGCGGGTGCGGGGCGCCGCGCTCCGCCCCCGCCACCCCGCTGCAGCTCGAACCGCACTCGAGATCGAAACATGATAAGTGAGTTCACCTTTTTTTTTATATAGTAAATATATGATTTTAACTTACTATACATAGTTTGACCTGTGTCAAAATAATGTCCCGAATATTATACTAATTAGTTCAAATTATCTATACATATAAATAACATACCTTTTCCTATAAAGTTTGATAATCAAGATAGAACGTATCGTTCAGTTCTGCCACTCAATACAAACAAAGCAAAATAAAAGCAAAGCCTCTTGGATGCCATTTGCCGGAAACTTAGACCTTTTCACTTGAAAGCGTTCACTCTTTCCAAAATAGTTCATAATATTTAATTTTCCATGCAAGAAAAGTTAAATTTCTCGAAATCAATAATGTCTCAGTTTGTCTTTACCGTGAACTTTACCGTGTTTGTATCTACTGTGTAGATATCTAACTAATCAAATATATTAAAGTCAATTGTACAGACGCGCGATGCGTGTGACTATCAAAATGATGTTTCATCTTAGAAGGTAAAAAAAACACATTGCGTAATGCGTACTAACTTTCGTAAAATATGGGATTTTTACGATACCTTGGCTTCTTTCCAGTATTATTAAGTTAAGGCGGCTAGCAGGAAATATTGAGTAATTTATTCCATGAATATTTGAGTGACGATTTCTCAATTGTAAGGATAAATTTGGATACATTGGAATGGTGATTAATACTACTTTTAATTTGTATAGTCGCAGTACGTTTCTATATATTTTCTATATTGTATTCTACTTTACTTGAAGGATTCTATAAAATTAATCAATAATAAGTAGACTTTTTGTATATTGACGTCTGCTCACTGTTGGGCTCCGAACTTTTTTTTTTTTAAAAAAGCAAGCCTTATAAAATCACTTTGCTGTCCATCTGTCTGTCTGTCAATTTAGGAACGCTTGAAAATATCGAGTTGAAATTCAATTCAAACCATATACTCATATTTATGGCCCCATGATTTCCTGAAAAATGGTATTTCTACATCACTCGGCGTCTTTCAACACTATACAGGGTATTAAAATTAAAAGGGTACTTCCGGTTGACCTAAAATGTATGTAATGAAATTTGCGCGCTGACCTAGAAACCATGTCGAATAGAAGTGCCTTACTCTGTCTGTCCCTGGAGTTAGACCTCCCGGGCGAGAAGAGCCAATGGTTAACCACCTAGGACGTTACAGACCGTTCAAAGTAGAGTAGGTTAAGCAGGAAGGCAGACCCTGGCAACACACACCGGGATTAATGCCGGGAAGGAGAAAATTCCGTATTTTACAAATATCTCGGAGATGCTTGTTTTCTTTTTGTCAACCAAGTTATGGAATCATCTACATTTAAAAAAAAAAGAATATTTGCGGGATTTGAATCCCTAATAAACACTATAATTGGAATTGTAGAAACTGCACAACGATACAGTCAAATCGTATGTAATTGTATTCACCTAGCCTTGAACATACACTGTATAATTGCCGACTGTTTATAGCATTATTACGAATACAGGTAAATCTGTTATTTTTAACATATCAATTAAAACTAAATTATTATATTATGTTAACATATTACATATTACATGTATGTACGTACGTACAATTATGTACAATTTGTTATATAATTTTGTACACTAAGCACACATAAAACATGTTTTTTTTAAATTACGTGTTATGTAGAGATTAGGGTAAAAATGAGGTACCTACTATAAATATTTAAATAAACGAAAATTATTCCTTATTTGGCTTAAGTGGAGGAAATCTCCACTCTTTGGTTTTTGGCGATGACAAGTTTATAAAGTTTTGATTACCTACATAAATATCTTTTTGCATTTAAGTTTACTTTAATATCTATACATAAAAAACAAAAATATAAATATATTCTTATATCTATTGATATACTGATTGCATACAATAATATAACCCGTTACAACATTTACATTTTTAAAGTAAAGAAAAAAATCGGCTACTATCGATCATGCGTCAAGAAAGTTATCTATTGTCAATTAATTATAATCTCTATTATGTACGACACAGTGTTTCGTTTTGTGTGTACGAGAACGATATGGTAAATTATAATATTTACAACCCGTATCTACTATCCATTGACGTCAGATTGGCCGCTTGTTGTTACAATCGTAATTGTTTATTTTATAAAAGATAAAACCTCTTTAGTTAATTCTGTAATGTTATACTTAATGGAAAATTATTTATATACTAGCAACACACTCGCGGCTTCGCCCGCTTGATCACTTTCGTTTTCTAATAATAATAATATTTTAAAAATAATACCTATACCTTTATTGAGAAGTAAGGTTTAACTAATTCAATAAAACAGTTACTTATAATGATTTTGTGGAGCAGCATTCTTTAAAGTGGTATAACTTTTTTATTTATATACCGAACATAAATAAACACAAAAATAAATGTTGCCTGGAGGCTTGCCAAAATACAGCAGTGAAAACTGTAATTAAATTAGTTAAGCTATTTCTGAGATTAGCGTAAACAAACGCACAGACAAAAAGGCAAAAATTGTAAAAGTCATTTATTTTGGTTCTATTAAGTTATTAAACACCACCAATAACATTTCTTCTTATATATCTTCCATGTACAGACACCGATGCATTAAGATTTTCTTATATATATATATATAGATTGCTAATATTGAAAGAGATAATGTATATCAATTGTTACTGTTGATTGAGATTCATACGTGTTACTATGAAGGAGACAAGTCGCGTGATAATCTCGTTCTACTATTGTGATAAGTCTACATAAGATACTAATAATATATCCATTCTTTGTTTTCTTTTATCAATAAGCGAATAAGTTTCCCCACTCATCCCCTTGTGTGTATCCTGACATTACGTTCTTTCCTTGTCCAGCAGCAGTTTTTTCTAATAAATAATTATTTTTACCAGCTGGTCTAAAGGTATTGAGTTATCGGCTGTCAATAGATGCTTGCAGCAATACACAAAAAATACATAAATCTTGATCTTAAAAGTTTAGGATATAGGGTGTTCTAGCGAAGCGAGAAAATAAGCAAAGATTCCTTTTAGTAACATGAAATAATTTTAATATAATTTACGGTTTAATTTAATGACTATTCAATTTGTTATTAACGAACAAATGCCTATAAAAAAATTCTATGCGTTCAATTCTTAGTTCAATTGAGGCCAGCTGTGGCCCAAAGGGTGGCTGTAAAACTGACCGGTTGTGGGTTCGATCCCCATTCGAAGAGATGGAATATTTACTTGAATTGATATTTCCATTTCTTCGCTCTGGTGTCGAGGCAAAGCGCAGCGTTGAGTTCTACCATTCAACACGCAATGCCTCCAGAATTTGGCAGAAAGTGGGGAAAGGAGTGTCTTAACACTAGGTTCCCTCTGCCTATCCTGTTGTAGGCGGGATACAGCGTGAAGCTGATTTTCATATATTTCAATTCACACTTTAACAGACGGATGAATAAATATCGGCTGATCGATAAACAGTCGTATAATTTTTCACATAGGTCTTAAAATAATGATAAGTAATATAAACATTATCATATCATATGAATAAAATATTTGTAAAACTCCGAAGATATTTAGATATATAGAGATTTCAGTGTCTTTGGTTCATTATTTTTTTTTCTTAAACACATAATCTGACAGGATTTCCGTTACAGTTTTGCTTCCGTTATATAAAATTAATTACTTCCAACTTGTAACCGTTACTGCTGTTATTGTATTGTAAACAAAACAGCTTCACGCTAGAGCCCGTACTCAGCTGGGTAGGCAGAGAGAACATAGTGTTAAGACACTCCGTTCCCAACCTTTCGCCGAGTTCTGGAGGAGTTGTGTGTTGAGTGGCGGAAATCAACGCCGCGCTTTTGCCTCGACACCAGAACGAACATATGAAAATATAAATGTAAATAAATGTTTAATTTCCTCGAGTGGGGATCGAACCCACAACCAGTCGATTTTACAGTCACGCTTTATGTTGTCTATTATATTGTTTCATTTTATTTTATTAAACTGTTACTATTATTTTTAAACTATTCGTAAACGAATTTTATTTTATTTTTGTTGTCGGCTAATATTTTTTAGAATATGCAAAAAATTAAGTAATGATAAAATAATGACAATGTGGGCAACCATTTTGTGCATCATTAATGGCAATTTAGAATTTACAATAAAGTGTACCTACGTATATTTTTTGGTCATTAGTAAATACATACATTCATCTATGTACTTAAATTTTTTGACGAGCTATATATAATTCGGTATTGTTAAGTTGGCTCCCATAAAAATGAGATTTCATATGGTTTGTATAAATATATTAAAATTTAATTTAAAATATTGAAATATTTAAATTATTTAAAAGATTGCGAGTGTCACATGATGCTCTCGAATATTTCAAATACGTCACTTGTACTATAGTAGACTTTGAATATGCGTATTTGTTTAAATACAGTTTCTGTTTTTTAATTGTATTTGTATAAATGTTTTTTTTTTTATTTAAGGGCTTTCAATAGTAGTTAATAATATAATCACTAATATTAAAGTAAATATGAAAAAAAAATCTGCTATACCAAAGTAATATTTCCTGTTCGTCACAGAGTAAATGGTTTAATGGTAATGGTTTATTTTAAAAATAATAATATTTATCGTTTTCTTATTGAAACTTTAGTAAGGATTGCATTGTAGTAAAAATCAATTAATATAAAAAAAATATAGGATAACCATTTAATTAAAATGACAGAACGTGAGAAACGCTTATAGTTTTATTCAGGAAAATGAAATTAGTACTACATCAATACTATTGCCTGAAACATCGTTCATTTCAGTGACGTATGTTAAATTAATTTTAATTGGTGTGTAACTGAATAGGTAGCATGTCACGTGTGAGGCGTAAGTTCCTTTTAGGTACTAGCGGGCGATTTTAGAAATGTCATCGAGTAAGTTCCATCTGTTTCTGTAATGGTGTTGTGTTTGATTTGGCAGAACGTTATCTTAATATTATAAAAAAAAATCAGCTTCACGCTGTATCCCGCGCATCATATTCGCACTCAGCAGGGCAGGGCAGGCAGAGGGAACCTATTGTTAAGACTCCGTTCTCCACTTTCCGTCGAGTTCTGGAGGCATTGCATGTTGAGTGGCGGAACTCAACGCCGCGCTTTCCTAAATGTGGAAATGACTTGAAAAACATGACTTTATTTAATATGCAACTTCTATACGATTTCTCTTCTTAGGCTGTTCCCATTTGTTCAATCAACATAGATAATGTTGATGTTCCCGGCTCGCCCTCCGTCCACGATTAGGTAACGACAGCATAAACATACCAACAAGAATAATCGTTAAATTTAACTGTTATAAATGAACCCATAACGGATTCCATAGGCTTTATATTTTTATATGGTCGAAATAAGATTGCGTAATCACCGTTATCTTTTAAATATTTCCCTAGAAAGTTGAATTCTGATGCTTCCTGAGTGGTACAAGAACATATATAGATTTATAGATAAATAGTTTTGAACACCTGTATGATAAACTACTGATTACATACAATGTTCTATAAATGCGGTGTTTTTAGTTGGATTTCGTTTAATATTTTCCAACCATCCTTATATTACTTTTAAAGTTTGATGGTTTTTAATATCAGGTGCTTTATATGTCTTATACTAATGACTATTTATTTCGCACACAGCAGGGTAGGTACAGGGAACCTAGTGTTAAGACACTCCGTTCCCCACTTTCTGCCAATTTCTAGAGGCATTGCGTGTTGAGTGGCAGAACTCAACGCCGCGCTTTCCCTTCGACCAGAGCGAAGAAATGAAAATATAAATGTAAATAAATATTTCATCTCCTCGAGTGGGGATCGAACCCACAACCAGTCGATTTACATACAGGCTCACTTTGTGCCCCTGCGCCACGACTGGCCTCTACTATTTTTGACTATTTTTTTCTATTTCTTATTATTTTTAGTGAAACGGCAACCTTGATTAAAAATTTATGCAAATCTCAAGACAAAATATTGTGGAAATTTAGATATCATTATCGCAACATATTTATGTATAGAATTATGAGACGTTTTGTTGTTACCTTATTGTCGTATCTATTGTTTCCTCTAACCGTACTGTATAAACTTTGTTTATAAACGATCCGCCTTTACTTCGTTGCAAGCATTTTGTGAAGAGACCGACTTGCATTCGACTGTATCAGTCGCGTTGTACCGTTGTCAAGCGGTAACTGCTTGTAGGTGAATGTCGTTACAGGTGATCTACGTCTCTCGCCAATCGTACGATGTTTATTCCCACTCTTCCGCTCTCTCCATAGTTTTGATGTCAATTAAATTTAATTTCGCAGTGTCTTTGCTATCGCGTGGTCTCGTGGCCTCAAGCCGCTCAGGCGTTGGAAGTTCATTGAACCTGTTACCGGAAAGGTCATATCTGTCGCGTATTTCTAATGCGCAACTCTAGACTCAAGTTTTGGTTTAGGGTATGGTTTATGAGCGTCTAATTTCGCTATGGCTCGGTTAGGCCATCGCTATCTTATCGTTTGTGGCGATAAATTACAGCGTATTCGATACACAATCAATACACGCTATACATAGCCGCTCTATCAACAGTTGTTGTCTCGAGCGCGGCCGGAACGCTACCTCCGTCGATCTTAGTGTTTCCATTCGTAATATAAGCGAAATAAGTTTAATGTTGAACTAAATTTGTCGCTTCACTAGTGATCGCAATGTGAAGGAATAATTGTGAATAAATTGGAATCAGATCAGTGGTCTCTGGATGTGTTTTTTGTGTTATTTTACTACTCGGTATCGTTAAAAAATTTGATGGTGCCTCGTTCAATTCATTTTCTATTTAAACAAGTGTTATAAAGGTTAGATCATGTTCTTATATAATTCATTTTCTTGCGTACGGAATTTTATTTAAAACTTTACCTAATTTATCTTATCATTTATGATAGATGGTTCAAATGGGGGAGCACTCGCTCTTGTACGTTGTTAGTGAACTAGGTATTATTAATTTACATTCATTCATACTATCAATTGTGATCAATGCTTAGTCTTCTTTATTACTCAATAGAGTATTCTCACGTGGTACAATGTCCAGGGATGATAAAATACCTATACGTATATTACCGTCTTGCAGAACTAGATTTAAAAAGAAGCACGTGGTTGTGCTAGTGAAAGTGTGTCAGTTTAAGTGATATTTATTAGTGTTTGGATAATGTGAACACAAGAACAATGGTGGATAATGCCTCTTTTGAGTATTCGGACGAGTCGAGCGGTGAAGGCAGCATTACCAATTTACCAAATCAAGGGTAAGGTCTTTTCATTATTTTTCATGAAAAAGTTGTTCATTTTGAAATTGTGTGTGTTTTCAATGGAATTATTAAGGTTTCGTTTTTTAATTATAACAAAAAATTAATAATATATATATAGACCGTGGGTAGTCTCAAACGTATATACTCGTCAACCCAATATTTTTTATCTTTTGAAAGTGATTAAATGCTCAGATTTGCTATCAAAATAGATATTTTATCAAATATTTAATGATTTGTATATATATACCAAGGAATATTAATTGCTATTCACTTTTACTAATATTTAAATAAAACAAATGTAATATTATACTGTTTGAGGCCAGTCGTGCCGCAGGAGCACAAAGTGTTACTGTAAAAACGACTGGTTGTGTGTTCGAACCCCACTCGAGGAAATGAAATATTTATTAACATTTATATTTTCATTTCTTCGCTCTTGTGTCGAGGCAAAGCGCGGCGTTGAGTTCCGCAGCTCTACACGCAATGCCTCCAGAACTCTGCGGAAAGTGGCGAACTGAGTGTATTAACAATAGGTTCACTCTGCCTATCCTGCTGTGTCCAATATACCGCGTGAAGCTGATTTAATTTCATATTATTTATTATACTGTTTGTTACTCATGTTAAAATATTCTATGACGAACGATGGGGCTTTAAATATTTTTTTCACTCATGCATAAAGCATCGCGTGAAAAAAATAGGGAAGACGGATTTACTGTTATGGAAAAGCTCAATTCCAGTTACAGTTGATTTGTATAACAGTGTTTCTATCTATGTCATATTAAAATGCAATTTCTTGCGTAGAGGCCACCTTCATGTACATGTTTTATTTATTGGACTGTACAAGAGCGTTGTTATTTTCTCTTATTTTCATAGTGGTAAGGTATATTTTTGTTTAGCTTTCTAGTTGTTTTTCAAATCGGGATTTCAATTTTGTATGGATGCATATAACCTGGAGCAGACACCGTTTTTTGGTCAGTTGTTCTTATTGGAGATCCGACAGTGTTGTGTTCTAGTACAATGGGAGTTACGATATTCAAAAAGTACGTAATAAATTGTGTCTTTTCTTCTTTTCATTTTTATTTATACTATTTTTAATAATGGTCAATGCGGTTATCAAAACTTAGGTATATTTATGGTACATTAAAGCAAAAATTATAATTTAAGTTGTTTTACAGTTAAGTAACGTATATAGAAATATGTATCTACATACACATATGTATTTAGTGAGTTATAAAATTAAATATTTTGTACTTTTGAAAACTTCGGTCTTTCTCTACTAAAGCTAGTCACTTCATATGAAAAGCTAATTGAATAAATTATTAAATTGGCAGTAAATATCGTAATTTTTATATTTTAGTAAGATGTGTTGTGTGCAGAATCTATTATTTTATTAATAGCATTTCTATTATTTTATTTCTCTGAAAATAGAGATCGGAATATAAAATTTTAAATTTTATCCTTTAAAATAATATTATTTGATATGTAACAAAATATTTTTTAAGAGTCAAAATTAATACGTAATAATCATATAATTTTAATATAGACACGACAAGTCTCAATGCAAAATTTTTCCATTTTTATAAGCGTTCTCATCAATGACACGGTTATGTGAGATGATGTATGTATGTGTGTGTGGATACGAGCTTTCTTGGAAGTTATTAACTACTCAATTGATCTTTGTGTGTCACTACTTATGTTTTTAAAACACACATTTTGATAATAATATTGATAATATATTTTTATATAAGGAACTATTAAAGATTTCGATTCAATTCGATTGCAAAAATTGACAATTACTAAATTTAAAGGTAGAAATTAATTGAAATTGTTTTTTTTAATTTTTTTTCTTACTCGGCACTGATTTTATTTTAAACTGTTTCTAAAATTAAATTATAAGGCTTATATTATTATTTTCTTTATAGCCGCTAACAAATTGATCGAATGTAAGAATCTGAGATACTGTAATTGATTTGATTCGTCAATGTGTTCCGGTTTACCTGATTTGATTTGATTTCGGACTTACATTTCAACCTTGAATGTATTTATGTTCACTATTTCGTAAGTTAAAACTTTACGCTGTATCTCACACATAACAGGGTAGGTAAAAGGTTTCTCAATTTTCGTTTGAAGAAATAAAAATTTAAAATATTTTCTTTCCTTGAGTGGGTATCGAACCCATAATATTTAGCGTTTGCAGCCGCATGACTGAAATCCATTTTAACTATTTTCATTAAAAAATCATCACAAAATATGTTGTATTATACTCGCATAAAATTATATTTGAAATTATATTATATATAGGCATCTGGCCTTTTTTTTCACATATTCTTATCTACTAATTGATACATTGTAACAATTAATTAATTAATCAGTTGGTAAATAATTAATTTTAGGTCATCGCGGTCGGGCAGAGCTTGATTGTAAACACGATGGTTGCGGGTCGGACCTCGACACCCGGGGCATAATAAAATATTTCGTGTGCGGTGTTAAGTTTCGTCACTCAACTAAACGGAAAATGGAGAAACAGAATGTCTTAACATTACATTCCATTTGCCTATGTTAGAAAAAATATTTTAATGTAATATTTTATAGGTGTCCATGCTCATTTTGCTCTAGTTCTGTGGATGTCGGTCAATAGGTCGCGACATTTATTAATTTAATTGGTTTTTAATGATTCACTTCCGATTTCCGATTCTTCTTTGATGCAAGGTTGTGATGCGTTGTATATATATATTTTTTTAATTTTACATAATTGAAATTGACATAGATAAATACAATTCTCTTGGTAAATTTTAACTTTACCTTAAATTGGACCTTTTTTAAACTATATGTACTATGTATTTTTTATATCATGTACAAGACAAGATATATCAAGAATATCAATACTGTTGTTCTGTACTGTTCGCGGCGTTGAGTTCTGCCACTCAACACGCAATGCCTCCAGAATTCGGCAGAAAGTGGGGAATGGAGTGTCTTAACACTAGGTTCCCTCTGCCTACCCTGCTGTGTGCGGGATACAGCGTGAAGCTGATAAAAAAAAATATCATTACTGTTAAGTTATAGCTCTACCTTGTTTTAAGTCGTGGTCTTATTGAAATAATTTATATTAGAAATTAATTTTTAAATAACTAATATTAGAAGTTAAATTATATTAAAAACAATTTAAATTAGAAATTAAATTAAACTTATATCATACGGAAATAACCTATGGTACACTTTTAGTTCACCGTTAGCTCTGATTGTAGTTACAGTGGGTTAATAAGAAACTATTAACGTGATATAATATAGCCCATAGCATAGCCTTCCTTAACAAATGTATTGTCCGATACAAAAATACTTTTTTTCCGACTTAGTGGTTCCTGAGATTATAGTGTTCTATCAAACAAACTCTTCAGCTTTATATTATTAGTATAGATAGTCCTGCTTTAGATAGTTTTTATTTTATTTAAAAAGAAACAGTCGAATTGAAAACCTTCTTTTATAGAAGTCGGTTAGGTCGGTTATTTGTTATGCTTCAAGAAATCGGCGGAAAGTGGGGAACGGAAGTGTCTTAACGGTAACGGGGATTTGTTACAACACTGACAAATTGTTACAGAAATACTTTAAAACCGCTTTCGGGTTCGGCGCCGTCGGTACGCGTGGCGGCGCTCGCGTCAGGAGATGAGGCGACGGAGGGCAAACAGCCGAGCAAGTCGCGGCAGAAGAAGTTCCAAAGGCACTTCCCGCAGGTTGGACCGGAGGAACGTGTACTCAATTGTAAGTTAAAATATAATTAATTATGTGTATTAAATTGTGGGCCATCGTGGCGTAGTGGGGCAACGTATTGTTGGAAATACTATGGTTATGGGTTCGGGCCTTACTGAGGATTGAGAGAGCTGGTGTCGTTTAAATTATGTTTGTTTATTTACCTCGCCTAATACACAATGCCTTGAATTCAAGCGGAAAGCGGAGAATGAGCGTGTGAGAGTTTTTTTTTATTCTTATCAATATCAGACACACGGCGTTGAGATTCGTGACTCACATGCAATGCCTCCAGAATGTAGTGGAAATGGAGACCGGAGTGTCTTAACACTAGAGTGAAAATAAAAGGAAACACTCTTCCTAGAACACTAACATTGGTTAATGTTTTTATAAAAATTACCTATTCTTTTGTAATCAACACGCATTTTAATGTAATGGAGTTTCTGTTTTAGCCATTTTTTATCGCCAGTGTTGGTTGTTTAGCTAATATAATGTTTCCTCCAGACGGCATCTGGCAAATGTTTTGTTCGTTTAGTTACCTATTTTTTGTTGAATTTGTTGACTCGGTAGATGTAAAAAAATGTAAGAATAAAAAAAAACAATTATTTTTGTTACAATTTTTTATTTGGCTCAATAACGTAGTTAATAATACTTTTAATAAATATAAGCTGTTTCTATAACTTATACAAAATTAATTATTTAGTTGATGTTAAACAAACATGTAGTTATATTTCGCAATTGGTATATTTTGATATAGATTTGTTATTTAAAAACTATCTTAAACAATTCATATACTTTACTTACAAATAAATTGGCTTCACGCTGTATCCCGCATTCGGCAGGGTAGGCAGAGGGAACCTAGTGTTAAGACACTGCATTCTCCATTTTCCGCCAAATTCTGGAGGCATTGTGTGTTAACTGATGCGGAACTCAACGCCGCGCTCTGTCTCGACACCAGAGCTAATCAATTAAAATATTATATGTATATTACATTTCCTCGAGTGAGGATCGATCTCACAGCCAGTTAGGCTTACAATCACACATTTACATCATATATATTTACAATGTAAATACAAGAAAAATCCAATAAAAATGAATAACGCATAATAATTGACGTCATATCTCGAAAGCATATACTAAATAATATATTCAACCAACGGCGTAGCAGCATTCGCATCTCCTGATCTGTCGGAGCATGAAAGTCAACGGACATGTCGCTTCGTCACGTACATAATTGACTTTAAAATTTAAATTAATAAATCTTACTAGGTAATGGTAATCGTATGGTAGAGGCACTGTAATCACGATAGGTTGTGGGTTCGATACCCATTAGAGGAAATGAAATATTTTATTTCTTCACCCTGGTGTTTGGCGTCGAGGCAAAACGTGGCGATGAGTTTCACTACTCAACATGTATACCCTTCAAAATATGGCATAAAATGGGGAACTGAAGTTTGTTAATGCGAATGCAGTAACTTAACACAAGGTTCCTAAGTTCCCTCTGCCTACCCCGCTATATGCGATATACAGCATGAAGTTAAAAAAAATGCGATTATATTAGAGAGGGAGAATGTATTTTGCCCCTGACTTATTATTATTGTGATTAATATGATATTTAAGGCTGGGCGTAGCGCAAAAGCACAAGTTTTGATTGTACACGACTTGTTGTGGGTTCGATCCCCACTCGAGGAGATGAAATATTTATTTAAATTTATATTTCTATTTCCTCGCTTTGGTGTCGAGGCAAAGGGCGGCGTTGAGTTCTGCCAATCAACACGCAATGCCTCCAGAATTCATCAGAAAAGGGGGAACCGAGTGTCTTAGCACTAGGTTCCCTCTGCCTACCCTGCTGTGTGCAGGATACAGCGTGTATTTTTTTATTAATATGATATTTCGATTTTATTTTTTCAGATTATTCTTGCGCCTTGGTTGGCGATCTGCTGCTCCAAGGGCATTTGTACATAACGAAGAATTATTTCGCTTTCTACTCGAACGTCTTTGGCTATGTGACCAAGGTGAGCTGGTCTAAGGACGACTGTGTGTTAAGTAATATAGGCGTTTTGTAATCTCTTGTTGACATTTGATTTTAATGAGTTATTTATTGCATTTCCTTGCTCAATTGTAATATTTCACATTGATTTTATTATATACAGTAATGGAAGAATTGGTTGTGTATTCGATTTAAATTTGAGTTAAAGCGTTATTTTCATTTGACCGATCTGATCAGATACACCGCGGCGTTGAGCTACGCTACTCAACACACAATTTGTTTGGAAAGTGATAAGACACTTCTTGTAATGTTTTTTATCACAAGTTCAACTCTACCTACGCTGTCAATCATATAGCATAGTGAATAATTCTAATATTATATAATTTTGAGTTTAAAATTCGTTCATATTTTTTTTACAATATATATTATGGCGGATTTACTATCAACCCGCAATGTATACGAGTAGGTGGGCGGATATAAGATAATACAGCGGTTCGTCATAGCTTTACTTTAGGTTAGGTAATAGCAAGTGATGGGGGAAAAAGTAATAAAATAATTTGAAATTCTCAAACAAATATTTCTTCTTAATCAGTGTCGTTGACTCGTATGAATTAATGTAAATTTAACGGTTGGTTGCCTTCGTTCTCGTGTATTGATAATTGTCTGGTTTTAAACATACCTATGTTCTTTTTTCTGTATCAAGTATGTGCGTATGTTTATATATTTTAATGTGTAAAGCTTTTGAGACCGTCGCGGCGTAGAGGGACAAGGGCGTGACTGTACCTCGTCGGTTGTGGGTTCGATCCCCACCCGAGGAAATGAATTATTATTTATTGATATTTTCTCTGGCACCAAAACAAAAAGCCAGACATTAAGTTCCACCATCCAATACGTAATGCCTTGAAAAATTCGGCAGATAATAAGAAACGGAATGTTAACACTAGGTGCCCTCTGCCTACCCTGCTATATGTGGGATACAGCGTGAAGATGATTTTATTTTTTATAAACATTTTCCTTTTATCATGCGTTAATTTAAGGTTACTTTATTAAAAAAACCTTATAAAATAAATTTTCTCGTTCTTTTTGTACTCATTCTCGAATAATTTTGTATACCTACATTAGTATATTACTTTTTGGAATGGTATTCGAGTTATTTTCTTAACGGTTGTGAAAAATCGATTGCTTTTTACATACATATATTTCTCGCAATCGTTATAAAGTGTGACTCGGCATAAAGTGTGACTGTAAAGTCTACTGGTTGTGGGTTCGACCCCCACTCGAGGAAATGAAATATTTATTTATATTTTCATTTCATCGCTCTGGTGTCGAGGAAGCGCGGCGTTTGGTTCTGCCACTCAACACGCAATACCTTCAGAACTCTGTGGAAAGTGGGGAACGGAATGTCTTAATATTAGGTTCCCTCTGACTATCCTGCTGAGTACGGGATACAGTGTAAGGCGGATTTAATTTAATTCAGTCAACGATTTCTGCACAATTGGTTTTACTGGTAAAAATAATGTAATAACCAGAGCATTTTACACACTTCGTAACTGGATAACATCTAAGACGCAATTTTATTGAAATAGTTTTTTTTTTATTTTATTTAATATACTATTTACCCTATTTTATAAGTTAGTACGCCGAAAAACCTAATGGTGTCACTTTTTTATTTAATTTTTCTAGGCTGATAGTATCCGAAGATGTGTTTTGTTTAACAATCACGCAAAAACGTCTATATTAGAAATCTAACAAATACCCTAAGTGGAACTTGAACTCACGACTACCGCTTTAATTAAAATACTCAAAGGCACTGCAGTGGTGCAGTTAATTCATATTAAGGCATAACAGCCATAAAATTTGAATTTTAATACCATTCTTAGCGGGCTACTTAAAGTAAAGAAGGAAAAGTAATTATCTGTTTGAATACTACTTTAAAGCAAATCTCTTCTTAGTTAATTAAAGCTTTTACTATAATTACACTTTCGGGCACTTTTACTGAAGAATACGTATTTTTAATGACCCCTTCATTAAAATTAGCTCCACGCTGTATCCCACACACAGCAGGGTAGGCAGAGGGAACCTAGTGCTAAGACACTCCGTTCCTCACTTTCTGCCGAATTTTGGAGGCATTGCGTGTTGAGTGGCAGAACCCAACGCCGCGCTTTGCCTCGACACCAGAGCGAAGAAATGGAAATATAAATTTAAGTAATTATCTTCTATAGTGGGGATTGAAACCACAACCAGTCGATTTTACAGTCACACTTTGTGCTGCTGCGCCACGACAGGCCTCGAAAATCCTTCCTTCATTAAAAATGCGGATTCTTCAGAATTTGCAAAAGAATGTAAAGATATGGCTTAGTTTTAATTAAACAAATGAGGTTCATGTATTTTATTTTGTCAGATTATTGTATCCTGGTTACAATATCCCTAGTTGGATGTTGCTAGTTTAACATGTAAATAAGGAAAAAAAATCGTTGACGCCAGTCGTAGCGCAGGGGCACAAACGTGTGACTAAACGCGATTGGTTGTGAGTTCGATTCCCACTTTCCCACAAAGGCGGCGTTGTGTTCCGCTCCTCAACACGCAATTCTGTCTACAGAATTTAGCGGAAAATGGAGTACAGAAGTGTCTTAACATTAGGGTCCCAAGTTTCCTCTGCCTTCCCTCCCATGTACCGAAGACAGCGTGACGCTAAAAAAAAAATCATAAGTATGTAGGTACATATGTAAAATACACTTTTAACTTATATTTTAACTTTGTAGCAAAGATAACTAATTTAAACAGTTAAACGGAACCAGTTGTCCTTAACCTTAAGAATTCATTTATATTTAGATTACTGAAATGATTTACGCTCGGCACTTTGAGGTCGTTTGGATAGGTACAAAATTATAGTTGTTTCTTGTAGTCGCTATATATAATAATGTATTGTGTTGTAGCCTTATACAAAAGTTATAGGATGTAGATTTATGATAAAAGTATCGGTTTTATATAATATATATAAAATGTGAAACAAATCTAGCAACTCAATTTTTACTCATTTCTCAGCTTTTTAGTGACTTGCTTTAGAACTAGCACATGCATTTGCGATATCAATACCACAATTTTGTAGATTTACAGCCAACCACAAAAATTTAGCAAAGAAAGATTGAGAAAATAATTTTAAAGGTGTTGAATTTTTCAATTTGTATTTTAAAAAACGTCTAAAAGAATATTTATTGAAGTTAGAATAGTAGTTTATCCTTATCTTTTAATATTATGTATATATTTTTACACACGTTTAAGTATGTATATATATGTATGTATGTATGTATATGTATGTATATATGTGAATAGTATATAAACATTAAACATATTTTATGTAAGTTTATGCTGTATTATTAGTTTATACTATTATATATTTAATTTCTTTAAAAATTTGCACCGAGACGTTATCCCCCTTTTCCTCATTACAAGCAATCCATTATGTTTCAAAGGTTGTCTGGTAGAGATTGCTTAAAGCAATAAGACCGCCTTTGCATACGTGTTTTTTTTTCTTTTTTCTGTGTTGTTAATTTTATATATTTATTTGTTTTTTATGTGTGCAATAAAGTTTATTCTATTCTATTCTATTCTATAATTATTAAGTAACAGACTACTACTACCGGCCTTGTGGCGTAATATTTCCACAAATCGGTGTCAAAAAGTGTCTTAATACTTTTAGGTGCTCTTTACCTACACTTTTTGATAAAATCTAAAACTAAAAAAAGTATAATTAACATATTTTTTTTATTTTCACGTTGAATTCGGGAACCTATTTGGGAATTTGTCCGACAAACACTCGCAGCCGTTTACCAGTGTCCGTCAAATTTTGGAGAAATTCCGTGATGAGTGGCGACATTCAAAGCCGCATTTTGCCTCGTTACCAGAGCAGAGAAATTAAAATATTAAAATATATATCAAAATCATTTTCTCGAGAGGGAATAGCACCCACAATCTTTCGCGATTACTGTCATACGGCACGACTAGCCTTGATTGGTTCAGTGATAATATATTTAAATTCTGCTTTTGGTCTTTCTGTAATCTACAACCATCAGCCACACCAGAGAGACACATAAAAAAACCGAAACACACAAAGTACTTTTCTATGTTTCGACATTTAAATTTATATAGGCGTTACTTTTATTGTAATGCAAAATTTTTCCTCTCCAATGTGTGAATTATAAATGAACTTATACTTATTTAGAAAACGTATAAAAATTTGAACGCAGCGGGACTCGAACCCGCGCCTCCTGGAAACCGACCAGGCGCTCTGACCACTAAGCCATGCGTTCTCCCAGGAGGCGCGGGTTCGAGTCCCGCTGCGTTCAAATTTTTATACGTTTTCTAAATAAGTATTTGTCTTTCCTAAGTGTGGAATAACACTTTAAAAAAAATGTTTAAAAATATTTAAAAATAGTTTCTCTCTTGCCAAACGATAATTCTAGTAATTATCTTTGGGTAGCGGAAATTTGTAAAAATCTCCCTACAGAGAAGCTAACAACATAAATAAGTTGTAACAAGCGTATAAAAATTTCGACGTAGCTTGGCGAGAACGCATGGCTTAGTGGTCAGAGCGCCTGGTCGGTTTCCAGGAGGCGCGGGTTCGAGTCCCGCTGCGTTCAAATTTTTATACGTTTTCTAAATAAGTATTTGTCTTTCCTAAGTGTGGAATAACACTTTAAAAAAAATGTTTAAAAATATTTAAAAATAGTTTCTCTCTTGCCAAACGATAATTCTAGTAATTATCTTTGGGTAGCGGAAATTTGTAAAAATCTCCCTACAGAGAAGCTAACAACATAAATAAGTTGTAACAAGCGTATAAAAATTTCGACGTAGCTTGGCGAGAACGCATGGCTTAGTGGTCAGAGCGCCTGGTCGGTTTCCAGGAGGCGCGGGTTCGAGTCCCGCTGCGTTCAAATTTTTATACGTTTTCTAAATAAGTATTTGTCTTTCCTAAGTGTGGAATAACACTTTAAAAAAAATGTTTAAATATAAATGAACTTACTGGCTACGTCCTTTATTGAAATTCAGAACATTTTTTTAAACTTAGGCACAATATACCCAGTGTGTTTTAGAGCTTTAGCTAAAAAAATATTACTAAAGATGTTATAAGATTATCTATGTAATTTTTTTTATTGTAATGTAAAAATACAAGTAGATACATATTTGAGGAATGGCGAATATAAATATTTTTGAGGCCAGTCGTGGCGCAGGGGTACAAGAGTAAACGTGACAGATTGTGGCTTCGAATCCCACTCCAGGAAATGAAACATTTAATATTTTATATCTTCGCTCTGGTTCTTGTGCTATGTTTGGCACATATAGGTATAAGTACAGCAAGCAAGAAAAAAAATATTTTTTTCTCCATTTGCATATTAGTACGTACGACGGTACACCACATTCTCTTCACTTATCTCATAAGAACATATTTCCCCTGCAGCTGCTGATCCCGACCACGTCCGTGCTGCGCATCACGAAGGAGAAGGTGGCGCGCATAATCCCCAACGCGGTGGGCGTGTGCACGCGCGACGAGCGCCACGTGTTCGGCTCGCTGCTGTCGCGCGACGCCACCTACAAGCTCATGACGCACGTGTGGAAGGCCACCAAGGTGCCCGAGCTGGCCGTGCCCAAACCTGAGGTATGTGCGTCTGTTTGTTTGATTTTATTTTTGATTTGTTTACTAGAAGTATTGTCTTATTAAACTTAATGATAAGTTTCTGGTATTTATTTGGAAGACACTAAGAAAGGACGACATACAACATCAGTATTTGGAAACAAAACGGATTGAAGCGAGAAGCTAGAAAAAACAAAGGTTAAGGAACTAATTTGAAGAAAATAAAAAAAAGGAAATATATTACAATCACAATGACGCACAAACGCAAGAATAATAGCAAAAGAAAAACATATTTATGCAAACAAAAAATATTATTTTTTGAGCAATTAATTATTAATTCGCAAGTAAGACGCAAATCGGTTATGCCCCTATTTTTTATATGGCGACTGTGAATACTTCATTAATTTTAAATTTGACTTTGGAAAAACCATTTACGTATAAAATTTTAATAATTTTTGTTTGTCAAAGATGAAACTCAAAATTCAAATACATTCATTAGTCACATCGACCTTGGAGGTTGTGACGCGATATACTCAAATAAGATTGAAATTATTAAGCTGTATTATTATATTATTTGTACATATAAATTGTATAACATTATTTTATAGTATAGATACTATAAGTTATTAATTTTAATTTATAAAACACATTCTATTCACACAATCTAATGTCTAATGTGTAATTTACTTAAAATGGATATTATCTTTTCTTCGCTAACTTCTTCTCGTAGCGTTTAGTGCTCCGTTCTCTCTGACTACCCCGCTAGGGATAAGGCGTTAAGTTAGTATAGTATAGTATTTCTTCGCTCTGGTGTCGAGGCAAAGCCCGGCGTTGAGTTCTGCCACTCAACACGCAATGCCTCCAGAAATCGGCAGATAGTTGGGAACGGAGTCTCTTAAGACTAGGACTAGACTAGACTACAGGCAGAGGGAACCTAATATCAAGGCACTATCCAGTTTCCCTTTTGCTGCTAAGCCACGATTCTACAGCATCTATTATTTTATTTGCGGCCTAGTTGGAAATTAAATAAAAGTTCGGTCCTTAGGTGTTTAAATTCATCACATGATATATGTTTAAATTCATCACATGATGATATGGGGCTAAGTTTTAATGAAATTTAACCTGTTTTCCATGGAAATTCCAGGAGTTAAGAACATCAGAAGTAGAATTAGAAGCGTCTGAGTATTCACCAGAGGACGACAGCAGTTCGGGCGGCGCCGACCACATAGACGCGCCCAGCGCTCCCGTCAGACCCGAGCCTGAAGCTATTATTGCCGCTGGTAAGTTTGATTTGTTCATTCTGTATAGTCCATTGTCCAATTTCGAAAGAATTAGTTTCGTCAGAAAGCAAAAGATAGCCCTGAAAATGACAATAGTTTTCTAGGCTCTAAAACCATGTTGTGTAGTTTAAAAGATGACTTGAGACTTGCAGCCTATAAGATGCATACTGGTAATTTCTTAACTGATAATAAAAAAAATGAGTGGTAAAATCCAACTACTTAAGTGGTACGCAAAGAAAACCTTCCTTTCCAAAAGGCCAGTATTTATCCTATAGTTTTAGTTTAATGGGGCGTTAGCTATGAAGAAGTGATTGAGCCATATTTTTGTGAAAAAGGTATCAAAACATCGGTACAAGTATATCGTGATATTCTTTTTGAAATGGTAGTTAAACCTTTTAACAACGCCATGTTCAATAACCAAGGATAGTTCTTCCAGTAAGAAAGAACCTCGGGCTCCATCAGAGCTAAAGACTGGTCGTACCAGACCTTTCCTACTGGATTTTAACTAACTCGAAATAAACTTGGTTTGCAGCGGGCGCAGCGGTGATCCAGCCGGCGCTGCTGACGGGCAGCGCGCCGCCCGCGCCGCTGCGCGCGCGCACGCCGCCCGCGCACGCCGCGCTGCTGGCGCTCGCCGCGCTGCTGCTGTGCAGCGCCGCGCTCATGCTGTATCGCCTGCTGGCGCACCACGCGGTGAGCACTGCGACCACCTTTGTTTCCTAACGAACAGTGTGCGACACTTGAGAAACTTAAACTTCACTTAAAGACAGTCACGACTTAAGTCTGAACTGTATATTAATATAGTAAAGTTGACGACTTTGCTGAGGCCGTCGTATTGCATAGCGTCTTATAAACCGATCGTTTTGAGTTAATAATTTTTTTTTTTATTCTAATCGAGAAAAATTCTAAACCAAAACACAAAACAAAAACATTAATATTTCCCTCTATCCACATTCATCTTTACAAATTATATACGTTGATATTATCACAACCTGTTCTGTTAAGCCATAATGACGCATAGATATTGTGTACATTAATAAATATGTAATACTTTTCTTAAGATAAAATTATTTTTTAAGTATACTAAAATTAGTATGGTCATATAATTAAATTTTAATTAATAAACAGTTACTTATTTTGTATTTTGTGAATGTCTCCAGGAGCCGTCGTCAGGCGACGAGCTGTACTCGGAGTTGGTGCGGTGGCGCGCGCGCATGCACGGCCGCGCCGCCGCCGAGCTGCACGCATTCCTCAACACCAACCTGCTTTTACTTACTAAGGTGACTATAAAAATAAAACTACTTAATTAACAAACTAATTTTAATGAACACATTCTTAGAAAATTGTTATATTTTAATATATTTTTAAATTAAAGGAAAAAAAATATATAGACGCTACAGAGTATATTTTTTTAGCAAAGCGGACCTGAAAATTAACCTGATGTTAAGACACTCCATCCTTAAAACGTTTCTGTTACCCACTTACCACCGAATTCTGGAACAGTGTGTGTGTTGAGTGGTGGAACACAACGCAGCGCTTTGCCTCGTTACCAGAGAGACGAAATGATAATATTAAACATTTTCGAAACATTATATCGAATGGGAATCGAACCCACATCGCCTGACACATTTACATTGCCAAATACTTAGTATTACTATAGTAATATAACAATTTATTTGTCAACAGGTGAGACAGTCACTAGAGGCGCTATCCGGTGTTATATTGACCGATATGGCGCAAAATATTGATGTACCAAACGAAACGGTATTCAGTTAGCGAATTAATTTAAATTAAATCAAACAGATGATTCAAATATCTGAACAAATAGTAGGTATTAGCAGGTTCATTCCCGACTGTTATATTTGTTTTATAGTACCTTTACTCCTAGTGGGTTAGGTGAGAATGGTTCTTTTGTTTTCAGTTGTGAACTGAGTGTTTGATTAAAATTGATATATGTGGCGGAATGATTTGCAGAGGTTGGATTTTTTTCACTTAAAAACATATTTTAATTTTTTTTTCTAAAATAAAGTGTCCGTGTTACATATAATTTATAATTCGTTTGTTGGATACATTTTGAGTCTTAAATATATGATATTTTCTTTATGTTCTGCCGGAATAGTCATAATGAAGAATAAACAAACCAAACGCATATAAAACTAAGTGATGTATATACAAATATTTTTAACATGTTTTTAATTTTAAAAAAAGTTTACAACCTCTGCATGTTATGATCTATACATATTCTGTAACAAAAATAAAACCTAAAAAATATTTAAACCTGCTGAAGCAAACACCAGTAGCATTCGGTTCTTATATAAAAATTTTGCGTTCTGTGATTATTTTAGTAAATTATAATTTTAAGTTAAATTTAGTTAATCCAAAGAATGTTATGGTTTTTGTGATTTTTGTATATAAATGTGGGTATATCCAATTAAATGCCTATAAGGTGTAGATTGTATTGTATGTGTCAAACACGATAGGTTAAGCAGGCCAATACATGGATGGCCAAGGTGTTGGCCAATTATTGGTACTTTCCGTATTGAAGTTGGGCCAATTCGTTGGATTGGCCTTATTATGTTGGTCTAAATAGCGATTATTTTATTTTCTCCCAAGGTGTTGACTAATTTTTGGCACTCTTATATTGAAATTGAGTCAGTTCATTGGATTGGCCTTGTCATATTGGCCAAAATGGCAAATTTTGTTTGAAATTAAATGGCATGAGTTACCTATTTCAGTTAATATTAACACTACCATGTTCGATTTTATGTGATTTTGTCGCTTATTTCTCTTTTATTACGAAAATATAACTATTATCTATATTTAATTTTAAAAAAATGTTTCGAGATTCAAGTGACATTTATATAGAAAGAGCATTGATTAATTTTGATTGCAATTCTATTGTAATCAAACTTTTTATAACAATGGTAGTGGAGTATTAACAATTTATACATTCCTACAGTGATGTACGAGTCAGAGCACTGTTTTTCATTTATATGAAATTCTTTAAAATTCTTACTTTTAATATTTCTCTTTGTTTCTTATCTTTGACTTTTTTTTTATTTTAATATTATATACAATTTAACAACAAAAGTTCCTTTGCTTTTGTGAAATAGGACAATAATATATAAAATTAACGCTCTGGCTCACTTTTTGTATGTCTGTACTTTTGTATGTAAATATTAATACAAACAACAAAACAAAAAGTTGTGAATGTTTAAATGATTTTTTTTTTCAAAAGTATTTCTAGATCCCATTTCCGTTTTTGGCAAATGAAAAATTAATAGTAAATTATTATTTGTGAATTAAATTTAATGATTTTTTTTAACAAATTTTCACTTTAAATAATAAATATATGATATTATTTTAATTTTAACCAATTTAAATTGCGTATAATAATGAAACAAGAATTTCATATAACAAAATTTACTTTAAATAGGCTTCTTTAACCAAAACTGCAGTAAATAGCTAGTCGTTTCTACTCTAAATGATTTGCCAAACAAATATTTAGAAACATAAAAATTTTGTAATCTTGCCAATGATAATGTTGTACACCTGTATGTTTGTACAGATCGAAGGTAAAGTGGCATCACTAGTAAACATTAGAAAGAAATATATCGTCCGCTTAAGACTGTAAAACTTCTAAAACCGTGCTGTGTCGTTATGTACATTTTTGTACAAAATCGACCTTTTATTTATTTAATAGTGAATACTACTCTATTTTTTTTAATTATAAAATATACATAGACTCAATAAACGTTCGATTTTTTTTCTGCGATTAAATGAACAAACGAAACTTAAATTGTCCAAAATAATGTCTCAAATTTGGGCTGTAAGATATGCGGAGATCGGAGAGTCTCAACAATAGGTAGGAAAAACTTTTAATAAAGTTATTTCCAATGCTCAATAATATTCTCAGTTAATGTTTTTTTTTAAATCATTAATGTTGTTTTTTTATTAAACAAAAAAACAACTTTAATATTTTTATTGTAACATGTATCAGTTATGCCACTTTAGCGCAGGTCGTCTCGTTTATTTTAGGTATCCAAATAATGTTAAGGAGATTTTAGTAATCATTTAGTATCTTTTTTGTATTGATGGTTGGGTGTTCGAACTTGGATTTCATTTTGTTTTATTTCTGAAATAAAAATATTTTGAAAATATTATTTTTTTCATAAATATGTGTTTTTTAATTTACTCTGTACCAAATATCATGTATAAAAAAAATATATAAAATGAAATCTCATTTCTAACATCAAACTTAACATCGAGATATGTTAAACATAATTTATTATTCTAGTCTTTAGAAAAGCTCAACTGGTATGTTTTGGTACTATTAAAAGAAAGTACTTATATAAAAACTTATATTGATGTCTTCAAACATTGGTCCCAATATACAAATGTTGGGCCAATTATGATTATGCCAATGATAATATCAAATTATATGAGAATGTTTTTTAAAGCTATTTCAAAAATGTTTCCAATAATATTTTTTGAAAACGTATTACTTACTACGTTTTTAGACGTTTTCTTAAAATATTTTTTGTCTTTATTACGGAATAACACTTTAAAAATTCTAATGTTGACCCAATTTATTGGTGGCAATGTTAGACTTGTACTCGCTCTTTAAAACGTCATTAAGCATTTAATTGACATTAAGTTGATATTATAGGAATATTTGATTTTAATGTCATTTGAGTGTTAATTAAGGTTTATGAGTGCGACAAATCCAATAAACGCATGGTTGATTTAATTATTTTATACACTAATATGGCTGTTCGTAGTGTAGGCTCCAGATGTAACTTATTTATTAGAGATTTATTTTTATTACGTGTCTTTTTTAAAGGGCTTTAATGGTTTTTTTTATTTGAATTGTCACAAAATATCTATAAGTTATTCCAAATGTAGTTGAATAAAAGTTATATTTTGTTACGGTTTAAATTAACTAATATTGAAGCTGTCATATTTATTTTTTATTGCAAAAAAACAGAAAAACAAAAATAGTTTTTGCCAAAGACAATGCTAGATAATTTTTAAGTAGTTAGCAGTTTGTAATATCCAGTGTTAGATAGATTTGTGGGAAATTATATTTTTTGGCTTCACATGTTATCATATAGAGAATTACCAATTTATTGTTCCGTCTGTCTGTTATAAAGAAATGTTAAATAATTAAATTGCCTTTAAAGATTAATTGGCCTCTCAAATTGTGGGTTAATTTCGATAATTTATATAGATATGGGTATGTTAAATATACGGGCAGACGGTGTTAGTGCAATCTTATTATATGTAATTAAATAATGGTTTCTCATAGAAATTGTTAAGATTTTTTTTGTTATGCGGTCATTTTGTATATATGATTGGGATTTGTTTGTTATTTTTATGTAAATAATAGACCTTATTGAACATATATTGTTGTTTTATTTAATACTAGCGGACCCGGACGCGGCTTCGCCCGATTGAATTATACGAATGCTTATTAAGTATATTTATGAAATTGTTTACAGTTTTTAATAGAATTGGTAAGACAATATAAGCCTAAATGATCATAATAATCTGAAAAAGAATAATAAATAGAGAAAATTCTTATTATTAGAAAAAATATCTAACTAATTTAAATAAACAAACATAATAAGTGAACGTAACCAAAGTATGAATATTAATAAAAAAACTAAACCAAACCAGCTACATTATCAATAAAATAAGTAATAAAAAGTAAAATAAATATTTAAAAGTATTAAAATTAAATGTGTTGTGCTATGTTTTGCACGTGCATGTGGTTATTTACATAATACTCAAATACAATGAAAAAAAAATATAATTTTGTCTCTGTCTGTCTGTCTTTCTATTTCTCCGAGTTAATGTCCAGAACAACTGAACTGATTTTTATTGGACTCTTAGTGATCGATTTCACTGTTTTACCCGGGAAAAATCTTACACGTTTTCTTTGCGCGCGTACATAGATACTAAATGAAATAACGAAACTCCTTTCTACATTAAATTCGATAATTTTTGCGAGCAATATCAAATAAAACCCAAAAAAACTAAAACTAAGATTTATTAAATGTATAACAACGGCATTGATAAACTAACTGAAATAACCAACCATTCTTTCCTCAATACTTAAATAATATGCCGATGCCGAAGCTTACACCTCACTAAAAATTAATGAAAATCTAACTAATCTACTACTCGAATATGCGAAGAACCAGAGTACAATATAAATTAATAATAAACAGAAAATATCCGCATAAAAATTAAAAGTAAATCGAAAATGTACAAAAATCTACAAAATCCTCAACGTCGTTGGCCCGTTCGGGTCGGTCATACCGTGCGATTCGTAGGCTAACTCATATCGAATCAGTGACATCTCTAGTATTTATTAGAGTAAAATATTATTTTAGTCTAGGTGAAATGCTAAAGGTGCCTATTATATGTATGTTGATAAGGATTGAATAAGAAATTATAGAAAATACATTAACAATAACCCAAAAAAAATAAAAATAACCATATTAAAATGGTTACTATTGCTCAACCTTCAGAGATAAACATACACCATCGGTGACTTTTTAATGGCTTTTTTTAAAAAACTAAGTTTTTATTGAGGCCAGTCGTGGCGCAGCGGCACGAGGTGTGACTGTAAAACCGACTGGTTGTGGTTTCGATCCCCACTCGAGGAGATGAAATATTTACTTAAATTTATATTTCCATTTCTTCGCTCTGGTGTCGAGGTTAAGGGCGGCGTTGAGTTCTGCCACTCAACACGCAATACCTCCAAAATTCGGCAGAAAGTGGGGAACGGAGTGTCTTAACATTAGGTTCCCTCTGCCTACCCTGCTGTGTGCGGGATACAGCGTGAAGCTGATTTTTGATTTTTTTTTTTAAGTTTTTATAAAACATAGTTTTTATATGTCTCATAAAGTTGAGTCAGCGCACGCCATTTAAGCGTCCAGGAAGCTTATTTTGAGCGCCCTTTTCTTAAAGCGACATAATTCCTTGTTGCCTAGCAACAGTTGCTTAGCGACGGTTGTTATTAAAATGGAAGAATAAATTACATGTCTAATTGAAACGTATTTACTATTTTATATATATCGAGATTATTACAAATATGACAAAAAAGGTAATCTATGTTCATCCGAAGAACCTCAAGCATCTCTATATGAGTATTCTATTACAATTGAATTAGCGGTTTGGCCTTGATTGCGTAAAGGACAGACAGACAGACAGAGTTACTTTCGAATTTATAATATAGGTGTAGTGTTTGTATTATGCTAGATGATACATTTACTATGAAGTAAATAGTATGACAAACACTGTCTCGAGCTAAGGGGTGCGGGGCGCGCGTTATTACCGCGTGAGCCACGGGCGAGAGCGGGCGCGGGCGTTTGCGCACACCTTTAGTTGGCGAGCCAGAGCATAGTGCATATGTGACACAACAATAGGTATAGATTTGCCTTCTCGCTATACTTTCACCCACTTCCACAGGGTGGCTGTAAGAAATCTCTTACAGAGATAAATCCACCGAAGTTAACTTATTTCTGTTAAATTTCCTTTTTTATGTTCAATACAACAAAGAATATTATATATATTAAAGGTGATAAAGGAGATGAAGGCGATGACATTATCGTTGATTTGGAACAAGAAATCTGCAATAGACGATTACAAAGTGCTGGGATATTATTGATATATGAAATGCTTGTGTGCGTGTTTATCTTCTTGAAGCTCGACCTATAGATATGAAATATTATAATTTATGTACATGCAGAACATTGTATGTACTTATTATAGTATTTTTGTCAGCACCACTTTAAATGAAACCACAGTTTTAACTACTCTATTAAAGCCTAATACAATTTAAAAAAAAACTCAAAAATTAAAAAGTGATTATATCAAACAAATAAGTTATCGTTGTAAAATAAAATGGTAATTGTCAAAAACACCTATCAAACCATAAATCTATCAAAGGGAAACCGTCGCATACGCCTCATTAGGAAATCGAGTGGTAGGTATTGGCGGCAAAGTTTAATGTTGATTAACCTTTAGTAATATTTTTGTAGTAGTATGTGTTTACGTTATTGGTATCTATGTGTAACTGCGTCACGCTAAATACGGCGTGGATTGTGAATGTTGTGAATGTGAAATACAAGAAAATCCTACGTCCAAACTGATAAATATTTTTAGGTATGAGTTTAAGTATTTTGCCCTATATGCTGTTCCCATCTTAAGACACTCTGTTTCCCACTTTCCGCCAATTTTTTGCGGAATTCAACGCCGAAACAACACAAACAAATTTTATTTTTTTAATTGTTACATTAAATTGAGTATGGAAAAACTATAAATATTTCAATATTCATTTGATAACAGCATTTAGGTAACAGTATAGTTTACAGATATTTTAGAACAAATATAATATTATTAATGTCTTATTTTTTCTTGGACAGCGTGCTCTGTTTTTATTGTTAAGTGCGACCCTATTTGAACTAAAAGACAATTTACTTAAAGTTAAAATTATTTAAAATTGTACTAATAACATTTCAAAATATATTTCTACATGACTGATTGGTGTTTGGGTAAAAAAGAAAAACACATTTAAATTAAGTATAATTTAATAAGTAAACAAAATACTCTCACAAACATTTACGATAAACATATTATAAGATTTAATTTTATATGTAATACAAACATATAATTTTCACATTTTTAACATACACTTTGAAAAAAAATAAATAATGTATCCAGTGAAAGTGTTATATCAATAATTATTTGTTCACTCAGATTCCCGCTTTAGCGCGATAAAGCGGGAAGCTGAAGGAGGCTGTGGAGGTGTCGAGTGGCGGAACTCAACACCGAGGCTTGCCTTGTTACCAGAGCGATGAAACGAAAATATTATTTAATAATAATTCATATATTTAATTCATTATCTCTAAGGGGAATCGATGTAATAACCCACAACAGCCGAGTTAACAGCCACACGCTTGTACCACTGCGTCATGACGGCCTCTTATTGTATGTATTTATAATTGGAAACACGGATATTTTCTAGCAGCCTACAGGTTTATTTCAAGCGTACCCTGTTCCAAACTTCGTCCATTAATTTATTTGACACAATTTTTTTAAGTTATATTTATAAAGAATAAAGATCATTAAATAAATCACTGGTAAAAAGATATTCGAAATATGGCTCATACAATTTTATTTTCTTAATGTAAAATGAAAGTTTTTTTCAGCTTCACGCTGTATCCTGCATTTAGCAGAGGGACAGAGGGAACCTAGTCTTAAGACACTTTGTTCCTACTTTCGGCCAAATTTTCGAGGCATTGGTGAGGCTCAACAGAGCGGCGGAACTCAACGCCGAAAGTTTTAATTCCTTAATTGTTACATTAAGTTGAATATAAAAAAAAACTATAAATATTTCAATATACAATTGATTAATAATAGAATTTATTTAACAGTATAGTTTACAGACATTTTAGAACAAATATTATATTATTAATGTCTTATTTTTTCTTGGACAGCGTCCTCTGTTTCTCCGCGTGCTGTACCAGTTGCTTGTCAGTCGCCAGTCCCTTCCTGGTCCTCACCGCGTCCATGTACGCCTTGGCTCTGTTCACTCCATCCCACTTCTCACCCCAATGGAGGTATTCCTCTTCAGTTCTGGGCCTCCAGAATGGATCAATATCGATAACCTGGAATAGATAAAATATATCGTTACAGTTATTATTTTAAATATATTGTGATCGAGGTAACTATGATAAGGAGCGCCTTCCATTAAATTTTAGCAATGTGCTAGATGATAAAAAAGTTATGTTAAAAAAGAAAGAATCAAACGAAGAAAAATTTAAATTTAGTATGTATTTAGTGAATGCTCAAAAATAACCAAATTTATATAAATGAGGTATGAATATGAGGAACGCAATGTATAAAAAGATAATTTCTACAATTTTCTCAACTTAGCAAATATTAAGATACTGGTGTTGATTTTTTTAGCTTCACGCTGTATCCCGCTCTTAGCAGGACGGAACCTAAGTTCCCAGGTTCCGCTATTGTTAAGACATTTTATTCGCATTAAGTCGTTTCCGTTCTCCGCTTTCTGCTGAATTCAAGATGAGCTAAGAGGCGAAACTTAACGCCGCGCTTTGCCTATATTTAATTTAACATTTAATTAATTTCCTCCTTACAAACGAAATATTCAACGGAGTGGGAATCGAATCTTCAACATGTCGCGTATACAATCGCATACTTGTAGCACCGCGCCACGACTGGCCTCGATTTTAATCTAACTAATATTACAGAATGAACACTAACAAATACATTTCTTTAGCAACAGATACCTACTACAAAACCAAAAACAATCACTTACTTCCCAATGGCTGAACATGAGTTGAGGCGCGGCGAGTCCGGACGTGTGCGTGCGCAGCTCTATAGCGAACTTGAAGCTCTCCGCGACCGGCATCAGCGCTTGCACCCTGAACGACGCCGAACCGCTCTGGAGGTCGCTCCCGATCACCCTCCCGCCGCGTCTGCCCAAAGCTGCATACAGTCTACCTGTAATAACAATAAATTTAATTTATTAGGGTACAAAGTTTGACTGTAAACGCCACTAGTTGTGGCGGAGGCAGAGGCTAAGCGCGGCGTTGAGTTCTGCCACTCAGCACGCAATGCCTTCAGAATTCGGCGGAAAGAGGCGAACGGAGTGTAGGTACGGGTGTTAGGTACCCTGCTGTGTGCAAAATAATATTTATTTAATATTTATATTTTTTTTATTTGAATTTATTATCATATAATTGAATCTATTTTACGAAGTTCTCTTTCTACTCGGGAAATAAATAATTTAATTTATCCTCTTTAGTAGGAACATTGATATCAATGTCTCGGACTTTTCAGTTCAGGACTTTTATCTCATTAAATTTCAAATCACATTTAGCTTTAGTGTAGTCGTTTTTCAAATGGAAATGAATAGTCCAAATTTATCAAAGTAGCTACGAATTTGGACGTTTGAATTGACAGTCTTATCTCTAAATCATAAGGTTAACTATATAATAATAATATGTTGAAACAGGGTACGGCGTGGGAAGTAGGGGGGAGTCGGGTAGACTGGGCCACTAGCCAGTCTAGTGCTAGTCCAGCCTACTGATACATCCGCCACAGTATTGTCCTAATTACCGAAAGGACATAAAGTGACAATAGTTTATTTTCTTAATTGATCTCAATTTCACACTTTTCAAACTTATATTTTATAAAAATAACGCGTTTTAGAATCTTGTATATATTATTTTGATCGTTTGTTATGAATTTATGATGTTTTATATTACATATAACCAAGGCGATTGCGAATATTTTTGAGTTAAAGAAAAAATTGTAAATTTTACTACAATTCTATATATAAGTTGTATATACTAAGATTATACACTTTATGTATTGTTCGCAAATCACCTGAAACATGACAAAATATAAAGCCAAAAAGATAAAAGTAGAATTTAGAAGATTTTGCAAAGCAATATCAAAATTTGCAACGAGTTTATTGACTGAAACAGTACGCCACGGGTATCGGGTGACTTCTCGTGATAATTTTATAAGAAGGATATGAAAAAGTACAAGAAAAAAGTTCGCTTCGAGACGCCACAACTTAACAAAATTTTTAGGGTGCAGTCGCGTAGAAAGGTTCTTATAAACGGTAATTCGGTATGGTCATTTTGAGATGAAAAGAGGTCTTCCGGTTGTGGGCGTGCATCCGGTCCGATTCGTCACGTCCGGATGCTGAGCCCCGGAGCTCACTGACACTTTTTGACAAGTAAATTAAGATGAAGTTATAGTTAAAACGTTTAAAATAATATTATGGAATTTAAAAATGTTTTAATATTTTTTTTTTATATTTTATTTCTGCGCTCGGATGTGAAGGCAAAGCGCCATGTTAAGTTTTTGACGTTTTAGATGTTGATGTTAAGCTACAGAATTTAGCGGAAAATGTAGTATATTAACACTAAGCTCCAATTGCCCACTACTACACACCCATAGCTAAATGCGGGATACAGCGTGAAAATAGAAAAAAAAATATTTAGTGTAATCGAAAATGAAATT
Organism: Heliconius charithonia; assembly: GCA_030704555.1. Lineage (NCBI taxonomy): Eukaryota > Metazoa > Arthropoda > Insecta > Lepidoptera > Nymphalidae > Heliconius > Heliconius charithonia. Next base: position 6,245,161 of record CM060812.1, read on the forward strand.
CGTATTTACAATAATACAATAGTAAATGGTTTACGTTTGTTTTGAGTAAAAAATATATAAAATAAACAATCCATATGAAACACAATGGACATTTACAAGTACTCGTGTTTGGTGTTACGTTACAAACGACGGTGTTATAATTTGTATGTAGGTATAGCCATTCAGGCCAATCGTGGCGCAGGGGCACAAAGTGTGACTGTAAACGGGACTGGTTGTGGGTTCGATCCCCATCAATATTTATTTAAATGTATATTTCCTCATTTCTTCGCTCTGGTGTCGCAATGCCTCCAGAATTCAGCGGAAAGTGGGGAACGGAGTGTCTTAACACTAGATTCCCTCTGCCTACTATGCTGTGTGCAGTGTACAGCGTGAAGCTGATAATTTTATAATATATTTTTTTTACTTTACCATTTCCATACAAATTTATTCGTTGACGTAAGCAAATATCGCTTACAATTTGAGTGCTTTTGCGGTTTTGTTGGTAAAATTCATATTAGAGAGAAAATAAACTAGCCGCGAACCGCATTTTTAATGGATTTATAAAAATCTAAGGTTTACGCTCAAGTGGGCTCGTTTTTCGATTCCTTTTATTTTATTACACTTAGTTTTTATATGCTAGTTATGTTTATGTAGCGATCATTTTTTGGATTTTATTGTAATGAGACGAGATTATCGTATAACATACAGCGTTAGACTCCGTAACCGGTGATGAGAACTGATAGCGTCCTATCAGAAACAAGAAATTCAAGTAATTTTTCCAAACGTTTTATGAATATAAAAAATGCATTAAAAAAACTAAACAATAAAAGTACGAGAAAAAAACTGTTATCATTATTTATTGAGGCCAGTTGGGTCGCAGGGGTGTGTGACTGTAAACGCGACTGGTTGTGGGTTCGATTCGCACTAGAGGAAATTAAGTATTTATTTAAATTTATATTTTTATTTCTTCACTCTGATGTTCAGACAAAGCGCGGCGTTGAGTTTCACAGCTGAAAATGCTGTGCTTACAGAGTTCAGACGAAAATGGAGAGCAAGGTGTCTTAACACTGCTGTGTCCGAGATACAGCGTGATTATTTTTTTAACTGTTTTTTTCTTTAAATTACCACAACGACAATAAAACTGTATATTATTATTTCAAAAACTTTTATAGAATATACTAAGAAAGTTTCGAGATATGAGGAAAGTCATGGTGTAACACACGTAATCCCGCGTTAAAAGTAAGCGGATATGGGGTTCGATTTCGCTGACCGGCTATATTAGGCAATTTAATTTTAAACCAACTAAGCGACGACTCGTTTGTTTAGCATTCGATTGGAAATGCGATATTTCCTTTAAAATTGAAAACACTTCTCTAATAGTTATTAAAAATTAAATTAAATTGGCTTCACGCTATATCCCGCACACAGCAGGGTAGGCAGAGGGAACCTAGTGTTAAGACACTCCGTTCCCCACTTTCTGCCGAATTTTTGGAGGCATTGCGTGTTGAGTGGCAGAACTCAACGCCGCGCTTTGCCTCGACACCAGAGCGAAGAAATGAAAATATAAATTTAAGTAAATATTTCATCTCCTCGAGTGGGGATCGAACCCACAACCAGTCGGTTTACAGTCACACTTTGTACCACTGCGCCACGACTGGCCTCATATAGTTATTCATATTATTAAATATGAATATTAAAATATATTATGAAATATGTTAAGATTCGTGATTTCCGACACAAGTACTTCCCAATCCGTACTTATGTCAAACTCACCGGAACAGAAAAAAAATTATAACTAAAAATATAATACAATATATTAACTACTTTAGAAAAAGTTTGCATTAGAGATAATGAATGCTGGATTATAATCAAACATCTACTCATTATTTTATTGTTTTTATTTATATTTACGCATTTCTCTCAAGAAATGGCGTGTTGGGTGCGGGCCCCAATGCACATCAGATAGAACGCATATCATATAGAATTTATCAATTTTTTTTTCGCTTCACGCTGTATCCCGCATACAGCAGGGTAGGCAGAGGGAACCTAGTGTTAAGACACTCGGATCCCCACTTTCTGCCGAATTCTGGAGGCATTGCGTGTTGAGCGGCAGAACTCAACGCCGCGCTTTGCCTTGACACCAGAGCGAAAAAAAGGAAATATAAATTTAAGTAAATATTTCATCTCCCCGAGTGGGGATCGAACCCACAACCAATCGGTTTTACAGTCACACTTCGTGCCGCTAGTAACTTCGTGCGCACTAGTAAGTATATCTATATATATTTTATTTAAATATTTTATTGAAGACATCTAAGTACATAAGAAATACCAAACATCGTTGGAGTCACATTTACAGGATAGAGCGGACCGTTGTGCCCTATATCGCTGTGACCGGTGATAAAGCAGTTATATTTTGTTCCGGGACATCCGTCTGACACACGACGGGTGAACAAACAAACATAACGATATTATTTATTTATATTCATATACGTATTCTATAAAATATAATATACTTTATGTGGAGAGTGTTTCGGGAAGGTTTTAAAAATAAAAAAGAAATAGAAAGGAGAAGAAGATAGATAAGAAAAAAAAAACATTTACAGTACAAACAACGAAAACACAAAAATAAATATATAAAATAAAGAAGTTGATTAAATTATTATCATAAACAATATATATTCATCTAAATTTGTTAATATGTGATACGTTACTATTATAAGAAAATATAATTAAAATGACCAAAAATAAAATCGTTTATAGAAAAGAAAATATAACATACATAATACAAACGCCTATAAAATTATGATAGGAACAACATTTTCTCTATCAATTTGTTATAATCAATCTCAAAAACATGTAGTTGTCGATATATCGAGTATCTAGATAAATCGATATAGTTATAACATATAAATCAATTTATTAATTGATATTGCCTATAATTAACGATATCCGCAATATGACCGTGTATTTATAATATACGTTACTTGTAGTTTCAATATATTATTATAGTAGATACATTTGAGGCCAGTCGTGGCGCAGGGGCACAAAGTATGACTTTAAAACCGGCTGGTGTTGGGTTCGATCCCCACTCGAGGAAATGAAATATTTATTTACATTTAAATTTTCATTTCTTCGCTCTGGTGTCAAGGCAAAACGCGGCGCTGAGTTCCGCCACTGAACACTCTCTCTGCCTTTTTTTACTAATTATTGATTACAATTTTTGAAAGTACAGAATTATATTCAGTTTAAGTATTATTTTTGTATTGATTGAATGGCACACATACTACTCGAGTAAACCTATTGGAAGATCATCCGTCGCAACCATTTATTTTCGTGGACAGGCATAAAATGGAAAAATATTTTTATTTAGTAATTTCGAGATCGATTCTTTCTTTGTAGTCCCTTACCCTGCCTAGCCTATCTCCATTCTAAATTTTAACGTTTTAAATCCACTTGATTCACCAGCGACCCATAAGTCTGGAACGAACGAGTTTTACATACCTGTCTAAACATTTTTTTTTAATAAAATTATTAAACACAAATAAATACTTACAGACAAATTGATAGTCGCTAGTACCGTATTTTAAAATAATTTGATAAATAGTAAGTAAACCGAGTTTAAAATATGTTTAAAAGGAAAATCCTTTTAAACAATTTTTAAACTATAGAAATATTACCTAATATACAGTATACAAAAGAAAATCTTATACAAAATCGTCGTAACCTTAAATGATGAGCACTCTGCGAGGAGCATCGAATGCGCGTACCGCAATCCGCAATCCGTTGGTCCTATATAAAAACATCTTATTATAAGCTTACATGCTCCGGCCGTTGTAACGGCACGCGGAAATATAGCACAATTAAATAAAATACCGTACCGGGACTCTTTTATAGATAGATAGCTAAATGATCCAATCTATATATTTTTATCTTTTTTTTTTCTCTATTTTATATGTATGCATTTCGTATATTGAATGGTGGGGTGATGGTATCAACTATTTACTGCAGCTAAGCTTCAGCTCGATCTGGGGAAATTAAATGTTGGTAATATTAAACATTTCCAATATGTCATTCTAGTGGAAAGCGGTAAGCTTTTTTTAATTGAACCTAATATCCTCATTTTTTTCGCACGTCAACAAGCATCTAGAAATCATCGTATTTTTTTTGAGCAAAGTCAAGAATGTAAGTTAATTTTAAAAAAAAAAACAATTGATGATGCGAATTCTATAGAAGATAGAAGATTTTAAATATAATGAATGCAAGTCATGGGGATATTTTTATAGGCCTATATATATATATATATATATATATATATATATATATATATATATATATATATATATATATATATATATATATTTATTAAAAATAAACAAGTTCCCTTTTAATTTATTCCAATAAATAATAGTAAGTATATTAATAGGTTCCATTACAAAATATATCATCTAATTATTAAAATTACGACTTATCTTATACAGATATAATAAATGCATAAGAAGCCGAACATACACAATACGTAAACAGGTGCATTAAATCGTCTATCTGTGCGTCATTTTATATACATATGAGAAGTCATACATATATAAAATGACGCACAGATAGACGATTTAAAGGAACACTAATTAGCTTCACGCTTTATCCCGCACACAGTAGGGTAGGCAGAGGGAACCTGCTAAAACACTCCGTTCCCCATTTTTCGTCGAATTCTGGTGGCATTGCGTGTTGAGTGTCGCAACTCACCGAAGAGGAAATGAAAATATAAAATTATATAAATATTTAATTTCATTGAGTGGGAATCGAACCTGTCGCGCTTACACACGCGTCCACCTGCGCCACGACCGGCCTCTAAGCCATTTTTTATTGAATTATCGCTATCTGCAATTACTACGGCGCCAATCGAGATTCACTTAAGATTAAAGTTGTACCAACATTTATCTTTAGTTTAAAATAAAACACCCATCGGTTGCATAAAATATCCGATAGCCAGGGATTGTGGTTATCAATTCAATCCAAGGTTAAAAATAGACGTCCGTCGAGTACTATTGACCGTGTATCGAGCAAAAAGTTAAACGCCGCGACGACAATTCCACAAATATTTTTGTACCTGTGTCTAGTATTTTTAACTGTAGGTAGTATTTTTAAGGCCAGTCGTGGCGCAGCGACACAAAGTGTGACTGTAAAACCCTGGTTGTGGGTTCGATCCCCACTTGAGGAGATGAAATATTTATTTTAAATGTACATATTCATTTCTTCGCTCTGGTGCCTTAGCCTTAGCCTAGGCGCGGCGTTGAGTCCTGCCACTCAATACGCAATGCCTCCAAAATTCGGCAGAAAGTGGGGAACGGAGTGTCTTAACACTAGGTACCCTCTGCCTACCCTGCTGAATGCGGGATACAGCCAGAAGCAGATTTTTTTTAGTTTAGTATTTTTAAGCGTAGGTTCGACTGACAGCGATAAGAGGTGCTATTATCGAACATCCATAGATCCAATCGGATTTAGGTTTTTATGTTTATTCTTTATCGTGACGGGAAACGAGCGACGGGAAGGGAGAAAAACGTAATCGTCCGCTTTTTACCGCGCCTCGTCGGTGACAAATTGCGCGCGATTCGAGTTTGACTACCTGTTGTCGACGTCATAGGTTTCCATGCTGCTGCTTTTACTATGTACATTTTTTATTATGACGTGGTTATAATAATATAATATCAGCTTTACGGTGTATCCCGTATATGTCACTTTGAGCAGAGAGTTAAGACACTTTGTTCTCATTCTTTCCGCTAAATTTCCAAGGCAAACTGCACTTTGCCTTCTTACCAGAAACAAGAAATTAAATTATTAATTAAAAAAAAACATTCATTACTGCGAGTGGGAATCGAACTTACAGCCGTAGCGCATACAGTCACACTCAAATATTATATTGTTTAATTTTTCTAATAACAAAATCAAACGGTGAAGAATACCCGATATTTCAGGCTGGGGCAAAGGAAGCGGGTCTCGTTACTGATATCCGTCGTACTTACGCGCGCGGCTAAGAACTTACATCCTGTAGCATCTGGTAGTGCTCTTAATTTAAGATGTGTTTGTGGCTCTCGAATAAATAACAAAAAAAAATTTTAATTGCTGTGGGAATTACAACCCTCTCTGTAATAGTGCTGTAATTTAGTTAAATCTAAATTTATGGGGAACGGAGAGTCTTAGGTTTCCTCTGCCTACTCTGCTGAGTGCGGGATACTACAGCCTGAAGCTGATATAAGTAAAACTATTAATATTAATATCATATTAAAAAAACCTGGCCTATCGCTTATTAAAGTTAACTATAGTCATCTCTCTTGGCTTAAGCTAAAATATTTTACTCACGCACAAGATTATTATAATATAAATTGATCGAATCAAAAAATGTAAAAAAGTACCAAGAAAGAATTCTTGATATAAAAAAATAATTTCACATATAACAAACAACCAATTTATAAATAGAAATTGATTATAACTTATAGAAAATAATAAATTTATATATGGAATAAATTGTGCAATTCATTTGAATCATATCATACTAGACTATAATCTATATATAAGGTAATGCGAGACCTAGACTGCTATAATTTAATTTAGGTTTTATTATGCACTAGATTTATTTTATAAGGTGGTCTATTTTTAGATTTAAAAGAGCGCCACGAGATCCTGATCGGTCATGTGGATTTACGCGGTTTTTCACACAAGCAGGGTGGCATCAGACAGGTGGAAGCCTAGTGTCAAATCAACACAATTGTCCAATTTAAGTCCGAAATCTAGGTAGTACATACTTACTGAGTACAAAAAAAAAACGGACAACAACGGACTTCAAGAACATCTGTATGTTACACATCTATGCGTGAGGGGATGGTGCAGGCCAGCATTTGCTGCTGTATAAAAGAACCGGTCCAAGGATGCTGCTGTATATCAGACTCTTGAGTTTGGGCAGTAACTTGCGATTGCAGACCACACAAAGCAGCGCTTATCCGGCTATAGACATTGTGATCGATGCCTCCAGACCCGTGCATAACGGATCCAAGGCACCTGAACTTTTCCGGCTTCCGACGGATAGTTCAGAACCTATATGGATAGTGCTCGACTCTCGACTCGACTCTCGACTCGACTCTCGACTCGACTCTCGACTCGACTCTCGACTCGACACAAGTTTAAGACTTTACGCACCAATTAGTTGGTTCTCGTCAATGAGTGCTATGTCGTCAGCATATATAATCAGGCTGGAGGCAGGAGGCTGGTCTTGGATGTGAGTCGAGACAGTATCGAGCACCACATTGAATAAGAACGGACTAAGAGCCGAGTCCTGGTGACCCCAACTGTAATCTTTAATCATTTAGTGTCGCACAAGTAACAGTAGTCCTAACCATAGAAGCGGAATCGTGGTACATGATGCATGGATGGATGGACCTCAGTGATCCCTTAGGATCGCAATGCACTCCAGGTACACTGATGAGGCCGTCACAGTCAAAGGCCGTCTAACACACATTACAATCATCTCTATCAATCCCATCGAATAGGGATCAAACCCAGAACCTTACAAACAGTCAGACACCGCCACTGCGCCACGACGGCCTCATTCCTTGATAGCATTAGCATCAATTATTGTTCTATTTCGGGGATCAATGGCTGGTTGAGGCAGGAGGTCGCACGTGGGCAGATGTCAACCTGCACGTGGATGATACGACCACTGACTGTGAAGATCTAGGCAAATAAACGCGATTCGATATGGCATTTTATGTATGGATTAAATTTTATTAATTTAATTTATAGCTAGCTATATTTATATTAAAAAAAATGTGTTAAAATTGAACAGTTCCGTTCGATATTTTTGTATAGTGATTAAAATTTTATGTTAATAAAAAAAATTAAATGTTATATAGCTCATTGAATAAATAAACAAACGTGAATATTAAAAACCATTTATTATTTTGAGTTAGTTTCTGGTACGAAAAATAATACACACATACTTACTTTTGTTTACTTAATTAATTCTAAATAAAAAAATAATAATACATAATAAAATAAATACTCAACCAATTGAAATGTTAAAGAAAATAATATAAACTGTAATTTCATGTTATAACAGGCTAGAGATAGCTATAATACTCTAGCATAATATCGACCGGGTTCCATTCCCACTAGCGCAAATAAATTAACATTAGGTTCCCTCTACTTCACGCGGGCCATATTACAAAGTTAAAACAATAAAAATAAAAAAATAAAATAAAAAAAAATCAATCATAAGACATATCCATAAGTCGTAGGACTGTCGTCTGGTATTTGCGGTCACACTACACGTGGCGTCTTGAGACACGGTTCTATCGGTAAAGGATCTTATATCGCTCTTATATTAGCAGACTTCCGCATTACTTTGTAATTTTATTTGTATTTTTATTTTAATTGTATCTCATTCTCAATGATCTATATATAAAAGTAGCTAGTGTGTTTTTTTAACTTAAAAATATTATACAAAATTAGGCGAGTCGTGGCGCAGGGGCACAAGTGAGACTGTAAGTGTGACAGTTCGTGGGTTCGATTGGAGCTAGAAGAAGGAGATATTTAATGTTTTCATTGCTTCGCTCTGGTGTAGAGGTAAAACGCAGCGTGGAATTCCGCTTTTCAACACGCAATGAGTCGAGAATTCCGAAAAAGGAGAGCGGAGGTTCTTAACACTAGGCTGCCTCTGCATGCAATGCTACATGCGGTATACAAAGTGAAACTAAAAAAAGTATGAAAATGAGTTCTTTATAAGACTCGATTATAATTTATTTAAAAAAAATATTCACGTAAAGTTAATAAGTTTTCACATAAATAGAGATAGAAATAATTTAACAGTTTCTATTAGTTAAACCAAAAAATATGTTTGTTTACGAGTTGTCAAATAAAATTGTATGAGTATTGTATGTATATAATTAACTACTAGGGAAATGGCCAAACCTACTGGTATGGTGGTGGTACAATTAATAGTAATAAAACAACATATTTAAATAATATTTCCCACAATAACATAAAACAACAAGACGCCAAACTGTTCTTAGGAAAAAATCAAATAATTAATTTTAAATTCGAATTCAAAACATACAAAAGTATTATATAAACTGCTTATATTTCCAAGATCTAAAGCACCATACATTCTACTAAATTTAAACTTCCAAAGACATTTATCGTAGTCAGTGGAAAACGGTATTTAAGTTGTCAAATAGTTCGTAGGTGCGTCGCGTGTGTCGAGCTATTATAACTTTAGTGTAACTTCGTATTAGCCGTTAAGAAGTTTTCCAACGGCCGTTACAAATGAGCCTTGTTTTCCATCGTTAACAGAAAATACGTATATAAATAGCATTTGTGTATTCTAGCGTGATTGCACGCAAATTAAGATTATGACGTCAGAGGTTGTTGGAGGGTTTGTAATTTAGTTTATGTAATATTGTGTTAGTGTAAAATTATATTAAAGATTATTATGTACGTTATTTTTTCAGCTTCACTCCGTCCCGCATTTAGCAGGGTAGGCAGAGGGAACTTATTATTAAGACACTTCGTTCCCCACGCCGAATTTTCTGGGCGTTGTATATTGACAAAAAACTAATTCATCCGCCGAGTGGGAATCGAACTCACAACCACCGCGTCTACAGCCAAATGCTTATACCATTGCGCTATGAGGGCCTTAGTGAAGCCGTTTAAAAAAATAATATAATATTTTTTAATATAATATTTTTAAGATCAATTAAAATTAAAAAGTAAGGCCCATAAAAACGTTAATACAGTTAATTTGACCATTAAACACTTAACCCTACAGAGCAACAATAAAAAAGTAGAACCAAAATCATAATCCACAGATTATTAATACCAACGACAAAAAAAAAATAATAAAACAAAAAAAAAAACAACATCAGTTAAACGCTTTAACTGCCTCAACTTATCTTAGAGAATAGGCCTAACCGGATATCTCACTTCCTAGTAAAAGAACAAAAGTCAAATGAAAAATGCTACGGAATGGGAGTACAAAGCCTCGAGTGCGCGTGCCGGTGTGTTCCTTTATTAACATAGAGACGTCTACAGTTTCTCACTAAGGGGGGTGCGAAAAAAAAAAACTGACCACTACAGTGTCGAGTGTCATTGTTTAGTCACTATCGGTGACAATACACTCAGTTTTGAGTGGTGTGCTTTCTTATCTAACACATAGGGTTGCCATAGTATTTAGAAGTAAAAAAATATATTGTAATTTATTGTTACATTAGTTGCAAATTAAAATTTTCAACAATATTTATAAGCAAATTTTAAGACACTTCCCCAATATTTGGAAGCATTGCGTGTTGTGTGGCGGAACTCAACGCCGCGCTTAGCCTCAACACGAGAGCGAAGAAATGAAAATATTTAATTTCATTTTCCAGTGGGAATGAAACCCACAACCAATCTCTACAGAACACTAGTCTCTCTCTCTCTCTTCTTATACAGAGTGAAGCTATAAAAACAAATCCTATATTAGTAAGCTCTTGATCAATCAAACTATACTTACACAGTTATTAGTAATGAATTACAGATTTTATTGATTTAAAATACATTAAGAGGCCATTCGTGGCGCAGGGTTAGAAACGTGTGATCGTGACAAATCGTGGGTTGGATTCCCATTTGAGGACATGAAATACTTATTTACATTTACATGTTTTTTTTTCGCTTTGGTGTCAAAGCAGAGCGCGGCGTTAAGTTCCGTCACTAAAGACGCAATAATATAATAGCGGAGCCGCGCAATAATATAATAGCTGTCCACTCTGTATAAACGGGATACAGCGTGAAGCTACAAAAATACCAGTAGGGTACATGAAAAAAGGCGTGTGAACACGCTTTGATAAGTATCTATAAAAATTTTTTTGCAGTGTTTTGATCAGCAAAAGTTGTTATTTAGTCCACTCGAAATTGATAGCTTTCACATGAAGTGGAGGTACTAAAGCGTTCTTTTGGTACGTTATTTAACTTTTATTATGTTTATGTCACATTTTACACTATAGAAATATTTATCTTTATAAATTAAAACTTAATATAAACGCATTAAGAATTAAATGTAATTTTGAATATTAAACACATATTTTAAAAACACATGGGTAGGTATAGGGAAAAAGTTGTAAAACTTAATTTTTACATAATTTAAAAAACAAATATAGTCTTATATACCTAAATTTCTAAGAAAAGAAAAAAACAACACATTTTGGCAATATGCAAAACACCATAAACACACTCGTGGAGAATATTTTTTTATTATACCTACAAAATATCTTCTAAGAAACATTTAAAAATTTTGGCAGTTCTTTACAACATGTGCTATAAAAAAACTCGGAGACTACATACGATCGTTGCCAACACCGTTATTCTTTTCTTGATCTAAGCCAATTTTTTTTATTTTACTATATCGTAAACCTTTTATCGTTGGCCAAGAAAAGCCAGTGGACCGGTTTTAACCAAATACCTACAGGCTTAGGTAACACCAAGCATGCCATTTTTAAGTATACCCACTATAGAAGAATTATTGTTATCTATAAAAGCACAATGTTTTTTTTAATAATATATAAATAAATAAAGAACCAGTCCGATAACGGACGATTTTGTCAAAATTTCAATTCTTATTAAAACTTGCCTTCGGTCGCTTCGTAATGAAAAAAACATGTGCCCACGTGCCAAGGAACACACATTCATATAAAGCCTCGACACCTTAGACCACGGATTTGTAGAAATGATTTAACTGTGATTTTTATTTTATATAATTCGAGAACCCACTGTAACTACAACATTTTAATATAATATACAAGAAATAAATATAAATGAAAACATTAACTTTTAAATTAATCAAACTAAAAAATGATAAAAAAGACGCAAAAATCAACGATTTCTCACGTATAAAACCAATAATACATATAACATGGTAGCTTAGATGGCAATTTAATAACTTATATATAAAGAAACAGGTTTCGCGACGTATACGTGATGGCATTTCTGTGACGATCTGTGTGTGCCCCGTCAACGTATAACCAGAAGGTATACATAGTACTATGGCGACTGTCCACTCATTCATAAGAAGCGGTTCATTGATGCGAGCGCGCGGACAGTGAATGGGAGCGAGCGAGATAGAACATCGGGTTAGGTCGTAGGCAGAGGACTGTTCTGGTTGTGTTCTTGGCTATAATGCGAAAATATTTTATATATAATAGTATTAAAAATAATATGCGATAAAATTGTTTCTTTATATTAAAGTTATATCAAATTATTTAGATATCCTATGTACGTATAATTATATATTATAACTTTAATTTTCAACAAAAAAAAAAATGAAAAAGTCAGTAATTCATAAAAAAAAAGAAGTTAATTTTTACAATATATATTACAATATAAATAAAAGGATCGCTGCTCATTCAACCCGCCGCTGGTCATATTACATTGACAACAATTTCTAATTCCCATGAATGGGCACAAGTCGGTTCGCGGAATCGACTTTTGAAACAATAGTATATGTTTGTAAAAGCTACTTACAGGAACAACTCGTGGTCAAGTGGGATTATCGTACGTTCATTGTTCGTCGAGTGGTGTTGTAAAGCCATAAGACGCTGCACAAGACAGACAAACAACTTTTCATTGTAATACTAAACAATGAAAATAAATACATAATTCCGAGCTAAACTTTTCGTTTTGGCTCATTTGTTTTGGAGTACTTATTATTTTATATTAAAAATGAATATATGGCGAAAACGGTTAAGTTAGAAACAAATGTAACTTAAGCGTAACTTAAGATCAATATAAACGTATCTTTACACTCGAGCAACAAGATTGTGTAAAAAAAACATCGTCGGTAGGAAGTCAACCCGAGCGCGACTCCACATTCTTGATCCGTGGAAAATTCCGAAATGTTACAATAAATAAACAACACGTTCATTCACAAATATACAGACGGTATTTAAACATCGCTATGTATTTACTTTAATTATAGCTATGCGGTTCTTAATAATAAATCATTTTGAGAAAAACTATAGCCAGTCGTGGCGCAGCGGCACGAAGTGTGACTGTAAACCGACTGGTTGTGGGTTCGATCCCCACTCGAGGAAATGAAATATTTACTTAAATTTATATTTCCATTTCTTTGCTCTGGTGTCGAGGCTAAGAGCGGCGTTGAGTTCTGCCACTCAACACGCAATGCCTCCAGAAATCGGCAGAAAGTGGGGAATGGAGTGTCTAAAAACACTAGGTTCCCTCTGCCTACCCTGCTGTGTGCGGGATACAGCGTGAAGCTGAGAAAAACTATAACTAAATTAATCATTCTAAAAACAACAATAAACATTAATAAAATATTATAAACACAATAAATCCTATTAAAAAAAAGTATCAAAAACCAACGAACAAACACAAAACGCGAAAAGCTCACCGGCAGCAGCGCAAAAGCCTCCAAAGTATCAAGTGATCGCGATCCCCGCGTCCGCCGGTCTCAGCGTTACCAAGTGTTACCTGCGTCGGCGCGCCCGCCGCCAGTCCGAGCTCGCCCGACCCGCACGCCGCCCGCCACGGCCGCGCCTGTCCGTGTCGTAGTGCCACAGTGCCACAGTGCAGCGAGATGCAAGTGCTAGTCGCGCTGCTGATAGCGGGGTTCATCGCCGGCGCGAGGGCCGCCATACGGACACCCCTCGAGGCGTTCCGCCCGTCCGGAGAGACGCACGTGCGGAGACCGGAGAAACTGCCCCTGTTGCCGCACAAACGTACCGCCCAGCCCAAGAGTGGTCTCAAGATTCTCTATCAAACCGGAGTGAGTATCGCGATACTTCTTTTGCCAAAAGTGTATAAAAAAATATGTTTCTTTATAGCTATCACAATTCGCAACGTCGTCGCCTTGAATTTGTGTCGTAACCTGCATCATTATGACCTAATTTTTATGTTGTCATTTACGAAATCTTTATTATGCATAAACCTAAAATGGCCTTTCCTCGATTTACGCTAGTTAATTTGCCGCGACGGATGTAATGTTTTAACTCTCATGGTTTCCGATATCTTGAAGTAATTACAGGCCAGTTAATACCGGCCAATATATTATATTTATGAATTTAATATAACGTATAGATTTTATTAGGGATATCCTGCGAGGTAGTAAGTACAATTTGTTGGTGTTTTTTTTATAAAATTGCTGTATTTATTACATTTCCGTGATATTTGGGGTAGGATTGAAAAGTTACGTGCTCGTTGAACATTGAATGAATGCGTAAACAAATAAATAAAAGTATTTAATTAAATGTTTTGACGGAGGCCGTCGTGGCGCAGTGGCACCAGCGTGTCATTGTAACGTGACAGTTGTGGAATCGATTACCACTTGGGAGAATGAATTATTATTAGTTTAGTACTTTCATTTATTAGGAGCGGTCGTAAGAGAAAAGCGTAGCGTTTAGTTCCGAATTTGAACAGGCAATGCCTCGAAAAATCGGCGGATAATGAGAAACGGAGTGTCTTAGCACTAGGTTCCCTCTGCTAACTCTGCTAACTGTGACGTTGATCGCATATGACCAACGTCAGTAATATTACAATGTGTTTATTAAATAATAATAAGTAATATAAAAAAATCTTTATATATTTTTTTATTGAACCACAATTTTAAGCGATACGTTTTTATCTTTAAATATATATAGTCTTTGGGATAAAGCTCAAAGGGATATTTGGCGGGAAAATTTTATTCCGAGATATGACTTCAAGTTTATGTTAAAGTTATTATAATATTGTAATAAAGTTATAAACAGATGATTGTCCTTAATAAGACAATTCATAGTTTGTGGCTTGTTTAATTCTAAAGTAGTAGTAAGTGTGTAAAACGTCGTGACCATGGTCACGAATTGATATAAATCGATATAACTAATCGAATACTCATTGAACTAATTAAACAGTGTGTAAAATGTAGAGAGAGAAAGAGAGAGAGAAACAGAAATAAATATTAATTATTTGTATAATGCATAATTAATGAGATATAATTGCATAAATAAAAAAAAAAGCTTGTAATTATCAAATTCTGACACAAAATACCCTAAAGTAACTTACGGGTGATTTGTTCTCTTTCATCGTTGAAATTACTTTAAGAGAATTAAATAAAGTGATTAAATATCGGTGATTAACCAAATTATATATAAATGAATTAGCTTGGGAAGGAAACGAAAATACAACAAAAAAATAATTTATATAATAGCTTTTGATCAGAAACGTTTATTATTCTAGTAAGAAATTTTACATAGAAATTTACCTTCTATTCGTGGACCTTCTTACTTGGAACTCATTTACCACGTCTTGGAACCCGCTCTGGACGTAGGCAGATAGATGGAAATATTTCGAATTGTTCAACCAATGTTTTCCTGGATTAAACATTTTCGAGATCTCGATCATATATTAGTCACGTACGCGATGCTCTTCCACGAAGGGAACCACCCAGCAATTAGCCCAATTAAAACAAAAAATACCGACAATTAAACCTGATACTATGAGTAATAAACGCGAGTAGAAAATCAAGCGGAAAGACAGTGTATGTGTGTCCCATACAAAACAACTTAAAAATAACAACAACATCCATACAACCTACTGCCTATTTCCTTGGAGAAACTAATATTGGCGCTCGTGTACGTATTACGTACAGTAATTACATGTAAGATAGGTAAAAAAAATAGAAGTCACGGATGTCAAATTTCGTCGGTCATATTTAAAAAAAAAAACAACGTTAATCATATTATTATACCTAATTTTGAAGTCGATTCAAGAAAATAATCGCTCCAACCTAGGTCCGTAATTGCGTTTTTTTCTATATTAGCTCTTGCTGCTGCCCCGGTTATATTTCAAAGTGATCTGTAAGATATGAGACTTAAAAGTTGAAATGGATGTTTATTTGGGATGTTTTTAGATGTCGTATTGTAATATAGTAGCGGAGCCGACCGCGTAGGAGCATGCGTAACACGGGTAGCGGCAGGTGTCCGCTCACTCATTCTTATCTTGACAGTTTCGATGACTTACGGTCGAGGCTTCGTCCCGACCAGTGTGTGCTATTTGGTTAAAAAAAAAACCTTTTTTATGTTTCTTTTTTCTCTTTTTATGTCATTGGCTTTAAGCTCATTGGTAACGGTAACCTTCTTTTCGGTCGTACGTCTTAAGGAATGGAATTTAAAAGTTATCTTGTCGTTTATTCATATTTCTTTATGCAAGTTTGTAATCTTTACAGATACAAGTGCGTTGGTACGTCTCTAAATGCGACAGATTTTTTATTTGATTCCCACTCGATAACAGGAAATATTAGATTTTATTATTTCTTCGCTCTGGTGTCGAGGCAATGCGCGGCGTTTAGTTTCAGCACTCAATACACAATTCCTCCAGAATTCGGCCGAAATTGAGGGACGAAGTGTCTTAACACTAGACTTCCTCTGACTACCCTGCTATGGCTGGATATAACGTGAGGCAGAAAAAAATAATCAATAATATGTAACAATTACACGAATTCGAAATCCAAAGGATATAACAACAATAGCAAAAGGACACTCGTCGTCTATTTCAAGTGGCGGCAGTGTTTGCGATCCAAAAGAATGGAACAGCCAGAGGACCGACAAATAAACAAAAGAACTTCTGTGAATGTCAAAACCGCAGGAGGGTGCTGGTCAATGATCACCTGCTTCACCTTATAAAGAAGTCTTTATTCGATACTGAGAACAATCGAACACGATTAAATAGTCGAGTCGGTAAAATAATTTTCTAAGTAAATGTATACGTAATATTAAAATAACGTACATTTTTACTGAGTATATATTTTTTTGCTTTGCTCTGTATCTTTAGTTTGCAAACACTGCGTTCCCATTAAGACACTTCTGTTCCCCACTTTCCGCCGAATTCCGGAGGCATTGCGTATTAAATGGCGGAACTGAATACCGCATTCAGTATTGTATGTTACCTACACATAAAATACTAAAAAATAATCATATCATTAAAATTTATATCTCCTTTTTAAAAATATTATAATATTTATTGTTTTGTATCAAAAACTGATCATATTCTTGCAAAATAATAGTTCAAACGGATATACCAACAAGCAGATGGCCAACCCAACACCTCAGTGTCTCCGTTGACAGGAGCAATAGAATAATAGGCATGCAAATTGACTATCATGATTTATTACATGTGAATTTTGAATTGCTTTTATCGCCTAACCTAAATAATCTGGACGGAATTTTATCTTGTTATATTATTAAGCGATGCGAACGGTCTTTCTTAGATATCTTCTCATAGAGATTTAGGAGAAAATATATGCTCATTCGGAACATGTGTTTTTCAAATAATTGTACTAAAAAAATTATTTCAAAGTTAATTAAGCCTGGATACAAAACAGGTTGTAGAAAAGTAGCGTATTGAAAATTGCTGGAAAACAATAATGAAACGACGTCTTAAGATAACTTCGCTTTACTAACTCCATAAAATCCTAATACGAGAAGACGGAAGCAGATAATACCTGCATATACAACTTTCGTATATTTAATCGAATTACGTGCGTTCGTACATTATTTTACTGTAGAGGTTAATTTTGATACGATTAGTCCGGATGTTATTGAGAAGCCTAGAACGGATATTGGAAGCAAAGCGCTGGCATCGGCTCCCATCAATCATTATTAATGTTTATTAAATGACGACCTCGGAAATTTCCTATCCACGCGTAAACAAACAGTGTAAATAGCCCGTCCACACTTGTATTTGGTCAATATTTTAACAATAACATAAATATATTATGTAAAAATGTGTTACACTATTTTTTTTATATGTATGAAAATAAAAAAAGACTAAAGCGTAAAAATAAAAAAAATAAAAATTACAAAACACTGTATAACTGTATAAATCACGAAGGTATGCTATCGTGATAGTGAGCAATGAAATCTTTATTTCCAGCCAGTATAAATATCCGATAGGAAGGCGAGCGGAGACGGACGTAACGGGAGTTCAACGTAAGTAACGTCAACCGGACTTGCAAAAATAATGCATATCAAAATATTTAGCGCAAAGCCGTTCGAGAATAGAATATAATTTTGTTAAGAGGAAACATAAAAATACCAGCCGTTGATTTTTGGGTTAAAATTGTTTACACGTAATTCAATTGAGCTGTTTTATTTAATCAAAATCAATCAATGTCACATGGGAATCCCGTTTTAGCTAAATATAATATATAATTAATTTTGTATATATTTATTATAATGTTCATATACTGAGTGTTGAATTTAAACCGTTGAACCATTTTTTACACCAAGTGCTACAAAATGTAATGGGAGCTATAAATTACATAAGTTTTAAACTCAAGTTATTGACTAATAACCTCTGAAGAGTTCCCATGTTCAGTTCCTGGCTCCATCACCAGATCAGCTCAATAATAGCATATTATCTAAGCCATGTATAGTCCCAAATGTCATGATGTCACAACAATTAAAAGTGAGCCAAATTAAGTTTCTTAGATTTTATTACAAAATTCAGTTTCAGTTACAGCTCGACCCAATAAAAAATTGTAAAAAAATATAATATTAACCTATTCAAAAAAAAAAAGAAACAATAAAAACTAACAGCCAAAAATCCCTCTATCCTTTAAACTTCTATATCCATCAAACACTGACAGATCCTATTGAAGCAATAAAATGGGTATGTAATGAGATAATTAAAGCTTCTCCACGGTTGGGCCGGCCAAGTAGCGTGACCGTGGACACGAGTCAACAGAGTGAATGTAAAAAGTGACCTCGAGAGGGAAGCGAGTCAACAACGTCACCGGTAAAGGCGGGACTACAATGCTAGGAATGCTGTCCGAATTCGGACATGATATCTGTGGATGAAAATATAATCGATAGGAAAGCTTTGCACATCATGCTATATAAACAAGTGGAGAATAGTAACGCTTGTTTCTGTTTAAGCTTATTGTTGGGTTAATAGAAAAAAAGGTTTAATTTTAACATATACCCATGGTAGTTACTGAATGTTATAAAAATGTTATCCTGGAGTAACGTCTTTCATCTACTTTTTTCATATCATAAAAAAACTTGGAGTTAATGTTAAATTTATTAGTTTCAATAATTTAAAATCTAAGCTATTTAATATCGAGCTATATGTATAAAGCATTAGGGAATAAAAAAATATCCAATAAGAAAAGCACCCGAGCAGTCAAAGCTGCACCTGCGTTACGCGACAAAAAACCTAAATACGATGCGCCTTTTATTTCTTTATTTCTTTCAAACGCTTCGAAAATAAACACGAATCGACTTGGTGATATAGAAATGGCTTCATTTCTATATTTCCTGGTTTGTACAATAGAAAAAATATAATAATATTATTGCAGGAAATTATTTAGATTCAACTGAAGCGTTTCATATTTGAATTTTTTATCTGAGTATATAAATAATATCCCAAAAACTCGGAGACATAGCTGGGTTTTAACCCATGTGTTAAACTAAAATCTCTTTACCATACATTAAGACCCCTTAAAGACGAACACTCGAGTGTCTTGGTACATCGTCAAAGGGACACGTGCGTCGTGAATGGCTCCGGATGCACGGGCCACAATAGACACGAAAGATGTGCCCTACTGTTATACAGAGCTATGTTTAGATGGCTTTAGTATTGAAATACCTATAGGGGACTATAATTGCGACGGATAAACTTGATATAACCATATCATTGAATTGAAATATTCAAAAACGTAACACAATAACAATAATGATTTATCATCATATGTAATAGTATGTATAGCAAATCGTACGGTAATTTCGAATATTTTGAGTATTTCCTTTAGAGAACAATAAGAATTAGCATTATATATTGCGCCAGGCGTCTACGATTTTTTTTTCTTATAAAAACCAATTGTCATTCAGTCCACGCTGCAGTAACAGCACAGTATATGACAAAGTACCACCGAGGTACATGATAAGTCATTGGACACATGTGTCTCAACAATGGAGCTATATACGGCGACTCAATTAGTCTGCGCGTACGCAATGCATTCGGCGATGCTTCCGGCAAGCGTTGATGTCTTTTAGAGCACTACTGAATACCTTATAGGGCTACGACCTACAGATCGCATGGGCGGGATAAACGGTTCGATTTGTTTATATTTACGGCAACGAAGGCTACTAACTAGAGTATAAAAATATACATTTAAATATATTAATATTTAAAATGTTCAGTTCTACGTCTCGACAATTCATAGTAATTTATGAATATTGATATCGTGGTACATGTTTTTTAGATCAGATCTCCTTGTAGAAAAAAATGTGTTACAACACCTAAAAAAATATAATTACTATTATAGATCTCCGAACTTATGAATAATATCTATAAAAACATAGATAAGAAATCTGATAATGACATAAATAATGATAACAAAAAACTTTATCATGTAATTATTTAAAATACAGCTTCTGCTTTTCGCACTAATTCGTCTTCAGCGAAGGGTGATTTCCTTTGGATTAATAACGTTCTTCCTTTAAATTAACTTTGCTTGCCGTTTAAAAGGATGTAAACTAATTTGAAAATACAAAAGATGAACGTCAAAATAGGACGGATGTCGAAAACGCCGAAAGCTCGGAGCTAATTAAAGTTGTAATAAATAATTTTCGGCCGTTGGCAATGCGTTATTACAACGTTTAGTAATTTTGTTTGCGGCTACCTGTGTTCCCGGGTACAGTGATCGGGTAATCGGTGATTTGATATTTTTTGAACTTTTATATTTTAAGAGGTAAAAAAATATATATTTGTGGGAGTCAAACGTTCGGGTCCGACGTCCGTTGCCCCGAGGTATATTGTATCGATCGTGTAATTAACGCGAACTAATTGGAATATTGTAATAACTTGGGATTGGTTTGCGTGGGTCACAGGATAGTCTTTTATTCTTCTTGGTATATTATGCATGCAAATGAAGTTCAAGGAAACGAAGGACGTTAGTAGACAAGGCAAGGACGCTCACAGAATATTATAATGTAGATTTTTATCATCTTCTAGAAAGCTATTATTTCAAACATTAGCTTTAATTAGATTAGTCTACTATTAATGGCAACATTATGAGCAGTGTTTTCTAAAATAAGTGAAACATTAAAGAATAGGTTAAATCTTTCAATTGATTTATTATAGTTTTGATCAAAGGAAAGTTTTTGTTTACGTTTTTGTAACTAAAATATGTCTTCACAACGTAACAACTTAACGTTTTCTGTGACTGGCCTTAAAAATTACATACACAACAAAAAAAGGAGTAAAAAGCATTAGCAGAGGCGTGTGCCCACGTCTAAGGGCTAGGCGTACTTGGAAGGTTGTGGAAGGTCGCTTGGGCACAGATTATTTCATTAGAGTGGGCGCGCCTCGCCACCTGTTCACACCGGATGCCTCGCCCCGCGACCCCTCATCTGCTTCCACGAGAAAAACACGTTCATCTCCGTTTCCAATACATTCAAATTTACAACTTATTACGTTTCGTGAAAGTACGATTTTCTTTCTTGTAGCTCGCTAAGATAAGCTTTTTAAGCATCTTGCATCACCTTGATCTCTTCTCTCGTGGAAAGCTCCGTTCCATGCTTTGTCTTATGATTTTACAATTAAGGTTCAATATAAATGTGTAACATTGAGATTTTCAGTTTTAGAAAAGGTAGAAAATTAAACGTCCCCTAAAACCGTCGCCTCGGGCCAACGGTCAGATCTTGGACTTGCATCGAAGCTATATATCCGAACCGACGCAGGTTCCATTTTGTTAGTCGCGTGAAATCTGGTGTACTTTTTTGTATAATGAGATATTAAACACGCGATTCCAATTTCGTACCTTGCATGAAGTGATTATTTAATTATGTACCGTAACATTTGTTCGTTTAAATAAATATAAATGACGTTCACTAATTTGATAAAGAAGAAAAATGTCTGTGTTTTTTTTTAAAAAGTAAAAAAAACTGGCGCAAATTAGTCCGTTTAATCTTCTTCAAAAAGTTAAGTCAACAACCTATACATTGTGTACAATGCGTGCAAGACGTTTTTTGTTTGTTTCACAAAAGGGCCTATATCCGGCTTTTGAAAGATCTGTCCGAGGCTGTTTCCGTGAAATCCATCGCAATACACAAGAAACGGGAAGTATATCCGGAACAACAAAAAAAGAATGTGTTTCACACCTATAATTGTTAGAGGGTCTAATGTTTTTCTAGCATATTTTATTTTCATAAAATCATACAACAACTATTCAATAATAGTGCTACAGTCTCATAATAATACAAGAAAAATAGAGAAAAGAATATCAAATCAAGGTTAATAAAGGTATTGGCCACATTTAGCAAGCAATTATCGTAAAATTTACTCAACAGAAAAAAATACATTCCCACAGTGAACAGGTTGTCGAACGGCATGTCTTCCGGTCGGAAGTAAGTCTAAGACCGATGGTCCTTCGACACAAAAAAAAAGTGAATGGACCGAGCGCACATGGCCCTGCATTGTGGTGCCCGAATCATAATGATTAACATCATTCTCTAGTTATAATGATCTCCCGTAATCCGCTTCTGTTTTCTTCTCCACAAAGGGCGGCAGGTGCGAACGACTTACAACAAACACATTTCGTATTTCCCACGGTTGATGCAAAGATGTTTCTTTTAAGGTTTGAGTTGTAATTCATGCCATGCAAAAATGTACTGATGTTCGGATTTGTCAATCTCCTGATGCAAAATGCTGATGCGTTGAATTTAGAAGGCATCAAACAAGTTTATGTATAGATGTTTGTTTATTCTTTCTTATTCAGCTTCATGTTTTATCCCGCATTAAGCAGCAGCAGGGTAGGCTGAGGGAAACTATATTAGTATTAAGACACTTCACTTCTCACTATTTGCCGAATTTGTTGTTCGAATCGAATCGAAAGTGTTGCGGGTTGATTGGCAGAACTCAACGCCTTATTTTTACCTCGGTACCAAAGCGACGAAAAGAAAATATTACGAAATAAAAATTAACATTTCCATGAATTGGAATCGAACCTGTGCCACGATAGCTATGTAAGATAGATTAAGTAATAGTTTCCATGTATAAAGACTGGCATTGTTTAAAAGGAGATATTTTATGTCAATTCAAATGATGTTATCATTTTTAAAACTATCTAAACATTAAAACAAAATAATGTTTTATATTCAAGTAAATTAATTACTATACGAAATAAGATGAATGTTCAAGATAACAAGATCTATTAGGCAATTGAGGATAAGATATCAGTACTAGCGTGATCGATACAATATTTTGCGGTTGTATTAAATTTAAATATCACCGACACATTAGCATTTCTATCTTCATTCACGATCAGAATAATATGATTTAGTAGATAAGATTGCCAATATATTTAAATTTCTGTATCTAAATTACTATAATATACTTTTCAGGTATCGGAGGAGGATCTCCCTGACTGCAGAGCGCGGCAGGTGTGCAGCAAAGTGGACCTTTACGATTCAACACAACCCTGGATTGAGAGGAAGTGTCGGTGTCTTGGGCATAGACCGTGTTCTAGGTTAGTATTTTGGTTGGCTCTTGGATATTGTATATTTGAATTGAGATTTTGTTTAAAAGAGATAAATGTTACTTATAAAGTTAATGTTTAAGTTATATTATTATTTAGTTTCATTTGTGGAAATTTAATCTTTACATTTAATTTAACATAGCCGTACGATAGTTTTGAATATAAATATCATATTTCTATTAACATAACTTGTACCCAGCACGTGGATGTAGGCAGTAAGGATTTTACACTTAGCGAGTTACAAAATATGGGTATTGACTATGTTAGGGCGTTTGTGAAGGTTACTTTCCATATGTTGTGTATGAATTGATTGTAAGACATGTAGGAGTTCCATCCTTTGGCCCAGAGTAACCGTGGGCAGATAACGGTGTCACATTAAACACTGTGTTTAGATTTTTCATTTGCATTAACCGGTTACGTTATATATGAATAAAATATAAATTATAGTAGGGCCTACGTTGATCTGGATTGTTCTTGTTATGTAAACACACCTTATTTGGATGTGTAGCTCTTTACGTACTGTACGTTATTGATATTATTCTTCTTAGCCCCGTCAGTCATAGTTAAACTGACAAAACATATTATGAGAAAAGTAATTTGTAAGTACACATTGAATATCAGTTTAATTGGTCTTTGAATGTGGCCGTACGTTTTCTTTTTTTAGTGTGAAAGATTAGGTTAAATTCAATAAGTTTAAATATTTTAAACGTACATACAAAATATACATTATATCAAAAAGTTTTGCAAAAAATTTACATGTATTTTTTTCATTACAGTGAGCTATCTGATGAAGACAATCACACTTTAGCGGACAAAACTACATTATATAAGACTTGTGAGCCAGTCAAGAGGTTACCAAAGTGTCGATACTTCAAAGACGCAGCATGGATCATATATTCATTCCCCGATAGCAACGCCACACAACAAATTGTTAATTGCCACTGCCCGAAGCAATCCGTTACGTATCTATTGAAGAAACTACCGTATACGACACCTAGCGGAGAGCAGGGGAATCAGTACCAGTTCGCGTGTTCGCCGCAAAGCGTAAGTTGTATATAGTTACACTATATTGTACTAGATGGCGTTACAAGATTGTTTAATGAATATATAGATTAAATTTGCTTTTTGAGCTTTCGCATTAAGTTTTATTAAATGTATGGTGTAATCATATATTATACTAATATTGAAATTGTTAATGTAAGTGTGTTTATTACGCTTTCACGCCAAAACTGCTCGAAAAGAACATAGGATACTTTTTATTATCCTTTGGCTATAGTATAAAAATAAATAATGTAGTATAAAAATAAAAAAAAGCGGGAGAAGCCGTATTTGAATCTCTAATCATATATATATATATATTTCTTTTTACAGAGATTAAGGTGTTCTAGAAAGGAGCCATGTAAGCTATTCAGTGCAAGACGTCGTCATGAGCAAATCGATGAAGTAAATGCTAATACAATATGCCAGTGCCCAAGGGACCACACGTGCCCGAAACACCATACCGAACCTGGAGTTCTACCTGGTGTTACGTACATCGCTGAAGACATTCGTACGTACCACGGCTACTGTATGCCCGAACCTCCCCTCGATTCATATCGATTTGTTGGTGATAAAGACTGAATAAGTAAACAAGATTTTAGGGTGTGATCATATTTGAATTAGGCAGCTTATATTGCTCATTTACCTGTTTAGTACAAAAATTAGGACTTCAAAATCTCATTTTAATATATAATTTTCACTAACAAAGAACTATGTATTTAAGTATACGGTAAACTCAGTGATACTGGTTTTGATATCATCGACGCTGTTTTATATATACAACATTAGTAGGAAGTATTTTATGTAATATTTAACTATTTAATGAGGTATTGTATTTTGGTGGATTATCGATTGTTTGTCGCTATATATATATGTTTGTTTGTTTGTATGTAAAAGGCGTTGAGACGACTGTATATACCGCGTAGTGCTTGAAATTACGTATTGTTATATTTGTAAATAATAATATTATTTTAAGTATCATTCCAAACGTTTAGTTTAAATTATTTTTCATATTTTAATTATTTACTTGCCATACTTACTTAGTTGTTGCGTTTATTTTTTTTACTTTGTGAAAGTCTTCGACTTAGCACTTGTTCCAAGTCTTCCAAACGAGGGGACGATAATATGTTCATTGTTTTGTTTGTGTTTATTGTATAATAGTTTTATACGATAATGAGATCGATCGAGAGCCATATTTTAAGACTATATTAAGTAATTTGCAAATATGTGATTTTATAAATATGGATTTATTTAAAAGTCGATCGTGATTAATGTTAATAGACATGGATATGCCTCTGTTAGATTCATTTATATCTATGATTTTTTTTTACTCACACATCAAGTCGATTATTCGAATAAATTCTAAAAATGCAATTTTTGGAATTTATATTATAGTAAATTCGTTAATTTTGGTAATATGATCAATAAAAAATATAAATTTCAAGTATCCATAATTATATTAAGTCCTACCCAATTATAGCGAATACTAGATCGTTTTACCCAATGCCAAGGAAAAATGAAATTTTGTGGAAAGATGAAAGAGGGAAATCAAATTGTGGCTACCATAAATGCATGTGTTTCGATGAAAACACCAACAAGTCATATTATGTATGTATGTAAATATGAAAAATGTTAATGTTTATAAATCATACCGATCGATGTGACGGTACGTCTTCCTTATTTGTTTCATGTATAGGTATAAATAAGTTAAATTATTGACAGAAAAACGAATAAATGTTTCCAAATTATTTAATGTTTTATTTAAAATACGTTTCAGCATGTCTTAAAAGTTGTACTACAGATATATTTTTACTGAATCTATTATACCGCATATTACTATCAATACGACTTATATAGTTAGTCGATGGGAGCTAGTGTTGTTTTTAATAAGTTATATACGGTATATAAAAAAGATAGAGAGTATAAACAAAATATATACAAATAATTTCGGAAATTGGAGTACTCAGAGTAGGCAGAGGGAACCTAGTGTTAAGACACTGCGTTCCCCACTTTCTGCCGAATTTTGGAGGCATTGCGTGTTGAGTGGCAGAACTCAACGCCGCACTTTTGCCTCGACACCAGAGCGAAGAAATGAAAATATAAATTTAAGTAAATATTTCATCTCCTCGAGTGGGGATCGAACCCACAACCAGTCGGTTTTACAGTCACACGTCGTGCCGCTGCGCTACAACTGGCCTCAACCGATTGTTATGGGTACAATAAAGACTTATATCAATTGTGAGTATGTTGTTCGACAAAATTGCTACTTTCTACAAAAGTTATTTTATACAACTGTTATATTGAATTGGTTAAATCGTTAGTTTTCAATGTTTTGTTGTTATATATTCCGAAATTTCAAGATTAAGAATTCTTCAAGTCGATACCCTTTCAAGAATACTTATCTAATTAGCTAGCAGCAGCCAGCAGGGTAGGCAGAGGGAAAATGGTGTTAAGACACTCCGTTTCCCACTTTCTGTCGAATTCTGGAGGCATTGCGTGTTGAGTAGCAGAACTCAACGCCGCGTTACCAATGAACTAATTACATTTTATTGGAAAAAAATAAAACATATGTACGACACGAAGACAAACATTCATCGCGTCACTTGAAAATTTTCATAATATTCAAATACGACATTGTTGCACCAAACGACCGATGTTATAACAATTCAAAATTAATTATGCAATAAACGTTTCAGAACGGATTAAATGTATAATTAATAATACTGAAATATTTACATAAATTGACTATTTACACGATTAACATACATTATGGAAATTTTATTGTTGTCATTTTACAATGTCCGTGGTTTATGTATCGCAGGTGTTTGATGGAATAAGCTTTTTATATTTATACATTTCCACGTCAAAACCAGGAAGGATATGAATATGATGATATGTCAACGGAACGTAGGAATAAAAGGTGGAAGCCAGTGATAGCGGTGAAAGCAATTGGTAGCTATATTATATATATAACTAAATATATTAAGAGTATTTTTTTGTTTATATGTAAAGAGGCCAGGTGCGTGCGTGTGACTGTAAACGCGACAGGTTATGGGTTCGATTCCCCACTAGAGGCAATTTATTTAATATTTTTATTTGTCCGCTCTGGAGTCGGGGCAAAGCGCGGTGTTGAGGTTGTCACTTAATGCCTCCTAAATTCAGCGGAATGCGGAGGCATAGAGGGTCTTAACACTAGGATCCCGGATTTCAACTGCCTACCCTGCTAAGTGCGGGATACAGCGAGTAGCTAAAGAAAAAAGAAATGTAAAGAATTCAATAACAATTTTAATGTAATATGAAAGCATATTTTAGATGATTGAGAATATTAATAACAAAATAGCAGTTTTAACATCAATTTCAACAATGATGCAAACAATTTATTTGACCTATTAATTTGAACATAATTTTATCAATATTTAATCTTTTATAAGAACTGGTTAATATTTAATCAGCTTCACGCTGTATCCCGCACACAGCAGGGTAGGCAGAGGGAACCTAGTGTTAAGACAATCCATTCCCCACTTTTTACCGAATTCTGAAGGCTTTGCGTGTTGAGTGGCAGAACTCAAAGTAAATATTTCATCTCCTCGAGTGGGGATCGAACCCACAACAAGTCGGTTTTACAGTCACACTTCGTGCCACTGCGCCACGACTGGCCTCTTGTTAATATTTAATAATAGATTAAAATGGTTTTATAGAAATTAAAATTAAATCAGCCTTACTCTGTATCTCGCACACAGTAGAGTAGGCAGAGGGCACCTAGTGTTAAGACACATCGTCCCCACGGTGTTGAGTGGCGGAACACAAAGCCGCACTTTGCCACGACTCCAGAGCAAAGAAATGAAAAAATATGTGTAAGTAAATATTTTATATCTTCGAATGGGGATCGAACTCACAACCAGTCGATTTTAGAGCAACATTTTGTGCCCCTGTGCCACGACTGGCCTCAATTTCAAATAAAGTGTAATAAATTAAATTAATATTTTAACATTTGAAATAAATGTACGGAAGCGTAGAACAGAACGCCGTCATAGCCAAGTCTTCTAATATTACACTCCGGTTCCCATAAGAAGTGACCACCATAATGTACTGACCACATCTTGAGGTTACTCTATGAGGCGTGAGGTAATGAGAGAGTGGGTTATTGGAAAATTGGAGCAAATGTTATTGTAGATTTGTATTGTCTGTAATTTCAATCGCCATTTCAATTCTTTAAAGAATTTAACGAAAGAGCTTTTCTCATAATTTGAACGATTTTTTAAAAACTAAGTGCCGATATATGAAATAGGTTCGGAGTAACAAAAAAAAGTATTTTCATAATATAAGCTTCAATTTCTGCGATAGACAACGGATTCAAATAGAAAAATCCTTGTATATTGAGAAACTGCAATACAAAACATCCGCTTGCAGAATACATGAAACATAAATCAATCGATAAAGGGCTTGAACCATGTAACTTTCACTGACTTCTTCTCAATTATTATTCAAAATAGGCAAATGTATGTATACTTGTATAGGCATTGAAGTCAACTTTCAGTTCACGATGACATTACATGTAGTTGACATACGTTCTTTAAATGTCATGTGAACGTTTTTAAAGTTTTCTTTCTACTTTTAAGTCATATTTAGTTTCTTTAATAGTTAGGCCAGTCGTAGCGGCACGAAGTGTGACTGTAAAACCGACGGGTTGTGGGTTCGATCCCCACTCGAGGAGATGAAATATTTACTTAAATTTATATGTTCATTTCTTCGCTCTGGTGTCGAGGCAACGCGTGGCATGAGTTCCGCCACTGCTGTGACCGAGATACAGTGTGAATGGAGCTGATAAAAAAATATTTCTCTTATAAATGTTTTCTTAGACTATGTACTAGGCCTTATACCTATATAGATTGCTAAACATAATGACAAAGAAATATGAAAAGATAAAAAATACGAATTGCTCTCTTACTTTTGCTCTTCGTTATGTAACATAATGAGTATATCTTATATTATTTTACAAAGGCGACAGAAACCAAATCGGATTTAACAACAAAAAAAAATTCAATTTTTAAGACAGATTTTCACAATAGTAAATCAATTATGCTATGTTAAAGCGGGCCCGGGTTGCGCCGTATCGTCCGCGACGAATCAATAATAACGTAGCAAATGGTACAAAAAGTATGCGATTCCCGTTAATTCCCCACAATAATAACAAAATACCTTATAACGATTATGGGGACACGAAAAAATGTATTTCGTTCGTGTAGTGTACAGAAATAGTACGATGCGATACGATGGTTTTTGTTTGTAAAAAGTCCGGTGTTTTCGTTTTCATCTCGAATCCAATGTTAGAAAAATTTTCAATGTTTACATTGTGCGCCTACATTCTTTAATAGTGTAGCTGTAAATATAGAAATTTGAATATTGTATAAAGGGTACACACAAAAGCTTTAAAAAATTAGTAATATTTGATCACAATATTGACAAACCCGATTGACATTGATTGACAAACGAGGCTAAGCGCGGCGTTGAGTTCTGCCACTCAACACGCAATGCCACCAGAATTCGGCAGAAAGTGGGGAACGGAGTGTCTTAACACTAGGTTCCCTCTGCCTACAATGCTGTGTGCGGGATACAGCGTGAAGCTGATTTTTTTTTTTTTTAATATTGACAAACTTTACAGATTAGATGTTTCACAGGAAAATTTTCCATTTTTTTAGTCATTATGTAGATTCAATTCAATTCAATCATAACAATTATTTATTGATTACTTAAGCCGTTTTATTAAATCTGCTGAGATTGCGTGTAGTATTATATAAAATAATTTTATTTTCATTTTATTACGTTTATTTCTAACATTAGTATAGATAATATAAATAAATAAATCATGAGGCCAGTCGTGGCGCAGTGGCACAAAGTGTGACTGTAAACCGACTGGTTGTGGGTTCGATCCCCACTCGAGGAGATGAAATATTTACTTAAATTTATGTTTCCATTTCTTCGCTCTGGTGTCGAGGCTAAGCGCGGCGTTGAGTTCTGGCACTCAACACGCAGTGCCTCCAGAATTCGGCAGAAAGTGGGGAACGGAGTGTCTAAAAAAACACTAGGTTCCCTCTGCCTACCCTGCTGTGTGCGGGATACAGCGTGAAGCTGATTTATAGATAATATATTTGTATATAATCTTCTATATCTTACGTCTATAATCTTCTATATTCCTGTGTACAAGGAATTATGAGTTTAACCCGAAATTATTGGCTATTTATATTCACGGTATCAATTACAGAAGGGATTGGGGACAGGAAGGGTTAAAATAACCAAGTGTTAAATGCCACCATTTTGCGACCCCCGAGCGTCTTGTATCATCAATCTTATAGCTACAAGCGAGGAATTGAATTGATAGCATGATTCCAAATATACATATGCATATAGGGATAATATGACAGGTTGATTTATCAACGACCAGGACTAGGGGATTATATTATAGTATGGGTACAGATTACTTATAGAAGTCCAGTTAAACATGCGCGAGGACTTCGTGGCGCCTGATTTAAAATGCCTAGCGGAATGATTTTATATTTAAATAATTCAATTTTTTCCGCCCTGGCAACACTGCCGTGTTGAGTTCCTCCACTCAACACGTTATGCCTCTAAAATCCGGTGGAAAGTGGGTAATGGAATTGTCTTTAAAGGAAAGGAGTATTGAACGCGATTATTACTGTCCAGATAATACATGAAAGAATAGCCAAATATTTTTGTATTCATTACGACAATTTTTATGAGGAAAAACAAACTACTATAAATCTCAAAAGGTAAATTTTAAATTCCTTAGGGTATAAAAGTATAGACATCCATTCTAAAATAACCAAAAAATATTTTCCAAATACACTTAAAAGAATATTAAATAAACAATCGCACAGTTCAAGCGGGCGAAGCCACAAACTGCTAGTATAAAATATGTAAGTGGGAAAATGTGTCCGTTAATAACTGTAATCAACACTATGACCTATTCTTGATCAAGGAGAACCTATAAGCATATATTTTCTTTATTAAAGGAAAAATCACTCATCAATCACTATACTACCAGTCAAGAACTTGATAATATAATGTGCCAGAAAAATGAAGGTCATTTTGAGATACGATGACAATATAATAACTTTATTATAATAATCGTGTATACACGAGCGCCTCGGGTTGTTGCCGTACAACTGATTATTATGTGGAGGTTACAGGTTAGTTTAGATTCCAGGAGAGTAGAAAATACGGATAATTATAGGTGAGCCTACGTACTCGTTACCAGTGACATAACTATGTCTTTCGAGGCTCGTGCCTCCTTCTTAGGATATTCTTCAAGTATAGAGTTTTAAATAAATCAGCTTCACGCTGTATCCCGCACACAGCAGGGTAGGCAGAGGGAACCTAGTGTTAAGACACACCGTTCCCCTTCTGCCGAATCCTGGAGGTAATGCGGGTTGAGTGGCATTATTCAAGTATAGAGTTTTAATTATATTATTTCTTTCTTTGGATTTTGTATTCAATGATGGTGTTATAAATTAAAGTTTAAATTTCGGTCCACAAAATAAAGAGACAATTTTTTTTTCAAATGTGCCTTATAATAAATATTTGGGGATATAAGTAGAGTTGCCAAATTTTTGCAATATGTGGTCCACAGTGTGATTTAAAATATAACAAATAAATACATAAATAATATCGAAGGTGAGAGTAACAAGTTATAAATCATAACGTTCTCTAGCTTTTATGAAATCTGAATGTTTGTATAAAAGAACTTGGAAGCATATAATAAAATTGTAACTAATCGCCGTCTGTGCATAAAAGATCTATGAGAAAATCTATTTTATATGAAGAAATTTATTAATGTAATAGAACCCAAATCAATTTTTAAAATCTTTGTCTGTTTATTGGTTTGTCTGTGTGTTTGCTACTTCAATGTTAATAGCAGATCTCTTTTATTTCAATCAGTTCACAAATAAAAAAAGTTATATGAATATAAATTATCTTGTTAGACAAAATGATAACAAAATAATTATTTTATTGAATTTATTGAAACTTTCTTTCAAATGATAATCTTATTAGAACACAATGTAACTCCGGTTAGCAATTAACATATAAAGATGCTTCATGAAAAACACTTAACATGTATGCATATTTCCTCATTTACTTATATCTACTACACCTATAAAACAGAGACCATTCGTGGCGCAAGGGCACGAGCGTGTAACTGCTACGCGACGGTTGTGGGTTTGATGCCCACTTAAGTGAATGAATAATTCTTTATTTATATTTCTCCTCGCTCAGGTAGCGAGGCAAAGTGCGGCGTGAATAAGTGAGTTTTGCCACTCAACACGCAATAACTTCAAAATGTAGTGGAACGTAGGGAACGAATGTATCTTAACGGTTCCCAGGTTCCCTCTTCCTACCTTCCCTGTTATGTGCGGAATACAGCGTGAAGAAAGTAGGCCCTCCATAGAGAGGGCCTACTTTTTTAGATTTTTGGAACCTAAACAAATATTATAACAATTAAATATTAATGGTACAAGGTATTTGAATTTACAACCACGCTGTTGTACAATAGAAACTGTGACATTAAGGTCTCAAATGAGTCAATAGCAATACATAAACAAAAAAAATAACATAAATGGATATTTAATTATATGTTTTCACTTATTTTGACAAATTATTGTCATTGTATTGCAAATAATTTTTTCACACCAACAGTTACAAAGAACGAGAAAATCACTTAACGCCGATAGTGTTTCTCATATTTTAAGTTCTCAGCAATATTGTGGTTTTTGTCAAGTAATCTAATGAGTTGCTAATGGCGGGACCACCCGGGAATCAATGTAGGGTTTATTTCTTACATTGGACAATATTAAAGTTTACTGTATTATGTTTTTTTTGTTTAATAAAACCTAATAATATATTTTTTAATTTCAAGACATTTTCCGTATGGTTTACGGAGAATTGAGAGAGAATCGAGTGGTAAATTACTCCTTCGATTCTGTACTAAGGCTATTTTAAGAGGTACAGCCTTGAGACTATATTTAGTGGCAATAAAGATGTTTAATCAGCTTCACGCTGTATCCCGCACACAGCTGCGTAGGCAGAGGGAACCTAGTGTTAAGACATTCCGTTCCCCACTTTCTGCCGAATTCTGGAGGCTTTGCGTGTTGAGCGGCAGAACTCAACGCCGCACTTAGCCTCGACACCAGAGTGAATAAAAGGAAATATAAATTCAAGTAAATATTTCATCTCCTCGAGTGGAGATAGAACCCACAACCAGTCGGTTTACAGTCACACTTCGTGCCACTGCGCCACGACTGGCCTCAAAAAAAAGAAAGATGTTTAAAATATAAAATAAAAAAAAACTCATACGTATGCTATTTGTGTACAAGAAATATAAACCGTGAAGGTTTATTAGAAGATTAGCTATAAAGTTATTAAGCAAAATATATTCCAAGTTAAAAATAAACTATACAGGTTTATTCAACACTTGATATTTTTAATATAAACGATGTGGGAGCACTAAAGTTCTATAAGGGGATAATTTTACTATCACATTTGACGCCCACATTTGAATCGGATCCATTTATCATAGAGAATAATCAATTTCCACCCGCTTCCACTTCCACTGATACCTTGATCGTGAATGCAAATTTCTTAGCTCTCACATTTGAATAAAGAGAACATCTATCCATATGTCCTCATTGAAAAAGAAACGAGGAAAATATTTGATATGATAATTTATAAAAAAGTAATAAAATATACAAAAAAACGTGGCCCGTGGTGGTATAGGGGCACAATGTGAGATTCTAAAATCGACTGGATCCCCACTCGAGGAAATGAAATATTTATTTAAATTTATATTTTTATTTCTACGCTCTGGCGTCGAGGCAAAGCGCAGCGTTGAGTTCCGCAACTCGAACTCAAAACGCATTGCCTCCAGAAGTTGGTGGAAAGTGGGGAACGGAGTGTCTTAACACTAGGTTTCCTCTGCCTACCCTGCTGTGTGCGGAATACAGCGTGAAGCTGATTTACAATATAAAAAATCATAACGATGGATTTATCTTTAGAATAAATCTGTTCCACTGGAGGGATTTAGTTCTGGATGATAGTACCGCTTTTTTACAACAGGAATGGCACAATGATTAAAAAAAAATCTAACACATATACAAATAATAAGAAATATTTATTTCTCCGTAAAAACAATACAAAATGTATGTGTTAAATCAACATCCAATATATTTTCATCATATTATAAGGTAATTTAACATAATTTTAATTATAATGTAATACAAAGAAACGTAATTTTACTTAAATACCAACAATAACATCTATTTACGCAACAACAAATAATTACAGACGTTAGTTCGCCAACAAGAAATCTCCCTGACCTTTCTGCCGAAGCGTGGAAACGTATTAACCAATTCGACTTGGACGAAGATTTCCTCACAATCGTACCCGGAACACGCCGGGTCCATTCAAACATAATCACTGCTATATGGTGATAATTACGTAATATCTCTCTGTTTGTGAAGAAGTGAAGAAATGAGTAAAAGTGTTGCAGCGTGTTCGCACCATTATCCCGGCCTGGGCCATTAGGTCCTGTTATTTTCTGCTAAACCGTGTTACCTTATGAGATATCACATACAAAATTCACTCGATACGTACGTAGGCTGTACTTGTATCTAAGATTAATTTAGTACGTAGATTATTTTATGTGCATTATTTTGTAATTAAGATTTGATGTGAAATTTGATTAGTTTTCGTAATTAGTTTAGTAAGGGAGGGATAATAAGGGAGTAAGGGTCAAGCTTTATGTTAATAAAATATTCTTCGTGGTTTTCTCCGCATATAGAAGGAATACAGAGGGAATCTAGTGTTAAGACACTCAGCTATCATTCAGTTAAACGAAAATACGTATATTCCCCCGAGTGGGAATTGAAAGCACTACCAGCCTGCGACAGAACAGATAGTTTGATCATGTGTTTATATTAATTGTAAGTAATATTAACAGTCATTGCGAATTTCCAATATATGACGGGACGAAGTAAATCAGTGATTCCATATGTGATAATCACTTCCTTTTCAACTTTCGACTTATAAATACTGGTTATTGCGTTTTGCTTACTAATTTTTTACCCCCAACGCAAATAGAGGTGCTACAAGTTGGACGTGTCTCTGTAAGTATGTCTGTGGCATCGTAACTCCTAAACGGATGAACTAATGTTTATTTTGCTTGTTTTACTTAATCGCATGTACATATTCCTAGCGATGATTTAAGAAAATATGTTTACCTATTTCAAGATAATTAGTTCTATTTGATGGAAGGAGATAAGCTTCTTGCACTGATCTGGTCAATTCCATATCATTCCACATTTTTTTTAATTTATAATTTACCAAATATAGATACTTATATTGTTTGTATAAAATACTATTGACAACCATAGTGTACTACGACAATGGCTGATCGCAATCGTAATGGTTATAAGGTTGACCCACATTATATTTCGATAGGGATAATAATTATATTAAAGAATATGATTTTCCCGTTCTGCCAAAATGCGATGGTTAGTTCCGTCATTTAACAATAAATATCAAATCTTAAAGAAGTACGAAAACCGGAAGACGGAGTATTTGCCTTTGGTTCTCTCCGTCAACATTGCTGGTCAAGGTAAAAGTGTGTAGGTAGAAGAGGACCACCTTTAAAATACATTCATATTTGAGGCCAGTCGTGGCGCAGCGGCACGAAGTGTGACTGTAAAACCGACTGGTTGTGGGTTCGATCCACACTCGAATAGATGAAATATTTACTTAAATTTCTATTTCTTCGCTCTAGTGTCGAGGCTAAGCGCGGCGTTGAGTTCTGCCATTCAACAAAAAAAGTGGGGAACGGAGTGTCTTAGAATTATGTTCCCACTGCCTACCCTGGTGTGTGCGGGATACAACGTGAAGATAATTAAAAATATATATTTAAACAAAGTATATAGCAGCTTCGCTCCTTGTACATAATATACTCCAAATGGCGTCAAAAGCGCATGCTAAGATACCAAAAGCCAACAACAAAAACAAAACAAAAATCACATAAAAAATAAAATTCCAAAAGCAAACTTAAAACAATATTTAGCTATTTGAATGAATGAATGTAATTGAATGAGCGGAGTAAAATTCACATAATGGAACGAACGAAGTACTTACGTCGATGAGATTTGTCTTTGCCATACATTTTTACATTACGTTCGTCACATTAAAGAGCTCTTAGCCGTGTCGTGAATTATTGATTTTCACTTTACTTATGAGAGAGGTGGAGTGGTTTTGGTTCAAATTAAAGGTTGACATTATTTTTTTAGTAAGGCTTTATATCACTTGCGGTCTATTTGGAAGCATTTGGGAGAAAGCTGTGAATAGACTGTTAGTTTGGAATATGATTTGCAATTTTATTAGGTAATACTACATTATAGTATGAAAACAAAATATACTTCACGGCTAAGGTGCTAATTAAGTATATTAATGTTTAGTTTCATCACTTTAATTTTATAGACGTTTCGGTACTGGCGCGGCGTTGAGTTCCGCTATTCATTACGATTTCGAAATGAATAGCGGAACTCAACGCCGCGCCTCGAAAATTCAGCAGAAAGTGAGGAACTGTCTAAGCTCTAGTTCTCTGTGTCTGTGTAAAGCTGAATATGAAGGAATATTTGGTACTTATTAAATTGTACAAACGGATAACTGGAAAAAATCCTGGATTAACATGTGAACCCCAACTAATTTGACGGCCATTGTCGAGTTCGTCCCAAGTGTTTAATACTATAATACAATTTTAAATGATCACGATATATTTATGTACGTCAATCTCTAACAATTCTTTCGGGTCGTCCCTGTGGCAAAATTGAAATAACTGACGGGGAGTGTAGGAGTGACTATGACGTTTATTATGTCCCCTATACTTACCACATGTATGTTTGACGGTAGATGTAAACATTTAACAGAACAAAATACAGTCTATAGCCTCGCTTGATAAATAGACTATTTGACACAAAAACAACGTATCAATTGGAACCAGTAGCTCTTGACATTTTCGCGTTCTACCAAAAAATCTCTTTAACCCATATAATAACACTATATTATATTATAAACATTATAAACGAAAAAGGTTGTAAGAGATAGATAAAATCTCAGACAAGTAAACAAACATCTACTAAGTATCTCGGTCCGACGTTCATAATAATATATTATTTACTGTATGTGTATATACGGGAACTTTCATAGGCATTTTACATTGTAGTATCCATTTTGCGTTAGCCTACAATGTCGATCGCTCCATGTAAATTTCTATGTAACTAATATTTATATCCATACAATACGGTTTGAATTATGTTTTGGTGATCCCCATAAATAAAATATGAGTTATTAATTAATAGAAATTTCAGCTTTGATTATAATTATTATTTATTATTAACTACATTGAGACATTACACATGTTGGTCGTGGGTTTGAACCCCCGCTCGAGAAACGATTAGGTAGTAGTGGCACAAAATGTGACTGTAAAACCGACTGGTAGTAGATTCGATCCCCACTCGAGGAGACGAAATATTATTTTTAAATTTATATTTCCCTTTCTTCGCTCTGGTGTCAAGGCAAAGGGCGTTCTGCCAATCAACACGTAATGCTCCCAGAACTCGGCAGAAAGTGGGGAAACGGAGTGTCTTAACACTATATCTCTGTCTACCCTGCTGTGTGCGGGATACAGCGTGAAGCTGATTTTAAGATTTTATTTTTCGTCTTTCATGGCCAGTGGTAGCCGAGGAGGAGCTTCGTGAGATGTTAGTGGGTATTCGGACATGTCGGGACCGGCCGGACCATGAGTCCCACATGGTCTACTCGAGTCCTAGGCCCATCAGTTTCCTCTGCCAACGTCTCTTTCCGTTGACCTAAACTATAATGATTTTAATTTTTAATTATTTTCTTTTAGCCTACTCCACAAGTCAAAAATATACTAGTTAAATAACATCTCTATACATATAAATAATACGATATTAATAATACAATATTTTCAAGGAAATGTGATAACTATGCACATAAATTGCTATAATTGCTTAGCAAATATGTTTTCGCTAAACGGGAAATCGGAAATATAGCTTACCACGGTTGGCTCTATATTATTCATGTTACATTTACTTTAGTTTTTTAACGTTATAAGGAGGAAAAGGGCGGCGTTGAGTTCCGCCACTCAACACGCAATCTTAAGACTAGTTTTTTTTCTCCATTGCTATGTGCATTTGAATGTGAACACAATTATTATGGGTTTGATTCCCATTCAGGGGTCATTATTTTCATTTCCCTCACACAATAAGATGTTGAGACCCGTCACGTGTGGGTCACCAAAGAAAGGAGTGGTGTCTTAACACTAGGTTCTCTCAGTTGAACAAAATTAGAGGTTTTTATTTATATTTATTAGATTTGGTTAAGTTTTTAGTAGTACAATGTTTAATAAATAAAAAACATTTTAAATTTTGCAACATTAAATTGAATGTTTTTTATCTGTATCGACTTATTATGAACAAAATACTTTGTTTATACTCGTATATCTTTAGTTAAAAACGCAACTTTTTTGAATAAGTTTTACTTGGTAATTTTTGAGATCGCTTAGTTTCTAAATGCATGGTAATAATGCTTCGTTGTAAGGACGTGGTAATGTTTAAAAGATTTTCAGTTTCCTTAATTACCTTGATTTGCGTCAATTTATAAAAATCTCTAAAGGCGTACTGGAATGGTTTCTAAGAGGCGCTGGTTCGAGACCTGCTACGGTAATATTTTTATATCATTCTTTAAATGTGAAATACATTTAAAAAAATAAACAAAAAAATATATAGGTGCATTTTATTACTAAAATAAACTGTGCAAATAAACAACATTACACTTAGTCACGGTACAATGGCTAAAATGAAGCAGCTATATCCACAATTTTTTATTCGATTATTCGAATGATTACACTTTATATACTACTTGGAAAACTAAAGAAAGTGCTATTTAAAGGTTAAATAAAATAACTGTATATCAACTATTTTTGTTTCCTCATAATATTTTTTTTCCCTCAAAACAATTGTAGTAACAATTGTAGCCAGTCGTGGTGCAGTGGCATGAAGTGTGACTGTAAAACCGACTGGTTATGGGTTCGATCTCTACTTTAATATATTTACTTAAATTTATATTTCCATTTCTTCACTCTGGTGTCAAGGCTAAGCGCGGCGTTGAGTTCTGCCCCCCTACACGTCAGAAAGCCTCCAGCCTCCAGAATTCGGCAGAAAGTGGAGAACGAAATGCCTTAACACTAAGTTCCATCTGCCTACCCTATTGTGTGCGGGATAATTTTTTTAATTTTTTTAAAAATGGTAGTGTGGCGGGTTGTGAAGCAGGGTTACACGCGCGCGAAAGCTTATGGGTTTGATACGCGCTCGAGGAAAAGATATATTTAATATTCTAATTTCCTCCCTCTGTTTTTGGAGGAACTTCTGTTTTAATGAGAACGAGGGGAGGACTTTCTGTTTTAATGAGAACGGGGAGTCCTACAGCGTGAATCTATAAAAATAGAATTTTAATATTAATGTAAACGCCGTCGTGGCGCAATGGCACAAGCGTGACTTTAAAATACGGTTGAAGTTCGATTCTCACACGT
The DNA here is from genome assembly GCA_030704555.1 of Heliconius charithonia. Lineage (NCBI taxonomy): Eukaryota > Metazoa > Arthropoda > Insecta > Lepidoptera > Nymphalidae > Heliconius > Heliconius charithonia. The sequence goes on from CM060812.1 coordinate 6,285,396, forward strand.
GTTTAATATTTTTATTTGCTCGCTTTAGTAATGAGGCAAAACGCAGCGTTTTGCCACTCAACACCCAGTTCCTCGAAAATTCCAAGTGTTTTAACGCTAGGTTCCCTTTGTCTACCCTCCCATATGCAGGATAGAGCGATATGTTAAAAAAAATCGACTATTTTTATTATACATATAAGGAAATTGTTTACTACGTCACGCATATTTAGTGTTCCACTAAAATTGGTGCCGAATGTCGTGGGATAAAAGATGAGTTAATATAAAGGTGCTTCAATTAGAGCGTGCAGAAGTGATCGCCACGGTTTGCGGTGGCACCACCATTCTTTATCAATTTCAGGCGATCGACGTGTTTTGGACATTTTTTTTTAAATTGCTTATCTATGCCTATGATTGAATAGCGGTAAACACCACAGGGCAAACATGGTGGATGCAACTATTCATCCTATTAGGTTTACAAAAATGTTACTTTAATTATGAAACTGGATATTTTATAAAATTTTAATTGTGTTAAAAGAATGCACATATAAAAATATAACCATAATATGAAAAAGACGAAGTGACCCAAACATATGAAACACACAGTCAAAAATTAACTTAACCGCGCTATTAGAAATTGTATCGTGAAATACTTTTAAAGCTTTTCGAATTCATATGACCGCATACTCAACAACTTTCCTTGCGGACATATCCCTGCAGGCTGCATTTGCATCTCGACCCTACAAACTCTATAGTGGTGGTGGTCCGTTGGCCCGCAGCGCGCGCGCAGTCCCGCTTCGATCGTCGCAGCGGCCGCACGCGCACGCCGCGAGATGACTCGTTCAATATTCGCTCTCCTAGCGCTCACCGCCCTCGCAGTCGCCACTGCCGATCCGCCGCGACCTCGGCTCATAGACTTCAACCCTTGGTCCTGGCTCCCCAACAATCTTAATAAATCCCCATCTGTGATGGATTACCTGTTTCCTCCGTCTAGAACCCCTAAGCAATCCATCCTAGACCCACCCGCAGACAGACGTCCCCCGCCGACCGTTCAGACCACGATACAAGACACCCCCACAATGACAACCCTCCAAGAGCGCGCTACGACACTAGGCAGAAAATCTCATAACAAAGTTAAAACAACTGCTTCGTCAATTCGTCCGACTGCGTCCACACCAACAAAAACGAAAAAGAATTCCCATAAAAACGTCGCTACTGATACGACGGTCGACACCAAAACGACGCAGACATTAAAAACCGAGACGGTGCCGACTACAAACTTCGTAACTGCTACGGTGAAGCCGCCCAAACGCTATACCATACGGCCAGTGCGGACAACGGCGACTCCCGCGGTCCGTGAGACAGAATCTACTATTAACACGAATAGTGATGTTACAGAAACTGTATCAGTTAGCGATGTATCAGGGACTACGGCTGATGTGGTTAAGGACACAGCCTCAACATTGAGTACGGTCGTTGAGACGCACTCCACCGACGGCACGACCAGCACTGGAGTGGAGTCGACGACGCTAACAGAGAGCACTGTAACGGAATCGGCGGACAGTCGTGAGGGCTACTTACCATTGCGCGACAAGCCGCAGCAGAATCACGTGAAGATCAACGAACAAACGAATAAAGAGGTCAGTGCTTCTCGATTATAAATCTTTATGTATATCAGTCCAACGCTAGTTATTTCCATGACAAACGTCTATTTAATGTGTGAAAAAACGATATAAATAGTTAATATTAATCTCAATTAAGTAAATACTAAATTAAATTGATACATCTAAATTAAGTAACATTTTTTATAGAGAACACCTACGGGCCATTGCATTAATCGATGCCGTTTCCCACATAAGGTGGTAGAGTGATGCAAATTATTCATTTAAAAACAGAGCTGAACGATGTTTTTGCCTCATATGGAAATAGCAATTATGTAACAATGGTAAAAAAGATGTTTTATTCTTTCATCAGGAAAGAGTTCATGAGAACACGGAACCGATATCATATCAATTATATATATTATCGAGAATCCTATCATTTAAGAACAAAATTAGTTATTTTATTAAAATAATCAAAATATTGCAATTTGTCAAAAAAAAATAACTTTCGGAAACATTTTAAGAGTAAAAGTGAAATTTTGTAAATTAAAACTTCATTAAAGTTAGTCCCGTCTTCGCACAGTCCATTATGTCTTTTTATAATAAAATAACTTTATATATAATAACTAACAATAGAATCCATTAACGTAGAGTTGAGAAGAAAAACAGGCAATTATAGGGCAAAAATCTCCACATTCATACGCGAAGCTCATTTGTTCGAACGATGCGTAAAAACGTACTTTATAAAAATTACTGGCTAACCAAGAAAAAGAGGATAGATCTTTCTCATTTTACGCTGGGCGTTCTATTTTAAAATAGATAAACATGTACTGTAATCATACTTCGAGATGTTTACATTCTAAATGGGATTTATATTAATATTCGCTTTTATAAAATATAGCTCTATTTTAAACCTCATGTAATTGCTGCAATTTGTGGGAAGAAAATTTACTTAGTAAATAGAATATTCCATATTAAAAATGATTACCTCGAGTGGATTGGAATTCGCGAACATCGTGTTCGATAAGGCAAATCGATACTATACAAATACTAAAGTAGTAATAATCTATGTAATAATTTTGTAGGTTTCAATAATAATTAGGCAATGTAAATATTATATCAATTTTGTTATTTTAAACATCATCTTCTTTTGTTATACTTAAAAGTCTTAAGCTTTAAGATATCGACTCTCAAAGAGGTTAAATAAAAAAAAGTAATAAACTTATGCAAAAAAGACAGTAATGACTTAGACGTACTTTGATACTTTCTTCTCATTAGTCTCTTGCGGTCACAAATGCAGTGTCCGCAAAATTTTGGTTAAAAAATGTATTGGTTTGTGTAAGAACAATATTAAAACTTTCACCTTTTCAAATTACACCGTTGGATATTTTTAAACTGACCGTAAAATATTTTTATATTATGAGAATTTTAATTTCACTTAAATTATAACGATTTATTAAACGATACAAGTTATTAAAGTACCAAATGAAAGTACTGCCATATAATTACTTTTAAAATATGATAAATTAACATATTTATATAAATTATTGAAACTATAAATTAAAATGCCAATTTTATGTAAATAATAATTTCTAATCATTGCATTTCATATAGATTAAAGATGATGAGAAACGCCTTCGCTTTTCCAAAGTTCTCATACTTTAATGAAATCTGTCATCCAATGTGAATATATCAATTTTAACTTGTCACCGTTAAAATAAACATAAGTTATTGCCTCGTTAACTTTAATCTTAAAATAAATGATAAAAAAAATAATGATATAAAACTCCCTATGTAAAGATTACTTGCCAGAAAAAAAAAACAAACCGGATGTAAAGAACAGTAACCACATTGTTTACTTAAACGAAACCAATTATGAACGCAGTAGTGAAATGAATTATAACATAGACAATCTAACGAATCGTTGAAACCGAATCTAATACTAATCGTGTCTAATTAATCAGTACGCATTGGTAGAAAGCCGATAGCCGTATCTATCTAACGATTGGAAGAGAAAGGGGTATAGTACCTTAGGTATAAACAGGGAACTAGGTTGGAATGGTCGTAAGCAGAAACTGCTGTGGAAAGTATTCAAGTAAAATAATACATCTATTGTTAGATGCGACTTGATACTATTGTGATTGTGATCGGATGCAATTTGTCGTTAAATTTTCATTTTATGTATGTTAAAGCAGTCTTACTGTTACCGGCATAGTAGGAAAGGCAGAGGAACCCTATTCTTAAGATATAGCTACTAATATACCGCCCAATTTTTTAGACATTACGTGTTAAGTGGCGGAACCTGAACGAGGAAGGGGATTATGATTTAATTATTATCATTCCCCCGAATGGGAATCGTATTTACAATCGTCGCATTTACATTTACATGCCGTTCTACTGTGACAAACCCAAAGTTAAACGAATATAAACACGATAAATTATATAATCTAGGTACATTTGGAAAGGATTACATTTTATACGTGACGCTTGATAGTTTGTCTCTCCAGCATCCAGTCTGGTGGGACCAGACCAAACTACAACTTGAAGTCATCTTTTAATGGAAGTGTGTAGGAAACTTATCTCTTACTTAGCATAATAAAGTAAATGTAAGATTTTTTTTTTCAAATAATATAAATACGCACACATCAGTTTTTAAAAAGTAAAATAATATAATAAAATACTACGATACTATATAAGACACGACTCGGAAGTAAATGTAAGTTTTTCTTTTATTTCAAGATTGAATAATACCATGAAACAATAGCTATTTTTCTTTTAATATCTGAAAGTATGTCTGATTATGTAACCCAGAGCAAATTTGAGTCTTCATCACTTTAAGGGGTTTCGTAATACCGTAAGTTCGCTTTCGTTCAATATTTTAGAAATTGAAAATGTTTTATTATGTTAATATTCTTTAAAAATATTTTATTGATGACGAAATTTCAGTGCGTTACCTTAAAAAATATTTTTAATTTAATTAATATGTAGTTCTACAAAGTCTTTTTAATTTTATTAGTATGAATATGATCAGACAGGTGACTGTGTACAAACAATTATACATTTACAGCCATAATTATCCAAAATATTTCTTCCAAAAACTATAAATATTTTATTACAGATATAAAATCCTAAATCTATATCTAGTACTTTTAGTGGATTTTAATATCCACTAAAACCACTAGATATATAACCAACCAAGTGACATAACTTAATCTAGCAATATTTGCTTCCTGGGCAACTTAAGACGTTTAGTAGATTCTAATTGCGTTAATCTAATAATGGAAGAGTTTCTTATAGTGTATTACGTTGAATATCCATATTATGAAAGACACGAAGAGTGGTCGTCGGCAGGTCTCCGTGTGACGCGGTAATTTGTGCATCACCGCGTGCGACGACCGACATTGACTTTTCAATTCAAGGTCATCAGTTATTGCATTTATTATATAATATGATTTTTGTAGATAATGGGTGTTGTGCTTTCATTTTGTTTAGTGCAGTTCTCCTCAAATTCATAAACACTCCTGTCTTCTAATTTGTACATAATAATATTCAATTGCTCAAATAGGTACAAATTTGCCAAGATTGTTCCTTTTTTTTTAATTAAGAAGTCAATTTTTGTTTAAAAAAATCTTCAAAATTGTTTTCTGTGTCTGTGTTGTCATGTTGATATAAGAAACGTGTTCATTCAGAACATATGCATGAGTTCTTTCCGTGTAATTAGACTATGGAACCATTAATATTATTGTAATAGTGGGGAACGGAGTATCTTAACACTAGGTTCCCTCTGCTTACCCTGCTGTGTGCGGGATACAACGTGAAGCTGATTTATTTATTTTATTTTACGTTGTCTATTGAGCGATATTTGAATCTGTAATCAATCCAATCAATCAATCCTCTTTAAATTTACAATAAAATATAATATTTTCACAAGTCAATGTCGTTCACAAGTAACTTTAGTGTCTCTTAAGATTTTATTAGAAACATTAAACGTTAAGATTAGTTCTATATTACCATTTAGTATGTCTAATATACACTATGCCTTAGACCTCTAGTCCTTTTGACACAGTTCCACGAGAGCGCAAAAAGCAGTTCTCCATGCCATTTTAAACATCTGTATGAAATATGGCGTATGCAATATGTTGACCACAGAGCTTTACTGAATAAAGGAAACATACGCCTTAAGAGCAGCGACGCGTGATACCATATACGTATATTAATAAACAGTTACGGGACTTAGGTTCTACAAAAGGACAGGTAGATCTAACTGATGCACGGCTAACGTTTCTTGAACTTTTTCAGATGATTGCGTAATGGAGGCTAACCGCACACCCGTTACTGGCGGATGTCAAAACATAAATCCTAGTATAAAATGTTGGCGATAACGAGGTATAGACGTAATGTGAGTCTAATGATGCTTTTAAATATTACTCTTATGAGTTTATGTCCAGACTAGTTCAGCTAAAGTATGAACATAACGTACTGAATTAGAAGATTTATAGATAAAAATATATGTACCTTTAATCCATAAAATGGATTCGAATCATATAATATGTACGGTAGTTACAGTAGGTGGTTGTATATGAAACAACGCTGACTCATCAAAACATATAAAATAATCCACGAAAGCGAAACCAACAAATTGATTGTAGAAAGTGCGTCGAATCAATTATCTGTACCGATATGTTTTCAACAAACAAATAACCGAACGGTAGTCAAAGACGAATTGATAAAGAATTGTTTTGTTGCAGCCGTTATTTAATTTTAAAAGTATAAAAGTTGTTCGGGCTTAAATCCATTTATTTCTTTTTCTCGTTTTTTTTTGATAGCATTAAGTGAAAATAAGCACTGAGCATATTTGAAAAAGTACGATTTTCTTACAGCAAATTAAAAAATGGTAGCAAAAATATAATATTATAAGATGTTACGACAAACAATTACGTCTAATACGTACAAATAATTACGTCTTTATATTAGATGTTGTTCCTTCCTCGTCATAGTAAAGTGAAATAATAGTAAAATAATTGTAGATAAAAGATAAGTTGGGACTAATAGAGAACCACAGACCACTTTAATTTATACAACGTAATGATTACGGAAGATGTTATAAATTCTTGGCGTAATACCAATACGTTATATTTAATACACATACTTATCAAGTCTAAGATCAGCATTATTTACCAGATTATAACGTAGATTCACCTCCACTCTTGAAAAACCAACATAAGATCATTTTTTGCAACCCACGCCTCAACGATCACATTTCTTTTCTTAGTTCGTTATTTATAAAAAAAGATAAATATGTAGAATATATTGAATGATTGATAATGTGCTCGATATGATTAAACGCTTCTTAATAAGTAGTGAGCTTGCATCTTATATTAGATGACCAGATAGATGTGTTAGCGTCAGCTTTATATGAATGATGGCTTATTAAAGTGAGGTGGGAGATTTGTTACTTCGTTATTTATGTTAATAAATCATTATTAAAACGCTTTTTTGATTTGTTTGTAAATATTTGTATGTTTTTATTTAATTTTAAATATTTCTTATATTAACAGGAAGTCAATACACTACAGGTGAAGTATAATTTTGGGTCACTTTTTGCTCTTTCACAATCTGCATAATATATTCATCAATTTTAATTGTTTTACTTAAAACGATGTCGATGGATTTTAAATATTATTCCGCTCCTTTATATATAATAGATCTGGAAATCAGTAAATGTTGGTACTTTGCCTGATTAAATTAACTGAAAATATAAATGTAAATGTTTGCTATTGATGATTTTTTTAATTACATTTGTAAACGATTAAAATTGAATATAAATTTTGTGACAGTGCTTCAATTTAACGACAAAACCATTTACAAGTATGTCCTGTTGGAAATATCTTCATGGCATCTAGGTAAGGTTAAAGACATAATAAAGTAGCTTATGGCAGTAGAAAGTATGTTAATTTAGTGGCCAGTGTTGTTAGAAATGATTTTCACTCTCGGTAAATTGCGAAAAGTACCATTACTTACGTATCTAGAGCACCAAGTGGTTGGAGTTAAACAGTATGTGTCAATTAAACATAGTAAAGTTTTATGTTAGTCGATATGAAATGTTTCTATATTTCAGCAGTTAAAACATTTGAATGCTTATAATATAGTAAAAGTTTTAAATTCAATTAAAATAATTAATCTTCAAAGAAGTATTGATGGTACAGGCACCTATATATTATAGGTGTCTCCTTTAGGTATACCCATAACACAAAAAAAATTGAATCTATTTTGATGACTGTAAGATTCATTCCTTAATTAGAATATACTTGATTTATATCACACATAACGAGTGACCTTGATACGAATTTGAGTTTCTGGGAAATATGTAGAAAAACATACGTTTAGTATGAAGTTAGCATACGTGCTTGGAATCCTTAATAGATGATCATACTAAAACAATTTTCAATTCCAACGCAATTACATACACACATAAATGTAAAACCGATATAATTCCTTTTCGATGTCGGTTACTAAGGTGTTACTCAAAAAATCTTAAGATGTTTGATGAAAAGATTACATTTAAATATGGAATACAACATCAATTCCGATTGATTGGATAAGGTTAATATTATTTGTTGATTCATCCTTATTTGAACTAATAAATAACATAACTAAGAGAGACCAATAACAAGTAATTGATTACATGATTCAACTAAGCAGTAATTGCAGTAAAAATGTCAAATACTAAACGGTCGTTAGTAACACCCCACTTAAATTTCTTAATTCCTTTTCATGGTCGCATAGAAAAGTTTCAAGTGAAAGTAACAAATTATTTACTGTTGTGTTAAGAGACGTTTTTAAATGCCCCCATCTTTGACTTCAACGTCATTTTAAATTCTCTATTCATAGGAAATGTGCAGTCATTTATGATGACGGTGCTAAATTCTTTATGGTAAGTCGTAACGTCTTTGCCGTGGTTATAATGACTGTAGTATTCCAAGCATTTTAATAGAAAAGATTATGTTATGGGAGAAATAATACCATAGAAGTAATGCTTTGGTTTGCATATTGCCAAGCATAAAAGTTACTGGGGATTTTGTTTAAGATATTAATTTTTTAAGTTTTTTTAGCAAAGGGGACTTAGTCTTTAGACATTCCATTGCCCATTTATCTCCGAAATTTTAAGGCATTGCGCGTTGAGTAGCAGAACTCAAACCCGCGTTCAAAAAAGATTAAATCGCATAAATACCATAGGTTACAGCTGCCACACTTACTATTTTTGAATTAGCAATTAATCATCTCTTACCTGAAACAAAATAAAACAAAAGATAAGATAAAATAGGTTAATTGTACAAAAATTGGAAATCACGCAACAGTAACACGCATAATATTTCATAATAAAAGCCCGAGGCGAAAGTTCTGTTACACTTGACCCCTCTATTCATTAAAAATATAATCGAAAGTGAAATTAAATAACCGTCGAGATCACGCCGATAGCTACGTAATAACATATGTTTTGGCACTGTTTTCGCTACCAAATTAAATCTGCCGTTTGAAAAGCAAAAAAAAAAAAGAATTGAAAAGAAACAGAAAGAACTGATTAAAGTTTCGTAATCAGAAGTCAATCGGTATTGTGTATTCGTTTGGAATTTATCCATCTACGAGTTACATGTGATTCGAAGTGTTAAAAGTAATTGCCACGATTGTGAAGTCTGATTAAAATTCCTCTACTGTTTGGCGTCTTATAGATTAGTCTAATTTCTAAGTGAGAATTAAATTTAATTCCAATGTTCTTATTGTATCGCGAAAACGGAAGTAATCTAAATCTTTCCTGCATATTATCTAACGATATTGGTATAAACAAAGCAACATTATTTTAGTTTACAAAACATGTTATTAAATTTGGTGTAATTGAAAATCATAGACTTTATATATTAACAGAGTATAAGCAGTTCGGTGTTGAGATCACCATCTTAACTGTAAATTATAAAGATCAGATACAAGCACTAAGAAATAGCCTTTACGATACGGAATTATGTAGGATAAATCCTGATAATAAACTTGTACTTGATTGATATTAAGAAGCAGCAGGTTATCATTAAGTGCAAGTAGTAAATCTAATAAAACGTAACGGAGTTTTATTCCTTGGTCGGTTATGTAGAGATCTTGTAATGACGCTTTTGGTATAACACTCTGATCTAGGTTCGGTTCTCTGGTTTAGTTCGTGTTGAGTGAGGCGGAACTCAACGCCGTATTTCTATCAATCAGACCGAGGAAATTAAAATAGGCATAGAAATCGAACCCACGACCATTGCGTATCATATGTTATCTACTGTTTTCACTGTCCCACGATGGTTGATATATAAATAGTTCTATATGTTGTAAGATTTTTGTTGATTTTTACAGTTTCTAAGCAAGCCTTGTATCGTCAAAATGAAGATTGTTTATATAAAAATAATACTTAGCTTCACGCTATATCCCGCACACAGCAGGGTAGGTAGAGGGAAGCTAGTGTTAAGACACTTTCCGCCGAATTTTGGAGGCATTGCGTGTTGAGTGGCAGAACTCAACGCCGCGCTTTGCCTCGACACCAGAGCGAAGAAATGAAAATATAAATTTAAGTAAATATTTCATCTCCTCGAGTGGGGATCGAACCCACAACCAGTCGGTTTTACAGTCACACTTTGTACCACTGCGCCACGACTGGTTTATATTATACATGTAAATATTATTCCGAGGTGAATTCGAACCCCCAATCGGCGCCACAGAAGTATTGCGAGCGAGGTCTCATAATAGACATTGAATATTAGGTTTATTGCTTTAGTAAGTGTAGCGGATCTACTTTGAAATCAGGACATCGTGTCAAATCTACACATATTGTACGTGCAAAAATGTTTACTTTTACCGTTACTGATGATTTTAGTGACAATTCTTTCATGTAACTGCAAAATTTCATATCAAAAATGAGATCAAATGTACAAATCAAGATGTAACATTGAAAGACCGGTTAATATTTTGTGTTCTTTTCTTTTTGTTAACTCAAATTTTTGTACGTTTTTTTATTGTTTACTTTCACAAACGAAGTAGACAGAGAGTGATACGTTAAGCTGTTCTCCACTCTCCTCTATCTAATTATAGAAATGCGATCTATTAACCAGATTGTATATGTATTCAAAATTAAAAATGGATTAAATCGACATTTTGTTCTTTAATGACATCCAAATAAGACCGTAGTAGTATTGGTTACATATTCTTAAATATTTTAATCAAATTTTGTGAAATATTTTCTGAGCTTGTGTGAGCAACATGTAATTGAAATAACAGTCAAATATTTTCGTAAATATTTGAAGTAAACTAAAGAACCATTATGTAGGTACTAGTAAAATTCACACTACAGTGGTAATAACGTTTAAAGTACAACTTCATTTGTTTAAATAAACATAGACAGTTAAACAATTAAGTTAACCGACTTTTAATAAGGTAATACAAATAGATAAAATTTTAATTATATAACATAAATTGTTAATATACATTTTAAATTGTTTCTAATAACTTAGAAAGCTAAACAAATCATTATGTAATACTCAACAATGAAAATTAACTACACCAAACACATGTAAACTATCGGACATAAGCATTGTATCTAAAATATTAAAAAAAAATCACCTTCACGCTGTATCCCGCACACAGCAAGGTAAGCAAAGGGAACCCAGTGTAAGACACTCTGTTACCCACTTTCTGCCGAATTCTGGAGGCATTGTGAGTTGAGGGTCAGAACTCAACGCCGCACTTTGCCTCGAAACCAGAGCGAAGAAATTGAAAATATAAATTTAAATAAATATTTCATCTCCTCGAGTGGGGATCGAACCCACAACCAGTCGGTTTTACAGTATTTGTGCCACTGCGCCACGACTGGCCTCAAAACAAAGTCATATTTTATGAGAGAATATTTGAAACGAAAGAACGGATTATTAAGAAGTAGGTCGATTACGATATTATTACTTCTTGTACTAAAAAGTGTATCATCTGGCCTACCGTTGCTGTGTTCAACGGAATCGTGTTCAATAAAGCACTGTGTCAACTAGCGGTATGCGTTTTTTCCCTTTCCTTGTCCAATCTGTCGTGTTTCGTCAACCGTCGTCCCGTTGAGTCGATTAATCACCGTTAATGAATTTAAATTATTTGCATATCTTCTTTCAAATAACGCACTTGCACTTTATATTATTAAGTAGTTCGTTTAATTTTACGTTTTTATCATTCTGTTGCAATTTAAGAGAAAATATTTAAAAGGTCTATAATAATTACTTAAATTCGAAAGGAAGAGTTTGCTTTAGGATCACGTACAAAATGAACAAAACAAGATCACTTTTCGTTTCAAAGCTATAATGATAGCATCAGTGATAAATAGCGCGATCTGCTACAACAAAAAGTGTATTGTAGGTACATACTTAAAGATCGCCTCTCACTACTAACTGTAAGTAGATGGCGAGGCAGCATTATCGAAGATAGAATAGGTTGCTGTTATTACAATTGGATATGTTGCAGTTAACCAGAGACACGAACCAGAGTAAGAGCCGTACGTACTGATATGTACATATACGTAATTGCATTGGAAGAATTTAAGCTTCGATAAAAGCCAATGATCACTCGTTCTTAAGAAATACCATTACCAGTATTTGGAGCATGCGAACGTGGGAAGGTGTCATTTGAAAGTCATTTATAATTAAAATCTAAAGTGAGCGCGGAGGGAGAATGGATCGTCGATTATACACAATTTCTTCGGTTTTCTTTTTCGCCGCAAAATTAACATTGTAACAAATCGCTGTATAAATGATCCGAGTCTCGCTCAGTTTCTGGTCACAATCTCGGATACGTGACCGCGGTGCTGTTTGTATTGCGGTTAAAATAGTTATAAACGGACGAAAGTTTAGCCTACATAGCCGGTGCACGTACATCCACGTATGTATCACTCGACAGACGTTTCCCCTGATTTGACGACGGTCGAACTTTATATATGCCACCGTGTTGCACTCCGTAATGAATGCAAAGTTTGCCCGCAAATCGTTGGCGGTGTATGCTTTTCACGCACGCAGCGAAATCTGCGTGCCATTAACTCGTGCCGTCGAGACCTTGAGAATAGTAATGCTGTGTTTGAGACGGAAGCCGATAATATTAAAATGAATGGATCAATGAGAGACAATGTCACGGACTAAGACTAAACTTTATTGAACACGATGTAGTCTCACAGTGGTCGGTATGTGGATAATTTGAGTATGTAAATAATCGATTAAACACGCAGACGCCGGTGACTATTATTTATATCACGCGTCCATGTAACTGTCACATGTGCGCATATACTATAACGGATATCTCGAGTTTTCACGATGTATCGTAAGAAATATTGTATCCGCTTTGTGAATTTCTCTGGTGGGTAAAATAAATGGTTAAATTAAATTAAGCTTTCTTATATATTTTTTGGAAATATTTCAATTTAAATTTACTTTCACATTTAAGAAAATATATATAATTTTACAGTATACATATCAGCGACAGACATGAACACACAAGTTTTTTAATTTAGCAAGACGTTTTATTATGTTCGATTAATGTTATGTTATTATGTGAATACCTATTTATATACTTAGTTTATTAGACTATTTGTTCTTAATATGTTTTTTTTTAATAACAAGAAAATATTATGCTCTAGCTTCCGTACTTTTAATTCAGTAATTTGATAAAAACAGCAACATGAGCAACATAAAGTATCCATTTAAACCAATTTTCATTATCAGCTGGTAAATTACGTAAATCGTCATCATTGGCCAGGGCATCCTTTAATAACACGAAACCAAATCAAAAAAACACAATTACTACTATAATTTGATCAGTAATCTATTGACGGTAACCTCAATTTTTATTGAGACGTGGTAATGGGTGAAAGCAATAAAATTTAACCCGAAGTCTCATCATCCGGTCTGATAATCTTAAATGCCTTTGTAAGACTACCACAAGGTGAATAACAATAAAGAATAAAGATTGTATTGAAATAGCCATTTCATTTTAGTAAATGAGTTGAGTTGGAGAACCACATGGGTTGTTATTAGGCAGTTGCTTTTGTTCGTTGGATTTTGGATAGTCACAATGATCACTTTCACGTCTTTTCTAGTGGTTGCCTTTGAACTGTCAATATATACAATCTCCAAATGTGATAATAATTTACTAATGTGACTTTAATTTTAGCTTCTCTATTTATTTGACACTTTTGTGAAATTCTTGTTTAATGTTTATTGTTATACTAATTTAAGAAATATAATAACAACAAATTGTCAAATAATGTTTATTTTTTTACAAGGCAAAAAAATATTTAACAATAAATTAATATCATCTATTTTAATACATTATCCCATATATAATTAGTTCATGATTATTAGCCACAGATAAATCTATATTAACATGAAAAAAATCACATCACTTTAATGATCTACTTATAGAAGTTAAGACAAGAACTGTACAGTCTATAATTAACCATTGCTATAAAAACGAACAACTCGCCAAGCGTAAAACGTAACGTTATAAACAAGAAAACATAAAATTAATACATACATATTATGTAGGTACTGATGTTTACGAAAAATTGTAATCATAAACCGTATATATCGATATCGACTGAGTATAATTCTCGTCGTGTATCATTTCACCTTTGACATAGCTCCTCGGTACTCTCACGTATTTACGGTCACATATGATTTGCAGGCAACTCGTATGACCCTTGAGATGTGGCTTGATGATAATAATATAACGAGTTCATTACAGAAGAAATCTCACAGTGTAAATGTACAATCGAGTATTAACTATTTAGAGTAACTTGATTTAATTTGCGTAATTGTAGGGAAGGTAAGACGAGATTAGAGAGACTGTGCGTGATAGTTGTGGGTTCCAATTCTGGTGATGTTTCATATTAGATGAAAAATATGGGAGAGGAGCGAATGGAAATGTGAGAGGTACCTAAAATTAGGAAAATATAACTAAATTTACGTTTTAAAGTATTAGTTTCAGTTACAGAAAAGAAACAAATTTAATGTTTCTCATATTATCAGTACATACCTCCTTAAAGGCCTTCCTTTGAGGCCAGTCTTGGCGCAGTGGCACAAAGTGTGACTGTAAAACCGACTGGTTGTGGGTTCGATCCCCACTCGAGGAGATGAAGTATTTACTTAAATTTATATTTCCATTTCTTCGCTCTGGTGTCGAGGCAAAGCGCGGCGTTGAGTTCTGCCACTCAACACGCATAGCTTCCGAAATTCGGCAGAAAGTGGGGAACGGGAGTGTCTTAACACTAGGTTCCCTCTGCCTACCCTGCTGTGTGCGGGATACAGCGTGAAGCTATTAAAATTAAACCTCCTTAAATTATCAGAATTTAGAAGAGATATGAATTACTGTACCAAATTAAATAACGCAAGTGGCCAGATTGTTAAAATTAATATGATATAACTTAAGAACTAAAATAACGATATCATATTAAAATTCATTACGAAGAATCGTTATTTACGTTATCAAAAATAGAACAAATAAGAAAACTAATCTAACCGTTACCGTTGCGGTTATTAGCAGCATCGGAAATTGTTTTCAGTAAGTAGGGGGTAAGAAAAACGGCTGTTATAAAAGTTCTCGCTTTATGCCGTCATTGTATATCAAATGAAATCAGCTTCACGCTATATCCCGCACACAGTAGGATAAGTAGAGAGAACTTAGTGTTTCTTTACCCTTTAGTACTCTTTATACCACTTCCCGCCGAATTTTTCGAGCGTTGCGTGTTGAGTAAAAGAGCTCAACGCCGGGCGGAGAAAATAATTCATTCTCCAGTGGGGATGGAACCCACAACCGTCGCTACAGTTACAATCTTGTGCCTCTGTGCCTCGACGGCCTCTTTCGTATATCAATGTAAGATTTTTTTTCAAATTTCAATGGAGTATCCACCATGATTTCGTTACAAAGGGCCACGAGCTTTGGAAGGAGTTACTAGACCGGAAACTCGATGAATCTCAAAATTGAAACACGGAAGAATGTAAAAAGGCGAAGAAAACGAACGCTGGTTTGATTCAGTTGGCTTTATTAAGCAAAAAGTATAATGAAATTCCATTTGTATATTAATAATCCATAATATATATTACTAAAATATTTTTTAAAATGTTATAAACTTTAAATACTACATGTCACAATCTGAGTTTTAAGTAAAAATAAAATTTTATTATGAAAAGTATTCATCGTGTAAGTGAATAATATTATATATATATATATATATATATATATATATATATATATTATTTTATTATTATCATATATAATTAAATATGATAATAATAAAAATATAACCTCTTATAGCACCAAATGAAATTACATATTATACGAAACTCTCCATATAAAACCATATAAAACGTGCAAATTGCGATCGCGCTTATCCGCAGTACTTTCTCCTTGGCTTATCTCGCTACTTGGTTTTGCAATCAAGCTTACTGCACATAATATTTTTATTTTTTTTAAGACTTCTCACTTTTTACTGTCAAATTATTTCTGTATATTTATTTATTTACATAATTTTTAAGTGAGGCCGTCGTATAAAAGTTTATATATAAACGAGTTCTTGTAATGAAACACAAATCAGTTTAATAGTTCTAGTAGAAATACAGATGTTATTTTCGCTAAGAAATTCTTATTAATATCTTATATCAAATCTAATTTTACATTGCAGCGTAACATAGGCACAAACGTTAGATGGTAATCGGTTGTGGGTTTGATTCTCATTTGGAAAAAAATATTACGATTTCCTCGTAATGGTAAGTCAAACGGCGTTTAAACGTCCCACAACATGCAATATCTCACAAATTTGAGCGGAGGTTGGGAAATGAAGTGTCTTAACACTATCTTTCCTACTCGACTGTATTCGAAACTTCGTTAAAGCTAAAAAAAAAAGTAAACAATTAATATAGAATTAAATTAAAATAAGGGTCCACTTGGGTAACACAGCAAGTAAGTCAGGAGGTTACGAACGCCGAAGCTGGGTCCGTTACTCGTTCACGCCGCACCGTGAGATCGCACAAACGAAACGGTGCGACGGCGACTTTTCATCTTCTCCTTATACGGCTATAAATGTAGGGAAAATTGTTAGCGTAGGCCATGACATTAGCCACATTGAAATGAGTATTTAAATTGTATGGGCATAATAGACTTACGGGGAGGTGCTGTTGGTGATGTTGTTGCGGTAGGTAATGATTTTAGTAATCACGGGTAGAACCGTTGAGCTATTACCAGTTGTAAGAAGAAGACTGTTTGTACTAGAATTATTGGCGTACGAAACATCATTATATTGTTTTTGTTAAGTGAAAAAAAGCTGATTTGAATAAATAAACGAGCACATGACATTATTTATTCACGTTGGATCCCGCAAATTGTAGGGTAGGCAGAGGGAACCTAGAGTTCAGATACTTCGTGCACCACTTTCTTTCAATTTTCGAGGCATCGCGTGTTGAGTGGCGAATTCAACTCAAACAATAAAAAAATAACAGTTCACTCCCCAGAATAAGAATCGAACCCACAACTGTTTACAGACACATGCCTAGAGTACTGCGCAATGACGGCCTTTTAATAATATTTATTAATTATTAATACTAAAATTATACGTATATAGCCATTTTGCAATCTTCATTACGGCTTAAAAGCTCAACGCAAGAGCTCAATGGAGCTTCTAAATGTAGAATAAAAGATATGAAACGTAATCATCTCGAGCGTAACTACGAATCAAATTATGTAAATCTTATGCATTACGTCCATCAGAATGTTTAGGTTCGGTTCCCGAGAAATTACTTTTCGCATTGTTCCTTAATTGAATAAACCATCTGGTTGTTATCATTTTTTTTTTATTATCTGATGCTTGTTTTATCGTCTTATTATAGGTACCGACAGCAAATACCGAACAGAACAGTGTAGGCTTTGTTTAGTAGTAAAAAAATGTTAAAGATAACATAAATCAAAATCAATTGTTAAAAAATATTGTTTCTATATATAAAAGTATATTTACTTTATATAAAAAAAATAAAAACGTGAGTACCTAGTTCAGTTGGTAAACATATTTTTCCTAAGCCACTGTAATGCGTTGGTTAGATAGTACTCGCTAAATAGTTCACATTGTATGCAGACGAGGCATGGCTTTAATCCATTAAATCTAGTACCTAACGAGGATCCTCTTCTAATAATTTAGATACATAATTTTCTCATAGTGTAGTTATAAATAGCAATGTAGATAGCAGCTTCGTTCAGTATTGCTTACATACATTTTATATAAATAATTTCAAGGCGAAAAGCACGGCGTTAAGTTCCGCTAATCTGATCATGAATACCCTACGCTATTTCACACATGGCGTGGCTTGACGTAGACCTGTCATAGAGAAACACAACTCAGTTATTACTTTTTAAAGCACGCATCCTTGAATCCCTCGAACGAGATACGAATCCACAACCATGGCCAATGGTTTAATTGCCACCTAACCTACCATTATTCAAAGCAGTTTTCACATTTCTTTATCTATAATATCATCTTGACTCACGACATTATACATATTTACATATGCATGCTATAACTATCCGTGTGAATTGTACACCAAGTCTATTCCAGGGGTTATAAAAACGCGGCAGGTGAACAGCGCAAGTATTCACGATAGTAACTTGGCAGTTGTTATAAACCTGAGACCTTTGATATGCGAGTCCTTAGGCGGTTTATGGTTTGTATTGTGACGATAAAATGAGTTTTGCATCTCTATTTCATTTCCAATTTGATACTTCTGCATCGTGTTTTATTGGAGTCGTTTGTAATCTCTTACTGTGGATATAAAATGGACAAAAACAAAATATCAAAACAAATATCGAATTTAAAAAGAGAGAAAATAATCCAAGCACCAGTAGGATCAATTTGCTAAAATAAGCACCAGCATTTGCTAATTGCAGAAAATAGTTTGCATATTTCCTACGCTATAACTGGGGCCTGATGATGGTATATACGGACGAAGACTTCTGTGCTGACTGGGTTTTAACGCTGCAGTTTGACTTTTTTTATTTTCGCTGTACCCCGCACGAAGCAAGGTAAGCAGAGGGAACCTGGGAAACTAGTGCTGAGATACTCTGTTCTCATTAAGACACTTCCGTGCCCCACTCTTCGCTGTTATTTGAGCGAAGAAATGAAAAATGTTTTTTTTTTAATTCCATTTCGTCTAGTGGGTATCGAACCCACAGCGTATCATTTATAGCTGTACGTTTGCGCCCCTGTGCCACGACTGGCCTCACTGCAGTTAGATGCGTGACAAAAATTTGGCAAATAATAGAAAAACGGTATATAACTTAGCATTTTGCTAGAATTTTATGCTGTGGTCGTGCTATAATATTTCAATTGATAAAAAATTCAATTACATAGAAATCTGTGTATTACCGTTTCGAATACCGCTTTTTTGACATAATTTTAAAGGTCAAAAACTGAACTCTATGGTACATTCAGTTGTATTATTTGTATTGAAAAATTTGAAATTAATCATATTTGGTATTTTAAAGCACCATCCAGTGCAGTTCGTGTATTGATTGATTGTAGGTGTAATATAACGCTCGAGGGAAAGCTTATGTTTGTAATATACACGAGTCGTTCGGTAAGACAGAAATTGGTGTTAAGTAGAGCCATCTATCATATAATGCTTTTCAAACAGCCGGTAAGTGGAGAAAATGATTGAGATATCGTTAGGATCTCTTTTCCAGCTTTGCAAAAGAAGATACGTAAACATCCAAAAAAAAACTGAAGATAGTGATTTAAACAGTGGTTTTTATATAATATCATTTATATAATATAATATCAAATGAGTCGATGTAACTACGACATTGGGAAGTAAATCGCAAAAAACTATAATGTTTCCCTATCACTGATATAATCTTGATTAGAAAAAAATGTAAATTCAACATCAATAATGATTCCTGTGTATAATTACGATCACTGGTTGCATTGTATTTGTACGAGAAAACATCGGAAATAACAGGATTTAGAGAGAACGTTGAATTTATTTCTCAACAATGGAACTTATTACATCGTTTATGTAATTGCATAATATGATTTCTTGAACTCTGATGGTTTAAACTGATAAAGGATAGCGGTTTCTGTATGATATATAGATATCAGTATCTGATTTATATTTATTGCTACGTAAACTCTCGTCATAGTTATATATTTATAAACTAATTTCATTTAAATAATTTATTATTGACTACGACTGTCCAGTCGTGACGCAGTGAGACACAGCGATAGGGTGTGGCTTCGATTCCCACTCGAGGAAATGAAATATTTAATATTTTATTAACTCGAGTTTTTTTTAACTTTATTGTCGAGGCAATGCCCGGCGTTGAGTTCCGCCAATCAATACACAACGCCTCCAGAATGCCTAGGACTACTTTGTTATGTGCTGGAAACAGTGTGACACTAAAAAACAATATTAAAAACGTTAAATTATTTTTTTATTATTAAGAATATCAAGAATTCTGTGTCGATTTTAACTAAAAGTGAATTCAATGTGAACTATCACATTTTATATGTATATATATGAATGTATAGAAACGACTTTACATCGCTATAAATAGCGTCTGTATGTAACGAGATGTGAATGAATGTGATTATTGAAGGAAAATCAATACTTTCTCCAGCGAGAAACAACCTGAGAACCGAAACCAAGGGTTACTCGGCGGATACTCGACGCATGTAGACCGTGTCGGCAAGAGCAGCCGACAAAACGACGCTTCACGCTTAACTTAACCACGCAATATTGAAAAATATAAGAAAATAAATTTGGAATTCGTCTGTTCGTATAAATTAATTTTATAAATGACAATGAAATGTAGTCACGTCTAACAAATCGTGATTGATAAAAATATTATCGATTTGACTTATTTTTGTAATTGTAAAAATCACAAAAAAAAGTTATGAGGTTTATTTTACGTATTTTTCCATATAAATATGTTTCCATATATTGTAAAAATAGAAAAATGATAAAAAAAGGCACAGCACTTGGACGCTAAGAACGTATGGTAGAGTGCTTGGACTGTGTGGGTTCGAGTCCCACTACGGTTTAACTTTTATACGTTTTTTTAAATATTCAACGAGGATTTTATTAGAATTAAAAACAAATAGTATAATATTCTAAACTATTTTATTATTATTATTTAACACTTATTTTTACCAATTTTAAAGCGTTATCCCACACTTAGGAATAAAAAAACGGGTCAAAGCTCTTACGGGATTTGAACCCGCGCCTCTTGGAAACCGTCCAAGCGCTACGACCGCTCCATACGTTCACGTAAACGGATTCAACTTCCGCTACGTTCAAATTTTTATACATTTTCTATAAAGAAGTTTAACACTTTAGGGAGAAGCGTTAATCCACAAAATACAAAAGAAAATATTATTTTTCACACCGAGAATTTTCCCGTCAGAAGCGCCCGTAAATATTTTAATTAAAACTAATTATGTGCACAACAATACGTTACATAAATTGTTCAGAACATAAATTACATTGTTAATTTAATTTGACACAAATATGAATACGAATATAAGGTCAGCGCGCGACAGGTAGTGAGTTCAATTCCCACTCGCAGAAATATTTAAAGTTTTCTTTTCTTTGCTCTCGTAACGAGGCAACGCGGAGTGTTAAGTTCCGCCGCCCAATACGCAACGCGTCGGGAATTCGGCGGAAAGTGGGGAATGGAAGTTTGTTCCTATTAAAGGAACGGAGTGACTAAATACTAGATTCTTAAGTTCCGTCTACTCAGCTATGTGTGGGAAACAGCGTAAAGCAAAAAAATATTAATTGATTATATATTTATTGATTTGATATCAACAATCATTAGCAAATGATGACTCAATTTGAAACCAATAAATATCTACTATACTTAAGAAAAATTACAAATTAAAAAAGAAGAAAATATAACTTTAATTTTTACAAACCAACCTTACTGCAAAGTCACAATATTCCTCGAAAGTTAAATAAAAAAAATATTTTCACTCTGCCACGATGGCGAAATCATAGAGCAAAGAAAAACCTTCATAATAATAATATGTTTAATAATATAATAACATGGCATGTGAGAAAGTACTAACAACTTTTATCTAGTATCTACGATTTCAATGGTTTCGATGAAGAAAGAAGATTTTTATACGAATCAAGGCACCGATCTGTGTTCTCACAGCACAATTCTCTAATCGTTATTGTTGGAGATTAACCGTTTTGGACGCGAATTACTATTGTTTTACATTACACCTAGTCATGTACATACATTTTTATGTACAGAAGATAACAATATATTTTATTTTGTAACGTTTTTTTTGTTTGTTCTAGAATAAAAGCGTGTTTATTGTGAGAAAACTGATTGTGAATTTGATGGTTGTGGGTTCAGAGTTTCCTTCCTATTTCCCTTTACTTCACTAAATGTCTCAAAAAATAAGAAGCGTTGTCGTGACACTAGGTCCATTCCGTCTTACCTGTGTTCCTGGGAAAAAGTGAAGCTAAAGCTGCTGCTCGCGCATTATGCAAAGTGGGCAAAACATATACGTGACTTCGTTATACGAGGCGGAATCAAACGCAAAATATAGTATAATCTTAAAATAAAATTATTATTAAATAACAATAACATTTCTCCAAATTGCCATCGCATTTACAAGCGCATATTTACGGATAAACAGTTTATTATATGAAATAAAATCTCGGTATCGAGACCAACTTTTATAGTTTTCTATATGATTTTAATATAAACTCGTGTAATAAAACTGTCATCAATTAAAAGTTTTAGTAGAAATACATATGTCATATATCAAATGCCAATCGTGGCGCAGGGACACAAGGGAAGCCTGAAAAAGCGACTGGTTGTGGGTTCGATCCCGACTCGAGGAAATGAAATATTTATTAACATTTATATTTCCATTTCTTCGCTCTAGTGTCGAGGCAAATCGGCGGCGTTGAATTGCTCTACTCAACACGCAATGCCTCCAGAGTTCGGCGGAAAGTGAGGAACGGAGTGTGTTAACATTAGGTTCTCTATCTCCGCCTGCTGTGTGCGGGATACAGAGTGAACCTTGTTGTTAACCTATTTTGTTTTTGTACATCAAATCAAAATTTTATCCATTATCTAACATAATTACACCTAAAATGATACCTATAGATATAATGAAACACGAAATTACATATCCTCTCAACTATGAAGGTAATTTCATCTGAGAGCTGGCTGCAAGAAAGCGCAGCGTGGTGCAGTGTTCCATTGACCCACAATGAACTGACACACAAACTAGAGACGAGTCGCGAGTCACCCGCGACTTCCGCGGTTGCGCTCGTGACCTCCCGTATGGAAATAAGATGAACTAACATCTAGTTTTCTATGAGAAGTCGTTATTTTTTAATGTTTTAAATTTTTATTGTTTGTATCGAAATTTACACTGTTAGCCGAAGCAGTTTGCACTTAATACAAAAAATGCATCACGCTGTATCCCGTTATATAACAGGGTAGGTAGGAATCTAGTGTTGAGACACTTTGTTCATTTTCCGCCTTATTTTTATGATGTTGCGTTTTTAGTAGTACCAGCTAACCGACGCGCTTTGTCTTGTTGCTTTAACCAGGAAATAAAAATAATTCATTTCCCCAAGTGAGAATCGAATCTACAACCATCACGTTAACAATTAAACACACTTACCACAATTAACACTGTGCAACTACAACAATAGATAAATAAAAAAAATACGAATTATCAAATATACAATTTGAGTCTTGACCTTAACTTTAGCAAACTAAATTAGACGAAACATGCATTATATTATATACATTTAAATTTATTTGTTATAAAAATACTAATTTATAAATAATTTTAAATTAAATTAAAACACAATTTAATACCTAAAATAAAATATATGTATTACTTTTTTTCTTGTAGAAATATATCTAATATATAATTTAAAAAAAAAAAAATCCAACGAATAACGACAAAAGGATTTATTTGACAAAGATTTGAATTACAAGAACTATTATTTATTTTCACTCAACAACCGCAGTTCGCAGTCTGTAGTAAGAATCTAATCAAAGGTTGCCATAATAAAGCTTTTATATATTTATTTATTTTGGCGTCTTTGTTGTCGCCGGAACTCAACTAATAATAGAAATTAGTAGAATTACTTTTGGTTAATTTTAGTATAATAATAATCTAATAAAGCTTTGGTAGATGTATTAATATCTATACGAAAATATTAGTTTTTGTTGTATATAGTATTGAGGTAGGTCTCGGCGCGGGGGCACAAAATGTGACTGTTAGCGCGACTGGTTGAGGGTTCGATATCCCCACGAAGAAATGAATTATTTATTCAAATTTTTATTTCCATTTCTTCGCTCTGGTGTCGATGTAAAGCGCGGCGTTGAGTACAGCCGATCAACACGCAATGCCCCCAGAATTCTACGGAAAGTGGGGAACTGAGTGTCTTAACACTAGTTCTCTCTGCCTACTCTGCTGTGTGCGGAATACAGTGTGAAGCTGATTTATATACGATAGGAAAAAAGATCTAGTGATAAAACTAATATAAGAAGTGAATTCTTCTTTCTACTTTTATAGATTACGTATTTTAGAACAACTTTGTTCTTTTTTCATACCAATATAAAGAAATCCCTGCTTTTTGCCTAGTTTTCAAGACGAATGCGGGTAAATAAGAAATAGTATACCTACTGACTGCACAACAATAGTACAAACAAATATAAATAGTCCCCGATATTAAATTTGAACCCACAACTATGAAATTTAGTTGGACACATAAAATAATATATAAGCTACAACGGCTGTGCTACATTTATGATTATAAAGGAAAGGAAGTTCCATACTAAAAAGAAGAAAAAAAGAGATATGATTAATTCAAACTGGTACCTTATTAAAACAAAAAAGAAATTAAGTTACGAGTGTTTGTATACTATGTTGCGGCGCGAAATCTATAATTCGCGTTAAGTTTACTACTTTGATCTTCTTTTTCTTCTTCTTTTTTAACAATCCTAAATGCGTATACGCATGCAATATTTTACTTAGTATGTTTAACTGACTTTCTATTTATATATATGAAAAATAAAAATACAGTTAGTTTTAAAAGAACATTTTTTTTTAGCTTTTATGATTTAGAAAAGCTCTGTAGCAAAGGCCGTCGTCGCGCAAAGGCACAAGCGTGTCACTGTACCGTAACGGTTGTAAGTTCGATTTCTACTCAGGGGAACGAATTGTTGTTAATTAATATTTTATTTTTTTCTCTCTGGTACCAACACAAAAGCGCGGCGTTGAATTCCACCACTCAATAAGCAACGCCTCAGAATTTCGGCGGAAAGTGGAGAACCGAGTGTCTTATCACTAAGTTCTCCCTGCCTATCCATGTTCCATTCCATGTAGTTCTCTATGCCTAGCTATATGCGGGATAAAGCGTGAAAGTAAAAAAAAACGTATAGGTTTAGAACTTCTTGTTGCAGCAATACAATTGTCAACAGAGCCTCTATCCCCTATTATATTATGTTATTAACAGAACGAAAATAGCAAAATGAACGTCATGGCAATTTGAAAACAAAAAAGCTGTTATACCAGCCTTAGCTGCGAGTTACCATAGCTATAATACCGATATGCTATATTCAAACTTATTCTAATCACATTAAAGACGATTGTTCTGCGGAAAGAATGAAATATCTAATAATGCGAGTGGAGAAACAGCGTAGAAGGGTTCACTGAGCCTCATTTTTATCGCGTTCCCACAATCTCCCGCAAGTTATATATAGAGTTTACTCTGTAATCAATTCTATTAAACATATCAATAAAGGTTAAGAACTTCCTCCAATTATTATGAATAGTAAAAAATGCAAAACACAAGTTAAAATTGTCTATTTTTATTATGCCTAAAGCGATATTACCGCGATAGACCTTATTGGATGGACGCACAAGACTAGGTAGTCTTGTATGCTATTATGAAACTGGTTGGATCGATGATTATTACAGCGGAAATATTGTTTAAAAATAAGAATTATATTTATATACATAGATTTTTCTTTTACTTATCTTTTTTTTCATCACGCTGTATCATATAGCTTAGTAGGCAGAGGGAACTCGGAAACTCAGTGTTAAAACACTACGTTTCCATTAAGACACATTACCCAGTGTACAGAGCGAGGAAATGGAAATATCAAATATTTTATTTTCTCAAATGGAAATCGAACTCACAACCTGTCACATGCTTGTTATCCGACGCGTTAAATTAATAAAAGATCAAGAAACAACTTTATTTAATGAGAAAATGTATATAACATTCAATTACAAAAAATATAAACATTAACGATCTTTATAACACTTTATCACAATTAAATTTTAATGACAATAATAAACGGTTTTCTGCTATTTTACAACAATATTATTTATCTTTAATCACAGTTTTATACCATAATTTGTTGCGTTTACCCAGTTTTATTAGTCATATATTTAATGAATACTGTAGAAATTGTTGTTTAAAAATAATATATTTAACAATTTTAACGCAGGTATATTAAGCGCACGCGATATGAATGTCATTATAGGTTTCTGTTGCGATGCGTAACTTAGGAAGTATTAATAGGCACTTTGAGCGAAATAAGCGAAAGCAGTAAAAAATCGTAAGAAAATTGCACAAACATTTATTTATAGTACGCTAATTTTAGTTTACTATTGAAAAATAATCTCTTTCAATTAGACGTTTCTCTTGAAGAAGAATATAAAATTATCTTTTGTATCAGTCATTCCCATTTTGGCGTAGAAGTAATCGTGGAAGAGTAAGCGCCCACAACCTATCGTGGATTCGATGTCCACTTGAGGAAATGTGATATTTTCATCCATCCACAATTCCGCGGAAAATAAGGTACAAAGTATCTTAACACTAGGTTCCTTCTGCCTACCCTGCAGTGGGTTACTGTTGTGGTTGTGGTGGTTTGGCACACAGCGTGACGCCAAAAAAATATTGAAATATACATTTTAAATTCACTTATTTATAAGACACAAAAAAACACAATAAATATTTATTTATATCTTCACAAGCCAATGATGCCTCCAGATCGGAACTGTTTCTGGCCGAGCAACCTCCCGCCATTACCGTTCAGTAGTGCGTGGAGGCGTTAAAATAATTGATGTTTCCGATTATTGTATGCTTTGTGAAATCAAAATGGCTCTCCGCTTACGACCTCGATAGATGGTGATTACGCTGACGGGATATGATATTAAGTGAGCATGACAAGTGGAATGGTAATGACGGCTTTGAAGACGGTGTTAAGCTTCGAAAATGATATCTGAATCTAATTTATGATGTATTATTACTAATTTGTGAATTAATATATTATTATGGGCAGAGTATAGAGAAAGCGGCGGTCGGGTGATGTGGTTTTATACTTTTTCCAGAATAGTAGAGTAGAGTTAAGACACTCCGTTTTGAGTGGCAGAAGTTACCTCGCGCTTTGACCACTATCACAGAATGAAAATAAGTTAAATATTATAATTCCTCTGAGTGGGGATTGAACCCACGCTATCATGTTTACAGTCAGGCCTTGTTTCACTGCGCTACGACGGCCACTAGATGCAGCAGAGATGAATTTTGAAAGTAAATTTAGAACCAAAATGTCTTTGCTAGTCCAACATCAAAACAACAATTTAAGTTGTTTTATAATTTCCAACAATTGTTTTAAGTTCAATAAACATACGGAATTATAGGTGAAATCGTATAAATCGCTATACGCGGCCCACGTTTCGTTACTTATTGTAACAATGTAAAAATCTTAACGATTTTATATTGCCCTTTCTCTGTGAGCTTTCTATTTTAGCGATTTGCGGTATTTTTTTTTACGGTTTTTGTTTGTTTTTCGTTTTATGTAAGTTGTTTATGAGTGTGTTTATTGCACTGTTGTATTAAGCATGGACGTTTAATTTTATAGTTTTAAAGGTAAATTATAACCATAAAGTAAATATTATATGTTTTTTTTTCGCTTCTCGGTGTATTCTGCACACAACAGGATAGGCACAGAGATCCTAATGTTAAGAAGACTTCGTACCCTGTTTTCCGCCGCACCGCTACTCCTTTTAAGTATTGCGTGGAGAGTGGCGGAATTTAACGCCTCGCTTTGCCTCGCCACCAGAGCCAAGAAATGAAAATATTTAATATTTCATTTCCTAAGTGGGAATCGAGAATCCCCTGCGCCGGACTGACCTTAAAAATAAATCTGATAGATTATAAACCTTAAAAATAATTCATATATATACCAAATATTCTTTCAATTATATAAAAAATACAATATATTTAAATTATAATTTGACACAGCTATTGAATCAGACATTCTTGTGTAAGAAAAAAACAAATTAAACAAAATCCACGCTGTGCAATATTGGACAAAGACGACAAAGTATAACAACAATAACAAAATACTTGTACAAACACGAATAAATGGCGTTAAAATAGACAGATGAGACGAAAATCTGGCACAAATTCTTTTGCGTCACGAAAATTGTTAAACAACCGGGTCGAGTGCAATCACTACGCCGAGGTCTTTTTTTGGGTGGAATAAGTAGACACGTAGGTGGCACGTGCCTCTATTAGACGGGAATTTGGAAAGCATACGCCCTTATATGTAATACTATAATTGAATACGTCTATTTTAATTGTTAGTATAATATTATTTAAATCCATATATCGATAGTATTCAATGGATTCGACGAAAAGTAAACACTTAATGGTTTTTATGGTAAACTTAACGATTCGTAATACAGCTATAATGTAATTGACGTGAGCTGCTTTATGTTTTTAGATTCTATTGTTTTTTTTTTCAGCATATCTGAATCGCTGTATTACTACACTGGTAGGCAAAGGGAACCCAGTGTTAAGACACTTCGTTCCCCAGCTTTCGCATTGCGTGTTGAATAGCGGAACTCAACGTTGCCCTTTGTCTTCTTACCAAAGCGAAGAAATTAAAATATTTTATAAATATAATAAGAATTAATTTCTCTGAGCGCGAATCGAACCTACAATCGTCGCGTTTACAGCCACACGCTTGAGCCACCGCGCTACGACGGGTTTCATATAATTCAAAAAAGGATTATATAAGTGAAAAATAAAAAGTTGGACAAAAAGAGGCAACTATTCCCCTCTATATTTGATGCTGTTTACACTTCAACATTGCTATTCTTAGATCTAGTTTTTGCCATCAATCCATTGTGCGAGCATCATTAATAAAAGAATCACGATACATTTTATCTTTCACTGTGTACATAAAAATTATTTACTGCACTAATTGGCCGCGACAGATATGGATCGCCTATAAAACACAATAACTCGCGCATTTCACATCACAATACAGGTTTTTGATATTTAAATCCTTAACCAATTTTAAAGCATCTTCTTAATCTCCAACATGTCACTTTTAGAATTTAACATGAACACACTCCGTTGATAAATCGATAACATCTATTAATTCCATTAATTAGATCCATTTAAAGTTATTACCACTTGGACAGGCTACATGAGGTCTCTAATAATAAATAAGCGCCAGACTGTTATCAGATTGGTCTGTTTGTAATTTAATTAAGCTGTAGTGACGATGGTATCTAAAGAAACTTTATATACAGCCGCAACGATAATAATACGCGAAGCTGAGAAAAGTTACATTGTTTGCGTATACAATAAATTGAAAGTGTATCGGAACTAAAAATACGAGAACCATTCAAAATACACACAACTGTGTCTTTTGATACTTGAAAGTAGATTCGCAGTTTCGCTTTTATTTTATTACGTTTATATAAATGAATGTACAATACAAAAAAATATGGAGGCCAGTCGTGGCGCAGGGGCGTGTGATTGTAAACGCGACGAGACGTGGGTTCGATTCCCACTCGAGGAAATTAAATATTTAATATTTTCATTTTTTTGCTCTGGTGCTGAGGAAAAGCGCGGCGATGATTTCTGCCACTCAACACCCAATGACTCCAGAATTCGGCGAAAAATTGGAAACGGAATTATGTTATTGAATAGTATCTGCACATTAGGTTCCCAGGTTCCTACCCTGATATATGAGGTGAGATACAGCGTGAAACTAAAAAGATACCTTTCTATTTCTAAACAGTGTATTAGCGAAACATGCTCTAATGCCGTCTATTATGTGCATGTTGTAAACAGAATTGGATGCCTTATTGTAGAAGAAAATTGGTACCATTCAGGCGGTAATCACGAGGATGATTTCACAAAGCTGGTTAATGACAGCTGTTGATTCCTTGCCTTTCATTCTATTTAAATACTGGTAGGCTTGTCTTGTCTTTATTTTAGTATTTCTGTAACTATACGCTAAGTATAAGTTCGCGATATATTATATTATAAAAATAGACTTCAAAGTTTTTTCTATATTCTCATTTTTTTACGCAGAAACCCCAATATGTTATAGTTATAAAAATATTCTTAATAAAAACTTTCTTTTTGTATTTCAAATACAAAACGGAATAAAAGAACAGACAAACAAAAGTGTTAATTAACTCGACATCATTAAGTAAACAAAGTTAATATAATATCACAAATATCTAATCAAATATAAGTATTAAAAAAAAACTACGACACACAGACTATGTATGTAACTTCTACAATAAATACTTACAGATAAAAAATTCTCAGTGGACGCGGAAGCCAGCCCCTGCGTTTCAACGGGGCAATAAGCTTGGCAATCATCGCGAACTCAGCAATTTCCAAGACCTTGGCCATAGCGAGACCATCCGTGAATAGTACCTATGGTAGCGTCTTCTTATAATTTTCATAGATCAGTACTGACTGATAATATTAAGATTTATCGTCGATAATTTTAGTGTATAAAGTAAATAGAAAATAGAACAAAATATATGTTAACAGAATTTTAGCAATTTTACTGAATTAATATAAAATAGTTTAAACAAATTGCTTTATCTGAGACATAGCTCACATAGAAGCGTCTATTACTCCACTATCGATTCAATCGATAGATAGATATCGATTCACTAGATAGTCACGAGCTTTCATTATTTTGCAAATATTGCGAACAGAATGTTAATTTATACTAAAACGTGACGCCGCCGGGGAGAGGACCATAAAGATGTTTAAAGTGAAAACACCAATTTTATGGCTAATCCATGGGTTATTTTCTTAGTTGAAATATTTTGCAGATCAAAGATATCAAACAAACTGCGCTTACATTCTACAGATTCAATTTTACTCGAACATAGGATTGAAATTTTTAAATTTGTCGTACAACATTATATTAATATTGATAGAAATAGTGCGAAACTATTTCTCGATTATAATTACAACTCCATAAGAATCGTTATACGACCATAAATAAATCATTTAGTCGCAATCCATTCAGTCACTCCTACGCAAATTGCCATAATTTGCATTTACCACTTCCTGCGGGAACGTCTCATGTTTGTATAGAAGTATATAGGAAGGAAACGTGAATCAATACAGAGGGCAAATGTATTTTCCTTGTACAATTAATGCCAGTCTACTACAGATAGCGGATAGACATGCGGTGAAAAGTAAGACGGCACGATGCTATTATAATGTTGCCATTGTATATATTTTGTATTGATTAAGATTGCTGCTATCTATTCAGATTAGTTCATTAGATGTTAAGTTAACGTCACGTTCTTCGTAATATATATAATTAAGGTTATTTTTTCTTAAGGAAGTCAGTGGTGGTGCAGGGACATAAGCGTGGGACTGAAAATGGATAAGTTGTGGGTTAAATTCTTACTTGAGAATATGAAATTTTTAATATTTTCATTTCTTGGCTTTGGTGTCGAGGCAAAACTCGGCGTAGAGTTCCGCCACTTAACTCGCCATACCATCAGAATTCGGCGTAAAATGGGAAACGAAGTTACTTAATAGGTTGTGACGCTAAAAAAAAAATCTTCATGCAATAAATTATTTGGTTCAAAACAGAAAAACCATTACCAATTCAAAATTAACTTTCATATGTTGTAGATATGATATGATATATATTTTTATAAATTATATCATATAATCTCATATTAAAATAATAGCATTTTGCACGGCGGTCATATACGTATACGTGACTGTTGGTATTCGATCCGTGATTTACGGGTTGACGCCCAACTGGACACGCACGATTGGTTATTACGCATGTTGTATTATGTGACCAGTTTCTTCTTTTTTCTCATATCCAGATCCGTACCGTACTGGTTGCAAGTGCACTCCATATCATGAAAGATTACTGCAATTATCGGTCTCATTAACTTGTTTGTGACATGTTACATGATGTTCATATAGAGCGTTTGTTAATCAAGATTAATATTAGAAAGAAGGAGAAAATTTTTGTCTAGCACATATCAAGGTAAACAGAGGGAACTTAGGATCTAGTGTTGGGACAAATTCGTCAAAAATCTGTGCCTAATTAAATTTTCGTTCACCATTGGAGGCATTGCGCGTGGAGTGGTAGAACTCAACGCTGCAAATTTTCTGGTTACCAGAGCGAAGAAAAATAAAAACATAAAACATTTCAATCCATCGAGTAGAAAATGAACCCAGCCCTCTCTTTTACAGTCGCACAGTAGGATATTTCTAACATCAAATAGAAGGAATAAAATATATGGGTATTTATAGTGGTTTCAATGAGAGAAATTCTGTCGAGAGAGCATTCAAATACCAACGTTAAACAATACTAAATATCTCGCGAATACTCGGCCGTGTGGACAATTTACATGGTTAGCGAGCATTCGAACAAAATACAAGACACAAAATCTGAAACGTTTATAATGTTTAAATCTATTTATGGAGCTCAGGCACGCTAAGGAAATGATCTTTTTAGATTAGTAAAGCAGAATGCGCATACAACATGTAATCACACTTTTTAATACCAGCCTTTAAGTTCTAATACTATTTACAGTTGATACAAAATTAGTTCTTGAGAAAATTCATCGTATAAAAACGAAATTATCGAACAAGTGTCACAGAACATGACGACGGAGATTAGTTATTAAAACGGGATAACCTTTATAGGTCTTTCTTGGAATATCTAACAGATATCTGGCTTCAATGACTTGGACACAAAAACCGTCGGCTAAGCTTCATTACGTAAAGTACGACAAATTGCAATTTGCTATTCCACATTATGCGTAATAATGAGTTGGACAACGGTCGTTCTATATATCTACTCATATATAATATACTATTATATTAATATAACAGCGTTGTCAGACATACCACCTTTCGTGGACCGTCCCGATTTTTAGTCCAAAAATTTTAATGTCCCAATCGGGACAGGACTATTCATGGATTGTTCCACGTACTGTGATTTTTTTTTGTTAGTTCACGTTTTTAATAGATTCTAATAATTTCATAGAAATACAAATAAGTATATTCGTAAGTTATATACAACTACACAGAAGACTGAACTCACATAGCTATCCAAAGTGATATTTTTAAATTAAAAGCATTCATGTGTCACCATTGGAAGCTTCATTTAGAACTGAAATAAATGTATAAATAATAAATGAAATACTGATTATTTTATGCGTTTGCTGAAGGAATCTCGCTTTTTACTCAAAATGTTTAAAAATTCCGCATTTCACCGAGATACAATCTGACAACAGTATAACATAATATATATCTGTTGGAAAGTAGATTAAATGTTCCGAGAACATTTTAAAGTGAAGCTAGAAACGTTGCGGCCTGGAACCGACGCCACGAGCCAATTACGTATTATTAGAGTATTTATTACAGTAGGGATGGAGAGTAAAATGTGAAGCTGCGCCTACTCGACCGGCGCTCGGGTGAGCGTGACATACGATCGGTTCCGCCTTATCGGACCATCGGTTCCCTGTACGCCGCACGCGCCTTTGCATACATAGATGAAGCATCACCGATACCGACTTCGATATCGGAAAGTATTGCTGTACGCACTACATATCTCGGCTCCAACATGTTGAATAGATTACGCTGAAACAGTAGATGGGTATCTCTATTTACGAACTTTCTCCCCTTGTTGTTCTATTCACGTTTCTTTACTGCATAAAAGCTTTTTTAGACTTTTTTTTTATATTTCATACATACAGTAATTATAATGAGGTGTTATTAGCAATGAAGTTATAAAAGTTTTATAAAATAGTAGAGAATTGATATTAAAAGTTTATAATAAGAACAGTGTAGATGTTTAATTTCAATAACAATGTCATAAATTATCTGCATAAGCAAGACTGCCCTTGATATTTTATTTCCGAACTAAATTCTGAATCTGCAGACCGCAGGGTAAAATAAATTTTCTTATCAGCTCTCCCACGCATTGAACTGCAAACACCATTGAAACGGCGGAATTGTTTTCAAATGAAAGTATATTTCCATACAATTTGTATGTTTTGACACAAGCGATTTTACATTACGACGAGTATAGGTTTATGTGTTTGCATTTACATGAGCATTTTTTAACTCTCCACCTCGCTTTGTTTTTTTTCATTTATTTTTATTACCTTATTGGTTAGCCGTGAGCACGCTATCGCTGACAGTTACACGGCAACCCGCGACCAGAGCTGAACTAGGTGTGAGGGAACACGAGAATCGTTTCAAATTACTTCGTGTAGCTATTGAATTTCCAAATCACGATTCACAGATAAATAAATCGGGCCGTCCGATGGCGGCAGTAATTACTTATTGAAAAACATTTAGGCTCGTATTTATAAATCGCTCTCGACTCTTGAGATCGATCTCGAGATGTCGTTTTCATTCACAGACATATAACTTACGAAATGAAAACAGCATCTCAAGATCAAGATCTCAGTGTTGAGAGTTTATAAACACGGGCCTTAGAGATTTGTACAAGGGCGTTTAAACAACAAAGACTTAGCGTATTAACTGGTAAAATAAAATGAAGTTTAACGCGTACTCCATCAAGCGTGCTCGTAAATGTCAAGTGTATGCTCGCTTCGAGCCGTCGCCTCGAATGAGTGGGCACAGATAGCACCACGTGAATGCAAAACATCACGACCGGAGCACAATGGAGCGACGTTTTGAATATAACATGGTTGCCTCTAAGAAATTGGAATTCCATTTAATGACCCTCCATTTTCAACGTTATAATGAGTCTAGAGTGATCGGTACAGAAAATATACTATATTTTTTTTTCAGCTTCATACTGCATCTCGCACAAAACACGACCGTCCGATGGCGGCAGTAATTATTTATTGAAGAAAATTTACGCTCGTATTTATAAATCGCTCTCAACCCCTAAGAGCGATCTCGAGATGCTGTTTTCATTCACACTACCGGACCAAAATGGAGCGACGTTCTGACATACGTTATAATGAGTCTAGGGTTATCGGTGAAGAAAATATACAATTTTTTTGTCAGCTTCATGCTGCATCCCGTACGGTATGGATGGTAAAGATAGGAAAACCCAAGTACCCAAGTGAGGATCGAACCCACAACCTGTCGCGTTTACAGTCACACTGTTTTCCTCACAACTGGTCTCTACCATAATATTCTTATTCATCATAGCATTTACAGCAGTTCTTGTATTATTACAGTAGATTTCCGCATCGCGTGATAAATATCACATATTTAAATTTTATAATACGAAGCTAAGTCAGTTTTCTAATATAAAATGACACAATAAGACTACCAGTGGAGGTGCGAACCAGTATTATAAAATACTTCGCGTCAACTACAGTTAGACGTATTCCTGTACATCTGGAATTATTAACATTTCGCTTCTCGAGTTACATAATTGCAAATGTAATTGAACTTAATGATAGAATGAGAACTGTCGTCATTTTACTATTTTATAAATACTAAAAATAATAAAGCGTATTTTTAAATATTAATTTATTTTACTTATTTGTTGAAGTTATTGTAGCTAAATGCATGCTATTAAAATTAAGGTATTTTCTTTTCAATTTAAACCAGTAGGCGATAGGTTCAATTCCCTCATGAAAATTAAATATTTAATAATTTTTCGCCCTGGTTTCAAGGCAAGGCGCGGCATTGAGTTGAAGTTACAAAGATTGAAACAGCCGCTGACTGAGATTAAGTGAAAAGCATGCACTAAGATTGGAAAGAACAATTAATTATAAAACAACAAACAACAGAAGTGCGAAATCATTTTAATATTGATATCAATATAGCAGCCGTGTATTTGTGGCGCACATCACCGCTACAGCGCTTTAGAATGTTCCTTCTCATGTGAAAAGGTACCATTAAGAGACCCTTACTAGGAAGGTACCGAGTCGTGACTAGATAAGCGTCTAGTATGTACTTTTGTTTTCCATTTGAGAATACTTTTAACAAAATCCAATATAATGATGTGTTGTTTAATTTCTAATATTATTTTCTAATTTTATATCACTATTTGTGGCCAGTCGTGGCGCAGTGGCACAAAGTGTGACTGTAAAACCGACTGGTTGTGGGTTCGATCCCCACTCGAGGAGATGAAATATTTACTTAAATTTATATTTCCATTTCTTCGCTCTGGTGTCGAGGCTAAGCGCGGCGTTGAGTTCTGCCATTTAGCACGCAATGTCTTCAAAAATTCGGCAGAAAGTGGGGAACGGAGTGTCTTAACACTGGGTTCCCTCTGCCTACCCTCCTGTGTGCGGGATACAGCGTAAAGCTAATTTATTTGTTATTTGTTATACGTCCGAATTAATAAGATACGAACGATCATGTGTCTAAATTTAACTTGAGGTATATTGCAAGAATACGTTTAAAAAAAATGTTTTTCCAATCTAGACAAAATGCGGCGTTGAGTTCCGATCCTGAATATTGAAAACAAAATGACACGAGACAAGACGAAAGTTGAAAAAACATAATTTTAATTGCAAACATCATAAGAAAAGTCATCACATAAAACTTTTAACATCCATTTAAGTCGAAGAGATAAATTAAATAATTAAGTACGCGCTCGGTACCCGCAATCGCGGCGCTGTCGATGCGAATTTGTAATGTTTCTACGTTATATTC
Organism: Heliconius charithonia; assembly: GCA_030704555.1. Classification (NCBI taxonomy): domain Eukaryota; kingdom Metazoa; phylum Arthropoda; class Insecta; order Lepidoptera; family Nymphalidae; genus Heliconius; species Heliconius charithonia. The sequence goes on from CM060812.1 coordinate 6,322,024, forward strand.
GAGTCACATATTCTATTTCTCTCACAAGTGGAATGTAGCGCGATTCCATTAAAACACTGTACTTTAATTAGTTTCGAGAGAATCGCATTTAAATATTATCTAAAATCGTATATAACTAGGTCATACACATGATATTATTAATATGCAAAGTTATATATATATGGAAATTATTAAATAAACATGGATATAGTGAATTGTAGGAAGATTTGGTTTTCGCTTGGCTTCATTAAAAATAAAATTATAAGATATGCTTTTAATACCATGTAAGAATAGGTATTTAGTATATTATGTATTTTATATCGTTATATTATCAAAATGTATGTATATAAAAATTATATAATGTGCATAGAATGTGGAATCAAATATGGCACAGGATAACATCCATATCTAAAAATACATTGGACTTGTAAGACACCAATTAAAAAGTACGCAATGTTTTAAAATAGAAAATAGGTGGGCAGAGAGAGGCTGGTGTTAAGACACTCCTTTTTCCTCCTACCACCCAATTTTCGTGATATGGCGTGTCGTCTAGCGGAACTTACCACTTTGTTTTGTTCTATTAACAGAGCGACGAAATGAAAATAATTAATTACCTCGAATGAGAATCGAACCCACAACCACCGCGTTTACAGTCAGAAAAAAAGAAAAATTACGTATTGAAAGCTTTTAAGACATCTAGATAATAGTTATGTATAATAGAAAATATTTTCAAACATTTCAATTCTTTGAAATCTTTAAGACGAGACTTCAGCGTGTTGTTTGAACCTGTTCTTTCACTGCTACAAGCTTCCTGTGTAGGTTGGAGTGCCTCATGAATAGCAACAATGACTTCTGGATTTGTAATATTTATGCATACGATGGTCTATGTTTTCCTTTAACGAAGTGGTTAGGTCACAGAAGTGAAATTTAACTGAGCAACTTTAGACGTAGTAGTAATAGGTACATAGTATTCACTTTGTTTAAAGCAGCTTTGTTCATGATTTAAATAGGAAATATTGTAAAATATATTTGAAATCTTCTTAACTATAAATAAATCAGCTTCAAGCTGTATCCCGCGCACAACAGTATAGGCAGAGGGGATCCAGTGTCAAAAGGAGGAATCTGGAGGAATTGCGTGATGAGTGGCGGAACTTAACGCACGATTTGCCTCGACACCAGAGCGAAGAAATGGAATATACATTTAAATGAGTATTTTGTTTTATCATCTCTTAACTAATATTTATTAATATTTAACTAATATTTGGTTTTTGCGTGGGGAAAGAAAGTACAATTCTAAATTTGGTACAGTGTACGATTCTGGCACACAATTGGTGGATTTTTTAATCCATACATCGCGCAGATATCCTGTATCCAGATTACGTTAGATTCAATCAAAAACTTCTTTAAAGTCTAATTTTAATTAAAGTATTCCGACAGGTTGTGGAGTCGACTTCCGCTCCAAGAAATAAAAAAAATATATAATGTCATTTTCTCGCCCTGGTAATGAGGCAAAGCGCAGCGTTGAGTTCCGTCACTCATCTCTGATTTCGGCGGAAAGAAACAAAACGGTATTAATTTGCAATGTAGGCCAAACGAAGTAAAAATTAGGTATAGGCACAAAAACAAACGAAAAATAAAACGAATATAATGGCCATAGTAACAGCTATAACTTTAATGCCTACTTAGTGAAGGATAACGTGACGTTGATGAGAAACTGAAGATAAATCTGTTTATGTTTTTCGTTATCTTGTTAAGTATTCTCGTCGTTTTTTTTTTCTTTTTCTACAGTCATTTTCATTTTACAGATTAAAAAGCTGTAGATTAAATGTCTTTTTTTAACAATCGGGCATTATATCCTTATTCCTTTTGCAGCAATTTATATATTTTTTGTTCAAAGCATTTAATTATTTAAAAAAAAACTAATCTTTCGAAAATAAAGAAATAATATTATACGAGTAAGGTTCGATAGATTAAAACTGTTTTTTAACAATGTCTGATAAATTGCAATTATTTTATAGCTAATAATACTGACTATTTTGTAAGTGATTTAGAACTTTAAACACAAAGAAAAGGTAATTAGATTAAAATTCAAATTTCAATAATATTAAAATAACACACATCAAACTATCAAGATAATCGGGACAGCTTCTCAATGTAAACGAGATGGTTGTGGATTCGATTCCCATTCTTGGTAATGAACTATTTTTATTACTCCACTCTATCAAGGCAAAATGAGGTGTTGAATTCTGCCACCAATTATACAATAACCCGGAATTTGTACGGAAAGCGAGGAACGGAACGTCTTAACACGCCTTTATGCGGGATAAAGCGTGAAAGTAAACAAAATCCAATATTTCTGATCATACGTACACATACATATATAGAGCATAAAGCATTTACGTACTTGGAAGCAGTCCGGAACGGAAACCTGAAGTATTGAATTACCACACCGCTATACTGAGAAAACCTGTTGGATATATACGCTAACTGTAAGCCCGATAAGGAAATATAAATAAGATATTAAAATAACGCGGCGATCGAGGAACTAATAATTTTATAGATTTATTGACGATATGGTGGTTTGCCGTATCTAAAATTAGATTGCTGTGCGCTGTGCTGTGTGTGCTTGAAGTAGGTTGAAAGGTTAAAGACTCAACTATGGTCTGAAGCAGTGGTTCCCAACCAGTGGTTTGCAGAAGCCTAAATATGGTCCGCGAACGATTTTAATTGATGACTGGGGATGGTGAGGCGAAGTTGCTGTATGACTATCACAGTTAATTTTTATTATACTGGTCCCTGCTACCAAGGATGATATAAAAGTGGTCCTTGATCAAGAAAAGGTTGGGAATCCCTGGTCTAAAGTAATTAGTTCTAGTATCTTCTCACATTTTTTTTAAAGAAGTTGATATTTGATAAGTCATTTTATAAATAAAAAGAAAATAATATATAACTTTAAGCAAAAAATAACAATTCAGCTAAAACTAATTAAGTAAATTTATTGTTAATGTTTTTTGTCTACTGTACTCTACGTACTACTAAATTTTTATATACAAATATTTAACTTGTTTTAAAATAGAATAAACGTAGGTAAATTGAGGCTGGTCATGGTGCAACGGAACAAGTGTGCTGTAAACGCGACAGGTCGTGGGTTCGGTGCCCACTCGTACAAATCAAATATTTAATATTTAATTATTTTCGCTCTGATGTCGAAGCAAAAGCGCGGTAGTAGGTTTCTGCCTTTTTTAGTAGGAAAGTGTGGAGTTGAATGTTTTAACGCGGGATAAAGCGTGATACTGAAAAAGAAAATAAATAAAGAAGAATATTTCTAATTCTTAAAAACATTATTCATAAAAGGTATGATATAATAAGATGCATTATTTTACCATCCTCGTTGCATAAGTTTAAAAGAAAATAATTTACATTTTGCGAAGATACCACAGAGAAAACACATAAAAGGTTCCTTGGCGTTCATTAGCTTATTTTAATCGTTTGTAGGCGCTTTTACAGCGTACTTCCCAATTAGTGTTCCTTTGGGGCGAAGCGTTTGTAATTACCGTCAGTTTGTAAGGTTATCTATCGGGAATGTCTATTGGCGTTCGAGTTTTATGGCCATTTCTTAAATGTTCGTACCGCGGTTGTGTGATGGGTTTTCCTTGTGAGTTTATGGTTAACTATCAAGTTTTTGTATGCTCGCTTCATTTCAGCAGGGAATCTAGTGACACTCCCTTCTCCATTTATCAAGGAATTCTGGCGGTATTGCGTGTGGAGTGGCAGAGCAGATCGGAGAAATGAAAATATTAAATATTTCATTTACTCGAACAGGAATCGAAATCACAACCGGTCGCATTTACTATTTTATTAGGTCGCAGTAATACGCTTGTGCCCCTGCGCCACTACTTCGAATGTATTCAGATTGCGGCGAAAAATGAAAAACGGGAGTGTTTTAATTTAAACGGAGTTTTAGAACACTAAATTCCCTCCGGCCCTCCTGCTATGTGCCCTCGTGATATAGCGTGACGCTAACAATCTATTAAAATACAAATAATAAATATATTACATTCAATACCGAAATGAAAATCGTAACTCAATGTAGGTACCTGCTGTAGTAGGTTGTGAACAATTGCACCAAGTTCACGCACCGTTCGTTGTCCGCGATCCACCTCGAGTCCTGGGCTTGTAGCCGTAATCACTTCCGATTCTAACAGATTTATCTGTATGCTATAATGTAAACGTTTATTTATTGCACAATTAACATGTTAAAATATTATCAAGCCATTGCAGTTGAGATTAATCGTTGTAAGTTTTATTCGTGTTACCTTTTTTTGCTGCAGTTTTGTTTGCGTAGGGCAGATCTGGGAACCTAATATTACGACACTCCGTTCTCATTGAGAAATTTCCGTATTACGATTTCCGCCAAATTCTGAAGGCATTGCGTGTTGATTAGCGGAACTCAACGCCAATGCGTTTTAATAATATTTTTTTATTTCTTAATGGAAATTAAAATCTTTATAAAAATATAGCTTTAAATTGAAATCGCATTTTGATTATAAAAGTAAACTTGACTCGAATAGACTGCAAAAGCAACTATAAAGCAAAGATACTTTAGTTATAGCACCAATCAATAAGTTTATGGCCGCCAGAGAAGTGCACGTTTTCATAGTGAGCTCAACAATCACAACGGGAAAAAGAGATCAAAGTATGAGATGATTTACGAGGGAACTGAGGCAATAATAGGACCATAGAGAGAATTCTGCACATAAAAGTTATAAATTATTATTTTTTTATTTTCTTTTAAATATGTTAAAAGTGAAATATAATTAATAACAAATTTTATATAGTATTAAATTTAACTTATTTTTTTTGTTATTTTTCAGTTTTATTGTGCCAATAAATAAATTATATGTAAAATAATATGAATACACAGTTATGAATATTCGTGGAATTATTAATTAAATGAACGTAAGATTGAGTGGTTTTCTAGTAGTTTGAAGAGTTCTACTATTCAGGTCCTGACTCCATCATCAGACCAGCTCGGTGATACCATATTCACCAAATATAGTCATGAAAACTACGTATAAATGCCAAGTTACTCGATGCAATTATTGCAAGCAAGCAAATTCAGTTTGTTAGATTTTATTACATACAAAAGTACCAGTATAAATCGATAGTAAAAGCGTAAAAAATTGTCACATTTTACATCAAATATCTTAATACAAGGTTGAGTTCCGCCACCCAACACGCCATGCCTTTTAAAATTCGGCGGTAAGTGGGGAACGGAAATTACTTGTTAGGAACTTAGCACTAGATTCCCAGGTCCCTTAACTTTCTCATGTGTGGAATACAGCGAGAAGCTAAAAAAACTACATACGTACCAACGATTTATAATCACACCTATAATATATTCCAGCCACCAAATCAATATAAAACAATAAACCTAATCAAATATATCCAATTAACATTTCACATAATATTACTATGTTAATTTAATACACCTAATTTAGATTGGCCCGATTGATATTATCGTGTTTGCTCGTCAATCAACACGCGACCACAGCGCAGTGTGTGCACTATGCATACGAGGCACGATAGCTGCGGGGCTACGTCTGTATTCAACGTAATAACCGACATTAAAATAAACGTATTCAAATCATACGAGATGATTTGTTGTTATTTTGAGATGTTTTATTGTAAAATGATTTATTTATTTTTATATTATATTATGGTCATAATATATTTAGAAAAAAAAATCTTGTTTAAATAATTAGTATATGTTTTTAATGATTTAGGCTGTATGCCGCAAGTAGCAGGATCGGCAAAGGGAAATTTGTGTGAAGAATCTTCGTTCCCATTAGGACACTTTCGTTTCCCACTTATTGCCGTATACTGGAGGCACTATGTGTTGAATGGCGTTACTCAATGTCGCGCCAAAAGCGCCTCTACATCAGAAGGAAGAAATAAAAATATTAAGTATTTCATTTCCTAGAGTGGGAATCGAACCCACAACCTGTCACATTTGTCACACGCTTCTGCCCCTGCACCACGACTAGTCTCCTATCTAAATAAGACGCTGATTTTTACTTCGCAATTATATTTTATTTCTGTCTCGCGTATCCATCTCATACAATGTAGCTTTAAATTTTAATATGGATTTATCAAAGCCAATTTTATCATATCTTAATTGAATCTATAGAAAATAAGCTCAACCATAATTAAAATCAAGAATTTTATACATTCATGTTATAAAAACAGAAAAGAAACAGAAAAGAACTGAAAAAATCTTTGATGTCTTCGAGCACAATATACAAAATTAACAATCGCTATTTTGTTATTTGTCCGTAGATCATTGAACCTCGCTATCGAGATCATTTATTGCAGGTTGCACGAAGTTCAGATCATGTCAAGATCGCGAACTGGAGATTAGCTTTTTAGGTAAACATATCAGATGATCTAACTTGATACCGTCTCTGACCTTGGTTTGATTTACGTAACGGGTCTCGGCACGGCTAAACCTATTTACATAAAATTGTATTGGGGAATAAAAATCGAAATGGGGATACAGCGAAGCTGATAAAAATAGGTCTCAGCGCGGTTAAGGCTATTTACAGTGTTTAAGGTAAGAACAAAAAACATGTAATTGACATGATACAAATTAAAAAAAACGAGTAAAAGATGTTACGAACAAATTGTTCTATGGAAAGCCACAGGGACGACTTCGATCGTTCAACTTGGACGTGACGTCCGGTGCTTGTAAAAAAAAAAATATAAACTGGAGGAATCAGCCTTCAAAACTCTCTCCTGATTAAGAAGATAAGATAGATCATTTTCTCTAAACAAATAAATATATTTTATATTAAATGGGATTTATGACCTCGGCACCAGAGAAAATATTGCCAATAGTATATAATATAAAAATAAAATAAAATAATTTGACAAAAATTTATGCTTAAATAGAAAAAAAAATAAGACAAAACAATTTGACAGTTCAGAAAAATAAAAAATAAAAACGCAAATACAGAAACCGCTACCAGTTGTAAATTATAGCGACGGTTGTGTAATAAAACATTTAACGTACATTCCGGTAATATTGAATTTAGGCATTTCGCGTCAATTTATTAGTAAGTAGTTCTTGTCATGCACGACCAACCAATTTGATGTGTTTTATAGATTTAATTATAATTTATATCGTTAACAATTTGATACGCCAGTTTATGTAACTTATTACAACATACTATTGTTATTGATTGAAGCTATTTACAGTATGTTTTTTTTTTATTTATTTTAAGTTTTAGATTCACGCTGTATCCCGCACATAGCACGTTATTCTTTTAAGACGTTTTCGTTTACCCAATTACGTCGAATTCTCGAGGCATCACGTGTTGAGTGGTGGAAAACAACGCCGCAAAAATCCCGCGACCACGCTTAAATAAATGTGCTTAAACATTTTCTTTAGTCCCTAATCCATAATGTTGATTGAGGATCGAACTACATTCAAGTTAGATCGTTTAAGTTCATATTTATCAAATAAAGCGAACCGATCAGTAGGTGAGTAGGCGGCAATAGACAACAAAGTGAAGCAAACAAATCTAGTCTCATTTACAGGAGTAACGGTGATATAAACTCCCGCAATGTTGCATCTGAACGAATTATCAGCGATCAAGAATCTTATTCTCACAAGGACATCATTAAAAAGAAAGTTAATGTTTTATCTCGGTTTATAAAGGTTAGCGTGTATCTATAATAACATAAATATAATGAAATTGTAATTGATCGTCGTCTATACGTGTAAGTTAAATGATAAAATTTGTTATTTATAAATGTAAATTTCAAAACACAAAAAAAATGAAGTTTCTGTCTGTTTGTTTGTGTGTTTGTGTGTTTGTTTAATGCAGTTTTCACTATTGTATTCTGACAAGCTTGCCTTAAGTTGTTGTTTTTCTTTTTATTTCAATCAGTTCATAATTAGAAAAGTAACATCAATTGAAAGAATGTAGTTCGAAAAAATCGCTACAAAAAATTATAGAGATAACGTTATAGTTCATGCGGGCGAAGCCACGAGCGGCTCGCTAGTAAACAAGTTTGCGGTAAAATAAATAGGAATTATCGGTACAAAGCCCACGATGTGGAAAAACGAAACAAAATTATAATATTTCTCATCATTATGCATTTACGGGCATGTGAATATATGCTTCTTGTAACAGTATGTACCTTGGGTATAAGTTAAAAATAAATAAATAAATAAAATAAAATATGCATGGCAATACACATAAATAACGTGCTTAATTATGAATAATACAATCTATATATTTATGATACCATAATAGTCGAGACGAGTTCGTGTATTGTCGTCCCGAATGTCGCAACCGTCGTTCCGTATATATAGGTGGTGGTGATGCTGGAAGGCAGCGGTCGAGTCGAACTCTAAAGTACTACGGTACTAATAAATATGATGCACATAAAGACTCGTACCAAATGTATAATGAATATAATATGATAATTCGAAGTCTATGATGGCACGATCTTTTAGGATCGAATTCCTTATAAAGGAATTATATGTGTAGGAGCGACACATACTATGGATTAAAGTTATCTTTGACCAATGTTATAATATTGAATGTTGCTTGACGTCGCGGAAGCTGACGTGATGGGCTTATGCGAACTGTTGCAGTGACTTAACTATGTCTTGGCTGATGCCGTCTCGCAGTACGCTCGCGGTACGTAAGCTGTGTTTGTATGGCGTTAGCCATTGATATATTGATATACCATTTCTATGACTTGGTATACGACTAGTAGTAGGTGTGTGGTGCTATTTTATGTCCCAGCTCCGGTGTATGTAGTAGTGTCCGCCCGTCTCATACGGGCGTGTGGTGCTATTTTATGTCCTGGAACTCTGGTGTATGTAGTAGTGTCCGCCTACGGTTCGAGACACGACTGTGGGGTGTGTGCCGTGCGTTTATTTAACATATCGGCCGCCTTGCGGCAGTGCGTTCGTTCCAACAACTTATATTGATCTCACAAATCAATCAACATCACGAATCACAATTCTAATATAATAATCTTAATATAAACAAGCGTAACAAGTACCTTCAGACTGATCACACACAAACGTCCCGGAGAGTTCATTAAGACTGTTGGAGCCGCAGTCTGGTAGGAATTCACGGTGTAGGGCGGGGAGGTGCCCGTACTCTTTCTTCCTTTTATTATAACTAGTTCGCAGTTATAGTGGAGAGGAAGATAGGACGCGCTCTTGGCTTTTCTTCGGACGAGCTTCGAGTTATGACACTGTCATATTGTCGAGTTTCCAGTTATCTAAATAACTGACACAAGAACAACTTCTGATGGCAAATATGTTATTAAAGCGATACCTTCTAATGGCATAATATAAAATTCTTAACACTGTTACCTCTGAATCTCTAAAAGATTTTGGGTGCTTCACGATCACAACTATAGACGGTTCTACCCACTAGACACATCACGAGCCAAGGCATTATTTATTAATTAATATTTTAAAATGAGTTTGAGATAACAGTTACAATTTGGTGCCGTGACCAGGATGGTCTAATGGCTTTGTAATAATAATATATATACACAAATAGGCATACGCCTACAATTTGTTGTCCGTGAAATGGAATGAGATAGAGGAGGTTTACAGTGTAAGGAATATTCATGTTTGGGATTGTCAAAACAAAGCATAGTGAGGTTGGGGGGTTGTCTAGTCTGGGGGTTGGTAATAAATAAATAAATAAATATATAAATAAATAAATGTAAATTCTATTTCGATGAACTCCATAGAATTTAGGGGGTTGAATGTAACAGTATGTACCTTGGGTATAAGTTAAAAATAAATAAATAAATAAAATAAAATATGCATGGCAATACACATAAATAACGTGCTTAATTATGAATAATACAATCTATATATTTATGATACCATAATAGTCGAGACGAGTTCGTGTATTGTCGTCCCGAATGTCGCAACCGTCGTTCCGTATATATAGGTGGTGGTGATGCTGGAAGGCAGCGGTCGAGTCGAACTCTAAAGTACTACGGTACTAATAAATATGATGCACATAAAGACTCGTACCAAATGTATAATGAATATAATATGATAATTCGAAGTCTATGATGGCACGATCTTTTAGGATCGAATTCCTTATAAAGGAATTATATGTGTAGGAGCGACACATACTATGGATTAAAGTTATCTTTGACCAATGTTATAATATTGAATGTTGCTTGACGTCGCGGAAGCTGACGTGATGGGCTTATGCGAACTGTTGCAGTGACTTAACTATGTCTTGGCTGATGCCGTCTCGCAGTACGCTCGCGGTACGTAAGCTGTGTTTGTATGGCGTTAGCCATTGATATATTGATATACCATTTCTATGACTTGGTATACGACTAGTAGTAGGTGTGTGGTGCTATTTTATGTCCCAGCTCCGGTGTATGTAGTAGTGTCCGCCCGTCTCATACGGGCGTGTGGTGCTATTTTATGTCCTGGAACTCTGGTGTATGTAGTAGTGTCCGCCTACGGTTCGAGACACGACTGTGGGGTGTGTGCCGTGCGTTTATTTAACATATCGGCCGCCTTGCGGCAGTGCGTTCGTTCCAACAACTTATATTGATCTCACAAATCAATCAACATCACGAATCACAATTCTAATATAATAATCTTAATATAAACAAGCGTAACAAGTACCTTCAGACTGATCACACACAAACGTCCCGGAGAGTTCATTAAGACTGTTGGAGCCGCAGTCTGGTAGGAATTCACGGTGTAGGGCGGGGAGGTGCCCGTACTCTTTCTTCCTTTTATTATAACTAGTTCGCAGTTATAGTGGAGAGGAAGATAGGACGCGCTCTTGGCTTTTCTTCGGACGAGCTTCGAGTTATGACACTGTCATATTGTCGAGTTTCCAGTTATCTAAATAACTGACACAAGAACAACTTCTGATGGCAAATATGTTATTAAAGCGATACCTTCTAATGGCATAATATAAAATTCTTAACACTGTTACCTCTGAATCTCTAAAAGATTTTGGGTGCTTCACGATCACAACTATAGACGGTTCTACCCACTAGACACATCACGAGCCAAGGCATTATTTATTAATTAATATTTTAAAATGAGTTTGAGATAACAGTTACATTCTGACGTTTCTTTTCTATCCACAAAACATCTATTGATAGATAGACACCAACTCGTTTGCTTATAGAACAATTTGCTTTACAAAACGAAGAAAAGAAAGATTAATCATTTGCATCTTTGCTTTCAGACGGTGCCACTGCCAGCGGGCTCCACGTCGGTGCTGGCGAAGCCGACAAAGTACCATTACTATCCTCACAACCAACACATTTATTTACTACCGGAGTGCGCTATTCAACAGGTATGGAACATTGGAATTTCTATAAACATCGTAGGTACAGTCGTAGCAAATTATATTCGAAACGAACAAGTAGTACTCGAGATGAAGCTGTATGATTCCACAAAAGCTTATTGACAATAGGAAAGATATCCTTTATGTTTTCAATGGATATGAATTTTGAATAGTACGATGTCTTCTTATGCATAATATCTTTTCCTCATATAATTTTGTTATAGAAACATAAGATTATTAAAATAAGGTTATTTATATTTAAATTAAATTAAAAAAAATTAAATTAGCTTCACGCTATATCCCGCACACAGCAGGGTAGGCAGAGGGAACCTAGTGCTAAGACACTTCGTTCCCCACTTTCTGCCGAATTTTGGAGGCATTGCGTGTTGAGTGGCAGAACTCAACGCCGCGCTTTGCCTCGACACCAGAGCGAAGAAATGAAAATATAAATTTAAGTAAATATTTCATCTCCTCGAGTGGGGATCGAACCCACAACCAGTCGGTTTTACAGTCACACTTTGTACCACTGCGCCACGACTGGCCTCAAACATTTATATTTAGCTTCACGTTATATCCCGCATGTAGCAGGGTAGGCGGAGAGTGTAGTGTTAAGACACTTCGCTGCTACACTTCAAATTCTGGAGGCATTGCATGTTGAGTGACGGAACTTAACGCCGCGATTGCGCATTGACACTAGAGCGACGAAATTAAAACATTCTATTTCATTTCCTATCTCCAGGGGCAATTGAACCCACAAAAGGTTGCGTTGCAGCCCCTGCGCCACGACTGACCTAAATATATATATTTTAAAATGATTACAAATCTTTAGTATCAAAAATATAATTTTCCAGGTGTGCAACGCAGTATACGTGCGTTTGAACTACACCCAGCCATTATGCGCGTGCCCGGCGAGGTACAGGGACCCGTGTTCAGCTAGTCTCAACGCCGACGACTTGCATACCACGAGGCTGACCACGGATTCCAAAAAGAAGGTGACGATCATTCCAGTTAACGGCCTTACATTCTGTGCCACGGTCCACGATAGGAATAATATACAGCTAAGGATTTAATGAGTGGTTAGCGGTTGTTTAGTGTAAATTGGTTTATCTGATACAGGGAAGCGTGCTTAGTTTCCTTTTGATTACCCATCGTGTTTTCGCGTTTGTTATTTCTGATATTATATTTTGTTTTCAGCTTCAACTCGCATATAGCGATATATATTTATATATAGGCAGAGAGAACCACATATAGTGTTGAAACACTCTTTAAACAAGGACAATAAATCATCATTATTTTCATTTGAATGATTTTAATAATGCTTTGAATATAAAACATTGTACGTAATTAAACGTTTAATTATTATTTTTGTTCTATATCTAGTTAAAATATTATAATATAATATTGCAGTACGCAAAAAAGGCGGTCACGCTAGTGAAGACGTGCGAAGCCGTATCAGAAATGCGAGAATGCCGCGCGCCTAGAGACTGGTCTCTTCTGGCGTTGCAAAATATAAGAACAGGGAAATCACATTATTTAGTTATATGTCGTTGTCCCGAAACTCATATACTTGGTAAGTTTGTTGGTAAGTCTATTTTTAAAATGTTTCCTTTTTTAATTGTATTTTATACAACAATTTCTACAGGTGAAGGCAGTACTTTAACTGGACTTCTTTTTGACGTGCATTTTCCTATCGTGTAGTAAAGTCTCTTTTTTACCGTACTATCTCCTTCGTATGTTCTCCAAATAACGTGATATTGGCGAAGTGATTAGTGCTCAACCGGCACACTCGAAGCGCCATAAATTAAGAAATTAATTGCACTGACAATAATTTCATTGATCTCTTGTACCGTCACGTGAAGAATATAGTAGTCAAAGAACGGCAGTACCCAATCCTTTTTCCATTTTTTAACAGACCGACAAAACGAAAATATTATTTTCAAATCGAACTGTAATAACTTACAAAAACTAAGTATATATAAGAGATCAATCAAAATAATTACATTTCACTAGGAATTTTCCATACAAAATACTCAAATTAATTTTATTTCACAGAGGGGCCGATGTCCCACGACCAGCCTACGTACGCCTCCGTACCGGGCATACGTGTGTTCGGCATGATGTGCGTCCGACCGACCTCATATCACACCGGTTAGTCACTTTACTATCTATCTATACCAGGGGTTCCCAATCTTTTCTTGATCAGGGACCACTTTGTAGATATAAAAAAAATAAATTAATTATTATTAAACAAAAATTATATTTCAAAGTCAATAGTTTAAAAAAATCTGACATTTTGTATTATATGGTGTGTAAATTTTTAAGTAAATATTAAAAATCAATGAATTTCAAAGTGTATTACATTTAAATGTCAAAATATTTGATGTTTTACCAAAAATTTAAATCATTCGCGGACCGTATCATAGGTGGTGCGGACCACTACTGGTCCACGGATCACTGGTTGGGAACCGATGATCTATACATTTTAGAAACAACCATATCCTTAATCGCAATACACTGTGTTTTATGGCCTCAGAACTGATTTATAAAGGTATTAGCGCGAACAAAGCAAAGATTTAGTGCATCACTTGGCTGTAAGTCAAAGGCTAACTTATCTCAAGGAATGTCGCAAGAAGATATAACTAGTCCGAGAATAAGGAACATTTAATTTTGTTTTTGGAAAATAAATGGAGTTGAATGTGCAAAAATTTGTTTTAGTGAGATGTTATTTATGCGCTTGTACACTTAAGAGAATTGAGCAATTATGTGATAATTATGTTAGAGGCCAGTCGTGGCGCAATGGCACTAAGTGTGACTGTAAAATCGACTGGTTGTGGGTTCGATCCTCACTCGAGGAGATGAAATATGAGATGATATGATGAGGTGTTGACTTTGAAAAATATAAAAAGAAAATACAGAAATTTAAGTTTTCAAATCTAGATATATAACATTTTTTATACATTTTAAAAACCAAATCAACTTTCAATTCCAGCTTACAACTCAAACAGATACACAGGAGGCGTACAGAGTACAACGAGCACGTACAAAGTGGACTATTCTCAACCCCACTCGTACGACAAGCCGGTGTACAATCGATACCAAACCCACAGCTATATGGACACGAACTTCTACAATCGACGATCTAGAGCGTCGCGCGTTAGAAGAATGACACCAGAATACCCTCCTTTCCCATGGTATAAAGTGAAAGAATTGGCACGAGCATTGCATTGGATCAATTAATTGGAAATTAATGTTATTGTTACAGAAAAGTAGGTTGGTTTCAAGATGGCTGCGTCGCCTCGTTGAATCCAACGGACACTTTAAAAACGATATATTTAATTTTCGAAACGCTTTTTAGCTTCCTTTAACCATTTACGTGATTAAGTCTGATTTTTTTATTATATGTTTTTTTTTATTTTCAATGTGAAAACGTAATAATAATATGTAGAATACTCAAAAGTGCATTTAGTAGGCGGTAATATCTACGTACCTTTTATCGACAATGTTTATTTCTTAATTTTAATAATCTATAAAATAGTATTATTGATGTTTTTTAAGTGATTATGTTATATTGCCAGAGGGAAAGCCATAGATGGTAAAGAAGATAAAGGCAACGCCAGTACGTGGAACGAAAACACGCCTTATTCGGTGAATATAATTTAAGTAACATTTAAACGTACCTATACTAAATTATGTGATACGAGCTCAGAGATTTTTTTTGTGTATTAGAATGCATTTATAGCTATATAAGTTTAGTGAATAATAAATATTTATATCAAACCATATAATAGACAAATCGCTTTGTAAATAGTAGTATTAATTACAATATTTGTAATTATAAAATGAATAAAATAAAATTATTCGTAATTTTGTGAGTTTTTATTGTGTTGTCCTGTCAAAAATATTAAATATTGTTATGCAATATATAAAATATATAAAATATTTAAGGATTATATATTTTTTTACAATTTTAAATAGACAGACAGACAGATACAAAGATGATAACACTTCATTTAAACATAATTTAGTGTCAGCTTACATCAGTTAATGTGAAAATAATTAAAAACATTTCCATAAAGCCAGAGAGGCCAGTCGTGGCGCAGCGGCACAAAGTGTGACTGTAAACCGACTGGTTGTGGGTTCGACCCCACTCGAGGAGATGAAATATTTACTTACATTTATATTTCCATTTAAAAAACGATTTGCATTTAAAAAATATTTTTTTGAATGCAAATCGTGGTTACTGGTTCAAATTTGACTTCAATA
This sequence comes from Heliconius charithonia, assembly GCA_030704555.1. Classification (NCBI taxonomy): domain Eukaryota; kingdom Metazoa; phylum Arthropoda; class Insecta; order Lepidoptera; family Nymphalidae; genus Heliconius; species Heliconius charithonia. The sequence goes on from CM060812.1 coordinate 6,337,641, forward strand.
CAGAACTTGCAATGAATATATAGACAGACACAAGAAGTAGTGATGGCTTATATGCATGTAAGGTTCAAAAATATGTGAAAAAGAAAGTGAAGTAAATATAAATATTATCCAAAGCTTACATAAGAGGTCAGTCCAGATGGTGCAGGGGCACAAGCGTCCATGAAACTCGACATGTTGTGAGTTCGATTCCCACTCGAGTTATGAAATATTTAATATGTTCATTTCTTGGCTCTGGTGTATCTCAACTCAACACGTTGCAGAATTCCATCCAGATTCGGCGGTAAGTGGAAAACGGAGTGTCTTAAATTCACAATACTAGACTTCTTCTGTGTACCTTGCTACAAGCGGGATACAGCGTGAAGCTGAAAAAAAAACTTACCTAACACTCTCTGGTCGACCACAACGTCGCAGGAGTACATCGCCGCCATCAATCTTTGCGGTCGCGCTTGGAATGCTTTTCTACATCCTTCTTTCACTGCTGACATTATTTGACCTGTTGTTATTAAAAAAAGTAAATATTATGAAAAAAATCTTTATCAATGTGTAAAGTGATAAAAGCTTTACATTTCTCTTGAAGTACAAGAGCATCAATGACATTAAAAAAAAACAACCTTTTGAAAGAAGAAATAAAAATGTTTAGAAACTATGAAAATATAGAAGGGTTATTATTTAATTTTAGTTTGTTCTAAAAGTAAAAATATATCTAGGTTTGTTTTAATTTATACCTAATAATATTACTCATTAGCTCTATTGACAGTATTCGTATTAGAGAAAAATATATTAAAGCATATAACGCTAGTTCAAGAAAATATATGTTTTTTTTTATTTCGTCACTCTATAACTCAATAAAAAAATGCAAAGTACAACTATACCTGAAAAAGGTCCAAAAGCATACGTATCATCATCACTCTTGTCCAACGACCATTCCTCTACACAAAAAGCGACACCCATCATAGGTTCATCACACAAAGGTCCAGCCAACGACGCCAATTGGAAACCATTAACAAAACTACTCTCGTATTCGTATCTAGGATCTTCTTTCAATACTTGTTCGTGATATAAAAACTTAGTACTGTAATCCTGGGTTTGGTTTAGCAGCAAATTTGGCCCACAATTTCTAGGACCTACAGCCCATATTTGCTTGACCACGTCCTTCCATTCACTATCTAATTTCGAGCATATATTTTCCAATTCTTGTTTAAAATTATCAATCAGTTTTAACATTCTGTCGGATAATTGGTGTTTTTGATTATTTACAGACATTTCGTCGAATTTCGTTTCTAATTTATCATTTTTGGACATTCCTTGTAATGTTTTTATGTGTTGCGATACAGCTTTGAGTAAATCAGTTGAACGATCCAATAGTGCGGTTATTTTGTTAGGGAGTGGTTTAGCTCTTATTTTTATTCTACTTTGTTTGTTATTGGTGTATATTGTTATTAATGGATCTATTTCGGTGTCGCCTTTGTCAATGTTTTGCGAGTCAATTTCTTCGTTAGCCATATCTATTTTAGGTGGATCGACTATAGTTTCTCTGAACGGTACTATTGGCTCCGATACTGATATTGGTATTTTTGCGTACATGTTTCTAAAATTTACATTAACATTATGAATGAACATTTGATAAAAAATAAAGTTATATATAGCAAAACAAATAAAATAAAATAAATCAGCTTCACGCTGTATCCCACGAGCGAGGTAGGCAGAGGAAACCTAGTGTTAAGACACTCCGTTCCCCACTTCACATATAGTGTGATTGATTTATTATAATAATGGACGTATTATGTAAAATATGTTATTTGATCCTATATAAATCGTAGATCGTAGATTTTTATCCAAGCTATTAAATTTAACCACTATATCAAGCGACATTGAGTTTCTAAGGTACACAATGAAGAGATTTAAAATAAGTTTCTAAGCACCTACGATCTAAAACATTTGAATATAATTATTTAAATTACATATTTTTTACATATAAATTAGTATATATACTTACTTAAGATCTTCTAAGCATCTTTGTAAGTGAACTTCGCCGGCCGTAACTAAAACGTGTTCGCCCGTCTCTTGTAGTAACACTTGGACGCACGAGTCCGATTGGTTTAGAAGTCGTAGGCCTAGCAAAATTTTGAGAGAATATAACAGTAAAAATAAGGAAATCATATTTATTTCCTATACAATCTTTAAAAATGATTGTGCAATTTCATTTAAACTATACATATAAACTACACATATACTATTTCATAAAAAATGTAATGTTTTTTTAAGAATATTTTTATATGGAAAGCTAGACTTGAGTTACTAATAATATACTCAGCTTAATAACATTATGAATTTGGCAGTTTTTTGGAACTTAAGGAAATTAAATAACCTTATTATTATCGAAAAATTTTATTGACTTTACAAATTATTACTACAGAACTGAAATTCTAAATAAGTTATTTATACAGGTATAAAGAAATGTATACCATAATCAAAATTAGTATTTTCTTCTTCATACAATATAAAAATTTGCTTACCTTTAACCAACTGCGGCAACTGAGAAGGGTATGTAGGCTCAATAGCAACTCTCAATATAGGGACCGCTGCAAATTGAATTTCACTGAACGCAGGACACGCTATAGTACTGCTTAGAGTAGCTGTCTTTAGAATGTGATCTTCTAAACCACCTATGCCTAGAATATAATATTTAAAAAAATATAGATAAAATTGTCTATGTATGTCACAGACATTATATATTTTTTGGTTATTTTTAAATTTTAACACTCTCCCGCCTTTTGCCTATTTTCGACATGTAAGAGGCACAACTCGAAAAATAATAACCCATAAAAATGTAAGCTTTATCTAATGAAGAAATAAAAATAATTAATATATTTCTTGAGTAGAAATCGAATTACACACAATCACAAATTTCACAAATTAAAAAGATACATAAGGCATATCAAACGCTGTTTTGGCCCAACAAAAGGGTGACTGTAAGTGTAGCTTCAATTACCACTCGAAGAAACGAAATATTTAATTTTAATACTTTAATTCCCTTTTGTTGGTGACAAGGCAAAGCGCGGTGTGAGTTTCGCCACTCAACACACAATGCCTTGAAAATTCGGTTTTAAGTGAGTAACGGAGTGACTTAACATTAGGTCTCCTTTGCCTACTCTGCTGTATGCGTGATACAAAGTAAAGCCAAAATAAAATAAATAATATGTAAAAAAGAAATATTCATAAAAAATACCTATAATATTACCAGCAACAGCTTCATTAATTTCTTCTAGTTCTCTACCCATTAAAATGTATAAAGATTTTATCCTGAAATAAAAACAAAATATAAATATTTTGACTTTTTTCAAAGTTCTATTAACACTGCCAAGAATTATCATTTGGCAGTAATTCAAAACAATAATTAAATCGTTATTTATATTTAAGGAAAGGAAACAATAATTTCAACATCATTTGCTGAGAAAACATTGCTTAAATGACTTCAGCGTATGGTCCTCAGTATGCGTGGATTCAAATCCTGCTTTCTCTGCAAGTTCAAATTCTTAAGTTCCTTATTTTTCATATATCTATTTCGTTATAAATTCGTCTAATTAAATGAAATAAAAATAAATAGTCAACTTACTCTGTACAAGTAATATGTTCATCACTTTGCAAATCTTTCAATTTCTTATTAGGATCTATTTGGAAGTCTTTGTTTAGTAATGTTAGTGATGGATCATGTTTAGGGCCGAGAACATATAGCTTATCACCTTTCTTCACTTTACCGCTAAATATTCTAGCAAATGCTATAAATGCTGTAGGATTCTCTTCTTCTTTCTCTTTCTCATCTATTGTACATTTTTCTTCATTATTATCATTTACTTGATTTTCTTTGTTCATAGGAATCGCTTCTGAATTGGCGTTATTTAATTTTAATTCGCGCATTTGTTTCGCTTTCTCACGCCTCAACGCCATTTCTTCGGGCGTTAGAACTTTAGGCTTATTTTCTGGTAACACACTTTTATCAACACTAAACATTTTTGATATAAATACAATCACAGGTCTGTCATCACTATCACAGGCTAGGAAATCGTTTTTTAGTTTCTTCGTATCTTCGTGATACGAATCGAAATCTCTTATGCGAGAACACATTAGTTTCTCAACTTTTTCGGGTAAAATTTCCTTTGGGGAAGGAAGTTTTTCACATACCATGTCCAAAACCGTATGAGATAGAGGCAGCCATTGCATCATTAAAGATTGCAATTGAATTCTTGTATCAGTATGCCTTAAGTCTCTTGCTGTTAATTTAATACCAAGCTTTTCGCAAATCACTGGTACTTTTTCTTTATCATTCCTTATAACTACAGTTTCATATATATTCCATAAATTATCAAAAATAACTTGAACAAATAGCGGTTTTTTTGCTTTCTCTTGGGCACCTTTCATGAAACGTTTTGTTTTGGGATTTAAATAAAAATCACCCCAAAGTACTTTTCTTAATAATTCTTCTTTGACACCTGCAAATGAAAAACTATTATATATTCAGAGTATTTTATCAATAGCAATAAAGAAAGCTGTTGATTCTCTGTTGATAGCAGAAACAAATAGAAATGTACTGTAGTTCTTCTTTTATGATAAGATGATGTCAATACATACCATCAATTTAAAACAATCATGAATTATAAATAATTACTGAAGCTATTCTCTACCAAATTGTATATAGGAAAAATTGTATAACAGAAATATTTTTTTTTTCAATAGTATTTATTCCTTACCAAGTTTATTAGAAAACAATTTGGCAAATGTATGAATAGTGAAGCCCCAACCATCTATTGCACTCGCAAATACCACATTTCCTTGTTCCGGTGAAAAATATAAGTTGGAATCATCAGCATCTTCAAGGGCTGAAGTCCAATCGTAAAAATTATTATCTTCTTTTGGTTTAGGCATCAGTTTTTGCTGTAATCATAAAGAAAATCATTGTAACTAGATAAAGTCATTGTTTTGGAAGGGAGAATCTAGTGTCAAGACCCCCTGTTACTTGCTTTTGTTAAAATTTTCGACACATTGGAGTATTGCAGAACTCAATACTGTCACTGTCTTGTTACTAGAGCAAGTTAATAAAAATAATTAAAAGACATAATGGTCCCTTTTTTTTCAGTTAGATGTTTCTCTTAATAGAAATAACAATCATATATATCACTTTCATTTATTATCTTTAACATTATTAATAACGTATATTACATGAACTAAATCAAAACAACTTTTATGTTACAATAAGAATGAAATAATTATTAATAACATATTTTGCAATCTCACCTGCTTGTCTATCAAATTTTCTTCATTTTCTAGAACTTCTGATGCAAACAGTTCACCCATTACAGCATTGATTTGTTCTAATACTTGTGTAATATGAACATATGCATCTAATGCTGTCATTTTCAATTCTACAATAAGCCTATCAATTTTGTTTAATACAAGCACTGCTCGAATATTTTCTGAATATGCCTGTTTTAGTGCTAATCTAGTTTGTGGACAAACACCTTCTACTACATCAACCTGAAATAAGCATAACATTGTGTAATTTATGTTACAATAAGAAGGAGAATTTCATAGCAACACAGATTAACAGAAAATTACTAGCTAATTAATCCTAGTAATTTTTGTCAATCTAAACACTTTTTCTACCAAAGCAGTGAAAGGAAAATAAATTAAATATATAATTTTAAATAAAACTATTTTAACCGGATTAATCGCGTATATTTAGTTTTTACATTTTTGGAAACCCAACGTTTCGAACACTTTGCAGTAGTCCGTGGTCACGGGTAGACCCTACCCGTCTACCCGTGACCACGGACTACTGCAAAGTGTTCGAAACGTTGGGTTTCCAAAAATGTAAAAACTAAATATACGCGATTAATCCGGTTAAAATAGTTTTATTTAAAATGTATAATAATCGTGAAAATCAAAGAACTTATTAAATATATAATTTCTTGAGTAGGGTTTTGGACCAGCATTGCTAGACTTTCTCCAGGTGAAAATTGGGATTTTTAAATATTTAATTTAAGTTAAAAAATTATAAGAATTTAATTTATATTTTTTTCATTTATTTGCATTTCAATGGTCATAAATGCCGGTTTGAACCTACAATCATTGCATTAAAATAGTTAATACTTTTTGAACATAAATAGATAATTTTATTTCCTAATATAGTAATTTTCATACCTACCGAAATGTGAGAAGCAAATTAAAATAGTTTTTTTTTACTTTATATGAATGATTTTGTTAAAATTTTACTCCATAACTTATAAAAAGATACAACACTATTTTCGCTTATAAACAACATTTAGATTACACAATATTATTCAGGCATCACATGGGAGGATGCAAAAACATGTTTATACTTACAACAACAATAGCACCATCACATAATCTTACAGCAGTGGAGACTTCACTTGAAAAATCAATATGTCCTGGTGAGTCAATTAGATTTACAAGGTATTCTTTTTTATTTAAGGCATGATACAGCGCTATACTGCTACTTTTCATAGTGATACCCCTTTCCTGTTCATCTGGTCTGCTATCCATATAACGCAGTTTACCAGACATCCTCTGAGATATAATACCATTGCTAGATATTAAAGAATCTGCTAAAGTGGTCTTTCCATGATCCACGTGGGCCACAATGCAAATATTTCGTATTTTTGTAGGATTGTTTTGAAGCTCCCATAGTTTTAAGGAATCTACGAGCCTCATTTTGAATTATATACAATATTGGCCAATTGCACTTTCTTTAACAATAAATTGATCGATAACTGAAAAAAAAGATAGGACTTTGTTGCTTATAAGAGAATAACAAGGATAAATTGCACAATGTGAGTGAAATCAGAATGTTGTTGACATTGTTGACAAATGACATTGACAATGTCATTGTGACAGTAACAAGAATGTGACGTTTAGAAATTATTTTTTTAATATCAGTTCGTAAAAAAATCAAGCTGGAAGTTTTTAAGTTATTTTATTTATATATATATACATGGAAAAGAATATGAATATAAAGCATAATTAATTATCTTTGATAGTGTAAAAAAATTATAAGTTTCTAGAACCATATGAAACTAATTGGATTTAATTGAAATTGTCTAATTTAATTGATATTTAATACTTACTAGGTTGATCTAGTAGCTAGTGCCATTTACCATAATAATGAAATGTCTAATATTTATAAAAAGTTCATCCTGAATATATTTTTTTAGCTTCACGCTGTATCGCGCACACAATTAACAGATAATATAGTGTTAAGACACTTCCACACTTGCCGCCAAATTCTGGAGGCATTACATGTTGAGTGGCAGAACTCAATGCCGCGCTTTGCCTTGACACCAGAGCGAAAAAATGAAAAATTTCATTCAAATTAAATATTTCATTTTTTCGAGTGGGGATCGAATCTACAACCAGTCACATTTACATTCACACATTTTGCTCCTGTACCACGACTGATCTCATAATGAATGAAATATGATATTCATTCTAATTATGATACTCGATTATATTTAAAATATCATTTTATTTAATTTGTATTTCCATTAAAACATTTGCTTAAACAGAAATAAAAGGTAAAAGAAAATAATACACAATCGAATTCTTCCAATAATCTTTATTACAATTAAATGCAATCAAATATAATCAAATTTAGTACTTACTATATAAACACACCAACGCTTACAAATTTTACATTAAATAATTTGACACAAATCAATTTACCTATTTCTTAATAACGAAAAAAAAGTTAATATTCGTAAACAAGTACTCCGAGAGATTTATGCATAGATTAAACAGGCTGACACGTTCGTAGTAATTTACAGTATCATGCATGGTTGAAGCTTTTATTTGGGGGTTCCTAAATCCGTCCGCATTGCGGCTTATACCTGTCCGCCTGTTGGGCTTGATGTCAATAACTCATCGTGGCTTGATTGAGATAAATTAAGTTATAATAAATAGGTTAAGCATTTAATTATATTTGTTTTATGTACCTACTATGTGTATGACGTTGTAGGTATGAGAAATAACTTTTTGAGTATAAACTATCGATAAAAATTTATCTATGTAATTATAGACTAGTATTTAAATATTTACGATAAAAATACGTAGTTATTATGTACTTTCATATAGGAATTCTTTCATATGAGTTTATAGATCAAATAAAATCTGACAAATATTTGCATCTAGTTGAACTTATTAAGCAGTTTCTAAATTTGTTAAGGAGTCACGAAATATATATATACTTACACGTAATGCCTCCAGAATTCTTCAGGAAGTGGGGAACGGAGTGTCTTAACACTAGGTTCCCTCTGCCTATCCTGCTGTGTGCGGGATACAGCGTAAAGCTGAATGAAATATATCTCAATGGATTTTGAATTTTGTTTATATTTTATTTTATCTATATTAAATTATATTATTAAACAAATGAGGAACATGAGACTGGTCATCAGACATAACGACTTAATAATCTCCATATATAATAAAAGGATAGAAAAGTCAATTCTGTACATGAAAGATATAAAAAAAATAAAAATTAGGTCGGTTAATATGTCGATTATAGAACCTAAAAAACCACTCAGCAGAATTCTTGTCTGTCTGTCTGTCTGTCTGTCTGTCTGTCGGTTTGTTTGTGCGTCAATCACGCAAAAACTACCTGACAGAAATTGATGAATTTTTGCATGGTGTTAGCCTAGGGCCTCAAGGTACATTTTTTTTGGGTTTCATTCCGAATTTCATGATAGTTTTCTTTAAAAAAAATTAAAACTGAAAAATATAAGTTACCTAAAATACCGATAACTACTGTATGAAATTAAATTAATTTTGGCATGGTAATAGTTCAAAGCCTAATGTCACTTATAGGATAGTTTTTATCATGGAGTATAAAGAATTTTTTGTAGAAAAAATTACATAATTATATTTTTTAATAAAAAAAATCGACTTCTTCAATTTCAACCGGATTTCACACTCTGAACTTAACTAAACTTTCACCAAACTACCCCTTATGGGGTACATCCCTTTCTAATAAAAAAAGAATCATTAAAATCGGTTGAATTGATATTGACTTATACGTTCATTTGTCGCGCATATACTTAATGTAAATTTGAGATTTATATGATTTTCTCATAGATAACATTGCTGGATATAAACTAAATTAAAATAAGACTACACGGGAGGCATTAGCTTTCAAATAAAAAAAGAATCATTAAAATCGGTTCATACAATCAAAAGTTCAAAGGTAACAAGGATGAAAAATACAGTCCAATTGATGACCCCTTGTAAGAAGTCGGTTAATAGTAATCTGACATAATTAAATTACGACTATTTCATTTAAGCACATTTTAAAAGAAGAAAGTAAATTGAGGCCGTTCGTTGCACAGGGGCACAAAGTGTAACTGTTGTGGGTTCGATTACCACGCAAGGAAACGAAATATTTATTTAAATTTATATTTCCATTTCATCGCTCTGGTGTCGAGGTAAAGTGCGGCGTTGGGTTTCACTACTCAGCACGCAATGTCTACAGAATTCCGAGAAAAGTAGGGAACAGAGTGTCTTAACACTAGGTGTCCTATGCCTAGCCTGCTGTGTGCGGGATACAGCGTGAAGCTAAAAAAAGAAGTATAATCAATATTTGTTCAGTTTACCATAATTATTATTTTAAGCGTCAACGTTGGTGGTATTAGCAAACATAATAAAGTAGGTATATTTTACGGGATTAGCTCATATGGCGATGTGTAGAATAAAAAGTATATGTATTTGGAAAGTAAATTCTGATTGTGAGTTCATAGTTTATAAAAGTTTATATTGTGTTTAGATGGATCACGTGGTGATGTCAATACGTTTTAATGTCATCTTATGTTATCTGTTAAAATAGCGTGAAGCTGATTAAACTTAGTGTTATATTCAAAAGAAATGAATTGTATGTAATGCATTCTATTATTTATATCGATATATCAGGAACGTAAATGCGGGAACAGAGTTGCATGCCATTTTAGTACAGAGTAACCTCTAAAAAATGTATTTACTGAACTGAATAAAAAGAATGTGTGATTCCTCTATAGAATATATTATTCTATATTATACATAAAAACAGTTTTTAGTTTTCAATTACTATCATTGTCGATACTAATGTGGTATTACAATACATTTTGAATATTTTTCCGCCATTATGATGACATAGACAATTTTTTTAATTTGAAAAAATAATATATTAACTATAAGAACGTTGGTAGTTTTTTAAAAGGTATAAGAATAAAAAATTGCCTAAACAATGCTTCTTCGCAAGTGGTTGTAATAACTATTGGTATCTATTTTCCAAAAAATCACTATAAATATTAAATATGCTCAATTATACAGAGTTTTGTTGTTAGGACCACTTTAAATGAAACTACAGTTTAACTACTTTATAAAAGCCTATTACATATTAAATTAAAAACCCGAAAATAAAAAAGTTATTTTTTCAAACAAAATAAATAATAAAATTATCGTTGTAAAATAAAATACAATTTGTTAAGAACGACGCACGCACACATAAACCTATCAAAGGGAAACCGCCGCATACGCCTCATTGCGAAATCGAGTCGTAGGTATTGGCGGCAAACTTTAAAGTTCTAAACATTTTAGTACTATTTTTGTAGTAGTATGTCTTTATATTATTGGTACCTATGCGTAACTGCGTCATACGAAATATAGATATGAATTAACATTGTAAAATGAGAAAAAAACCTACGTCTTCACTGTTGATGTATCTTGCTTAAATTCTTTAGGTACGGGTTTAAACTATTTTACCCTATATGCCCAATTGTAACTGTAACGCGACGTTGTGGGTCCGATCCACACATGCAGGATTTAAATTATAATTTAATAATATTTTCATTTCGCACATCAGTCACACATTATACCCAATATCTTATCTTCACTAAGTTGCCCTACTAAGGGCGGGATAAAGCGTGGATCTGGTTTTAACTTTATGTGAACCGATTAAAATAAAGTCCAGTCCAGTTGAGGCCAGTCGTGGCGCAGCGGCACAAGTGTGACTGTAAAACCGACTGGTTCTCTGAGTTCGATCCCCACACGAGGAGATGAAATATTTACTTAAATTTATATTTCCATTTCTTCGCTCTGGGGTCGAGGTTAAGCACGGCGTTCCGTTCTGCCACTCAACACGCAATGCGTCCAGAATTCGGTAGAAAGTGGGGAACGGAGTGTCTTAATACTAGGTTCCTCCCTCTGACTAGCATGAAGCTGCTTCAAATAAAACTAATGCTTAATATTTAAGGGCAGTTTGCCAGAATACAAACAAAAAAGGTATTTAAATCGGTTTAGCCGTTTCTGAGATTATCGTAAAGAAACGTACATATAGTAAGTATCGATAAGTTGTGTTTTTATTTCAAACATTCAATTGAAGATTCTTATGGGAGGTACGAAAATGCGACCTAAAGTTTTAACAACTTTCTCATAAAAAAACTTCATTGAGTTGCAAACATACATCATCAGTGTGTTAAGTAAATAATTCTATGGTTTAAGCGGGCGAAGCCGCGAGCGGGTCGCTAGTATTAATAAAAATGCAACCAGGCCAGTCGTGGCGCAGTGGCACAAAGTGTGACTGTAAAACCGACTGGTTGTGGGTTCGATCCCCACTCGAGGAGATTAAATATTTACTTAAATTTATATTTCCATTTCTTCGCTCTGATGTCTGGTGGAGGCATAGCGGCGCGTTGAGTTCTGGCACTCAACACGCAATGCCTCCAGAAATTCGGCAGGAAGTGGGGAACGGGGAGTGTCTTGACACTAGGTTCCCTCTGCCTACCCTGCTGTGTGCGGGATACAGCGTGAAGCTAATTTATTTTATTTATTTTATTTAAAAAGCAACAGATAAACAAGTACTATTCAATAACAATCGCAGTTGATTACATGATGCAATCCAGTCATATAATTTGATAGAAACTAGTAAATAAGCTTCCTATATAGGAACAGGTAAACAAACGCCGTAGGGGATAATTGGAATGTAGCGCCAATAACTTCGCTCACACCACTGTCTGAGACAAAACGTAGAAGTGACTTTGGTAACTTGTAATTGAATTTCTAAGGACTCCAAATTAACTTTTCTAGAAATTTCTTGTACAAATAAAATAATATTAGAACTGTTAAGGTTTATTTTCCATTATGGTTTCTTTTATTGTGAAAAAATAATGATAGTAATTATTTTTGTTGATTCACAAAACGTGTCTTGATGATCGTTTAAGAAATTGAGTTATCTATATTGTCGTGTTCTTTTAGGGTTTTATGTGTTTCTGCACGCGAAAATTAAATAAAACATTCAAAAGAAAAATGTTTGGTTAATTCTGAGATAGAAATAGCTAAAATCCTGCTTCACAATCTATTTTATCCTTCACTCAAAGTACCATTAAAATGGATGCCGCTAACTTTTCCAAAGATTAGTCCGGATAAACAAAAAAGACAGTCAAACAAGCTATCTTGGGTAAAGAACGAGGATCGAGGCACAAAATTACCATCACATTGATAATTGAAATGGAAAGAGACTATTAATAAATAGTACATTATTTTTTTTTATTATTGAGTCCAGTGTGACTGTAAAACCGACTGGTTGTGGGTTCGATCCAACTCGAGGAGATGAAATATTTACTTAAATTTATATTTTCATTTCTTCGCTCTGGTGTCGAGGCAAAGCGGCGCGTTGAGTTCTGGCTCCAAAATTCGGCAGAAAGTGGGGAACGGAGTGTCTTAACACTAGGTTCCCTCTGCCTACCCTGCTGTGTGCGGGATATAGCGTGAAGCTAATTTAATTTAATTTTATTTAATAATAAATTTAAAACTCACCTTTGTAAACACCACAGAGTGCTAACGAAGTAACTTTAGGCACCCACGAGTGACATTTTGTAATAATTGATTGTATTTATAATGAAATTTTGTCAATTTTTTGCTGTCATGTTCTCGTGATCGATTGTTAGTTAAAGCAAATTAGTATGTAACGAGGTGTAGGTTTTCAATTAATCTTCGCACAATTTATTTGTGAAGCCGTATTGTGGTGGCGCAGGGGTACAAGTGTGATCTGTACACGCGGCGGTTCAGGGTTCGATTTCCAATTAGGAGAAATAAATATTTATTATTATCATTTCTTCGCTCTGATAGAAGATCTAATAAGAAAATAAAAAAATACATGAAGTACATGATTCTATTTTATTAAATCATTAAACATAAAAAGGCATTTTTATTAATATTTTCTTTTAATGCAGAAACCTTTAGTAAAAAGATCCGAACTTATGATCGGCGAAAGAATATGTAAAATTGTCTCAAATATATATATATATATATATATATATTTTAACAGTTACAGTCACACTTTGTGCCCCCGCGCCACGACTGGCCTCAATGGCCCGAAATGACATTATCCTTAAATATATATTTTTAGTCCATGTTCATTAGCATTCAGAGAACTTATAATATATTTATCATTAAAAGGTAACGATCCTGCTATTTATTTAGTTTTTTAATGAATACGGTCTGTCTATTCAGACATCGCGAACTCTTTTCCTTATAATATTCATATTTTAATATAATGTTATTTCTGACGCTCGTGGAAAATGAAAAATAGTAATTAAAAAGAAAACATCATGGAGCAGCTGAGAAGTATCTCTGCAAATTTAAAATATGTACCTATCATTTATGGGGGTAAAATAAAGCTTAGACGAAGTGCAGCGTTGGGTTCCGTTGCGAAACTATGAGATGATTTGGAACAAGATTTGCGTTAATTACCAAGTTCCGTAACAAAAACTATCAAAAAATTGAAGTAAACTATTTTTGTTAGAAAGATTAAATAAGTAAATTAAAAAAAACAAATCAGCTTCGTGCTCTAGTGGGGATCGAACCTACTATCGCTTTCATGTTACTGTTACCTTGTAACCCAGTACTACGTCGGCTTCAAAACAAGTACATCATATTTTAACAATTATTTAAGTTTGATACCGAAAAATGTGATTAATATTTTATATATCTGATCCGAAACAGCGATAAAAATTCTACGAGTACCTTTCAATTATACTATAAAACTCGCGCTCGCCGCGCGGTTTCGCCGGCTTTGTACTAAAAATGTCATTTAATAAACGAATATTTCATTGTGTTTTCGAAACAACTATATACACTTGAAAAAATATGACTACTTTAAAATGGCTTGTGTTTAAACGTTGCCCAATATGTGCCTATTTTACTAAAAATAAAACTCGAAACGTTTACCAAAACGGACAAATGGTTACCAAGTTACGTTTCTTAAATATTAGTAAAAAAAATTTAAAAAATTAAATTAGCTTCACGCTATATCCCGCACACAGCAGGGTAGGCAGAGGGAACCTAGTGTAAGACACACCGTTCCCCACTTTCTGCCGAATTTTGGAGGCATTGCGTGTTGAGTGGCAGAACTCAACGCCGCGCTTTGCCTCGACACCAGAGCGAAGAAATGGAAATATAAATTTAAGTAAATATTTTATCTCCTCGTGTGGGGATCGAACACACAACCAGTCGGTTCTACAGTCACATTTTGTGCCGCTGCGCCACGACTGGCCTAGTAAATAAATTAATTTTTTCTTTACATTGACTGCCAAAAAAATATATGGATACTTTTAAAATTTCTTTTCATACTAAATATTTTAACTAATATTTTATGTAACGAGTTTTAATTTGGTAATTTTTGCAGGGCTTAAAAAGCTAACGATCGCTAGAACATTTTCTAACGGAAGTTTTTTTTTGTATGAAATTAATTAAATTTCATAATATAGACAAAAAGTATAGATATCTCAGTCTTAATATTAAAATCAGGTTCACGGCGTATCCCGTATATTAGCATCCCGTATATAGGGTAGGTAGTGGGAACCTACTGTTAATGTTTGTGTGATTTTTTCGTGGCATTGCGTATTGAGTGGGGAAACTCACGCGAGACTTTTGCCTTAGTGTCAGAGTGAAGGAATGAAAATATTAATGAATAATAAGTCATTACGCCAAGTGAGGATCAAACCCACAACCGTCTCGCTATAGTCACACCCTTGTGTCCTTGCGCCACGACGGCCTTAATATTGCTGTAAAATAAAAACATCAAAGGCAAAATTGGCAAAATTTGTTTTTATTTCAAGTTATTGGATTAACAAGACCAACAAATGAACAATTTATTTATTTTGAATCAAACTAATTTGGAATAAGGTTCCGCTGCGTTCAAATTTTTATACGTTTTCTAAATAAGTATTTTTCATTCCTAAGTGTGGAATGACACTTTAAAAATGTTTAAATTCGTTTTATAAATTTTTGTGTAAGACATTATTTGTTTACCATTTATCTTTTTTGGGAATCAGAAATTAAATATATTAGAAGAATATTGGTGCAAAGTGTGCAATTATTATAGGATTTGTTTATTTATTTTGGATCATAATATGGTATATTTTAGGACCCTTTTTATATAATCAACTTAATTATTTTGGAGTTATTTACTAAATTTGGTACTTAGGCTTACATGGTCTAATAAATATTTCTTGTGATCGTCTGAATTATACCCCTTTAAAATTACAGATAGACATTTTAATTTTATTATTAAAATGGCGGGGTATAACGGGGCGTTGAAGCAAAAAAGCAATAAAAAACCGGTCAAGTGCGAGTCGGGCTCTTTCACATAGGTTTCCGTACAAATAAAATGGAGTTATCGAGCTTTTTCAGAAATTCCAGCCTATGGTAGCCAAAGCCATTTCATCTGATACCTCACTTGAACTAGCGGCTTTAATACCAAATTTGGTTCCCTTTTAAGGCTTTTATTTTTTAGCATTTAATCACAAATGTATAATTTTAGATGCTGAAAATTCTAGGTCGACGGAAGTACCCTATGAATTTTGATCCCCATCATAGTGTCGAAATACACGTTTATGCAATATAAACGACCATATCTTTTTTAAGTAATTGTAGAAATACGGTTTTTTCAGGAAATCAAGGGATCTATCGGGAATTTCGGCAAAAAAAGTCGCCTAACATGTTTCAGTTCAAATAAAAAGTCGGTTCAGCTGTTCCGGAGATTCGCTCCGATAAACAAAACCAAAGACAGACAAAGCAATTAAAAATAATTTTATTTATATGTATATATGATTATTTACATTATGTAAACATTTTTTCATTCCATTCCGATATACCAGAGTCAATTTAGACCTCATCCGGTTTGCCTCGCTTTGACAACCCCTATAATCGAATTCCAAACAGCACTGGGTCCCGGTGCGATTTAAACTTAATTGCGACGAGCTGAGAACAAGGCAGTCTATTAAAAATTTTTATGTTAGATATTTATTTGCAAAGTTGTTATAAGAACTTATAATAGTAGAGTAATACCTACTATTATTTATATATAAAAACTTTAATAAAGAAGAAGAAGTGGCCGTTCGTGGCTCAGGGGCACAAACGTGCGACTGTAAACGCTACAGGTTGTGGGTTCGATTCTCACTGGAAATATTAAATATTTTATATCCTCGTTTTCGTAACGAGCAAAAGTGGAGAATGCTGTGTTTTAACCCTGGATTCCTTCCATCTATTCAGTTATCTGCGGGATACAGCGAGAAACTGATATAGCACAAATAAGCCGTTCGATTATTCAATACCAACACCTGTTATAATGTAGTTTGTTTCACCATTTGTAGGCGTGTTTCATATTCTATTCAAGAGTAAACTTCGATCCATGTAAAGTATTTCGAACTCTCGCCGTGGACCACATCCGTGGATTTTAGCTTGAGCTTGCATGTATTTGTTCAGTTAGTCATACCTACGCAGTTGGACGAGGCAATTTCTAGTGCATTAGGATTGTGGTGCAAAAAACGAACTGTTGCTTAATATGTAATTTATGGAAATCTAATGAAAAAAATTATAATGTAAATAATGATGCTAATCAGCAAAATAGTGTAAGTGTTAATACGACGGGTTGTGGGTTCGATTCTCAGTGGAGGAAATAAAATATTTAATGTTTTCGTTTCTTCGCTCTGGTGTCGAGGTAAAACGTGACATTTAGTTCCGTCACCCAACACGCAATTGTTTCACAATTCACCAGAAAATGCGGAACGGAAACTTGACAATAGATTTCTTCTGCTTAACAAATAAAGAATAATAGAAAAAATAACAGCAGTAAACATTTTAAAGGTAAAACTCTACCGTCAATGATTCTTTAAATTCGTGATAAGTACTAATCACGAAATGTCGATTGCAACTAAATTAATTTAATCATTAGATTCTTAATTAATCACCGTCATTAAATCTTTAGAATCAGTTTTAAGTCTTGCCTAGAATTATTAATTTAGGTTAGCTAGTTATTATCCGTCTAATACTCTAGTTACTCTTGGACCATTGTTAAAAGCCTTCACACTGGTCAGCATTTCTATTGACTTTCCCACTCGCCCAGTGATTGAGTCCGCTGGCTAATTGAATTTCTATGTTTTTGAGCAGTTTTTTCGCAAAGTTAATTTGTAAGCACAAATTGAGTGCAATCGATCCACAAAATTTTCATAAGACAATTGATCTAATCCCAAACCAGTGTGGCGCAGGGGCACAAGGATGTGACTGTAATTGTAACTGGTTGTGGGTTCAAACCTCACACGAGGGAATGAATATGATTTATTTGTATTCAAATTTTTTCAATCTAGCACAGACGGAAAAGTGGGGTATGGAGTGTTTTAACACTAGGTTCAGTGTACAGCGTGAAGCTGATTAAAATGTAATCTCAATGCGAATGTTCAGAAATTTCCGAAACGTAATATAAATTCTATTTGTATAAATTATAAGGAACTTTAGATTGTAAAGTTCACGCAACGTCCGACGAAATGAAAAGCTAACATGGAACAGTGTAATTTGTTTGATATACGCTATTATATGAACAGTCCTACTTCGGTTCGTGGAAACCGTGTTTATGAATTACTGAAACATTTAACTGTGCACTAATGGCGCATATTCTATTTTATATAAAGTTTACCTTTGACCTAATTTCAGAAGCAGCATTTCAACTTTTAAAGAACCAGTTTTTTATCAACCATTCTTTCGTGCACTAAATTAGTGGATACTGCCAGAATTCTGCCGGATTGTCAGCAATTCCTTCAAATTGGTAGCTGGCACTGGTCCAGACGATTAACAACTTAGTGCAAGCTGTTTAATTTCATGCCTGGATGCTCGGGTTTTATGTCACTCGTCTCTACACTGTTTCGCCTGTAGTCCGAAATTGCCGAAATCTTCTAACAACAGAGCAGTTTAGATTTAACGAGCAACTCACCTAAAACACACTCATAGCAAAGACAATCCCAATTAATTATATCCACAGTTTTGCAGAAATAAGACCTTAAATAATGACTAAGATTTTTGCTGCAGAAACTGGGTCAAGCTGAGTTGGTAGTAAATTTTAGATTAGTCCGCGAAATGCGCCATCTCATTGTGATGTAATTATGATTGTTGACGTTTTGGAGACAAAATTCACGTCATTTTCAGCATTCACTAGAATTTCGTGGGAATATTAAAATAATCATTCATATCGTGTAATGTAATATTATATTCTTATACTATTTACTATAAAATATAATTTAAATATATAAAATACAAGCCCAGTCGTCGCGCAGGGGCACGAAGTGTGACTGTAAAATCCACTAGTTTGGGTTCGATCCCCACTCGGAAAAATGAAATATTTATTTATATTTATATTTTCATTTCTTCGCTCTGGTGACGAGGCAAAGCGCGGCATTGAGTTCTGCCTCTCAACACAATGCCTCCAGAGCTCGGCAGATAGTGGAAAATGGAGTGTCGTAACACTACGTCCCTTCTGCCTAACCTGCTGTGTGCGGAATACAGCGTGAAACTGATTTAAATATATAAAATATCAAAATATGCAAACTGAGAACACGAATTTGATTAAAAAAAAATATGTTATAACTAAATAGTTATTTTCTAAAAGAATTTTTTGGCAAGGCAAACAATATTTATTTTTTCATTTACTTGTACTTGAAATCTATGTGAATGCTTAAAAGTGGAATTCGCCTCAATAAAATACGTTTGTGGTTCAAATAAAATACCCCTTTGAAGATTGTACTAAAGAAATTCTACAAAAGGCATCAGATCGAAGAAGCAATACGATTTCTACGATCGGAGCAGGCATTCCTTTGAAAGTAAACTATTGTCTTTTCCATTGAACCTTGAATTTTTAATAATTTCAATTCAGCATATAAAATCTTATTTTCTATTTATTAAAATGATAAGACTGTGAATATAATGATATTAGCAAAGTAGAATGCAGTGCTTATTATGATGAGTAAATTAATTTCATTTCTCTCTCAATTAAAACAATGTGCGGCGTTCAGTTACGCCACTCAACACGAAATGTCTCTGCAATGAATTCTGAAAACGACCAGTCAGGTGCGACTCGCACTCGCCTACCGAGGGTTCTGTATTAATCTGTGGATTGTAGATCAACGAGAACTGCCACTTGTAAAAATTGACAAATTCAAGTTTTTAATGGTTTTTCTAACATTTTTTTATTATTTTATTTTGGCATTTGTACTGTAATTTGTATCGATTATTAAATATTTGATATTAATTTCATTTTAATACTAATTTCGAGAAAAGAGAAAACAGAAAGACTGACAACAAAGTGATCTTATAATGGTTCCGTTCCGTTTCTTTAGATATACGGAACTCCAAAAACATATAACATGGAGCTACGGATAGTAGGTACCTTGTAGTACTGGCTGTTGTAAAAATACACTACTGGATTAAATATATTATTTCTAGCAAAAGTGGGTATATGAAAGTAAATCACGCCTAATATATTAATAAAACTTTATATATTTTTAAAACATACATGTTTTTTTTATTATTACTGCTCTATAAGTTATATTTAAGTAGTTCCATACTGTATTTCAGTTACAATTTTAATTGTCATATGTCACGAAACGATTATAGATAAGCTCAGCGGTGTTTCTCCTAATGTTGTACATGTAGTTGTACCGATTTTTATCAAACTTCGTTTAAATTTACGTTTGTATAAAAATAGTATTTAAATTTGTAGAAATTTTATTATTGTACTTAAAAAATTGTAAAAACGTATTATATTTTGTTTCATATTTAGCGTATTTATGTAATTTGATATTTGTTTTAACGTATTTTAAACTATGTTTTGTAGTTTATAAATTTTTAAAATTTTTTTTTCATATAGTAAGTACTGTGAGGTCAGGTCGCAATGGCTGTGGATTCGATTTCAAGATCGATCGTCTTGGGAGAGTTAATTATTTTGATTTTCCTGCTCTGATACGACACACGTTCGGGACTAAGTTCTGCTACTCAATGTTGGACGTCTATTTTTTATTTTTTGAACGTTCGAAATTAGAAAATGTTATATTATTATTTGCAGATCATTTAATAAGAAATTATATATAATCTTAAACATACAGCTAAATATTATGTACTAAAAATAATGTTTTGTAAATAATATCATAATATATGTTAATTATAAATTTTACGCCTATAGCTTAATATTCTGCAAAGTGCGAGTCGGACTCGCCCACCGATGAAACTTTTAAATTTTGACAAATTTAACTTTGCCCTCATTTTATATGAAACTAATTACAGATATAAGTTTGTAATAAAATAGGAAAAAAAATGAAATGGAAATATTCTATGAAATGATTTTTTTATTTGTATTGTAAGTTTTCACCTCATGGAAAACGTCGTAACTATAAATGCATGGCAAGTATCCTGTAGGATTTGATTACGCGATGAATTTAATAAAAACAACAGCAAAATCGTTGCATGTGTACTTGCAATCTCGAGATAAATGGTCTTGACAAACGAACCGACGGGCGTAAAGAGATCCTATAAGGGATTTTATCGTAAGATATGGAAAGTATATACAGAACTCTAAAAAGAAGATGAAGAGCAAGATGCTCAGACCGCTGTACAATATTATAACAGTCAAAGGATTAAGCTTTTAAGAAAACACTCGATAGGGTATTAGACACGCCTTCTGCATTACGGTTCAAAGCAAACCGCAGCCATTGTGGCAACAAGAAACGCTCGAGCTAATTGCGTACAAGACGTGCTAAGAATAATGGTATTTTACTAGAAAAATTGCTTCCACTATTCCTCCTTGCCTACTTTATTTCTCTGTATTTATTTGTGTTACATAGATTAGTATATTTTTATCAGAAGTGGCAGAAGTAAAATATTTATAATTGTAACATTGAATTTTATGTTTGTGGGCTCTACTGGATTTTTTTTTGTCGCGCTGTATCCTACATATAGCAGTGTAGACAGAGAGATCCTGAGAATTTAGCGTTAAGACACTCTGTTCCCATGAAGATACTTCCGTTTTCTCCAAATTCAAGAGGCATTGTATGTTGAGTGACGGGACTCAACGCCGCGCTTTACCCCGAAACCAGAAGGAAAGAACAACCTGTCGCGTTTACAATCGTACTGAGTCACGACTGGCTTCTACATTTTTTATGAGAATAATAAGCACTCATGTTATATTTTAATCAAAATCTAAACAAAAACACATTTAATTTTGGTTTCTTTATTATCTCGTGACATTACCTATCGTGTTGGTTCCAGAAAAGGCTTAATATTGTATTTACTTCGTCTGAATTAAATTAACATAACGTCGCGTCGTGTATAGCAATATTTAGATAACTCCCACACACGTACAATCAGTAACTTCTCTCGGGTTTTTTAGTATGCTAGATGAGAGGTGAAATTGAATATATTCGCTATTTGCTCAAACCATTGTTCTACGCTATAACGAAATAGTATTTTCAGGATTTCAAGTCCTGTATCGTACTACACTACACAAGCGCTGTAATTTATATGTAGACTATATTTATTATCCACGCTGTTGGAAAGTGCTCTAGTACAGCAAATTTTATGAAAAATTGTATATTTCATATAAAAAAATAACTTTAACAGAATAAAAGAGTTGTTAAACACATTAAAACGAGTTGTTTTTCACACGATTTTCTAAGTTTATATTGTTTTTATAAAATATTTTAAATTTAAGTTAGAGGTGAAAATTTCAATGGTTTCGTTGTTCTTGCTGTTGAAGTTTCAAGTTAGTTTTATATCCTATAGTTCTTTAGGTACGTGTATTAACAACGCCTCGTTGTACAGTTAAGCGGTGAGGATAGAACTTCATGAAAGTTTAAATAGTACCTATAGTAAATCAACTTTTTATAGCTCACAATATAAAAAATCCTGTATATATAATATATTTTTACGCAATATTATTTTAATAAAAATATATTTGAGGAAAATTGTGCGCTGTCATGTTTTATAAAGTTGTAAGCTTGCTATTCACTGAGATACGAACGGTTAGGTTAGCTGATACCGTGGTATGATAGGTATTTACTTATAAGAGCTAAGTTGAGGTCAACAGCCTTAAATCTGCTTATTTTACTAACTAAATAAAACAGAATATATCCAGTAATAGAAATAATAACCTGAAAGTTTTTTCAGCTTCACGCTGTATCCCTCATGTAGCAGGGTAGGCAGAGGTAACCCAGTGGCTAGACATTCCATTTTCCAATATCCGCTGAACTCTGGGAGCATTTCATGTTGAGTGGCGGAACTCAACGCTATAATTTGCCTCGACACCAGAGCGAAGAAAACGCAAATGTTAAATATTTCATTTCCTCGAGTGGGGATCGAAACCACAACCTGTCTCATTTGTGCCTCTGTGCTACGACTAGCCTCACCTCAATTTGTTATCCACAAACGAGCTCCCGAAAGATAATACCCAAAAACCACATATCCTTTGGCCACAGTCAGGGTGTGTTCCTGTATATATTTATTTCAATTTCCCCTCATCAATGGAGTGGGGAACGGAACCATATTGTTTAAATATTCCAAAGGCAATGGTAAACAAAAACAAATAACTTTCTAACGAAGCTAATACCAGCATTAAATATTTAAAAGCTTTTTGAAATCTGTTCCCTTTGATCGCTGGGAACGATTTCGCTCGGGAAATATAATTTCCGAAACATCGCGTTCGTATCCTAAGATCATCAATTTAGTTCTGACGTACATTGGCTTCATGAGGTTTACGGCACAGAACAAGGGGTTGTGGAACTGGTATCGGTTATAGTGCGTGCTTTTTTTTTGTAAAATATTTTATGGGTAGTGCTTTTATTGGATTTTCTGGAATGAACATTGAATTAAGTAGGTTGTGGATGCTGCTTTTTTTTTTAAATTTTAAGCAGTATTTTTTGGCACAAAAGCAGAAGAGCGCAAACAATTACAACCCAAAAAGGAAATCTTATATTTTGTTAAAAGTATGTTAAATTTAAAAATACAATTAAATAGCAATTTAAAGTTGCTTTATTAGACACAGCGGTTGTGAATTTAAGTCTCAAATTGATGATTATAGCTAGCAAAATTTCTAGATACAAGCAAATACTGCTGTCATTACAACTACAGAAGATATAAATCCGGCATATTTGTATTGAATAGATTTTTTTTTTCTTCACGCTGTATCTCGCACATAGCAGGTCAGGCAGGAGGAACTTGAAAATCACATAATTTTTTAAGATACTTTGTTCCTATTAAGATACATCAGTTCCCTACTTTCCGCGGAGTTCTGGAGCATTGTGTTATTGGGTGGCGGCGCTTTTTACCTCGTTACCAGAGCGAGGAATAAATAAAAATAAATCAGCTTCACGTTGTATCCCGCGCACAGCAGGGTAGGCAGAGGGAACCTAGTGTTTTAGACACACCGTTCCCCACTTTCTGCCAAATTCTGGAGGCATTGCGTGTTGAGTGGCAGAACTCAACGCCGCGCTTAGCCTCGACACCAGAGCGAAGAAATGGAAATATAAATTTAAGTAAATATTTCATCTCCTCGAGTGGGGATCGAACCCACAACCAGTCGGTTTACAGTCACACTTTGTGCCGCTGCGCCACGACAGAGCGAGGAAATTAATATAATAAATAATTAATTGAATCGGATGCAGTATATCTAGTTCAATTTCAATTCTCTAATCTAAGGTGAACACATGATATCTATACGTTAGTTATCTCGTCAGTAATACTCCGTGTTTGCAACATTTACGCTAGAGGAAGGCTTCTATGTAATTTGTTATCACTGTCTATTGTCTTACAAACATCTATTTTGGTATAAACAATTATCAAAATGTATAGGTTAAATTTGATGTACTTATATTTCTTAATGTTACCTCTAAATAGGTTTCTCTATCTTAATGTTATATAGCAACAATAAAAACATACATACATGTTGTACATATTTTTAAAAGAGAGAGAGAGAGATAAATTATATTTTTTTTCACGGTACCACGTTTATAGCAGGGTAGGTAGAGGAAGCCTAGTGTTAAGACACTCCGCTCCTTATTTTCCGCTATAAAATGTGAAAGGCCACGCCACGCTTTTCCTAGATACCGGAGCGAAGAAATGAAAATATTAAATATTTTCTTTCATCCAGTGGGATTCGAACACACAGCGGCTCGGGTTTACACAATTGCGTCTCTGCGCCACAACTGGCTTCATTATATTATTCAATGAAACTTAATCTCTAATACTATTTACAGTTTACGAAAATATCTAATATTAATAATATTATATTCCGCAGTTGGCTGCACGCCTTGGCTGACAACGTTTTTTTCTTTTTTTTTTAATTTTCCTAAAGTGTTAATCCGCATTTAGGGGAAAAATACTTATTTAGAAAACGTATAAAAATTTGAACGTAGCGGGACTCGAACTCGCACCTCCTGGAAACCGACCAGGTGCCGTACGTTCTCATCATCAATCTACGTCGATTTTTTTATGAGCTTGTTACAACTTATTTATGTTGTTAGCATCTCTGTAATAAGATTTTTACAAATTTTCGTTACCCAAAAGAGAGAATGCTATTTATTAAATATTTTTATTTTTTTTAAAGAAAAATAAAATGGGCAAAATATAGATAAGGCGCGGCACGGCTGTCATTCAACACAAGATATCTCGAAAAACGGCAAAAAGCGGATAACGACTGATATGTATTGACAGTAGGCTCTCTCGGCGGAATACAGTATAAAGGTAAAAAAGAAACAGCTATGTGTAGCTTGATTTGGAAAAAGTTTATTTATTTTTCGAGCTGTACCGTGTTGTCGTGTTATTCCCCCACAGCATAGTAGGCAGAGGGAACCTTATCGTTAAGATACTCCGTGCTCTACATTCCGTCGAATTTCGGAGGCACGGGCGTGTTGAGTAGCGTTTACCTCTACACCAGAACGAAGAATTGAAAATATAAATTTAAATAAATATTTCATTTCCTCAAATGGGGATCGAACTCACAACAGTCGTATTACAATCATTGGCCCAAACCTGAATCTGAAATAAACCTAAATTTATACTACAAATTAACTTGATTTTATACTAAAAATTTATACTACAAATTAACTTCTCTGAAGGTGACATTGAACTATATATACTTGTTCATCCTAAACAAGCCACCAACCAGGTATTTGGAGTTTAGCGAGTGTGTCGGGGTCTTTACTGATCGTCTAACAACTTTACTATCGACCTTTTTGTTTCGTTTGAATTAAAACCAATAATACAGTATTTAACCTTAGTATTTGCTCTATATAACGTATTTAAACTTGGTCTCACTTAATAAATGTAAACAATAATCGTTATGTGATTTTATTAAAAACTTGAGGCCAGTCGTGGCGCAGCGGCACGAAGTGTGACTGTAAAACCCGGTTGTGGGTTCGATTCCGATTCGAGGGGACGAAATATTTACTTAAATTTATATTTCCATTTCTTCGCTCTGGTGTCGAGGCTAAGCGCGGCGTTGAGCTCTGCCACTCAACACGCCTCCAGAATTCGGCAGAAAGTGGTGAACGGAGTGTCTTAACACTTTGTTCCCTCCACTTACCCTGCTAAATGCCGGATACAGTGTAAAGCTGAAAAAAAAGCATTGGTAAAAGTTTAAAAATAGATATTAAGCAAATCTTGTTTTTTTATTTTATTTTATAGTCAGCCATTTTAACGAATCGCTTGTGTCTTTATAACTGTGAAAAAGTTCGTTAAATCTGCGAGTTGTGATAAAAATGAATGAACGACGCTTTTTGGATTAAATTAAACAGGGTTTTTTCTGCTATCAGGAGATAGACATAATATTGAATTCATTATTACGAAAAGATTTTTTAAAGTAGTTATTTAGCTTATTACGTACAAAAAAATATAATTTTCAATTTATAGTTCATACTAGCGGTTCCGCGCGGCTTCGCCCGCTTGTAAAATACCAATGTTTATTTTAGATTTTCGTGAGCGTTACCAAAAGTCTATGTTCTGCTATATTGCTACAATAAATGTCCATACTAAATTATATGACGTATAAGTACGTTGCGTCCAATTATATTATATATTTTAAAGATGTCATGACACAATCGTTTTGTCATGTCATAGTTTGCATACGCTCTGTCATTATAAGTAAAATTAAGAAAACGTGTACGGGCACAAAGTAAAATAATGTCGATTTCTATCAGTAATTACCAAGCGCGAATCAGGCTCTCTCACAGAGGGTCTGTACCAATCTGTCTAGGTAAATCGTAACTAATTCAGTAAAACCATTGTATAAAATAACTGTTATAGCAATTAGCAAATTAACATCAGTTAACAGACAAAAATTTAAAAAATCTTTGTATTTGGTACTGTTACATTAATAAAGGTCTCCCATATTTTTTTTATATCTTCCATGTACAGACACTGATCCGTTACAATTTTATTATAAGTATATATTTATGAAGTTATGGTGGAAATTAGGGTACTACGTTCCCTTATCTCTATCCTACCTGTAATGCGGAAATATGTGTTAAGCTCCTTTTTTAGCTAAGATTAAAAAAAAAACAATGATTTGATAATTAAGAGGTAAACATATTAATTCAATAATTTAAAAGTTGAAATGTATTTAGTCTCTCCGAGACCAACTCCAAAAACCACGTTAGCTATAGCCGTACTTTGTGAGTATCATTTAATTTGATATTTACTTCCTAATGAGTTCCTGGCTCGTTATCGCTGCTGTTAGCTAAATCTGTTGGTCTGGATTTTTGTTTGTAGTCTGCAAACATTTTGCATTGCTTTAAATATTTAGATATGTTATAAGTAAGTATATATATTATAGGAATGTCGTATCTAGGTTGCTTTCATCTTAATAAATCTAATATATGTATAATTGAATAATAACACGTATTACGCCTATATTAAAAGTGGTAGTTCTTTAAATTAAATTTTGAGAAGATATTAATGTATTTTGCTAAATATTACTTTTAATGTATATGTCTTAGATATAGGTTTTTTTTTATAAATATCAATTAATATATATGTAACTAAATAGAGAATAATATGTAGGTCTATATTAAGTATGTTCAAAATAAATTTTGAGAAGACAATAAATTGATGACAAATTGTAAAAAAAAATTCTTATGTAGAATTTTTTTTTGTCAGAACAGAATCAAAGATAATCGTTAAATCTAAAAAATCCAGCTTCACGATTTAATACGTATCACATGGTAAGCACCGGGAAGTCACGTAGTGTCAAGATCCATTCCCTACTTTCCCAAGAATCTTATAAACATTTTTTAGCGCTTATCGAGTTGCAGAACTCAACGCCGCCATACAGACATATCTATGAACTATAACTTTAATACACTTCCTTCAAATTAGACGTTGTGTATGTCATGTATGCCAAAATATAATAATTTATCATTCACAATAGATAGATCTACTGCCGTGTTGAGCGCAATAACGATGTCACAATTCACATCGAACGCATTGCGGGCTGAGGAATTACTGAATTATCCGATAGTAGCAAATGTGTTTTGTAATTAGACGAGGCATATCTAGGATGGCACGAGTGGGGCCAGTCGTGGTGCAGGGGCTAATGGGTTCGATTACTACTCGAGGGAATGAAATATTTTATATTTTCATTTCTTCGCTCTGTCGTATCTTTGATGGAACTCGATGGAATGGGGAACGGAGTGAACTGAACATTACGTTCTCTCTGCCTACTCTACTTTGTGCGTGATATAGCGTGAAGTTGATTTTCATATCTATAATGTATTCTATTAACGTAAATATTGACTTAAATCAGCAGAATATTTTGCCATTGCTGTGCGCTCTTATAAGGGGTGTGACGGTAATAAGTTTGAATTTCATAAGAAAAAGTTGTTCTTAGAATTATTAGAAAAAAAAACACTTTCTAAAATGGGATTCATCAATATCATTATTTTATATAATCACTTTTTTGCCAAAGTACTAATAGCTTGCCAAGAATCATGACTCAAGTTAAATCCCAAATACATTATTAACAACAGTAAACCAAATTGACTTATATGTTATTTATTATGTTTCATAAATTATTATTTATTAATTATGTAATATAATATTGTTATACGAAGGCCAGTGTCATAGCACAGCCGCAAATGGACATAGCGACGTCACATCGATCGCAATGCGGACTGAGGAATTACTGAATCATCCATTAACGACAAATGTTTGCTGTAATTAGACGCGATCCCGGTCTTGTGATAAATCTGCCTGTATTGATACAATGGAGTAGAATGCAATATTGTAACAGGTTGTGGGTTCGATCCCTACTCTGGGAAATTAAATATTTAATAGTAGTGGATGCGCGTAGCTTCGCCTGCTTTTTTACAATAAAATGTTTTTAACATTCTGAATTAAAATTTTAATAAAAATTGGAGATAACTCAAAGATTTTTCCCTTATTTGAATCCTTCGGGGGCTAATTCTAAAAAACCATTAAACACGTTTTCAATGAAATATTTTTAAGAGTCTCAATTTCAAATTTCATAAAAATCGATGTCGATTTAAAAAATATATATACTAACTTTCAACCCCAATTTCATCCCTTTAGGGTTAAAATTTTTCAAAATCCCTTCTTAGTGGATGTCCAGATTATGAAAATAAACATCTGTCTAAATTTCACGTTGCTACGCACAGCGGTTCCGGCTGTGCGGTGCGTCTTACCTCAGTCAGACAGGTACATGTCCTTTTATATATATATATATATATATATATATATATATATAGATAGATAGATTTTCATTCTTCGCTCTGGTGTAGAGGCAAAGCGTGAGTTAACTTCCGCCGCTTAACACGCAATGCCTTTAGAATTCAGCGGAAAATTAACGACAAATATTTGCTGTAATTAGACGCGATCTCGGTCATGTCATATATCAGCCGATATAGATACAATGGTGATATAATGTGTTCTATTGTGTATTACTTCTAATCTAATAAATATGAGGCCAACCGTGGTGTAGAAGCACGGGGGTGTGTCTGTAAGCAAGACTGGTTGTGGGTTCTATCAACACTGGAGGAAATGAAATGTTTAACATTTTCATTCTTCGCGTTGGTGTTAAGGCAAAGTTTGAATTGAGGTCCACCGTTTAACCCGTCGCAGAATTCGGCTTAAAATAATGAAAGGAATGTCTTAACACTAGGTTCCCTCTGCCTACAATGTTGTGTGTGTGATACAGCGTGAAGTTGATAAGTACATTTTTAGACTTTTATTATATTATCATTTATCATCATTTCGTTAGCTCGAATGGAGTTTTACTTGCAAAAAGTGGCCATGGATGACTAATAAAGTTTTATTGGCGATCGTAATATATTGTTTATTGTAGATGTGAAGGTTGCTAATTTGATTTCCGCTCGCAAATATCCACAAACACAATATCCACAACATTATTATACATATAGAGCTTAGACACGACATACAAATATATTTAGCTTCTCGCTATTCCGCATATAGCGTTCTGCTGGATAGGCGGAGGAAACGGAGTGTTAAACAACTCTGTTTGTCGCTTTAGGCCCGTTTTTAAGACATTGTGTGGTGAATATTACTCCAAGTTGGAATCGGAACCGCAACAGTCGCGTTTACAGCCAGACGTTGTGACGCTGAACTGAGCCACGGCGTTACATAGTAAAATATTCGCTTTTTCGTTAACTATTGTCATTTGTTATCTGACGCTCGGCTCATTGAATTAATCGAATGGAGTATATTTTACGGATGCTTAAGGAAATAGCACAGGTATAATATGTATATTTTATATAAAATTCTTAGAAAAGTATTTTAGTGAGGATTCGATACGAATTTTCCACTACCGGGTACTATTACCGCGTAAATATTTTCATGTTTATTCACTGTAAGTAATAGAGGCCGTCGTGCTGCCTAACTGTAAAAATGACGTTTATGAGTTCGACTCTGTTTGGGGGGAATGAATTATTTTGTTTCGTAACTTTGGTAACAAGACAAAGCGCGGCAATAAGTTCCGTCATTCAACATTTCATTGTCTCGAAAATTGGGCCAAAATTTACTCCACACTGTCCTGCTTTTGAAAATCGCGTACTCGGATATTTTCCTTTATTTGTATTGTAAGTTCTTCATGTTGTCAAATTCATAGTAAGCATTCAATTAAAAATATATACCAAATTTTATTTAAAATTAATATTACCTTTAAAATTAATATTAAAATGATTTAAATAATGCAAAATGCTAGTTAAACGTTGATAATTGTAAATACACCTCATTATCAAGGCAAACTAACGTGTCCCAAAACCGTTAATTCCCTTGCAAATATATTGTAACTTATATAATTTGGGAATTGAACCAAAACTTAATTAAAGTGTTTTATGTATCAATTAAATCGTTAACAAGTATATAAACTACATTTACGACTCCTTTATGAGCTCGATACGAATAAAATACCAATTTTCGACCACTATTATTTTAGTTGGATTTAATGTTGCACTTAAAAGTAGGTAAATGGTGTCTATTTGAGTCTTGTTTTAACTTGGATTTTGTTTAATAATAATTTAACAAAACAATATATATAGAGGCCGTAGTGGTGCAGGGGTATGAACGTGTGACTAAAACTCGACGGTTGTGGGTTCGATTCCCACTCGGGGTAGTAAAATACTTGATTAATATTCAATATTTATTATTGTAACGACAAAAGCTCGGCGATGAAATCGTCACTTAATATTTAGTATTTCAAAAAAAAATATTGATTTGTCTTTGCAATTTTCATAGAAAATTGATATATGACACATACATAATTTTTCGCAGACTTACTACTACTACTATATATACAAGTCTACGGAAAATTGTATAATTGATTTATATTTTTTTATATTTATTATGTTCTTGATTAGAATCTGTGCCATTTGATTTGTTAATTAAATAACGAATATATTGTAGTGTTGCTACATATAAAAAGATACAATAATATTTTCCATTTATAGGTTAACTTGAAAAAAAAAAAACTTATATAAAATAGATAATTGAAAGAGCGAGGGAAGTAGGTTATATATTTTATAAGATTTTCTGAAGATCCTCGACGAAAAGGATTAAGTTTCAAGTCCAATACCTAAGTTGTTTGCGTCGGTTAGTTTAAGATGGTATTATAGGAGAAGACCACGTTGGCTCTAGTTATAATCAGTTTAGTTTTACCACCTACAAAATGCTATTTTGAATTCCAAATTGAAAGCTTAAATCAAAATTTCTGAAAATGTAAATGTAACGATACTTCAATATGAATAATATATGGGTTCACGTTATTTCATAGAAGAACTCTACATTTTCAACGTAGATACATTGGTTTTGTGTTCTAAATTCTAATCGCCGAATATAATATAAATATTGTATTAAGCTTACCATTTCACAAAAACCCGGGTGTTTGAAAGCGTCATTGAAAAAAGAAAGGCGCATAATTTATTTATTTTCCGTCGCGTCAAATATCAAGCAAAATTCTTAAATTAAACGACTAGAGCGAAGCCGCTTCGAACGGGCTCTTTGAAATTAAATACAACGATTTAAGAATCCACGTTCTTGAAAATTGCTTACATTAACAATGGAAGTGCATAAAAATACAATTTTATTACTACTAGATATTAAAAATCATCTTTACGCTGTATCCCGCACTCAGTTAAGACACTCCGTTCCTCATTTTCCGCCAAATTCTGGAGGCATTGCGTGTTGAGTGGCGGAAGTGAACGCCGCGATTTGCCTCAGCGCCAAAGCGAAGAAATGAAAATATAAATTTCAATAAATATTTGATGTTTTATTAGAATCATGTTCAGCTGCGATGCAATCGAATAAGAGGAATGAAGTCGTTTGCTTTAAGTATACAATAAAGATAGATTATTTATATTTTCTAACGTTTTAGTTTCTTTACAAAAAAAGACGATGAAATAGCTCGACGTCGAATGGATTAGTAAAAAACTTTTCAATAAAAAAAGAAGTTACAGTCTATACATGTATTAAAAGTGTAACTAATCAAATAAAAAACAAAAATGTGTGTATATATATATATAATATATTTATATATATAAATATATATATATAAAAAAATATATGGGAAGATCTGTTATCGTGGGCATTAATTACCGTAGCGGAACTCAAAATAAAGATTTTCAATTTTTATCTGTTTGTTTGTTTGTTTATGCTAATCTCCAAAACGGCCTAACGAATTTGCAGTTCCCACTACTGTTTTTTTGGCAAACATTCCTTAACATAAAGTGTTTGTATTATTTCGATGGTCAAAAATAAAAAAAAATGTCTATATAAAGAATTGTATGTGATAATATTGCTACAAAATTAATATTTTACGGAATTAGCTATAAGTGTATCTATTTTAATATGATAATTTAATTACATTACGAAAGTAATTCAGATGAGAAAATAACCCGACGTGGCGCAGTGGCGTGAAGTGTGACTGTAAAACTAACTGGTTGTGGGTTCGATTCCCACTCGAAGAGATAAAATATTTACTTGAATTTATATTTGCATTTCTTCGCTCTGGTGTTGAGGCTAAGCGCGGCGTTGAGTTCTGCCACTTAACACGCAATGCCTCCAGAAGTGGGGACGGAGTGTCTTAACACTGAGTTCCCTCTGCCTACCCTGCTGTGAGCGAGATACAGCGTGCCGCAGATTTGATTAACTAACGCTAAGTAAACCATATACAATTTTAATAATCACGATGACGTCAGCAGAAAAATATCAAAAATAACAAACTCCAAAGGAAGCTTCATTTATGTAATAAACTTTAAGCAAATTCACTTCCGGAGTTCTCTAAATTGAGTGTATTGAGGAAACAATAGGATTCTAAATAAAGTTTTGTAATGACATTAGTGTGAGTGACTCTCATCCCTCATTGTCATTGTGGTTCAACAAGTTTGGGGAATACTTATTTAGAAAACGTATAAAAATTTGAACGCAGCGGGACTCGAACCCGCGCCTCCTGGAAACCGACCAGGCGCTCTGACCACTAAGCCATGCGTTCTCGCCAAGCTACGTCGAAATTTTTATACGCTTGTTACAACTTATTTATGTTGTTAGCTTCTCTGTAGGGAGATTTTTACAAATTTCCGCTACCCAAAGATAATTACTAAGAATTATCGTTTGGCAAGAGAGAAACTATTTTTAAATATTTTTAAACATTTTTTAAAGTGTTATTCCACACTTAGGAAAGACAAATACTTATTTAGAAAACGTATAAAAATTTGAACGCAGCGGGACTCGAACCCGCGCCTCCTGGAAACCGACCAGGCGCTCTGACCACTAAGCCATGCGTTCTCGCCAAGCTACGTCGAAATTTTTATACGCTTGTTACAACTTATTTATGTTGTTAGCTTCTCTGTAGGGAGATTTTTACAAATTTCCGCTACCCAAAGATAATTACTAAGAATTATCGTTTGGCAA
Source organism: Heliconius charithonia (assembly GCA_030704555.1). Taxonomy (NCBI): domain Eukaryota; kingdom Metazoa; phylum Arthropoda; class Insecta; order Lepidoptera; family Nymphalidae; genus Heliconius; species Heliconius charithonia. The sequence goes on from CM060812.1 coordinate 6,371,430, forward strand.
GAGAGAAACTATTTTTAAATATTTTTAAACATTTTTTAAAGTGTTATTCCACACTTAGGAAAGACAAATACTTATTTAGAAAACGTATAAAAATTTGAACGCAGCGGGACTCGAACCCGCGCCTCCTGGAAACCGACCAGGCGCTCTGACCACTAAGCCATGCGTTCTCGCCAAGCTACGTCGAAATTTTTATACGCTTGTTACAACTTATTTATGTTGTTAGCTTCTCTGTAGGGAGATTTTTACAAATTTCCGCTACCCAAAGATAATTACTAAGAATTATCGTTTGGCAAGAGAGAAACTATTTTTAAATATTTTTAAACATTTTTTAAAGTGTTATTCCACACTTAGGAAAGACAAATACTTATTTAGAAAACGTATAAAAATTTGAACGCAGCGGGACTCGAACCCGCGCCTCCTGGAAACCGACCAGGCGCTCTGACCACTAAGCCATGCGTTCTCGCCAAGCTACGTCGAAATTTTTATACGCTTGTTACAACTTATTTATGTTGTTAGCTTCTCTGTAGGGAGATTTTTACAAATTTCCGCTACCCAAAGATAATTACTAAGAATTATCGTTTGGCAAGAGAGAAACTATTTTTAAATATTTTTAAACATTTTTTAAAGTGTTATTCCACACTTAGGAAAGACAAATACTTATTTAGAAAACGTATTCTAAATAAGTATTTGTCTTTCCTAAGTGTGGAATAACACTTTAAAAAATGTTTAAAAATATTTAAAAATAGTTTCTCTCTTGCCAAACGATAATTCTTAGTAATTATCTTTGGGTAGCGGAAATTTGTAAAAATCTCCCTACAGAGAAGCTAACAACATAAATAAGTTGTAACAAGCGTATAAAAATTTCGACGTAGCTTGGCGAGAACGCATGGCTTAGTGGTCAGAGCGCCTGGTCGGTTTCCAGGAGGCGCGGGTTCGAGTCCCGCTGCGTTCAAATTTTTATACGTTTTCTAAATAAGTATTTGTCTTTCCTAAGTGTGGAATAACACTTTAAAAAATGTTTAAAAATATTTAAAAATAGTTTCTCTCTTGCCAAACGATAATTCTTAGTAATTATCTTTGGGTAGCGGAAATTTGTAAAAATCTCCCTACAGAGAAGCTAACAACATAAATAAGTTGTAACAAGCGTATAAAAATTTCGACGTAGCTTGGCGAGAACGCATGGCTTAGTGGTCAGAGCGCCTGGTCGGTTTCCAGGAGGCGCGGGTTCGAGTCCCGCTGCGTTCAAATTTTTATACGTTTTCTAAATAAGTATTTGTCTTTCCTAAGTGTGGAATAACACTTTAAAAAATGTTTAAAAATATTTAAAAATAGTTTCTCTCTTGCCAAACGATAATTCTTAGTAATTATCTTTGGGTAGCGGAAATTTGTAAAAATCTCCCTACAGAGAAGCTAACAACATAAATAAGTTGTAACAAGCGTATAAAAATTTCGACGTAGCTTGGCGAGAACGCATGGCTTAGTGGTCAGAGCGCCTGGTCGGTTTCCAGGAGGCGCGGGTTCGAGTCCCGCTGCGTTCAAATTTTTATACGTTTTCTAAATAAGTATTTGTCTTTCCTAAGTGTGGAATAACACTTTAAAAAATGTTTAAAAATATTTAAAAATAGTTTCTCTCTTGCCAAACGATAATTCTTAGTAATTATCTTTGGGTAGCGGAAATTTGTAAAAATCTCCCTACAGAGAAGCTAACAACATAAATAAGTTGTAACAAGCGTATAAAAATTTCGACGTAGCTTGGCGAGAACGCATGGCTTAGTGGTCAGAGCGCCTGGTCGGTTTCCAGGAGGCGCGGGTTCGAGTCCCGCTGCGTTCAAATTTTTATACGTTTTCTAAATAAGTATTTGTCTTTCCTAAGTGTGGAATAACACTTTAAAAAATGTTTAAAAAAGTTTGGGGAACTTTTCATCCCAATAGATAACCTTTAAGAAATCTTGGCAACTTGGATAAGTGCTCGGAATAGCGGAGGCGGCTTGAATTATATTATAACTTTATCTCAAGTGTAAAATCGAAAAATAGGAAAATTTTTATAGCGTATATTTGACCAGGCAAATCAGACTGGTAAATTTAAAAAATGGAACTAAATATCCGAATGAGTTCTTTAATATGTTTTTTTTAAATATTACTAACTTGGAGATATATACAAAAAGTATATTGATATATCAAGTAACAGAGTATTTCCCATTTTTAGGATTTCCGTCCAGAAGAGCAGCTTTTGTCAAGACCGTTTATTTCGAGATTGTGTGGAGGTATCAAGCTGAAATTAAAATCAAATATTTAAGTATGTGGTCTCTAAAGCACATACAAAATTATAGCACTTATAAATCGATCTTTCTTATTATTATCTATAAAAATGGCAAAAAATGGCTCTTTTATTTTATGTTATAGCAGTAACAGAAATATATCATCTGTAATATTTTCAACTTTTTAACTATTATGGCTCATGAGATACCTACAACCGGACAGACAGCGGAATCTCCTCGACAAACGAAGTGCATATTTTATAGATATATAATTTTTTTGTATTATTCCATTGTAAAGACTTGTTTTTAGATACAAATAATTCATTAGTATTATCCGACGTCAGCAAGTACAAATACAATACGCAAGCAATACAATAACACATTTGTTTGTATTGAAGTAAACATAGAATAGAATAATCAGCTATTTCTTCAATACTGTGAATATTTTTACGTTCTATAAGGAAAACTATCTATCTATTCTAATATCTATTTATACGGAGTTATAACATATTTTTTTCGCCTTTGTACAAATCTGGGAAGTATATTATCTTATTGTTTACTATCACTATCAAGTTTAGAAACGAAATCTACTTAATTAAGCGAAAAATAAAAGATTTTTGAGGCCGTCGTGGCCCAAGGGTAAAAGTGTATGACTGTATCGTGATGGTTGTGGGTTCGATCCCCACTCGGAGGAATGATTTATTATTTATTAATATTTTCATTTCTTCGCTCTGGCACCAAGGCAAACCCCGACGAGTTAAGCCATTCAACAAGCAATGCTTTGAAAAAGTGGCGGAAAGTGGGGAATCGTATATAGGGAACCCAGTGTTAAGACACTCCGTTCTTTATTTGCGCCTAATTCTGAAGACATTAAGTTCAGTGGTGAAACTCAACGCCGCTCTTTGCCTAGACACCAGAGCGAAGAAATGAAAATATAAATTTAAATAATAATATTTCATTTCCTCGAGCGTGGATCAAACCAACAAAAAGGCACATTAACTGTCACACTTTTATGCCCCTGCGCCGCGACTGGCCTCAACTTTTTCAATTTAAATATTAGAAAGAATATCCTGCCAGTTTGTATCGCACTATTTTAATCCTATGCGGACTGACCCTATTACTTGCAAATCAATTGCAGCCGGAGCTTGTCAGGAACTGGCGCGGAAAAAGTCTAACGTTCAGATTTATGGGCACTTTTTTATTGAAATAAATGTATTCGCACTGACCCACAACAGAGAGGAGGTATGAGGGGAATGTTTCAGTGGAAAATCTATTTAACGAGCTTACCTTAAGTGATGAGCTTGTCACGTAGGTAGGTAAATTTGTAAATTTGTGGTCATATTAAATTATTATTAAATATTATTATTATTATTTCTCACTGAAAATACCTAATTTGTGTAATATGTGAATATGTATTTTGTAGTGTAGTGTAGTGTAGGCTGAGACAACCTAGTGTTGTAACATTCTATTTATAAGTTTCTGCCTAATTTTCAAGACATTGCATGTTGAGTGGTGGAATACATATCCTTCTTACCACATTGAGGAAGAAAAGCGAAGAAATAGAAATAATTAATTTTACCAAGTGGGTATCGAAGCTACAACGATATTATTTACAATTGGACAGACAGGTGATGACCCCCTGCGCCTCGACCATTTTAATTGAAATAAAAAAATATTTTAATTTATGCGTTGGAATCTAAGTTTAAAGAGGTGTTCGGCATAATATTTTACAATTTTTTTCTATGTCACGGGCACGGTGGTAGCCCTGGTGAACCTGGTGCACGCTACGCGTCATCTTGAAGTAGTTCTCACTATAGTGTACCACTGTAGTATACGATTCCTGGTATACAGTCAAATCATTTCATTGTAACGCTTGCTTCATTGTGTTTTACATCGATTGTAGTTTTCATTTTACAAAGTGTATTTTCTGGATCAACCATAATGGATTAGGACGACTCTTTTTTTTATATTATTTTAAAGCTTCACGCTGTATCCTGCATATAGTAGGGTAGACTGAGGGAACCTAGTGTTAAAACACTCAATTTCAATTTGTCGAGAGGCGAAACACAGTGATGTATTTTGCCTAATAATCAGAGCAAAAAATGCAAATAAATTACCCCCGACAGTCGACGCTGTGCCGCCGTTGCCCTTTTAATTTATAATAGTTGTATTCTTACTTATTTACTGACAAATTTATTAAAACACCACATACTGTATATATGCCATTTAAATATTTTCTATTGATAGTTTAGAAGTCCTTTGAAGTGACTAAAAATCAAAAAGAACTTCTGTAATTACTGTTTAATATTCATAAGGTACTGGCTTTTGTGTTCCGTTTTTCATTTGCATTAGATTTACTTACTGGAATTGTCGTTGAAACTCTATCTTGATTTTTTGACATCAAAGATTTAGTTAATTACACTTTGGTTTATTCGTAAGTAAACTATTAGTTCGCAACCTATCCTGGTTGCGAACTAATAGTTTCCTTATACATCAGCTTTGTAGACAAACACTAATGTGCCGTTAAAAATATTATTGGGACATCTATTAAGATATAATTAACTTTTTTCTTTCAGCTTCAAGTCATATCCCGCACATGGCACAGGGTAGGCAGAGGGAACCTAGTTTTATGCTCCGTTTTCATTAAGACACTTCCGTTTCCCACTTTCTGTCGAATTCTCTTAGCATTAGGTGCTGCGTGGTGGAACTCATATGTTTTTTTTTTCAACAATTTGGAAATAGAAATACATATCTATAGATCAGTCAAGTCTGTGTTTGGATTGCTTGTGTTGATTCACACTTGTCGCTAATTTAAAAAATAAATTAATTAATGAACCTTATTGTAGTGCAGTGGTTAACAACACTAACAGTATGTTATTGCAGTTGTGGGTGCAATAACCTCTTAGGGAAACGAATTTTTTTAGATCCACGGCGCGTTCTCTCACTTGACGGTCTGAAATTTGGTTGAAAAGTAAAGAACGAGCTAGGTCTCTCTGTCTTTTTTTACTTCGCATCACGTGGAATAAAGTAACAAATCGAAACAAAAAGAATATAAAAAAAATAAATAAATGGCTATTGAAGTATTATTATCATGTATTGTTTGTAGGTGCAATGGTATCCGCAACGTATCTTAAATCACATAGATTAGATAAATCGTTCCGGGGACAATTGTATCCCGGTAGAGCCACATTTTACCACATTCTATCATAACGACCCCCTTCGGACAATGGGTGAGGTTTGGCTTTGTTTTTTAATTGTTAACATTGCGACCATTTAGAATTAATTTTAGCTAATTAAAATTTAACGACTTTGCCCTTTTTTTATGTATATATTATTAAATTTAACTTTGGATCCTCGAAGTGATACCCAAGCAGCTTTAAATAATTTTATATGGACTACATACCTCGCGTGCAAAAACGATCATGTATCTAAATAACACATATTTTACTCACAAAATTTTGTTTATACTTTTTATTAACTCCACACAACAGAGTAGGCAGAGTGAATGTGGGAACCTAGTGTTAAAACATTTGCGACGAACTTTGGAGGCATTGCGGGTTGACGGCGTCAAGAATATACTGAATACATTAAATTGTAATCCCAAAACGAGATATGAATCTACACTCATCTTCTCTTTACCACATTTTAACATAACCACAGTTTTAAACATTTATTACCTATATAAAATAAAACATGTATTTCCAAATCGGTATTTTTCTGAGAGACTCCAGAAGCCGCACTCTTCCACAATGCCCGTGACCGCTACGTTCCGGACGCTGTGACATTTATCGGATTTTCTCTTATGACAGCGTTTCCTTGTCAAAGTCGTGCGCTTACATACGTATGTATGTGGTTAGTGTAGTACGTTTACTTTTGGGATATGGTATTGTTTTATTGTTCTTTTTAATGTAGTTTGTTGTAGTACTAAATATGTATTTTTTTTTCAGATTTCAGACTTATCCTCCGTGTATCAGGGTAGGCAGAGGGCTTATTGCTAACACACACCGCTCTAATCTTTCCGCCGAATTTTAGAGGCATTGTGTGTTGAGTGGCGAAACTCAACGCCACGCTTTACCTGGACACCACAACGAAGATATGAAAATATTACCTAAATAAAAAATACATAAATCAATTTAAATAAATATTTCATTTCGTCGATTGGGGATCGAACCCACAACCTGTCGCTTTTACAATCACACACTTGTGTCCCTGCTAGACTGCTACAATTATTATTATCTATTTTTATTCCCTTTTGATGCAGAAGATACGCGCGAAAACAACAAAGTAGGTAAATAATTTAATAATATATAACACGAACTTAGAAAGGGAAGGGACTGTTGAGAAGTTACTGAAAGTAGGTATATGAAGAAAATAACATGAATAATGAAATAGCTATGTCCATCTTTAAGTTTCTCTTAAGGGCTTTTGCCATACAATATTACATTATTATTCGGTGTTGTCGATTATTTTAAATATAAAATTATTTTATCACATATTTTTCGCATTTTTTAAATTCGTTTTGTTAAAGAGTGCCTTAACATTATATTATTGCGGATTATTGAGTTTTTCGTGGTGCAGTGACAGCGTTAGATCGTAAACACAACGGTTGAGACTTCGATACCCATTTATGGGAATGAGTTATTTTTATTTTCTCGCTCTTGTTTCCTAAAAAGGTCACATCGCAATTACTACCATATTTGGCTAGTGCACATAATCTTCAATAATATTAGGTTTTAATAAAACGGGTAATATTCATGTAAATTAATTTACCGATTAATAAATTATTCATACCAACAATTAAATACCTACTTAAATATTAATATATAGGTACATAAACAGTAAATTATAAGATCAATTTCTTTCTCTCTTTCACTCTTGGCTTTTTTATTTTTTTTTTCAACTTCAAGCATATATCCTGCATACTCCTTTCCCATTTAGATTGTTCCGTTTCACACTTTCCGCTGAATAATGCGGGTAAAGGTGTAGCGGCGGTTGCCTTGTTACAAAAGCGAAGTAATAAAAATATTAAACACATCATTTCGTTCGAATCAAATTGGAATCGAACCCACAACCTGTCGCGTTTACAGTTTGCTCCTCCAGCTCCTGCGCCTCCTGCGGCCTGATGGGTAGGCCTTATTTATATTTCCGCATAATGCAAAGACGAACTGTATATACGTGAAAATATATATAAATAACTTCTATTACATACAATCAATTGAGTAAGTACAATAAATAGCATACAGCGGCTACAAGGGTGTTACTGTAACGCGACGATTATGGGTTCGAAGTTCAGAATCAGTTCAAAAATTCGAAGAAATTAATTATTATTTCTCAATATTTTAATTTCTTAACTCTGGCACCAAGGCAAAAGTTCGGCGTTAAGTTCTACAGATCAACACGCAATTCCTCGAAAAACTCGGTATAGCAAACGGAGTGTCTTATCACTAGGTTTCCTCTGATACAAAGCGAAGCTGATTTTGAGTATGTAAGTACATAGGTAAAAAAGTTTATGTTTATAAGACATAGACAAGACAAGACAAGAGGATAAGGATAACGATTTCTGTCGCCAGCTAGCAGGGTAAATTGAAGGTGAAAACGGTCTGAACGAAACTGAGTACAAAGTGCCACCGGCTCTTATATCTCACCCGTTTATCACAAAGAATTTTATTTCTCCTCTCACGATCATATTCTTAATGCTATGAGGAAGCTATAAATTTACCGTTTCGCTGACATACGAAGTAGGTACGTACAAAATGTTTCAATTTTGTATACTTACTTGTTATAAAATTTTTGTGATGTTCTTCTATATTTAAGTTGAATATATAGTTTTGATTCGTTATAAGTATTTGTTTTCAGTTTCACGCTGTACCCCGCATATAGCACGGTAGGCAGAGGGAACTTAGTGGTAAGACATTTCATTCCTCACTTTTCGCGGAAATTGTTGCAAGTTAGGGCATTAAGAGTTGACTAACGAATCTCAACTCCAGGCTTTGCATCGGCACCAGAGAAAAGAAATTAAAATTTTAAATATTTACTTTCTTTATTGGATATCAAACCCCTAACCTGTCGCGTGTATGGTCACGCACTTTAGCTACTGTGCCACGACGGCCTCATCTTTATCGTTATAATAATTAATTATATGAAACAAAGTGACATGGGAGTGAAAGTAGGTGACGAATTGCAGGCAATAGTCACGACTCTGAAAGAATGATGTAAAAATAATTGTCTTAATGCGAGTAAAATAACGGTCCTGGTATTTAACAGAAATAAAAAGAAAACGGAATAACGGAATAACTAATATAAGTAAGATATTAGAACAAATAAATGAAGCAGTTTATTTGGGTAGTATATTTTGTAGAGATATAAGATACGAGATGGATGCGGAAAGGCGTATTGCTGCCGGTAACCGAGTTAACGGTGCCTTAGCTGCATAGATGAGACGGCGACACGTAAGCACAGCTACACGTTTGTCCGTACAGAATACAGTGCCGTACAGAATGCATTGACGGCAGCGAAACGTGGGTATTACAGAACAAGAAATGAAAGAAATATGAATGCTGTGGAGTTGCGAAGGTTTGGGCACGTCGAACGAATGAGTGATTGAAGAACGGCAAAAAAGATTTATGATGGATAAGTGAGCGGTGAGAGAGGTAGAGGCTGACAATGTAGACTTTGGATCTTAATATATTATAACAGTAGGATGTTGTCCTAGATAGACGTTCGTAGCTTGAAACTAAATAGCATTGTATAGGCAATGAAACCACACTCTTTGTCTTATAAGCAAAGTAATTTATTACAATACAACGATATCTATGCTAAGATTATAAAGTTAAAGAATTTCTTTCTTGAAGGAGTTGACTTAAGTCGAATTCAAAAAATGTTTTTCTGTTAATTAGTCAATTTATCTGAGAGGTAGAAGTTACATAACACACTGGCCATACCAAATGCCTAAGATGACCTACCTTGGTGATTTAGTATGCGTCATATTTTAGTTATTTACATTGCCACTAAGTCACAGGTTAGTTGAATTTTACACATCATCAAATTAATTGTAGTGAGAGATTATTTCACGAGGTTCATGATACTACAAGTTTTTCTAAAACGTCAGTAGCTAGACGCAAACAAATAAAACCATCCATTTGGTGTCACAACTGACCCAGTCACGTATCTGTTGACTCTCTAAGGTAAAAGACTTGCTTGTGCCTATTAGAAAGATTTCTCTTTGTCCTGATATATTATTTTCTTCTTTAAAGACGTGATGCAATGTCTTATAAAATGTGTCTATAAATTTTTAATACGTAAAGTTTTTGATATTTTTTATAAGATTTTTTTTAGCTTTACTCTGCATCCTACATGTAGTAGTGAACATAGAACCCTATTATAATTTTTTAATTTCAAAATATTTCATTTTCTCGAGTATAGGTTGAACCCACAAACTGCCGCACTTACCTTGCGCCACGACTGAAGTCGAACATTTCTTTAGAATTTAGAAAAACCAATAATTTTTAAAAATATATCTCTTGAAAGTCGCCATTGAATAGAGTTTAGGAAACCTTATGCTTAAAGCATTTACACGAAACGATGTCTTTAAACTTTACTTCAAACAATGTCAATGTAAATATTAAAATTTGCTTTTTTAATTCAAAATATTTTATATTAAAAAATATCAAAAGAGAAAGAATTATTAATCATGAAAAAATTCGTAGGCTTAACGATTTGGTTATATTAATAAAATTGCTACCAAACAAAGGTAACTTATAAAGCAAAATGAATATTTAGATTATTAAAATTACTGAAAACCATTTATCGTTCTTTTTTTCAGCTTCACGTTGCATATCATTTGGCTTCATATGGCATATTGGGTGGCGGAACTAAACGTCGCACTCGACATAAAAAAATATAAATTCAAATATTTCACTTCCTCGAGTAGGGATCGGGCCTACAAGAAATTGCGTTAACAATCACATAAAATTGTATACCTGCGCCACGACTGACCTCTAGTATTATGAAATTATTTATTATTTTATATTAAAAATTATCATAATAAAACAAAATCACATAAAACCAACAAAATCACATATAATAAGTACTAATAAGAAAAATAACTTTATCGTAATAAATAAATACACGAGAATTCATACATAACTGTGAAACAAAAATCCTCTTTCAGGAAGTCTTTTCATTGAGCTCCCATCCCATGACGGAGCTTAGAATCGAATGAAAGAAGTTAATCATGTATCGTGGCGATACATGATTTTTGTTGTACTCATGAAATGAATGTATTTATGAACAATTCAGTAAATTATTCCATCTTTTTCAAATATTTTTATTTTATTAATTTATTTATTTGATCCATGAATGTTTTTGCTAGCTTGTCATAATTTTTTTAAGTAAAATTCAAAGTCATTTCTATCGATCTGATAGATCGGTAACAGTAATAAATATTTTTTACAGTAAATACTGTAAAACATATTTCTTTACGATAATTCCGCCTCTACCTTTATTATCTGAATGTAGTTACACGGTAGAGTTTGTGACCTCTAAACTGTATGTAAGGTGAGGAGATCTATAGGCGTGCTGAGTTTCATATTCGCTCGGGATAAAATTCAAGTACTAAATTTCACTTGACAATTTTCTTACTTACAAGGTTTTATTATATTTGCAAGTTAATGTACTTCTTTGTATAAGATTGATATTTGGCTTGGTGCCTGGTGGTAAAAAATAGCCAAGACAAAATTTAACTTGATGAGAATCGGTCTTAACAAATATGCTAAATATTATGAGTGTTCATATTTATAATTCGTACGCCAATTAGTCTTAATTGGCTTACAAATTATGAAGGGATCAAGAGATGGTTTTTGTAAAATATACATTGCCCGATTCCAGCTTTTTGACTTGGCTGGACATGCTAGTCCATGTCTTGATTACCTACCTAAGACACTAAATAATTTTGTTACATTTTTATTAATACAGATCAGATAAAATTTTCGATTTTCTTGTTTTTAAAAACATATCGCCAAAATACTTACGAAAACAAAGCTGATATGAAAGTCAGATCATTCTGTAACATATTTGGAAATAAATAAAAAAAAATACATTTGGATAAAACTCCAACACTAACGAACAATCTATTCTGAAGATCTTCCATGTAAGATTGGAAGATTTTCAGAATAGATCTGGACAGTAAAATAAACCAAAAAATCGCGCTGAAGACTACGGTAGAATTAAATATGGAAGCCGATAACATTGTTAAGATTATTCAGTACTGCGCATGGGAACGTACACCGTATGTTAAAAAAAGACAAGTGATAAATATCTATCCTAGGAAAATTACAATAGAAAGACTTATTCATTAAAAGCGCCAACAGTGTAACCCCGTCCGAGAGTTAAGAACAAATTGAATAATTTGAAAAAAAAAACTAAAACAGTAAATACAAATAAATAATAGTGACTCAACTGACTGTAACGTACTAAGTCTAACTAACTGCCGAAGTACAAGTTATTCTGTTTGTATAGTTACTAAGAACAGATTCCACTCAGATTCTCTAGAAACTCAGATTCCACTATTAAAAATAGAATATGGAAAAGGGGCAAAAAGTATTCGAAGCAAACACAGAACATCTGAAATTATCTTGACTCATACGCAACAGTGATTAAGGATTTTTGATTTCTTTCATATTTAGTTTTTTTAGTTTTAATTTTATGATCATTAAATAATAACAATATGTTTAAGTTGATTATTAAATGTGTTCTGAATATTTTACGAATTGTTTTAATAACAACTGTTATGAAAACAACGGGACAAATTTGTCCCGGCGGCGATTCAAGGAGGGTCTCAATCTTCGGCATTTCTAGTGTTAAGCCAAACGAAGACAATGAACACCGGGATCCTTTCCCATTAATCTTTTGTGATGAAAATCGAGACATAAAGCCAGTTTCACCTAGAGAAATTTGGTGTAAATTAAAACAATGAAATCCAAAATATATTACATAATTTGTCTGAGAGGAAAAACACTATTATATATATATTAATTATCAATGCTGCATTTAGACTTAAATATAAGCCATATCTATGGAATATGACTGAAATAATAATTATAGCAAAGCCGAGGAAAGCACCCCAAGAGAATCTCTTACAGACCAATCTCACTGCTACTTATTATGTCAAAACTATTTGAAACGTTGTTCTTAAAAAGACTCAATACTATTGTATCATTTTTTACTCCATGATTACATTTCTTTTCCTGCAGACATTTGCTGACAAACACAGGATATAACAAACAAGCTGAAGTCCGCAGTTGTTATTTACCACAATACTGTAAGTGTCCTTGTGATAGATATGATATAAAATGTTTATTATTTTAAGAAATATTATTTTTGTGAAATTAATTGATCTGGGTCGGTCTAGTAATTAATAATCTTTTTAAAGATAGATAGATAGTCGTATATTTGATGAATAAGTTATTTTAGATATTGAGTGAAAATCATACTAATAATCATGATTAGTTCAGAAAAAAAATTCTCGATTATTGTTTCAGAAAATGGTTTAATATATTTGTAATTTTGAAGAGGTTATCTTAAAAATAACACTTTTATATATATTACTTTATTATACATAAAAATATATTTTTAGCTTCAAACGGTATCGCGCATAGCACAGCAGGGTAGGCAGAGGGAGTCCGTGAACCTAGTGTTAAGACACTGCAATTCCCGCTGAATTCTGGGAGCACTTCGTGTTGACCAGACACGACGTGTTGATCAGAGCGAAGACAATTCAATGTCGACAATGTCTTCTCATGGGGTGAAAGGAACTTAGTTCAGTTCAACCCCCTGAAGACACAAGTTTGCGCGTTAACCACTAAAAAAATCCCATTTATCATATCGCCAGTCTTTCAAAACACTCCTCTTACAGCCGCGCCCAGTATCAGTATATTAGGCCTTATTGTTTCGAGTGACTGCCAATATCGCGATCATCTGCAAAGCAAGGCCAAGTTGGCCTTGAAGAAACTGGGGGTCATCAACAGAGCGAGACGGTACTTCACGCCAAAACACCGTTTGGCCCTATATAGGGCCTAGGTTCGGCCTCATATGGAGTACTGTTCTCACCTCTGGGCTGGTGCACCCCAGTATCAGCTTGAACCATTTGATAGCATACAACGTAGAGCCATTCGAATCATTGGGGACCCAATGATCTGTGAAAGGCTTGATACTTTGGCTTTGCGTAGAGACGTCTCCTCACTGTGCGTTCTCTATTGCATTTACCATGGGGAGTGTTTTGAAGAACTCTCTGACCTGTTACCTGCCGCCGAATTTTGTAACCGTACATATGTCATCGGCTAAAATATCATCCACGCCACCTGGCACGCCACGTAGCAATCCGTAGCGGATGTGCGGTTTCGTAGGAACTTCCTTCCACGCGCCACAGAACTGTGGAATGGCCTACCCTCGGCAGTGTTTCCAGGTCGATATGACACGGTACTTTCAAAAAGCGCGTCTATCTCCACCTTAAAGGCCGGCAACGCATCTGTAGCTCCTCTGGTGTTGCACGAGCACCACCATACCATCACGTGACCTGAACGCTCGTTTGCCTTGTCCTTTTCCATAAAAAAAAAGAAGAAATGGCAACATTAAATATTTCATTTCTTAGAAAGGAAATTGCATTCACAACCTGTCGCACTAACGGCTGCATGCTTGTGGTCTTGGGCCACGACATTACTCAATTTTATAAAACGTACTCGTTCAGTACAGACTTAATGCGAACAATGCATCATTCAACTCGACAAAGCTCTTTATATAGGTTTTTTATTTTAGATCTAATGCAGCACAATTTTCTTATTGTAATACAAAATCCAATCCCGCACACAGCATGCTAGGCAGAGGGAATCTATTGTCGTAGGAATCTATTATCCATTTTTCGAGTTCCGAATGCATTGAGTGGCGAAAGTCAACGCCGCGCTTGGCCTCAACAACATAACGAAGAAAACGAAAATATAGAAAATAGAAAATATGTAAATAAATATTTAATTTCCTCGGGTGGGGAATTTAAATATTTATTTACATATTTTCTATTTTCTATATTCTATTTTACTGTCAAACTTTGCGCCAACGACTGGCGTGAAGCAATCGAGTACAAATACAAAATACCGGAATTAATAGTTTTCTAAAAACTAGGTAAAAATGTGAAGGTGCTGTTCACTAAATGCGACTTTTATTTTGATTTAATTATACAATCTAGTAATAATTGCAAAATAGGTTTTTTTATCATATATTCCATATTTATTTTGTTTTTAGTTTCCTTCTTCATTTTATACATAAATTGAAACTAGACAGGTCATTTCGTTCCGCTAGAGACGTGTACAGTAGCGCTCAGAAGTAATTTACTGGGTTCTATGTGACTACAAATTCTAAAAAAACTAATAAATTATATAGCTAAGAATGCCAAGAAAGAAATTGTCAACGGGAAATGTGACACGTCGATAGAAACGACCAAGAAATTTATTATGTAAATATATAGGTTTCAACTAAAAACCTTCGGCATATACAGATATCTGATCACGTACACAAAATACGATCGTCACAGCTTTCCTCCCCAATATCTGTAAAGTATACGAAGGTGTTTTTGACTGGTATTCACAAAACAATATAGATCGTGAACGAGTTTTGAGTGATTGCACGATTCTGAGAAAGAATCTAGTATAAAATGTGTGTAAAAATAAAAACAAAATGACACAAAATTTAGGCGCGTCTATAATAGGGTAAAAATTCAAAATATTTTAATGATTCACTCTATCCATACTAAACAAATTTATCAATAAGGTAGACAACTATAATCGCTAAGACGCTCGAATCGCTCGACTACAGGCCAGTCTTGACCCGGCCTCAATAAATACACGAGGCAGACACAAACTTTAGTACAATGCAAATAGCTCGTTAGACTTTATTTTATATTGACCGACCAGACGAATACGATATTGTATCACAAAAGATTTGTGTATAGCTTATGATACTTATAACATACTACTACAGGGTTATTTTGTTGTAAAAGTTATACTAACAAGAATTTTTAGAAATCAAATTTTCAAAGGGTTGCGTGTTGAGTGGCGGATTTGAACGCCACGCTTTGAACGAACTCACAACGGTCGTGTTTACAGTGGCACGCTTATACTCCTACGCCACGACGACTTTGATTCCAAATCTCCTACTTATCTGCACCCTTTTTCTTGATTTTCTCTACTTTTCCCATAAAGTAAAAAGCCTAGAGAAAACCTGTCCTAAGATTTTCACCCGAATTCCGGACGTTCTGCGATGAGTGATAGTGTCATGACATTTATTTTATTTACCTAAAATTATATCTTATAATTAATAACATACTAGTTGGTTCTCATAACGTATACCATAAACTAAGAAATTGTGTATTTTGAACGTAACTTAAGCACGTCGTATATTTCCCTATCTCAATCGACAGTTCACATCGACAGTTTTCATAATATACGTAGTTTTCCGATAGCTCAATGATAATTTCTATAGAGTAATATTATGTTAAAGGACACCATAACTTATATTTTATTTTCTTTTTATAATATCATAAGTAATTTATATTTCCACATTTAGAGGAGAATGGTAAATAATAATTATTAAAATATTTTTTAACGTTGAAAATTACTTTAGTAATTTCTTATTACGTACTTAGTAGTATGTACTTGCAGGATTTATAGGTAAGCTTTATGCTATGCATGCAGGGTGCATAGCGCTGTAGGAAAAGGAAACCCTGTATCAGAAAATTTTCTGAGGAATGGAGTGCCGTTACCTTGATGCGTCCAATATTAAGATAAAAGGTGTTGAGAGGCGGAACTCAATGTCGTCTGCTGTCTTCCAGAAGGTAGAAATGATAATAAATCAAGCAATTACTAAACCGTTTTGGCAAAAGTTTTCACAAAAGTGCGACTGTAAACCGATAAATGTGATGATTTTGAGTTTGATTCCTCGGGGAAATGAACTAGTTAGTATTAACTACGATACTAGAATCCCAAGTTCCTTCTATCTACCCTGTTATGAGCAGGAAGTTATTTATTTTATAAAGCAGGAAATTTCTTTAATTTCCATTATATTGGTAGAATTTACAAAGTTACTTTCAATTGTTTGTACTTAATATTCCATACCATAAAATTCTATTATGTAAATTATACCACAAAAATATTTTTTATTGAATATTCATATTGTCAATTTTTACGACGATATCAAATATTACGACATCCGATTTATGACAAACGTAAAAAGTACGAACGGTTCTTCTAAGCCGTGCACGCGGATTTATCTTATATTGCATTGAAACATGTATGATATATGGAGGATGAAATCGTATATGGTGATGATGATGAGATAGTGGTGACTTTGAAATTCTTAGTGTTACCAAATGCGGCCTAAATTCTAATTACTACACTAAAAAATAAACGAAGGCCAGTGGTGGAGTAGTGACACAAACAAACGCAACATAATGCAAACACAACTGCTAGAATCAACAATGCTTCTAGAATTTAGTGGAAATTGGGGACCGAAGTGTCTTAATACAAGGCCCCGTCTGCCTATCCTGCTGTGTGTGAAAAAGAAGATTTGTAGAAGATCTACATAAATATTATTTAATACAATTAAAATTAAAAAACCTAGGACCAAGTGGATTTATAATACTTTTTAAACATTTTAAAATTTCTGGAAATAAATATTAAAATCCTAAATGACATTAAAATTTTCCATTTCGAATGAGCAAATAAGACTATGTGTATATTCAACATCACAAGTTTTATATTAAAAAAAGTTTTCGAGCCCTGGAAAATTTCTCAAATGTTATATGAAAAAATTTAAAAATGAAAATATATATTTTTATGAAGAAACAGCACGTACAAATTTTTACATATACATACATATATACATATATAGTTATATAGATATATATCTATATACGTAACTATATACATACATATATAGTTACATATATAGATATATATCTGATGTTACCCACATGAAGTATACCTGTATGTAATTTTGTAAAAAAAATTAAAACAACAATGCGGCATAATATAAGTATTATTGGTACTGTAACATAATTAGTTAAATCATAATCTTAAGAAGAGAAATAATCCTGGAAGCAATTTTAGATTTTATCTCATATATATATATATATATATATATATTATATATTAATAACTTTGTTCTTTTTGTTTTTGTACAAATTTTGTACATGAAATGAAGCAACTATTGAGTGTCCAAATAAATAAATAAATTATCAAAGTTGTAGGAACTTTCAAATCAAAACTTCTAGAAAGAAGCAGCAATGCTGTTTTTTCTTCTTGTCGTAAGAGACTGGCTATTAAAGACCTTACCTGAGAAACTCCATCTGCTGTTGACTTAAATTTTTTACAGCTATATTACTACAATAACCTTTCAATGTAAACATATAAACAGTTTGAAAAAACAGAATCTGAGAGAATTAGAAGAAAAAAAATGTTTAAAAGAATTCTTACACAGTTAGAAAAGACAAAACATTTTGAATAAGCTGTAACAAGGGTTTCTATTAAGATTTGTATAAAATGTGTAAACATAACTTTTGATGTCAAATAAATAAGAATTTTATCTTAAAAAATTGGCACTTCATTTTTAACAAAAAATCACAAAAGAATTGTAGAGCAGCATTATTTAAGCTAAAACTGCTCAACGTAAGAGCTATCAAACAGCCAGTAAAGTAGCCGGGAACGTCTGTACTTTTTATTTGAAACAGTGCTGGCGTACTCTTGTGTTTGATCAAATCGGATTTGTAGAGGTCGTGTAGTAGTTTGTTAACGATTGAATTGTTGTTTCATAGTGAATTCCTAATATTAAATGTAATAATATAAACATTTTTTACTCTATTACGGCGCATTCGCTCTGTGTTTGATTGTTAACGAGATCATAGTGGGTTCAATCACCCTTGATTATATTTTAACTTATTTTCACTATCCTGGTATATTAACACAAGTTACTGAAAGTGGAGAATGAATAAATAAAAATAAATAAATAAATCAGCTTCACGCTGTATCCCGCACACAGTAGGGTAGGCAGAGGGAACCCAGTGTTAAGACACTCCGTTCCCCACTTTCTGCCGAATTGTGGAGGCATTGCGTGTTGAGTGGCAGAACTCAACGCCGCGCTTAACCTCGACACCAGAGCGAAGAAAATGGAAATATAAATTTAAGTAAATATTTCATCTTCTCGAGTGGGGATCGAACCCACAACCAGTCGGTTTTACAGTCACACTTCGTGCCGCTGCGCCACGAATTTATGGGAGTCCAGCCGTGACGCAGTGGCATAAAGTGTGACTGTAAAACCGACTGGTTGCGCGCTCATGGGGAACGGAGTGTCGTAACACTAAGTTCCCTCTGCCAACCCTGCTGTGTGCGGGATACAGCGTGAAACTGATAAAATAAATGGTGGAAAATAAAAATGCGATTGCCTTAACACGTCTTAAATTCCCTCTAACAACATATGGATACAACATTAAATTAAATAAAGTGATAAATGTGATAAATGAAGTAGGAAGAAAGTATGTTGCAAGAAAACAGCTAATGACACTATTTATACAAGTCATACTTTAAGCAACACATTTCAACTTAATATTTTAGTTTTCTGAAGTTAACATAAGTGTAAGTGTTAGTGCGACTGGTTGTGGGTTCGATATTTATTGGCTTTAGGAAATATTTTATATTTTATTTAAATTTATATTTTCATTTCTCTGCTCTGGTGTTAAAGCAAAGCGAAGCGTTGAGTTCCGTCACTTCACTGAATGAATATGTATACGTATATTATAGTTTATAGTACAACAATCTACTTTTCGAGGCATTGTAGACCATCTAAACAATTCAGGCAGCATTTCGTTTGTTAAACGCACGAGCACAAAGACCTGTTTGCTTTCGGGCGTCTGTCTCACGTAAGCCCTTGAACCACCACAGCTGGTACACGACGACGCCGCAACGGACACCGATACGATCCAAATTAGAGTGTGCTCGTTTAGCTACCTTTAATATTATGCAAATGTAGTGTTTATCAGCTTCACGCTGTATCCCGCACAGAGCAGGGTAGGCAGAGGGTAAGAGTAGCCTAGTGTAAGATACTTCGTTCCTCACTTTCTGCTGAATTCTGGAGGCATTGCATTTTAAGTGGCAGAACTCAACGCCGCACTTTGCTTTGACACTAGAGCGAAGAAATGGAAATATACATTTAAATAAATATTTCAATTCAGCCCTTGAACCACCACAGCTGGTACACGACGACGCGGCGTCGGACACCGATACGATCCAAATTTTAACGTTTTTATCTAGTGATAATAAAATATATTCATAGCTTCACGCTGTATCCTGAAAGCAAGCACACCACACAGCAAGGTAGGCAGAGGGAACCTAGAGACACTCAGTTTCCGCCGAGTTCTGGGAGCATTGCGTGTTCAGTTACGAAACTCAACGCCGTGCTTCGCCTCTACACCAGAGCGAAGAAATTAAAATATTAATGTAAGTCAATATTTAATTTTCTTCGAGAGGGGATCGAATCGACAATAATCGAGTGGGGTTAAAATCCACAACAAAGGCAGTCAAACTTTATGCCCCTGCGCTACGACTGGCCTCAATTAGTATTGTTTCTAGTGTTAATTGTTACCATAATGAATTACCACGAGTGGGAATTGAACCTGTTGCGTTAACATCACTTAACCACGGCGGCCTCTACTATATTATATGCAGAGAATATAACAAGGTATCACACAGTACTGTAGTTGAGAATTGTTAGGTTTCCTTTTACTTGATAGGTTCATCTGAGTAATTACCAGAACAATAATAGATATTCTACTATCAAGCCGTAGATAGTGTGGTTAGTAGTTGATATGCAAATATTTCAATTTAAGTTAGCAAGTGAAATTAGTTAACGTGACGAGTAGTATACTATAATGTTTTTTTAGTTTCACGGGTATCCCGCTTATATCAGAGTTGGCAAGGGGAACCAGAAAACCTGGTGTTAAGACACTCCGTTTCTATTAAGAAATTTTTTTATCTCCACTTTCGCCGAAACTCAACTTTGTTATTTGCTTTGTTATAATGAGGTAATGGAAATATTAAATATTTCCCCTGAGTAGGAATTGAACCTATAACCATTGTGCTTACACTCTGCGCTATGATGGCCTCGGTAAAATGTTATATGAAAAAAAAATAATAATAATATTATTGTTATTAAAGACTATTTACATCTTTTTGAGGCCAGTCGTGGCGCAGCGGCACGAAGTGTGACTGTAAAACCGACTGGTTGTGGGTTCGATTCCCACTCGAGAAGATGAAATATTTACTTAAATTTATATTTCCACTTCTTCGCTCTGGTGTCGAGGCTAAGCGCGGCGTTGAGTTCTGCCACTCAACAGGCAATGCCTCCAGAATTCGGTCTTAACACTAGGTTCCCTCTGCCTACCCTGCTGTGTGCGGGATACAGCGTGAAGCTGATTTGTTACATCTTTTTGAATTTTATTACAATTTTGCTCCCTCTGCTGTGGGTTGGTAGGGACAAATGGGAACATTATTTTAAACTGTAACAGTCCTTATGGCCACTAAGTATAAACTGTCAATTAGGGTAGGGGAGAGTGGGGATAATACTAGCAATCTTCATATTATATTTCTAATAATAATGTTTTTTTTTGTTATATTTTTTGTTCATATCAAGCTTTGGTTATTCAGCTATGATAGTTAATACAAAAAAGTCATTTGTTAATCCTGACCCCGCATCTGGGGTAATTATTAACAGAGACAAAAGTTCTTTCATATATATAAATTGATTTAACCAATTTTTTTATGTAAGCTTGTTAATTCTTACCTTCATTAAAACCAAGCCTACTCTCCCCTACTACAAATCATTTCAATAGATTGTTCTCAGCAATTTAATTTAATTTTTCCTATAAATAACTCATATGGCCGTCGTATCGTGGCCTCTTTACGTAGTATTATTTTATGTTTTTTTTATCAGTTTAACGCTGTATCCGGCATGTAGTAGAGTAAGAGAGAACCTAGTGTTAAGACACTACGCTTCTCACTTTACCGAAATCTATAGGAATTGCCTGTTGGGTGGCGAAACTGAACGCCACGAACAGAATCAGAGCGCAGAAATGAAAATATTAAATATTTCACTTTCTCGAGTGGAAATCGAGCCCCCAACCTGCCGTGTTTACATAACACGCCACGACTGGCCTCTCTCAATCCCATATCTTGGTATTATATTATTTAACTATATACTTTATCAATGAAACATGAGTATGATGTTAACTGTAAACAGATCAATAAAAGCAAGCCTTGGAATACTCGATGTCTTATAGCGCGTTATCATGATATCCAAAATTTAGTTGTTTATTTTGTTTAGATTCAAGCTGTATCCCGCATATAGCAGGGTAGGTAGAGGGAACCTGGGAACCTAGTGTTTACGTACACGTCCGTTCACCACTTCGGAACACATCGCTCACATATACACTCGATCACCACTTTCCATCGAATTCTAGAGGCGTTGCGTGTTGAGTATCAGAAGTCAATGCCCCACTTTGTGTCTGTAGTGGAAATAGGGATAGAAGGAATAGAAGAAATGAAAATATATTAAATTTTTAATTTCTTCGAGAAGGAATCGAACCCACAACCTAAACGTTAGCTTTCACACGCTTCTGCTCCTGTGCTACCATATTGGCCTAGCTAGTTTGGGTGTATATTTTTAGTTATTATTTCAAGATTACAATAGCGAAGATTTGTTTTCTTTATGTATGTAACCGGTAGTGAATTAGGCTTCATACAAGAAATATGTTTAGATATTTGGAATGTAAGATTAACATGAAACATTTTTAAATGGACTAAAAAGTAGACGAATCATTACTAAGTTCTAATAATTCTATGTTGCACAATGCGAATGTTAAGTATATCGAAGCAACGCAACCGTCCTGTTCCTGTCCTGTTTAGGATAACTAAATCTAAATGGCTAAATTCCAGAGTTCTAGCGCACGCTGCATTGTTCTGGTTAAGCGTTGTCAAAATAGTCATACCTTAATTAATTACATCAGCTCAGCTTCACGCTGCATCCCGCACACAGCAGGGTAGGCAGAGGGAACCCTGTGTTAAGACACTCCATTCCTCATTTTCTGCCGAATTCTGGAGGCATTGCGTGTTAAGTGGCAGAACTCAACGCCGCGCTTAGCCTCGACAACAGAGCGAAGAAATGGAAACATAGATTTTTAAATAAATATTTCATCTCCTCGAGCGGGGATCGAGCCCACAACCAGTCGGTTTTACAGTCACACTTCGTGCCACTGCGCCACGACTGGCCTAATATATTATAGTATTAATTAATTACTTTATTTATAATTACCAATATTTTTATACCAGACCTTAATTAATAATTACCAATATTCTAGATAGAGATAGATGAGATCATCTCAACATAAATAAAATTAAATAAAATACCTAATAATATATGTAACAACTAACTAACTAACTATATAACCTAACGACAATAAGCAATCAATACTACATTCCCCACAGTAAAAATATACTACAATAGCCAACAATTTTGAATGCTATCGCCCTCACAAACTAATCGCGTAGTACCGAACAATCCGCGGTAGAATCCGTTTCAATTCCCGTGAACGACCTCTCGGCCGCACGTACACTACTGTTGCAACACTTCGAACAAACGAAACGCTATTTTGCTTAATATTCGTAAGCGAACATTGTATTGGTACTGAATTTGAAATTTTATAACATTTTTAAAATGGTACAGCCGTCCACGATATTAGTTTTCAAGTGTACTTAGTGGTTTTGCTAGGAATATTTTGTTGAAATGGAGACATTGTATATAATATTACGATCGCTTTATGTAATATGGTATCTTATAAAGTTAATTTTGTAAATTACATATTAATATTTCAATAGTTTCGGAGTTAAAGCATAATAATAGACAAACTTTTGTTAAATCTAGCTTTAAGTCGTCTATTGATAAGTTTGTATGTGCGGCATACAGCAACAGGATGAATAGGAGTGACGTTGTATAACTGCTCCACGACGTCTCCAGCTGTATTTATTAGATCAACAACGAGAAATGTAATTCATATAAAATATAACGACTACTTCCTGCATTTTTTTGTATTTTTAAAGTGTTTTCCACACTAAAGAAAAACAAAATCGGGATGCAAATATACTCCTACGTTCGTTATAATATATTTATGTTTCCTAAAATGTACTAATTTGATATTTAGAGACCTTGCCAGTTAAATATTAAGCATTTCGTCTCCTTGTTTTCATTAGCAAGTAAGCGATGTTCCAAATTTAATTTTAGAAAAGTTAACACAGCTTTGTTTGTAAAGCCATCTTTCAAAGACGACTAGGAAATTGAATAAAACGGACTTCGAGTGAAAATTGAAACGATGTCAAAAGTTTAAGACGTTCTTAAAGTAAATACCAGGTTGTGCCAATTACTTCGTTTTAATTGCGAATTTTTAGACTACTCCGCTGAGATTTTTTTTAGATTTCTTTTTAATTTTTCATTTGTTACTTTATACAAACAATTAATTTTTAATTATGGTTCTTTAATTTTTATTATGGCAATGATTAGAACAAATTATTATGAAATATATAGTTTTACATCTTTTTCACATATTATACATAAGTTTTTTTGAATAAATGGAAATATGAGTTTAAGCATAATTTATATAAAAGTTTTTTTTTATATACATGTTCAATTATTTAAAGCATCGGAGTAACCACTAATAGCTAATATAGCTTAAAAAAATTGAGCTATGTCAGCCATTAGTGGTTACTCCGATATAAAACAAATATTAAATGTATGTGTATATATATATCTTTTCCAATTCATCCTGTTACAAACTTATCAATAGACGACTACGAACCGTCGTTGGTAACACTTCGACCTTCGATCTAGTAGGTACAAGGTCGCTAGCGGGGGCCTATATCCATCGCAAAGCTAGAATGAACGAAAGTTTATGTCTATAATTATACTTTAACTCCGAAACTATTGAAATATTAATATGTTATTTACAAAATTAACTTTATAAGATACCATTTTACATTAAGCGATCATAATATTATGTACAATGTCCCCATTTCAACAAAATATTCCTAGCAAAACCACTAAGTACACTTGAAAACTAATATCGTGGACGGCTGTACCATTTTAAAAATGTTATAAAATTTCAAATTCAGTACCAATACAATGTTTGCTTACGAATATTAAGCAAAATAGCTTTTCGTTTGTTCGAAGTGTTGCAACAGTAGTGTACGTGCGGCCGAGAGGTCGTTCACGGGAATTGAAACGGATTCTACCGCGGATTGTTCGGTACTACGCGATTAGTTTGTGAGGGCGACAGAATTCAAAATTGTTGGCTATTGTAGTATACTTTTACTGTGGGGAATGTAGTATTGATTGCTTATTGTCGTTAGGTTATAGTTAGTTAGTTAGTTAATTGTTACATATATTATTAGGTATTTTATTTATTTTTATCTATATTGAGATGAGATAATCATCTATATGTAATTAAAACAAAACTGTTAGTCACTAAATCGGCGTTAGTGACAGATTATTTTAACAGCGCTTAGCCAGAACTATGCAGCGACCGCTAGAACGTTGAAATTTGGCTTGTGTAGAATCTTGGTAGGAAAGAATTAAGAAATAATTTCCCGAAATTCCTAAAAAAAAAAGGAAATAGGACGGTCCAAGCAAACGAAATTGCGTTGCTTGATATACTTAATATTGTATTGTAGTAAAAGTGTTTAATGTCAAAAAATAAGAGTGTTAACACTTCTTCCGCATTCTTGGGCGTACAATCACAGCATACGCTTCAGGTTGTGGGTTCGATTCCCACTCGAGGAAATGAAAAAAAACATATTTTAATTTCTTTCCAACACCGAAATGGGGTGTTTAGTTCGTCCGCTCAAGACGCAATGTCTCTAGAATTCGACGGAAAATGGTGAGCGATGTTTTCCGAAGTGTCAAACGGACGTATATGTGAATATTACGTTCCCAGGTCCTCTCTGCCTACTATGCGGGATACAGTTTGAATTTGAAAAAAATAATAAAAATAATAAAATTTTGTGTATCAAAATAACACGCCCTGAGACAATATCTATCCAATAGTCGTTTCGCGTATTTCAAGGCTTGCTTTTATTGATTTGTTTACAGTTAACATCGTACTCATGTTTCACTGATATAGCTTATAGTTAAATGATAAAGTAAATTAAAATCATTCTCACGCTGTATCCCGCACACAGCAGGGTAGGACGAGGGAACCTAGTGTTAAGACACTCCGTTCCCCACTTTTTGCTAAGTCTGGAGGCATTGCGTGTTGAGTGGCAAAATTCAACTCACCACGTGGTGCAGCGACGTAAACGCGACGGGTTCGATTCTCACTCGTGGTAATTAATTATGGTAACAATTAACACTGGTAGCAATACAAAGTGGAGAACTAAGTGTCTTAACATTGGTTAACCTCTGCCTACTCAACTTTACGCGGGATACAGCGTGAAGCTATAAATATATTTTATTACCAATAGATAAACACTAAAGGCCTGTCATGGCGCGGCGGCACAAAGTGTGACTGTAAAACCGACTGGTTGTGGGTTCGATCCCCACTCGAGGAAATGAAATATTTATTTAAATTTATATTTCCATTTCTTCGCTTTGGTGTCGAGGCGAAGAGCGGAGTTGAGTTCTGCCACTTAAAACGCAATGCCTCCAGAATTCGGCAGAAAGTGGGGAACGAAGTGACTTACACTAGGTTCCTTCTGCCTACCCTGCAGTGTGCGGTATACAGCGTGAAGCTGATAAATACTAAATTTGTATAATATTAAAGGTAGCCAAACGAGCACACTCTAATTTGGATCGTATCGGTGTCCGTTGCGGCGTCGTCGTGTACCAGCTGTGGTGGTTCAAGGGCTTACGTGAGACAGACGCCCGAAAGCAAACAGGTCTTTGTGCTCGTGCGTTTAACAAACGAAATGCTGCCTGAATTGTTTAGATGGTCTACAATGCCTCGAAAAGTAGATTACTGTACTATAATATTCGTATACGTACTCATTCACTTCACGCTGTATCCTGGTCATGGCCGGGTAGGCAGAGGGAACATGAAACCTAATGTTTCAGTGATATTCTACACTTAAGAAAGAAAAATACTTATTAAGAAAACGTATAAAAATTTTAACACAGCGCGATTTGAACTCGCGTCTCTTTGGAAACCGTGCAAGCGCTCTAACCATCTGAACTATGCCATACGTTCTCATCGAACAACGTCGAAATTCTCATACACTTGACATAACTTACGAACGTATTTTATCTGCGTGTTATGTGGCGGAACTCAACGCCGCGCTTTGCCTTAACTCCAGAGCGTACATCAAAATATTAGTATTTATAGTAATTATTCGGTATTCGAAGAATACATTATCTATACTGACAGTATAAGCACTGTAGAACAAAATACATCTTCATTTTACATTAATCACACGCTTTGCAATTCAAAAGAGAAAAATGAGTTGTAAATTTGTCATCAAAATGTTCGTATTTTAATTAAATTCGAATTTCACAAGATGTCTTGATAATATTCTGGAGAGATTGAGAATCTTTGATTTGGTTATGTTATATTTTGCGAGGAATTTTGATTAACTTAAAATGTGCTGCTTAAAGTATGACTTGTATGAATGCTGTCATTAGCTTTTGCCTTGTAACATACTTTCTTTCTACTACATTTATCACTTCATGTTACATTCCACATATCGCGGCATAGGCAGATGGAACGTAGTGTTAAAACATTCCCATCTCCATATTCCGCCCGAATTCTGCTGCTGAAACATGCTGTTGAGTGGCGAAACTCAACGAACTTTGATTTATAGCTTCTTTTAAAAGATAAAGTCAAAGTCAAGTTCAAACTTAATAAAAATTGTCTATTCTCCACTTTAAGTAGTTTGTATTAATAGACTTAGGTAGGGAACATAATTTTAAATTTAATCAACAGGGATTGAATCAACGACCATTTTGTTAACATGGGACACAGAGCGAATGGGTCAAAATGAAGTAAAAAAAAGTCTAGATATTTACATTTAATATTCAGAGTTCACTAAAAAACATCAAGTCAATCGTTAATAAACTACTACACGACCTCTACAAATCCGATTTGATCAAACACAAGAGTACGCCAGCACTGTTTCAAATAAATAGTACAGACGTTCCCGGCTACTTTACCGGCTGTTCGATAGCTCTTACGTTGAGCAGTTTTAGCTTAAATAATGCTGCTCTACAATTCTAGAGATATTTTGTTACGAAGAAGAGTCAATTTTTTAGATAAATTTCTTATATACTATAACATTTCATGCAAAAAATAATTGCTTTTTTTACATTTTTATGTAACGTACGAAAATTTGAACTTGATCCAATGTGCTTGGTGCCATACGTTCTTGTTAAGCTACGTTGAAATTATTATACGCTTGTTACAATTTATTTACCGTATTTGTTTATCGTTATCATTTCTGTAGGGGAGGTTTATACAAATTTTCCATTCCCGAAGATAATTTGCTTAGAATATTTTTAACATTTTAAAAGTATTTCTAAATGTGTTGTGTGTGTAAAACTAAGTTCTTAGTGTGTACATACTAAGGAAAAAAAATACTTTTAGAAGGCCAGTAAGTACGTGACCACGTATATTCCAATAAACGGCTATGTAGAATTTTTAATAGGTACCCTTGTTACAACTTATTCATGCTGTCTGTCTTCTAAAAAAGTAATTTATTTGTTTATTTGGACACTCAATATAGTTGCTACGTTTCATGTACAAAATTTGTACAAAAACAAAAAATATATATTATAAAAACAATCAATTACAACAAACTTACCAATATCTCTGAGATAAAATATAACTTAACTAAACAAGCCAAATATAAAATTGCTTCCAGGATCTGTTCTTAAGATTATGATTTAACTGAAAACCTTATGTTACAGTATAACCTATAATATTTATTTTTATATTTTTTCCAAAATTACATACAGGTATGCCTAGCGTGGGCACCATCTGATATATGTAACATAAATTTGTACGTGCTGTTTTCTTAATAAAAATATATATTTTCATTTTTTTAATTTTTTCATATGACATTTGACAAATTTTCCAGGGCAGTGACTCGAAAACTTTTTTAATATAAAACTTGTGATGTTGAATATACACATAGTCTTATTTGCTCATTCGAAATGGAAAATTTTAA
The DNA here is from genome assembly GCA_030704555.1 of Heliconius charithonia. NCBI lineage: Eukaryota > Metazoa > Arthropoda > Insecta > Lepidoptera > Nymphalidae > Heliconius > Heliconius charithonia. The sequence continues at coordinate 6,399,982 of CM060812.1, forward strand.
TGTCATTTAGGATTTTAATATTTATTTCCAGAAATTTTAGAGTGATAAAAAATTCAGTTGGTGCTAGATTTTTTGATTTTATTTGTATTAAATAATATTTATGCAGATATTGTTAACCTTTTACAAATGTTTCTTTTTCGCACACAGCACAAAAGGCATATGGATCTAGGATTAAGACACTTCGCTCCCCAATTTCGGCCAAATTCTGGAGGTATTGCGTGTTGAGTGGCGGAACGCCGCGCTTTACCTCGACACCAGAGCGAAGGAATGAAGATCAAAAACGAAGTGTCTTAACACTAGGTTCCCTCTGCCTACTTTGCTGTACGCGGGATACAGCGTGACGCTAATTTAATTTTTAATTTAAATCACACATATTTCAAAGAAATATAAAATAAATCCGCGTGCACCGCTTAGAAGAATAACCGTTTGTGCTTTTTACGTTTGTCATAAAACGGATCTCGTAATATTTGATATCGTCGTAAATATTGACAATATGAATATTTAAAAAAAAAGATTTTTGTGGTATAATTTACATAACAATAAAATTGTATGGTATGAAATATTAAGCGGAAGCAATTAAAAGTAATTTTGTAAGATCTACCAAAATAATATGTTGATATTATGATAAAACAAACCTGTTTTATACAAATTCTTAATAAAAAAAACCACTTCACGCTGTATTTTGCACAAAGCAGGATATGCAGAAAAAACTTGGCATCTTATTATTAAGACACTCCGTTGTCCCGTAAAATCACTTCCGTTTCTCATTTTCCGCCGAACTCTTGACGTGTTGCATATTGAGTAGCGGAACACAACACTGCCCTTTACTTAGTTACCAGAGCGAGGAAATAAAAATATTTAAAACTAGCGACCCGCTCGCGGCTTCGCCCGCTTAAACCACAGAATTATTTACTTAACACACTGAATTATGTTCGTGTTTTGATATACTTATAATGTATGTTTACAATGTAATGAAGATTTTTTATGAGAAAGTTGTTAAAACTTTAGGTCGCATTTTCGTACCTCCCATAAGAATCTTCAATTGAATGTTTGAATTAAAACACAACTTATCGATACTTACTATATGTGCGTTTCTTCACGATAATCTCAGAAACGGCTTAACCGATTTAAATACTTTTTTTGTTTGTATTCTGGCAAACTGCCCCTAAATATTTAGTATTAGTTTTATTTTAAGTAGCTTCATGCTAGTCAGAGGGAGGAACCTAGTATTAAGGCACTCCGTTCCCCACTTTCTACCGAATTCTGGAGGCATTGCGTGTTGAATGGCAGAACGCAACGCCGTGCTTAACCTCGACACCAGAGCGAAGAAATGGAAATATACATTTAAGTAAATATTTCATCTCCTCGTGTAGGGGTCGAACCCCACAACCAGTCGGTTTTACAGTCACACTTCGTGCCTCTGCGCCACGACTGGCCTCAACTGGACTGGACTTTATTTTAATCGGTTCACACAAAGTTAAAACCAGATCCACACTTTATCCCGCCCTTAGCAGGACAACTTAGTGTTAGTGTGACTGATGTGCGAAATGAAAATATTATTAAATTATAATTCAATCCTGCATGTGTGGATCGGACCCACAACGTCGCGTTACAGTTACAATTGGGCATATAGGATAAAATAGTTTAAACCCGTACCTAAAGAATTTAAGCAAGGTACATCAACAGTGAAGACGTAGGTTTTTTTGTCATTTCACAATGTTTATTCATTTCTATATTTAGTACGACGCGGTTACGCATAGGTACCAATAATGTAAATACATACTACTACAAAAATAGTACTAAAATGTTTAGAACTTTAAACTTTGCCGCCAATACCTACGACTCGATTTCGGAATGAGGCGTATGCGGCGGTTTCCCTTTGATAGGTTTATGTGTGCGTGCGTCGTTCTTGACAAATTGTATTTTATTTTACAACTATAATTTTAGTATTTATTTTGTTTGAAAAAATAACTTTTTTATTTTCGGGTTTTTAATTTAATATGTAATAGGCTTTTATAGAGTAGTTAAACTGTGGTTTCATTTAAAGTGGTCCTAAAAAAAAATTCTGTATAATGGAGCATATTTAATATTTATAGTGATTTTTTGGAAAATAGATACCAATAGTTATTACAACCACTTGCGAAGAAGCATAGTTTAGGCAATTTTTTATTCTTATACCTTTTGAAAAACTACCAACGTTCTTATAGTGAATATATTATTTTTTCAAATTAAAAAAATTGTCTATGTCATCATAATGGCGGAAAAATATTCAAAATGTATTGTAATACCACATTAGTATCGACAATGTAGTGTTGATAGTAATTGAAAATAGTTATACTACATGAGGATACCTTCATATGCACTGTTTTAACCTGTTTTTATGTATAATATAGAATAATATATTCTATAGAGGAATCACACATTCTTTTTATTCAGTTTAGTAAATACATTTTCTAGAGGTTACTCTGTACTAAAATGGCATGCGAGCTGCATGTTCCCGCATTTACGTTCCTGATATATCGATATAAATAATAGAAATACAAAATATAGGAAGGAAACACAAATGCAATTATATTGCATTTTTTCTTTTTTTCATACTTGAAACGTATTAATAAATTACATATTATGTATTACATACAATTAATTTCTTTTGAATATAACACTAAGTTTAATCAGCTTCACGCTATTTTAACAGATAACATAAGATGACATTAAAACGTATTGACATCACCACGTGATCCATCTAAACACAATATAAACTTTTATAAACTATGAACTCACAAACAGAATTTACTTTCCAAATACTTTTTATTCTACATATCGCCATATGAGCTAATCCCAAAAAATATACTTACTTTATTATTTTTGTTAATATCACCAACGTTGACGTTTAAAATAATAGTTATGGTAGACTGAACAAATATTGATTATACTTCTTTTTTTAGCTTCACGCTGTATCCCGCACACAGCAGGGTAGGCATAGGACCTCTAGTGTTAACAACAACACTCTGTTCCCTACTTTTCTCGGAATTCTGTAGGCATTGCGTGCTGAGTAGTGAAACTCAACGCCGCACTTTACCTCGACACCAGAGCGATGAAATGGAAATATAAATTTAAATAAATATTTCGTTTCCTTGCGTGGTCATCGAACCCACAACAGTTACACTTTGTGCTCCTGTGCAACGAACGGCCTCAATTTACTTTCTTCTTTTAAAATGTGGTTAAATGAAATAGTCGTAATTTAATTATGTCAGATTACTATTAACCGACTTCTTAAAAGGGGTCATCAATTGGACTGTATTTTTTATCCTTGTTACCTTAGAACTTTTGATTGTGTGAACCGATTTTAATGATTCTTTTTTTATTTGAAAGCTAATACCTCCCGTGTAGTCTTATTTTAATTTTGTTTATGTCCAACAATGGTATCTATGAGAAAATCATATAAATCTCAAATTTACATTAAGTATATGCGCGACAAATGAACGTATAAGTCAATATTAATTCAACCGATTTTAATTATTCTTTTTTTATTAGAAAGCGTACATATAAGGGGTAGTTTGGTGAAAGTTTAGTTAAGTTCAGAGTGTGAAATCCGGTTGAAATTGAAGAAGTCGATTTTTTTTATTAAAAAATATAATTATGTAATTTTTTCTACAAAAAATTCTTTATACTCCATGATAAAAACTATCCTATAAGTGGCATTAGGCTTTGAACTATTGCCATGCCAAAATTAATTTAATTTCATACAGTAGTTATCGGTATTTTAGGTAATTTATATTTTTCAGTTTTTATTTTTTTTAAAGAAAACTATCATGAAATTCGGAATGAAATCCAAAAAAAATGTACCTTGAGGCCCTAGGCTAACACCATGCAAAAATTCATCAATTTCTGTCAGGTAGTTTTTGCGTGATTGACGCACAAACAAACCGACAGACAGACAGACAGACAGACAGACAGACAAGAATTCTGCTGAGTGGTTTTTTAGGTTCTATAATCGACATATTAACCGACCTAACTTTTATTTTTTTTATATCTTTCATGTACAGAATTGACTTTTCTATCCTTTTATTATATATGGAGATGGAGATGTTCATTTCACCGAATGGAAATCAAACCCAAAACCCGCGCGTTTACAATCGCACTTTTGAACCTCTGCGCCAAAATGGTTCAGTAATTGTTTGAATTATTATCATTTCCGCAACATAGCCTCCATTCCGTACTCCATTCCGTAGAACATATTCTGACACAGAGTTCTCTTTGCCTACAGCACTATGCATTTGCAAGTAAAGCAGAAACCTACTGATCTATAAATCCTACAAGTACATACTACTAAGTACGTAATACGAAATTATTTAAATGATTTTAAACGTAAAAAAAAACATGTTAATAATTATTATTTACCATTCTCCTCTAAATGTGGAAATATAATTTTCTTATGATATTATAGAAAGGAAATAAAATATAAATTATAGTGTACTTTAACATAATATTACTCTATAGAAATTATCATGGAGCTATCGGAAAACTACGTAAATTATGAAAACTGTCGATGTGAACTGTCGATTGAGATAGGGAAATATACGACGTGCTCAAGTTACGTTCAAAATATGTAATTCTTTAGTTTATTGAAAAATATTATTATTATTAAAATATTGTAGGCCTGATTAACAGAACGTCCGGAATTCGGGTTAAAATCTTGGGAGAGTCTTTTGACACTAAGTTTTCTCTATTTTTCACAATATGGGGAAAGTAGAGAAAACGTAGAAAAATGGTGCAGACGAGTCGGAATTTGAGAATCGATTGGGAAGCGTGGCGGAGGGGTATAAGCGTGCCACTGTAAACAAGACTGTTGCGGGTTCGATTCTAAGCAAAGCGTGGCGTTCAAATCCGCCACACGCTTCTAAATGTCCCTGTTAATATTACTTCTACAACAAAATAACACTGTACTGTGAGTGAGTCGAGCGTCTTAATTTGTAGTCACTTAAAACAAGTAAATTACAAATTTCAAATTGTCTAAATACTTCTGAGCACAACTATACAAGTCTCTAGTGGAATGGAATGACCTGTCTAGTTTCATTTATATATAAAATAAACTTGAAAACTAAAAACAATAGAGATACGGAAGAGGGATACGATATTAAAAAAGGACCTATTTTGAAATTATTACATACAGATGTAATCAAATTAAACAGTCACATTTAGTGAATAGCACCTTTTATTTTGGTTGTACAAAGCTGAAAATGATTATTCCAAGTACTTTAAAGTACATTTGTACCAGATTGCTGTGAAAATGTACAATAAATACAGCCACTGCGCCACGACTGGCCTCTTTCAATTTTTACAGGTAAAATAATTAATATTCGAGGCCTGGCGTGGCGCAGTGGCACAAGGTGTGACTGTAAAACCGACTGGTTGTGGGTTCGATTCCCACTCGAGGGGATGAAATGTTCACTTAAATTTATATTTCCATTTCTTCGCTCTGGTGTCGAGGTTAAGGGCGGCGTTGAGTTCTATCACTCAACACGCAATGCCTCTAAACTTCGGCAGAAAGTGGGGAACTTAGTGTCTTAACACTAGGTTTCCTCTGCCTACCTTGCTGTGTGCGGGATACAGCGTGAAGCAATTTATTTTTTTTTTTTTTTAAATAATTAATATTTCACCTTGACATATGATTTTTGTCCGTATGAATTTCTCGAAGACAATGTCGTGTGTGTAATTGAGAATACAAACGACTCGTTACGAGAAGAAAATAAAATATGAACGTTACGTATTTCCTGTGTCTACTTTAATTTTCCGCGTCCTCAAGAATACGTTTAATGTACATTTTATGAAATATTGTAATTTTATGCAAAATTATAAGTGCGCATGTGTTTTGTATACGCTAAAAATAATAAAAAAAAAAATAATTTACTCACTTACTTTATTTGTATGCATAAACTTAAGCTAAATTTAAATGTAGAAAATAATATTTGGACTTTGACTTATTTAAAACCCGTTATATAGTTATATCACTTTAATTTTTACGAGCTGTTGACCGCGATTTCGTTTGT